>NC_069430.1:21157398-21279898 GCF_026875155.1 Cherax quadricarinatus | reverse complement strand
AAGATTGGATATCAGGTTGGAGGGAGAGAGTATGGAGGAGGTGAATGCATTTAGTTATTTAGGAGTGGGCGTGTCAGCAGATGGGTCTGTGAAAGATGAAGTGAATCATAGAACTGATGAGGGAAAAAAGGTGAGTGGTGCACTTAGGAGTTTGAGGAGGCAAAGAACTTTGTCCATGGAAGCAGAGAGGGGAATGTATAAAATTATAGTTATACCAACAACCCAGGAGTCCAAATGGCCTGTTATCCTGGGTGTAAAGGGAGCAAAATAAACACAGCAGAAAAGTTTTGACTTATATTATCCTTCATCAGTTTAGAACAGCAATATGTACACTATATACACTATGTACAGTGATAGGTATTAGTGCACTCCAAGGTAAGCAAGGCAGAATAGAAGCCAAAAGAGAGCAGACCGTGCTTCAACCAGCTCTAGAATGGGAATGACAAGGGCAGACAGGAGAGTGGTACCGACATAACCTCTGCAGTTGCCAAAACCATCTTCTTATTGGCTGGAACCTGGTTACTAGTTGAACGACGGGGCCCCATCGTCAACTCTTAGTCACCTGGTTCGCTGGTTGGGGGAGATAGCCTGTAAATGAGGGTGTGTACATGCGCCGAATAAAGGTTACGTACTCTTTGCATGTCACAAACACTTTAATATGAGTGTTAAGCATTGGTGGTGAATATTGCAACAAGGAGAAGGTTGGAGGCAGTGGAGATGTCATGTCTGAGGGCAATGTGTGGTGTGAATATAATGCAGAGAATTCGTAGTTTGGAAATTAGGAGGAGGCGCAGGCTTACCAAAACTATTATCCAGAGGGCTGAGGAGAGGCTGTTGAGGTGGTTCAAACATGTACAGAGGTTGAAACAAAACAGAATGACATCGAGAGTGTATAAATCTGTAGTGGAGGGAAGGCGGGGGTAGAAGTCAGCCTAGGAAAGGTTGGAGGCAGAGGGTAAAGGAGGTTTTGTGTGCGAGGGGCTTGGACTTCAAGCAAGCGTGCGTGAGCGTGATAGCAGCGAATGGAGACAAATGCTTTTTAGGACTTGACGTGCTGTTGAGTGTGAGTGAGAAGAGATTGAGGGAGACCGGCAGGACGGATTTGAGTCCTGGAGATGGGAAGTCCAGTGCTTGCAGTCTGGCAAGACAGTGATGGAGTGAATGATGGTGAATGTTTTACTTTTTCGGGCCACCCTGCCTTGGTGGGAAACGGCCGATGATATATATATATATATATATATATATATATATATATATATATATATATATATTATATATATATATATATATATATATATATTATTATATATGTCGTGCCGAATAGACAGAACTTGTGATCTTGGCTTAAATAGCAACGCTCATCTTGCCATATAGGACAAGTGAAAATTTGTGTATGTAATAATTTCGCCAAAATCATTCTGAACCTAACGAAAAAAATATATTTCACTGTGTTTGTTTAGTAGTAAATTACTGTAAACAAATCTAAAATATATTTAGTTGGGTTATGCTAAAATAAATTGTTCTTGTTATAATAAAGTTAGGTAAGTTTTCTAAGATTCTTTTGGAGCAAAATTAAAAATTTTTACACTAACATTAATGAAAAAAATATATCTTTGAAAGTATAAGAGAAAATTTTAGAGAGGACTTAATTTTAAATGAGTTCTTGCTATTTGACCAGTTTTACATATTCGGCACGACATATATATATATATATATATATTATATATATTATATATATATATATTTATATATATATTATATATATATATATATATATATATATATATATATATATATATGTATGTATGCATATGTATATATGCATAAGAGAGAGCGAGAGATTCACACTTCCTTAAGGATAAGTATCTTTTTATATAGTATATCTCTTTATATTTTACCCTTTCAAACGAATGTAGCAAAATGCTTATGGCATTGATTTAAATTAATAAAATATTTTATGAGTTACATATTCATGGCGTGAGCGGTAGTGATCTGTGAACCCCTGGCCTGTAACCACGACCTTCGCTTGCCAGGGTTGATCTGTGAACCCCTGGCCTGTAACCACGACCTTTACCATTCAGGGTTGATCCTTGAACCCCTGGCTGTAGCCACGACCTTCATCAACCCCTCTCTGAGTGTTAAGGTGATCATTGCTAATCACCACCACCACAGGTTACACATATTTAGCAGAGCAATGCTCCTTTAATTGGGTTCTTACCATTTATTACACTATTTGTTTTTGTTTTTTTCTCGCCTGTTTGTGCACTTGCACAGTGGTGAATTTGAAGTGGTTTTTGTGCAAGTGTGAAGTGAATTCGAACTTGTTTTGCTATTGTTAGTTTTTGTTGTTGTTCGTTGTTTGGTGTTGCTGCTGTTGTTGTTGCTGTTCTTGTTGTTGCTGGTGGTGTTGCTGCTGTTGTCGTTGGTGGTGGTAATGTTTTTGTTGCTTTCTTGTCTTTAATGTTTTATACTTTCTATTTTAGTACTGACTGTTTTTGCATGAGTATAGACTATATATTACTTAGGCCTATCTCTTACACCGTGAAAGCAGAGAAACAACACCAGCAACAACAGAGAGACATAGAAATAGTTCCCTGTTGTTGAAATCAAAATATTAGCTTCATTCCTCTCTCGGTAGACATGCAAATGCCTATCATTTTTTTTAAAGCCAAGCTGTCGTTACTCAGAACTTTCAGTGGGCATACAAATGCTTTCCTGCTGTTGAAGCCAAAATATAAACATTCGCAGCACTCCCAGAGGGCATACAAACACCTCCCTGCTGGCGAAGCCAAAACGTAAACACTTCAGGTCCCCCAGAAGGCTTACGAATGCTTCCCTGCTGTTGAAGCCAAAACATAAACATTCCTAGCTCTTCCAGGAGGCATACGAATGCCTCCAGTATCGTTGAGACCAAAATTTCAGCATTCGCATCTCTCTCTCTCTCTCTCTCTCTCTCTCTCTCTCTCTCTCTCTCTCTCTCTCTCTCTCTCTCTCTCAACAGGAGTAGAAATGCGCCTCTGTTGTTGAGGCTGAACCATCAACATGCAGAGCTCGACAAACGCTTCCAGGGGGTAGCTGTTACTGGGTCTTGGGACGCCTGAATATTGCAGAGGCTGGAAGACCAGAGTATTTACGGAGTGATCCGTGCCGTGCTCTCCTGAATGCTGGCGAACGTCGGGACGACACAGAGGAACGTGGATATCCTTTCAAGACTAGCTGGGGATTGTGTGTGATAGGAGCTTGTTTACCCCAGTAAACACATAGACGAGATAAACAGTAATAAGAGTGTTATTAATGTGCGTTGTTTAGTGTTGGTCGGTTTGCGAGAAGGTTTCTGTTTATCCTTATTTTTGTAAACAACGAGAGTTTTTTTTTTCATGGTTAAGAGTTCCTCATTTTATTTAGGAGCTTGGAGCTGTTAACAGCCTCAGCTCATTTAAGGAAGGGAACATTCTCTCTCTCTCTCTCTCTCTCTCTCTCTCTCTCTCTCAGCTCCCTTACGAGGGAACATCTCCCCCTCGCTTCCATATAGAAGCATTTCCCCTCAGGGGGACGCCTGCTCCTCTCAGCCTCTTCTCCCCTCTTTCCTCCCTCTTCTTTGTCCCCTCTTGTCCCCTCGTCGCCTGGGAGAGCAGAGCACGTCTTCAAGGCGCTGGTAGGTGAACACTCCCCTCACCTCACCTACACGGCATTAAAGGTGCTGCAACCTTAGCCAGGAGACATTTCCTCTGTCTGTAGGAGGTATGTGGGGCGGGACAAGTGAATGAGGAGTGACAGCAGTGGAATGGGTGAGAAAGGTGAATGAAAGTCTAACGTTAGGAAATGGGTGGGGAAAAGTGAATGAAGGTGGAAGAAGGTTAAGAAATGGGTGGAAAAAGTGAATGAAAGTGTGAATACGTGAGGAAATGGGTTTGACAGGTGGGTAGGTGACAAGAGCGAGGTATCAGTGCTAGTGATAGGACCTATAAATGTATAGATGATAGATGGGGGAAGAAGAGGAGGAGGACGAAACAGCTTATGGAGGACCGAATGACCGGTTTACCGCTTCCTCATAAATCTAATAGAAACAATGATATATATACATATATACATACATATATATATATATATTAATATATATATATATATATATATATATATATATATATATATATATATATATATATATGTATATATATATATATCATTAGATGTAACTGAATGAACACATACAACAACAGCAAAAGCAATAACAACAGCTGCACTATTATATCACACCAGCAACAGCAGAAGCAACAACAAGAGCACCATCGTACTTCACTGACAACAACAAGAGCAGCAACAGCAGCTATGCGACAGCAGCAGAAGTAGCAACAAAAGCTGGACCATCGTACCACACTAACAACAGCCGAAGTAACAACAACAGTTGCGCCATCGTACCACTAACAACAGCAGAAGCAGGAACAACAGCTGCACCATCGTACCCACCAACAATAGTCACGGCAACAGCCACACTAAGCCTTAAGGCCGGAGGCTTTATCCCACAGAGCTGTGGCCTTTCCCAAGACCCTGTGTGTGTGTGTGTGTGTATGTGTGTGTGTGTGTGTGTGTGTGTGTGTGTGTGTGTGTGTGTGTGTGTGTGTGTGTGTGTGTGTGCGTGTATCTGTGTTCCCTGGTCCACACACCCGTCGTGTGTTGCCGAACAAGCTGGTAAAGTGTACGTAGCGAGGATAATGTTCATAAGAAATGCTTTGAGCTGTTAACAACATTTGCTCAGAGTAACGCTGACGAAACCACACATTTATTTATTAAAAAAAAAAAAAATACGTATTTGTAAAAGTTATACCTAAACTATGATGTTCCAAAACGAAATATTTTGTTTGATTTAGAAAAAAAATATTTTAATGCAAAAGTATTCGTTCGTTTTTTACAAAAATAAAGAAAAAAAAATGTTGCCGATAAAATAGACAATCTTAATTATAAACATTATCTATCATAGTTGTTCTTTAATTTTAAACATGGTTAAAATCTATGAACACAGGATAGATATATATTCACTGTGTCTCACGGTGTATATATGCTCAGAATTTACTTTAATCCTTATTTAAGGGATGAAGGTAATAAGGAATTAAGGTATCCTTGTGAGAAAGGTTATGCGCAGCCTTTATTGAGACCCTCGTCTGGTCGACAGTCTTTAAACCCCATTAACAACCACTGTTAGATAGCAATAGTTGGGCAGGACGGAGGATCGAGTCTACACCACACCTTGCGGTGAACAGCCCACAGGGGTTTAGCGCTTCGTGAAGCTCAAGTCACTGGCCGACCCTAAAAACATCAAGTATTTTGTAAATGGACTTTTTATACTTTTTTTTTTTAGTATTTTTTACGTTAATAAAAATGTTAACTTTTGTGTCGAATAGAAAAAAAAATGTAATGAAAAATCTGAACTCTCAAGTTCACATTCTCAGAGTTACACTCAAACTCTCAAGTTCACATTCTCAGAGTTACACTCAAACTCTCAAGTTCACATTCTCAGAGTTACACTCAAACTCTCAAGTTCACATTCTCAGAGTTACACTCAAACTCTCAAGTTCACATTCTCAGAGTTACACTCAAACTCTCAAGTTCACATTCTCAGAGTTACACTCAAACTCTCAAGTTCACATTCTCAGAGTTACACTCAAGCTATTAAGTTCTCATATAAGCTCAGGAATTCACATAGATGCGAACTTTCAAGGGGGGAAGGCTGTATAATCCTACGGGTTTAGTGCTCCTCCATGATTATAATAATAATTATAATAATCAGGAGGGGGGGAGGTTAAAAAAGAAATTTAATCCTTTTACCAATTTCAATAAAACTTTTACTGTGATTTTTGAGACTTTTTGCCTAACAGATAGACAGAAAAAAATAAAATCTTATTCTATAGGGCCTACAACTCTCCATATTTTAAAAAATTAGTAAGATGTACAATGTTCTAGTTGACATCAGATGAAAATAAAGGTCTAAATAATTATGTAACAAGAAAACTTTCAGCAAAATGTCAGTAGATTGCATAGAAAAAAAAATGTTGAAGTTTGTGTTTATTTATTTTTATTTTGGGGGGGAAAAATCTATAAAAACAAAACGGTAAGGAATATCGAAAATCCACTATGTCATTTTGTAGAATCATCATTCCTCAATAAAGTGTGCAAAAAAATGACAAATCCGTCCAGTAGTTCTCGAGAAGTGTGACTACAAACGACAATCACTTACTCTTGAGTTTTTTTTAATTAACGTTCTGTGTGAAACTCTACGGTCACCGTGCGCCAAATCTCAGCAAGCCATACATACATCTCCACTCATTTCGGCAGCCCACAGGCGACTGAGCTGCTGTAACTCTGCAATTGCATGTCGTCCACAGAGAAGTTGCCAAGTATTGTATTTGGAAGGAAACAATCATAAAACCCGTATTTTTTTGAGTAAAACAAAACACAGGAATTGTTATCATGTTCTCTTGATTACAGCAGAAACAAAAAAAAATACTTTTTGGAAAAAGATGCTTAGAAATGTGATAGAAACAAGATTATTGCATCAAAATGATGCCAGAATTATGCCCTATTTTTCGAGCAAGATAGCATTTTTTTTTTTCAAAAATTTTCATTTTGTTTTTCTTTCCAGGAAGTTAACCTTCTCCCTCTTTAGGTTCACCCTCAAGCTCTCAGTTTTACATGAGATCTCAAGTTCACACTCAAGTCCACACTCTAGCTCTCAAGTTGCCACAGAGGTGAGCACTGAGGGCGCAAAAACAAAACGTTGGGGTTAGATCTGAACCAGACTCTTGGGGTTCAAATTTTAAAGGTTTCCACACACCACTCGTTTATTTAGAAATGCGGTTGCTGATACATACATTAGACTAGGCTCTGATCCACCAGGAGGCCTGGTCACAGACCGGGCCGCGGAGGCGTTGACCCCCGGAACTCTCTCCAGGTAAACTCCAGGTAAATACTAGGGGTCCTGGAAATGCTTATATACAGGAGGTAAGATAGATATGCATTAGATAGGTGGGTCCTGGAGTAAGATTTTGTTTTATTTTATTAACATATCGGCCGATTCCCACCAAGGCAGGGTGGCCCGAAAAAGTAAAAACTTTCATCATCATTCACTCCATCACTGTCTTTCCAGAGGGGTGCTTTATACTACCGTTATAAAACTGTAACATTAACACCCCTCCTTCAGAGTGTAGACACTGTACTTCCCATCTCCAGGACTCAAGTCTGGCCTGCCGGTTTCCCTGAATCCCTTCATAAATGTTACCTTGCTCACACTTCCAACAGCACGTCCAGTATTAAAAATCATTTGTCTCCATTCACTCCTATCAAATACGCTTGCTGGAAGTCCAAGCCCCTCGCACACAAAACCTCCTTTACTCCCTCCCTCCAACCTTTCCTCGGCTGACCCCTACTCCACCTTCCCTCCACTACAGATTTATACACTACAGATTTATTATACACTCAGTTAGGCAGATTACGTATTAAGCATACGGTTAGACTGGCGGCTAGATATGTGTGATTTAGACGGGCTGTTGGAAGTGTATTATACATTGTCAGAAATGAAGTCATATATCGCCCAGGAAAAAAAGTTGCTGTCACATTGCGTAGGAAACGTATTTACATTGGAAAAAAAAATATGCGTTTCATTTGCGTTACATAGAAATCGTTTTGTTCAAGTTGAATACGCAAAACTGTGCATTTCACTCAGGGGTAGAAAACTTTGCGTTAGCCTCGGACACAAAACTTTGTGCGATGACATTGGACAGAGACAACAGTAGATCGAGTGGTCAACAAGTTTTTGAGAAGTCTCTCTCTCTTTTTCTCTCCGAAGAACCGCGTGAGAATAGAGGAGGGTGTGTGTGTGGGACTATACCACAAAACTCCAGAACAATGGAACAACGCGAGAGAGAGACACACACACAGACACAAATTGGACCAACTTGATGATACTCGCTACAAAACTGCCGTGACGGAGCGGAAAAAATTTTTACACGCGGGGAAAAAAAGGAACCTTGACATTAATTGGATGGGTGGACTCGACGGTGCTCCCGGTGTTTTTTACACGAAAATTAGTAGAGAGAGAGAGAGAGAGAGAGAGAGAGAGAGAGAGAGAGAGAGAGAGAGAGAGAGAGAGAGAGAGAGAGAGAGAGAGAGAAAGAGATGGAAGCGAAAGAACTATTGAAAAGAATTATTTCTAAGAGAAATAGTAACGAAGAGATAGGGAGAGGCTGAGTTACTAACGAGGAGAGATGGAGAAGGAAAAAAGCGATAGCATGGATGCAAGAGAGAGAGAGAGAGAGAGAGAGAGAGAGAGAGAGAGAGAGATACAAAAGCAGAGATACTGAATTAAAACGAAAAACACGAATCCACACAACGTTACCAAACGACAAACCCAAGATAAAATGTACCTGATTTTTCATTTTGAAAGAACCTTAATACAAGAGTCATATTCAGGTTTTTCACTGCGAAAACACCACGGTAATAAATCCATTGTTAGCATACACAACATTTCGGAGGTTATAAAAATGTCTGCTCTTTTTTCATGTGACATTTACGTCTGAATTATACAATGACGGATGACGCCACCAGGTATACTGTTATGGACAATACTGAATTATGGAGGGACTGTTCCCTTGGTAATGGAGGGGGCGGCGGCGCTCAGGTATGCAATGGTACCATGATGAGAATATTATCGTGTTCGAAACATTAAATCAGGGAAATGGGGAGGGAAGGAAGATCGAAGAAGATTTGCTCTGAAGGAATGGGAAAGGTAACTCCTCTTCCGGGAATCAACACCTCTTGACCATTGAACATTAAAATGGTATAAAATACCGACAGGTTGTTAGGTAAGACACATATGCAACAGTTAGGTATCTTTATTATGAAACGTTTCGCCTACACAGTAGGCTTCATCAGTCGAGTACAGAAAAGTTGATAGAAGCAGAAGATACTTGAAGACGATGTAATCAGTCCATCACCCTTAAAGTTTTGAGGTGGTCAGTCCCTCAGTCTGGAGAAGAGCATTGTTCCATAGTATGAAACATATTGTTTCATACTATGGAACAATGCTCTTCTCCAGACTGAGGGACTGACCACCTCAAAACTTTAAGGGTGATGGACTGATTACATCGTCTTCAAGTATCTTCTGCTTCTATCAACTTTTCTGTACTCGACTGATGAAGCCTACTGTGTAGGCGAAACGTTTCATAATAAAGATACCTAACTGTTGCATATGTGTCTTACCTAACAACCTCTTGACCATCATGAAGGCACCTTTCTGCCTCGAAGGCGTCGAAACAACGGCAGCTTCGAGGGGGTGTCATGAATGGGACCCCCGACGGATGATGAATAAGAAATATGCATGAATAAGATGAATAAGAAAAATCACCTGGGTGTTGTATATGTGTCTCATTTATCAATTTGTCGGTATTATTCCACTAATCTGAGGACGTAGAGCAAGACTCCGTTTGAACATCGTATCGCTCGTGAGTGCAGCGAAGAAGATATCTCCCCCCCCCCAAAAAAAGTAGGCTTGTTTGGCGAAGGTAGGCTGGGAAATGATCTACCTACCTGGGGTCTACCTGGAGGGCATTCCGGGGATCAAAGCCCCGGAGACCCGGCCCACGACCAGGCCTCCTGGTGATCAAGGCCTGATTAGCGAGGCTGTTACTGCTGGCTGCACGTAGTCCAACGTACGAACCACAGCCTGGCTGATTCGGCACTGACTTTAGGTATCTGTCCAGTTCCCTCTTGAAGACAACATGAATGATCAGGAGACGCAGTATAAGGAGCAAAACATCAATCTGCTGACACATTTCCGCCTCAGCGTAGAGTTTTATCAACGCTCTACGCAGAGTGAAGCGTTGCTAGGCGTATTGTGTCTATGTCGATATGCGAGAAACAAAGTTGATTTGGTAACGCCTACAAAACAAGACCTGGATAACCTCCAGGTAACCAGTGGCCGAAACGTCTTCAATAAGTATCCTGATTGTGTATATGTTTCTTATTCCAACAATCTGTCGCTATTAACGTTCTTGTACGTGTACTTAGATCCTTCTACCAAACATCTACACTGATCCTCCTACCAATGATACACACTGATCCTCCTACCAAAGATACACACTGATCCTCCTACCAATGATACATACTGATCCTCCCACCAATGATACATACTGATCCTCCCACCAATGATACACACTGATCCTCCTACCAATGATACATACAGATCCTCCCACCAATGATACACACTGATCCTCCCACCAATGATACACACTGATCCTCCCACCAATGATACACACTGATCATCCCACTAATGATACATACTGATCCTCCCACCAATGATACACATTGATCCTCCTACTGGAGATAAACATTGATTCTCCCATCGTAAACCAGCAGTACCAAGACCATTTATTCCTATATATACATATTCTTACAAGATTTCCACCAAACGTTTTCTTTCCACAGGAATTAATGACATTGCTTCACAGAAAGATTGCCTCTTCAATATAATGCGTTTATTGTGAAAAGTTTTAGAGTTATATGTTTTAAAGCATAACATTTTAAACGTTTTCCCTGGTAATATTTTTCCTCGTGGCTCCATTGCCTTCCTGAGCGCCGCCGCCACCGCCACCGCCGCCGCCTCCATTACCATGGGAACAATCCGGATAATTGAATAGTGTTCATAACAGTTACCCGGTGGGTTATCCGTCATTGTATCATTCAACGTGAATCGCAGCCAGAAACACCACAGATATATATATATATATATATATATATATATATATATATATATATATATTTATATATTATATATATATATTTATATATATATATATATATATTTTTAAAAATAATAGGGCGCCGGGGGAAAATTTTAAAACGGGTTAATCAAGAAATTTAAAAAAGTTTTCTAATCAACGTTAAAATATATTTTTCAATTAGGATTAAATTTTTTTAAAAAGGAATTTTAAACTTAACAAATTTATAACCGGCCAAATTTATAAGCAAAAAATAAATTTTTGGGATTGGGTTTAAAATTTGATACTAAACACAACAGTGAATCAGTTTTGAGGAAAGAATGATTTGGGAAAATTTCAAAACAAATTTCCGGCCTATATTTTAAATACTTGTTTTCCAGCGGAATTCTGCTATTCCAGACCCTTAAATTTATAAATAAGGGATAATAATTATAAATTAATATAAAATTTTTTTGGGGTTGTTTGTGTTTTTAAGGCCAAGCAAAATTTGTAAAACCCAAAAGGGGGAAAACGGGGAACCCCTGAACGCCTTTTAAAACCAAAAATATACAAAATCTACATTAAAATCTTAAGGGAAATTTTAAATTCCCCAAAAGTTCCCCCAAAAAAAAAGGGGGAGGGTGAAATGGAAAAAAAAAGTCCCCCTTTTAAAAAAAGGGCCCTTAATTCGGGGCCCCCTGCACACCCCCCAAAAAGGGGGGGGAAATTTTCCCTTTTAAAAAGGGGAAAAAAAAAAGGGGCCCCCCGGATCACCCGGGGGGGGCCCCCGGGGAAAACCGGGGAATAAATATTTTAATATATTATTTTAAAATAAAAAAACCCCCCCGGGCCGAATATGTAAAACTGGTAAATTTGAAAGAATCATTTAAAATTAAGTTTTCAAATTTTTTCCCTTATCGTTTAAAGATTATTTTTTTCATTAATGTTGATGTAAAAATTTATAATTTTGCACCAAAAGGAACTTAGAAACTTACCAAACCTTATTATAACAAGAACAATTTATTTTAGCCTAACCCAACTAAATATATTTTAGATTTGTTTACAATAATTTAATACTAAACAAACAGAGTGAAATATATTTTTTCGTTAGGTTCAGAATGATTTTGGAGAAATTATCGCAAACACAAATTTTCACTTGTCTTATATGGCAAGATGAGCGTTGCTATTTAAGTCAAGATCGCAAGTTCTGCCTATTCGGCACGATATATTATATATATAAATATATATATATATATATATATATATATATATATATATATATATATATATATATATATATATATATATATAGTGTGTGTGTGTGTGTGTGTGTGTGTATATGCAAGGAATTCGCAAGAGCAGGCGAAATATACACAAACACTGATCTTTGGCCGAAGGAGACTCGAACCTACGAACCTTGGAACAAGGTACGCAGTGCTTTACCATTCTCACCACACTGGACCAATACCTTGGCGCCTAGCTCACGCTAGACGTTGATCCAAGGTAGCCAGCTTTCAGGGAGAAAGCTTACAGCTTTTCATATCATCTCCTGCATGTATCGACCAACTAGAGATTTTAACAATGCAAGGAATTCGCAAGAGCAGGCGAAATATACACAAACACTGATCTCTGGCCGAAGGAGACTCGAACCTACGAACCTTGGAACAAGGTTCGTAGGTAAACAAACACAATGAAATATATTTTTTTTCGTTAGGTTCAGAATGATTTTTGCGAAATTATTGCATACACAAATTTTCACTTGTCCTATATGGCAAGTTGAGCGTTGTTATTTAAGCCAAGATCGCAAGTTCTGCCTATTCGGCGCACACACAACACACACACACACACACACACACACACACACACACTACACACACACACACACACACACACACACACACACCACACACACATATATATATATATATATATATATATATATATATATATATATATATATATATATATATATATATATATATATTATATATATATGACCTGATGAGAATTGAGGAGAGAATAAGTAATGTTGATGCCCATGATGCTCTGTATCTCCTCACAAGGTGCCTTACTATTCCAAGACTCACTTACTTCCTGAGGTGTGCACCCTCTTTTGACAACCCAACACTCGACGAATATGACGCACACCTAAGGTCAACCCTTAAGAAGGCACTGAACCTGTCACTAGAGGATCAGCAATGGGATCAGGCAATCCTCCCAGTACGACTGGGAGGTATAGGGGTGCGCAAAGCAACGCATGTTGCTTTACCTGCTTTTCTGTCTTCGTGTTTGGCTTCCAGTGCATTAGTCAGAAGATTGTTCCCGAACGCTTGAGAGACCCCAGGTTTACTGAAGCAGCGATTCGGTGGGACACCCTTACAGATTCCTCCAGTAGACCAGCTCCTCCCAAAGAACACAAATAGTCCCACTGGGACAAACCGATCATGGAAAAAATCGCCAACACAATGCTCTCCAACGCCTCAGGAAAGGACAAAGCTCGTCTCCTGGCAGTGAAGGCACAACAATCAGGAGATTTCCCGTTAGCTGTTCCCAATTCCTCCTTGGGCACTCGACTAGACCCACAGACCATTCGGATTGGTGTTGCTCTTCGCCTAGCCGCCCCCATCCTTACTGAACATAGGTGTATTTGCGGCAGGGCGAGAGCTGATCATCAATTCGGACTTCATGGTCTCGTGTGTCACACAGCAGAAGGGAAGTATGCCAGGCATGAGGGGGTCAATGACATCATAAAGAGAAGCCTCGCCACAGCCCGTTGCCCAGCTCAACGGGAACCCCAAGTGCAGAGGTCTGACGGAAGTCAAAAGCGTCCTGATGGAGCCACTATGCTACCTTGGAAGGATGGAAAGCAGATTGCCTGGGACTACACATGTGCCGCCACATTGGCAGACACCTACTTGCCATACTCCGTAGTGGAAGGGGGTGGAGCTGCCAGCCACAGGGAGACCCAGAAGATCCGCAAATATGAAGACCTTTCCCCTTGCTATAACTTCATCCCAATAGGGTCGGAGACCCTTGGAGCATGGGGCAAGTGTGCTCTAAAGGAATGGTCCAAATTGCACACAGAATCACTCCTACGGAAGTAAAAGACTGGCAGCGATGCAAAAGCGCCAAAAAACAGTAGGGGCGACCATTGGTAACTAAGAGAAACCATAGTGTCCGGGGCCAAATGTTTAACAGCCTCCATCAAGCATTGGGGATTGCCAAACCCCTGGCGCTCAAGAGAGAGCTGGACAGTACTAAGTAGTCGAAGCTGTGGCTTACGTCGACGGTTCACAGTACGTTGTAGGCCTGATTCCATCAGTGTATTGTTGTGAAATGTTTTGTCAATGTAATTTTGTCATTATACTATAACAATATATCTATACAGACACTATATGGCAGGATGGTAGGAGAAAATTCTCAAACAGCTTCAGGGAGAACATTGAGTTTTCCCTGAAGCAAGTTTATTCTTTTCCCTGAGGATGAGGGTCCCTATAACAGTTCTAGAGGTGGTACCTTATAAATTAAATATATATATATATATATATATAATATATATATATATATATATATATATATATATATATATATATATATATATATATGTATATATATATATATATATGATCATATATGTGTGTGTGTTCCCTGTTTCGTTTTAATTTAATATCTCTGCTTAAGCTTCTCGTTTCATCTCTGCCTTTACTGTGTCCATGCTTCTGTTTTTCTTCCCCCCATCCCCTTCCCTCTCTCTTTTCCCTTGTTTGTAACTCGGTCTCTTTCTTTCTGTCTTTCTGTCTGTCTATCTGTCTGTCTGTCTGTCTGTCTGTCTGTCTCTCTCTCTCTCTCTCTCTCTCTCTCTCTCTCTCTCTCTCTCTCTCTCTCTCTCTCTCTCTCTCTCTCTCTCTGAGTCGAGTCAGTAATTTCATGAAGGCTGACACCTCCACCCCCTCAGGTTTCTCCACAGGGAAACATAAGCCTCACCCACGACCGGGTGGTCAGCCCATCTACTCCACAACTTACTTTAATAAATACAAATTTAAGTTCGTGTCCAAGAGTTCTTTCACTGACGCTAAATATAAAGCTCCCTAGACCAGTGTCTGAACCATCAAGCTAAGAGAAACATTGAGAATGTGTATTTATGCCAGGATTCGGGAATATTAATAATCAGTTTCTTTACTTACTTACTTTACTTACTTAGTTACTTACTTACTTACTTTATTTGCTTACTTACTTACTTACTTGCTTACTTACTGACTTACTTACTTACTTACTTGCTTAGTAAACACATTACAAATGTCGTTCGTGTTAGTTCTAAGGGGTGAGAATGTACACCTCTCGTTGTATGTCTCTGTAATGCTTCAATATTTCTTGTCAATACATTACTTGTGATCAAAGTACATGCAGTATTTTTTAATTTAAATAATTGTTGTTCGTTCCCTGTGGCAAACCTGTGTTTATGTGAGGTGTGTCAGCAACGGTGTTGATGGTTGCACCAAGTGTGTGTGTGTGTGTGTGTGTGTGTGTGTGTGTGTGTGTGTGTGTGTGTGTGTGTGTGTGTGTGGATTGTGTGTGTATTCTTTGATGTATTGAGAGTTAGTGCCTTGAACAATGAATTATTAGTCTTCTTCTCTGTTATAGAGAAAGGTTTGGAATCTGTGGCCAGGATATACTCAGCGTCGCACTGAGAGTTCCTAATTACCCTCGGCAGCATTAATTAAGTAGCAGATTAAATTAGGTCCTCCACATAACAAACACCATTCAAAGATTTCCACCTGTGAACACTCTTAAGTTACAAATAAGTGTTAAGAAACCTTCTTACCCCTTGGTAATTAGTTAGGTAAAGTCACTTAAGGCAGTTAGTTAAGTAGACCTCACTTAACCATTTATAGAATATAAAAAAAAAAAGTATTTCCAAATCACAATAAAAAGAATTACAAAATTCTTCATGTAATACCCTTTTTGATGTTAAATAAGTATATAAATCAACACATAAACGTAATACTTGGTACTGGGACATTAACTAGATTTATACTCTGGTGGAGGGGGGTTTTTAAACTGGAGTCCTTCTTGGGTTATTGCCCCCGGGGCCCGGTCCCCGGGAAAAGGCCTCCTGGTTCCTGGTTTTTGATCGAATCAAGTTTTTAAGGGGCCCGCCCCCCAAGCAGTTAAATTTGCATTACTACAACTCGCCTGGATAGTTTTTTATTTGAGAAATCTGTCGGGGTTTCCCTCTTTGAAGAAAACCCAGGGGGGGTTGTTGGTAATTCCTCTTATCCCTTGAAAAGTGCTGAAAACCGTGGTTCCTTTACACTTTTTTGATTCTCTCTCAGTTGTACCCCTTCGCTTTCTTTTTTACTTTTAGGGGTTTACCCTTTCACCCCCCCAAAACCTCTTGTGAAAGTAGCGTTTCAGTGAGCGGTTTTGGAAAAATTTTAATTCAGGTTTACATTATGATGTTATCTTTCTGGGGCCCTGCGTTCTGAGGGTCCCAGTTTTTGGAACTTCAAAGTCTCCCAGAAATTTAGGTGTTTGACTGGTTTAAAACGGCTGTAAAGGTAAGGGGGGAAAAAATGAAAATTCTTTTATCTAAGAAAACGGGGGATGTAAGAACCATAATAAAAAGAAATTCCTCACAGATGTACGAACTCCCCAAAGTCGAAAAAAGGACTCTCAAAATGGCTCTTTTAAACCCCAAAAGTTTTATTCTGCTCTTTTACAAAAAATCTATACCCAAAAATTTTCTCCCCACTAGTACAGCCCTTCCTGGATTCTACCATATAAAACTCTTTTTTTTCCCTTTCTCTTTTTTCTACCTTTCCTTCCCCCATTTCCTCATTTCCAGCTGAACAACACCCCCCCTTTAAACTTACCACTGAAAAAAATTCCCTTTTAAAAGCTAGTAAAAGTCTGAATTAGTTATAGATTACTTTCCCCTCGTCCCCTCATTGAAGCATTTTGGAATAAAGGGAAAAACTATGGTTTTTCCTAGACTCTTATTTTTTCTAAACAGAAACCACGATAAATACCTTAAAATAAAATTTTAAAAATTTTGAAACAGGGAAAAAAACGTAAATGCCTTAAATTGAAAAAATTCCCAGGAAAAATTTTAAACTAAGTTTTAAAATGAAAAAGGGTTTTTAATTTCATATTTTTTTTTTTTAATTTTATTTTTTTTTTGGGAAAAATTAATGTTTTTTAAATTTTCTCTTGAAAAATTTTTTTTTTTCCTCGGGTTTAAACCGGTTTTTCTTTTTCCTTTAAGAAACCCACCAGGGGTTCCGTAAATCATTCGACCAGAAAAGGCACCATAAACCACCTTCATTTAAAAGGGCCCAACACAGGCGACCCAGTAGACTTTACACTAGAGTGCGACCCCTCCTTACACCAGCTTCCCTTAAATTAGACACCCCCTCGGGTTTCCGACCCCTTTCCGTAAATTGTACTAAAATTTGTGAATGTTTCCCCATTGTGATTATTTGGTTTATTTAGGCATTTGACATAAAAAGTACAAATTAATTTTTCAAAACACAGTGAAAATTAACAGGATAGCCCCAAAAAAAAGTAAAGTGACAAAATTCCCTTTTAAGGGGGGTTTTATTTTCCGTTTGGGGCCCCAGTTTGTTTTCTTGGGAAAATGTGGAAAAACAAACAGTTAAAAAACCCTTTCCGGGGGATTAAGGGATGGTCCCCCTTTTTCACACCCACTCAGTTTTAAACCCCACTTTTTCTAGCCCCCCCCCAGTCAGTACATGGGATAGGCAGGTGTTGCAGTAGGGGGAAGGGCCCATTTTTACCCCCAAACTTAATTTCTTTTGGCCCCCGAAGACATAAGATAGACTGGAACCCCTGGGCCAAAAGGACCCCATCCCGGTACCTCAGTTCACCTGCTTCCCAGGGCCCCCAGGTCAAACAATTTGGGCATCTCTATGGAAACCCTTTCCTTTCCCAGATGGAAAGGGCGTGCACAGGTGGGGGGTTGGGGTTTGGGAAGTCCCTGGGGGGGGCAATCCACTGGAGCAAGCGGTGGCAACATCACTTCTTCCTCAATGACCGCAGGCAACTCCTTCCAGCTAGATTGGCTGGTGGGTGGGCTCCTGGTGGGCGGTGGGTGGGCTGCTAGTGGGTGGCCAGTGGACATGCGGGGAGCCGAAAGAGGTGGGCCACTGGTTGGTGGTCAGTAAGTATGACTATAGGTGATGAGGTGGGTGGTTCCCAAGACCAAACCCATCTTAGTAGGAACTAGTTACCGCCCTCCCACCCAAGACCAGTTCTTAAAAGACTTTTCCAGAGTCTTGTCTGGACTTGAAAACAATTGCGAGACAGTAATACTGGGAGACTTCAATATCTGTTTTCAGCAGCCAAAAAAAAAGGGCATGCAAAAGATATAACCCAAAATTTTAAAGGGTTTTAAAAAGTTACACTTTAATAATTAATACACCAAAAGGTTTAAAAAGTTCTCGCCAAACCCCAATTGACCCCCATACTTTGTAACCCGTGAGAACATTTTGTTTTGTCAGGCGGGCATTCCCAGGGCTTAGTGAAAATTTCATCATTTCTGCAACCCGGGGGAAAAACATAGGGTTTGGATAGGCCCAACAGGACAATAAAAATGAGGTCAACTAGAAAAATACAGTAAAAAAACACTGGTAAATGGGGTACACAATTGTGACCCCCGGGCAGAGGGTAACAAGTTGCCGGAACGTAAACGATGCCTGGGGGAAAAAATTTAAAACAAAGTTTACTACCCTCCTTGATAATATTTTACCCGTTAAAGGGCGTTTGGATTTTAACGAAGAATGAACCCCGGAAAGGGCTACTAAAATATTAGATAATAAAGAAATTCAGAGGGCCAGCTGTAAAAATTTTTAAAGCAAACAGACGGATATTGCAGCATAATGAATTCCAATTGTGAGGAACAGAGTGCAAGGACTTATAAATGGAGCAAAGGCAAAGCACTATTGTCAAAATTGAAGAGTATAAGCATAACCCCAGAAAGCTCTGGCAACAAGCAAAACAGTTGGGGTATAGCCATATAGTACTCACTATCGATAATGAGGTATGCCACGAAACATCTAAGGTGGCAAATTGTTTAAATTCCTACTACACATCTGTTGCATCAACACTAGTAAGTAAACTACCAGCTGCATCAAATACCTTTAACACAGACTCAGATAAGTTTCAAACATACTATACCAATAAAGGGGTAACCTCAAACAGTTGTCAATTAGTAAGTTACCTGGAGGTTACCTGGAGGTTATTCCGGGGATCAACGCCCCCGCGGCCCGGTCCATGACCAGGCCTCCCTCATGACTTTATTCAAAAAGAACTAAGCAGGTTAAACCCAACTAAGAGCACTGGCCCTGATAACATCCCGTCAAGTTCCTAAAAGATGGTGCTTCTGAATTGTCAGTCACCATTGCTCACATAATAAATTTGCCCATCACCACTAATACCGTACCAGAGGGGTTCAAGGAGGCCAGAATTACTCCTATCTTCAAGAAAAATAGTAGGTCTGATGTCAGCAAGTGGTATAGTATACTCTGTATAATATCAAAAATTCTAGAGAGGGCGGTGTACTGTCAAGCAGTTAAGTACCTTAATGACAACAACATTCTCCACAGCTATCAATCAGGCTTTAGAAGATCTTACTCAACCGACACCTCCCTAATTAATCTGATGGATTACTTGAGAACTGAAATGTGAATGGAGAACCTCATAGGTATGATAACCTTAGACCTGCAAAAGGCATTCGATACTGTCAACCACAATATATTATGTAAGAAACTTCAATCTATCGGTATAGGTTCTGTAGACTGGTTTAAGTCCTACCTTAGCAACAGGAGACAAATTGTCAAAATCAACCAAACGGAATCAGGACCCCTGCCTTAGCATGTGGAGTTCCCCAAGGTAGTATTCTGGGTCCCTTATTACTCTTATGCTATGTTAACGACATGCCTATCAGTGTCATATGCAAACTCCTACTGTATGCAGATGACAGTGCTCTGTTAGTGTCAGGTAAAGACCCACAAGATACAGCTAAGGTATTAACACTGGAACTGGAGTCCTGCAGCAAATGGTTAGTAGACAACAAACTATCAATATACCTTAGGAAAACTGAAGCCATACTCTTTGGCACGAAACATAAACTGAGAAGTGTAAATAATTTTAAGGTCCAGTGTAATGGGGAGCCCATCACTTCAGTTTCCTCAGTAAAATATCCGGGAATCCCCTTTGACCCATGCATGTCAGGAGTACTGATAGGGAACAGTGTAGTAAAGAAAGCAAATGCCAGGCTGAAGTTCCTCTATAGACAAGTACAGTGTCTACCTACTGAGGCTCGCAGGACCCTATGTCTAGCCCTTATACAGTGCCATATGGATTACGCTTGCTCTTCATGGTACTCTGCCTTGACAAAAAAAAACTGAAAGACTGTAAATCACTCAAAACAAAATCGTAAGATTCATCCTGGGGCTGGGACCAAGAAAAACATGTAGGCCAGATGAATTACGCATTGGGATTTTGCTGAATGTTGAAGACAGAGTAAAAAAAAATAAAGTTTAAATCATTTTTTATAAAATTGTTTCCAAAAAACAGGGGTCCAGAAATTATCTTGCTGTCAATTTTGTAAATTTTTTTGGGGAAACCCAAAGCAACCCATAGTCCCGGGGGAGAGAGCACAACTTTGTAGTCCCCACAGTCAGTGGCCAGGCTTCAAACACCTTTTTTTGTACACCAAAAAAGGGAAAGGGAAACAAAATCCCCGCAAAAGTCAAAGCCAGTTATCCATAACCAGTTCAAGGGAGTCCCAAAAAGGGTTTCCTGAGGGTATGAAATACAAAAAGGGGGGGGAAAATGATTTTTTAATTTTTTTTAAATAAAAAGGAAATTTTACCCTTATTCGTAATAATGACCCTCGTGTAGTAGATATTCTTTTTTAAGTTTTTTATAAGATGTTTCCCCATTATAAAATAATAATAAATTTAAAACCTTTATGTTTAAAATAAGGTAAAAGGACCCCAAGGGGAAATAAGAAAACCTCTGTCTGATTTTTTTTTGGGTTACCCAATTTTTCTCTCCCAAGATTTGCTATGTATGATAATAAAATTTTAACTGTTTTTGTGTAAAAATAAATAAACTTACTTACTTAGGGACTGTTCACCGATGAGGTGAGGAACATAAATATCTCTCCCCTTTCCCTTTTTAACACCTACAAGTTCCCGGGGGGGTTTGGGCTGGGTGTCCCCTAGGTGCCAGCCCGGTTTGGGTGGGGGTTAATGAGGGTAGTATATTTGGTGGGGGCCGGGTGGGTGGGTGAACAACGCTGGCAAGGTGAAGGAAGCCGATTTGTAGGTAAAGTGGGCTGGTGGGGGGGGAAATTGGGGGTGAGGGAGTGACTCAGCCAGACCCCAAAGCAAAACACCACCACCTCCCCCCGCAATCCCATGGCCCTCCTACGATCTCTCTGAGGTTTACGTTACTTTACGCCCCGATTTGAACCCTAATTTAAAAAATTTTTAACCCCTGGATTTTTACCGGGGAGAGATTTTCCGGGGGCCCAAACCCCCGGGGGCCCGGTCTGGACCGGGCCCTTCCTTCCCTTTAGCTCGTTCGCTAACCCAGTCGCACCTGTGGGCCGGGGGGGCCCCTGCCCCCGGGTTTG
Organism: Cherax quadricarinatus; assembly: GCF_026875155.1. Classification (NCBI taxonomy): domain Eukaryota; kingdom Metazoa; phylum Arthropoda; class Malacostraca; order Decapoda; family Parastacidae; genus Cherax; species Cherax quadricarinatus. Next base: position 21,258,487 of record NC_069430.1, on the reverse strand, counting down.
GGTTTTGAAAAACTTTTAGGACGTGTTTCCCTAAAAACCTGCTGTCCAGTGTTGGGCCCATCATGAAATATGTGACTTTGTGGGTCGCATCCGGGGGGAAAAAATTTTTCCCTTTTTTCCGGGAAAATGCCTGCATAAAAAGGGGGGGCTTTCTATATAAGTTTGCCTGTATTTTCTTGTACAGGGTACTTGAAAAAAATAAAGATTGTAATAATAAAAAATAATAATAAAAAATTTAATAAAAATTTAATAATAATAAAAATAATAAAAATTATTATTTTTTTTTTATTATATTATTATTATTTTTTATTATTATTATTATTTTTTATTATATTCACGGGAAAACACAAAACCCTGTACTGGTTTAATCAGTTGGGGCATTCGGGGCTATATCTAAGGGAGTCAAAAATTTCCCTTAGAACAAGAGTCCCCTCACAAAAAATTTCAAGGAACCTCCCCTGAGGGGGGGGTATGGTACTGGGTTTTAGTAAAAACCCTGCATAAATCTTCCCTGATCACTTTTCCTCCATTTAAACAATCACAAACTCTGGGTATCTAGGAAGGGGGCGTTGTAGCTAGAGTTCATACAGTCCTAACCCCCGTACTTGTTGCCCCAGTATAAAAAAGGAAAAAATTTGTAGGCGTAAAAAGGCACGGGGTCATATAAAATTACTTTTGGGAACCAGGGAAAACCCGGAGCTCCCTTTCCCTTTTCCCTTTGGGATTAAATCGGGAATTTACCTCCCTTTCAAACCATATGGGGCCCCTTACGGTTTAACTTTTCCCCAAGTAAATTTATCATTTCGTGACTGATTTGGGGGCTGCATTTTCCCTATGTTCGCTATTTGTACGATGTTTTTAAAAGCTAAAGCAAAAAATATAGTATATAATTATACATCAGTCTGTAAAATTCTATGCTAAGGGTTTGGCAAATTTATGGGAAACCTAAATTAATGCGGGTCATTTTTACAAACCGGGGGCTCAAGCCGCCCCGGCTTGAGCCTCCGTTTAAATTTCGAATGTTCTCCCAAACCAAAACAGGGAAAAAAAACACAACAGAGTTTTCCCTTAAAGGCCCAAAAGATGTAAAACGTTTTGGTTTTCCCCCCGTCATCTGGCAAAACCAAGGGGGTTCCTTTGGTGCCAGACAGAGCCAAAGGCCAAGTATTTGAGAAAAACTTTTTTTTGCATCAGCGTAGGGGAAAAAAAAAATAGTGCTTGGGGGGGGGGAGCCTCTAAAAAGTCCCCAGGGCTCCTGCTTCTATGTTTGTTGCAGTTGTTTTTGTGTTGTTGCACTGATTTTTGTGCTTGTTTTCACTGATTCTGTGCTAAAATTTCACTGATTCTGTGCTTTTTCACTGATTAAAGTCTTTTGCATGATTTTTGTGCTTTTTTGCCCGTTTTTTCTTTTTTTTTTGCACTGATTTTTGCTTGTTGCCAGATTAAATTTTTTTTTTTCCCTTTTTTGTTCTTTTGCACCCCCCCAAACCTTTGCCTTTTGCAAAATAATTCTTTTGCAAAAATTAAAAATTGCTTGTTTAACCCTAATTTCTTGCCTTGTTGCAAACCCCCGATCCTGTTTCCTTTTTGCAACCCGATTTTGGCTGTTTACACCTATTCCCCCCTTTGTGGAGGTTCCCCCCCCCTGGGGTGTTGGGGTTTGAGAAGGGAAGTGTGTAACCCCAATGTGAGTGTATTTTTTTAGGGAGGTGACTTTATTTTGGGGGTTTTGAGATGACCTTTTTGTGGGGGTGAAAAGCGTTTTGGAAAGAAGTGGGGTTTATAAGATTAAAAAAAAAAAAGAAGGGTAGTGATAGGGGGGGTATGGGTGGGGGTTCAATGAAGAAATTTATAGTGGCAAAGTATTATAGTTTTTCCAAGTGGTAGGCTGGTACCCCTAGGGGGCACCTTGTTGCTGAGTACCAAAAAAATTTTTTTGAGTTAGGTTTTAATGTCCATTTTCTCTCAAAAAAAAATAAAAATCCTAAGGGCGACAGAGCCCCACTATAAAACTCACTTTGGGGAAAAAAAAAATAAAAAAAAGCTTCACAAAATACTGCATCCTGAAAATTAAATTTTAAAAGGGTTTGATTGTTATTTTCCCCTTTTAGTCTTGCAAAAAAGTTTGTTTGGGGTAGAAACCCCATGCTGGGGTAAAGTTTGGGAAACCCCTTGCGCATTCTAACTACCACTCTGTATCTCCCCAACCCAAAAGGGGTTCTTCTCATCAGCTAGTACCGGGGCAATTTTTACTGCCCGAATGCCCTTTTTCGGTTTTTCCCAGGCAGAGGAAAAGTTTTTTGTGGGTTGGGGTTTGTGTGTGGGTGTGTGTGTTGTGTGTGTGTGGGGTACTCACCAATTTAGGTTTCGGGGGGCGAGTCCGGGGCTCCCGGCCCCGCCTCTTCACGATTGCTACTAGGCCCCCCCCTCTCTTTCTTTTCCCGGGGCTTTATAACCCCTTCTTTTAAAAATATGTATGGTTTTCCCGCCTTTCCCCTAAATTCCCCTTGCTAGGCTATTCCCCCTTCCTGAGATCTATGACTGGGAAAAAATTTCTTCCTTTAAAGTCCCTTTTGGGCTCGTTTTTGAGTCTTCGCTTGTTGTGACCCCCTTTTCCTGTGTCCCCCCTTGGAACATTTCCCATCTCTGCCCCCTTGGGCTATTTCCCCCCAGTATCTTGTAAAGTCGTTATCATTCCCCCCCTGGCCCTTTTTGTCCTCCGCGTCGTCAGTCCCCAAATTTTCCCCCAACCTTTCCCCGTACGACATCCCCCTGAGTCTGGGACTAAACCCCTTTTCAAAAACCCTTTTTTACTTTCTCAACTTTTTTGACGTGCTTGACCAGGGGTGGGTTCCCCGATGGGTGCTATACTCCAGTATGGGCCTAACATACACAGTGTACAGTACTTGAACGTTTCCCTTATTAAGTACGGAACGCTATTCTCAGGTTTGCCAGGTGCCCGTATGCGGCAGCAGTTATTTGGTTGATGTGTGCTCCCGGGGACGTGCTCGGTGTTATGGTCACCAAGATCTTTCTCCCCGAGTGAGGTCTGTAGTCCCTTTTTCACCCAGCCTATACTCTGTCTGCGGTCTTCTTTGCCATCCCCAATTTCATGACTTTGCAATTTGGCAGGATTTAATTCGAAAGCCAGTTTCTGGACCACATGCCAGCCTGTCCAGGTCTCTTTGCGTCCTGCCTCATCCTCATCCCATTTAATTTCTTCTCATCAAACTTCACATCATCTGCGAATAGGGACACTTCAAGTCTAATTCCTTCCATCATGTCGTTCGCATATATCAAAAAAGCACTGGCCCTAGAATGACCCCCGTGGACCCCGCTCGTCACAGGCGCCCACTGTGATACCTCTTCAGTACCATGACTCGTTGCTGCCTCCCCGTCAGGTATTCCCTGATCCATTGCAGTGCCCTCCTGTTACATGCGCCTGATCCTCCAGCTTCTGCACTAATCTCTTGTGGGGAACTGTGTCAAAGGCCTTCCTGCAGTCTAGGAAAACGCAATCAACCCACCCCTCTCTCTCGTGTCTTACTTCTGTTACCTTGTCATAAAACTCCAGGAGGTTTGTGATACAAGATTTGCCTTCCATGAACCCATGCTGGTTTTCATTTATAATCTTGTTCCGTTCCAGGTGTTCGACCACTCTCCTCCTGATAATCTTCTCCATGACTTTGCACACAATACATGTCAGAGACACAGGTCTTTAGTTTAGCGCCTCGTTTCTGTTTCCCTTCTTAAATATGGGGACTACATTTGCTGTCTTCCATTTCTCAGGTAGTTGCCCAGTTTCAAGGGATGTGCTGAAGATTGTGGTTAGAGGCACGCACAGCATCTCTGCTCCTTCTCTAAGGACCCATGGGGAGGTGTTGTCCGGTCCTATCGCCTTTGAGGTATCAAGGTCACTTAGCAGCTTCTTCACCTCTTCCTCGGTTGTTCGTATGTCATCCAACACTTGGTGGTATATTACCTCTTGATGTTCCCTTCTGTGCTGACTTCCCACAGCCCTTCCTGTCTGTACTGTAAAAACTTCCTTAAATCTCCTGTTTAGCTCCTCACATACCTCCTGGTCATTTCTTGTGAGTTCTCCACCTTCTGTCCTTAATCTGATCACCTGGTCTTTGACTGTTGTCTTCCTCCTGATGTGGCTATACAACAGTTTTGAGTCAGTCTTGATTTTCGATGCTATGTCATTTTCATACTGTCGCTGAGCCTCCCTCCTTACCTGTGCGTACTCGTTCCTGGCTCTGCGACTGATCTCCCTATTTTCGTGTGTTCTCTGCCTTCTGTACTTTTTCCATTCTCTATTGCACTTTGTTTTTGCCTCCTTACACCGTCGGGTAAACCAGGGGCTCGTTCTGGTCTTCCCGTTGTTTCTGTTGCCCTTGGAAATAAACCTTTCCACTGCCTCGTTGCATTTTGTTGTTACATATTCCATCATTTCATTTGCTGGCTTTCCTGCCAGTTCTCTGTCCCACGGGACCTCCTGCAGGAAGTTCCTCAACCCTATGTAGTCCCTTCTTTTATAGTCAGGCTTTTCCCATTCAACTCCTGTTATTCTCTCCACTTGCAGCTCCTAGGGGACTCTCATACGTGATGTCCTCAATGTCTGAACTGCCCAGGGTGAACACAAGGTCCAATCTTGCTGGTTCATCCTCCCCTCTCACTCTGGTAGTGTCCTTAACATGTTGGTGCATGAGGTTTTCCAGCACCACGTCCATCATCTTGGCTCTCCATGTTCCGGGACCCACATGTGGCTCCAGGTTTTCCCAGTCAATCTCCCTGTGGTTGAAATCCCCCATAACCAGCAACTTTGCTCTGCTGGAGTGAGCTCTTCTTGCCACCTCAGCAAGTGTGTCCACCATTGCTCTGTTGCTCTCTTCATATTCCTCTCTTGGCCTCCTGCAGTTCTGTGGTGGATTATACATCACTGCAATGACCACCTTGTGTTCCCCAGACTAAAGTGTACCTACTATGTAGTCTCTTTCTCCCATCTCATCTATGCCTTCCATTTTCTCGAATTTCCATCTGTTTTTTACGAGCAGAGCAACCCCACCTCCCCCCTGCCCCTTCTATCTTTCCTCATGATCTGGTATCCTGGTGGGAAGATTGAAATCTGTTATTGTCTCCGTGAGTTTTGTTTTCTGTAATGCTATGATGTCTGGGGACTTCTCATTGATTCTTTCTTGCCATTCCTCATGTTTATTCGTTAATCCATCTGCATTTGTGTACCAAACCTTCAACTTCTGTTCTAAAACTGTAACTGTGGTGTGGGGGGTGGAAACAGAGGGTTTGGGTGTGTGATGGTTGGTTTGGATTGTTCAGTTGCCTTGGGGGTGTCGTGGCTGGAGTCCTTCTGCAGGTGTTTCTTGGGGGTGCGCTTGTCCTTCCATTTGATCCTGGGTTATTCTGTTTCCCCTTTTTTCATTTCCTCCCATTTCTCCTTTCGTTTTTGAACTCTCTCGTTCATTGTCTTCCTTTCGTCCTGTGTTCTGTCTCGATCGAGGTACACACTCCGGAACTCCTGCTTGCCTCTCAGCCGTGCTTTCTCCTGCAGGATCATGGTTCGGGTTGATTCTCCCTTGAAAATTATTTTGAGAGGCCGATTCCTTTTCTCTTTGTGAACCACCCGATTCTCCGAAAATTTGCCACCTGGGTCATGTCCCCCTCGCCTATCACCTTCATGATATCTTCAATCGCTTTTTTCTCCTCCTGCTTTCTTTCATCATAAGTTTCCCCTTTTTAGCTTCGTCTAGCCCATAGACAAACACGGATCTCTCCCTTTCCACCTCCCACTGTGACTTCCCATTGCATCCTCTGATGTGTTTTAGTTCCTTCCCATGGAGTGTTCCTTCCTTCAGTCCCTTCCCTAGTTATGGCCCCTATGCTTCTTGGTTTGTCCTTCATACTCACCTGTTCCTGGCCCCACAGGATCTGGAAAGGGTCTTGCACTTTGTCCTAGTTCCTTCAATGCCTTCCAACCTCTCGTTCTGTCCTAGTGTGCCCCCTGTCTTTGTTTTGGCCCCATGTGGGTTTGACAGAACCTCTGCATACATTTTTAGTTTCCATGTTTTCCTTCAGACCTGTTGTCTGGGTTTGATGTAGCCATTGCCGATACTACTTCTGTAATATCTTGTCTCTGTGCTTTTTTCAGATGTCTCAGTCCTCTTCTAATCTCTCTATCTTGATTTCTGCTGCTGTTGGCCTGTTGCTTCCACCTTCTGCATTCTGCTGCTAACCTCTCTTCCATCTTCCTTTCCAGCTCATCTAGTCTCCTTCCCCAGGTCTTCCCCCCTTTTTTGAGCTCTACCTCCAAATTTCTCTCCCTCCCAGATTCGTCCTTGGAGCCCGTTGTCCTCACCTGGTTCTAGGTTCCCCGTTCCCTCCACAGAAGGGAGGACGGGTGTTAGGGGGAGGGGAATAGATGGTTGTGGGGGGGGGGGAGGATGGTTATTGGGGGGGTAGAGATAGTTGGGGAGGGGGTTAGATGGTTTGAGGGAGAGGGGATAGATGGTTAGGGGGGAGGGGGAGGATGGTTATTGGAGGGAGGGAGGTAGTTGGGGGGTTAGACGGTTTGGGGAGGGGTTAGGGGGTTTGGGGGGAGGGGTAGGTGGCTAAGGTGAGGTGGTTAGGGAAGGGGGAGAGGTGGTTGGGGGAGGGGGGTACGTGTTTGTGTCAAGTGGTGGAGGGTGTGTGTGGGTGTGTGTGTGTGTGTGTGTGTGGTGTGTGTGTGTGTGTGTGGTGGGTGTGGGGTTTGTGTGGGGTGTGGTGTGTGTGTGTGGGTGTGTGTGTGTGGTTGTGTAAGTGGTGTGTGTGTGTGGTGTGTGTGTGTGGTGGTTTGTGTGTGGTTTTGTGTGTGTGGTTTTGTGTGTGGTGTGTGTGTGTGTGTGTGTGTGTGTGTGTGTGGGGTGTGTATGTGTGGTGTGTGTGTGTGTGGGTGTGTGTTGGGGTGGTTTGTGTGTGTGGTGTGTGTGTGGAGTGTGGTGTGGTGTTGTGTGTGGTGTGTGTGTGTGTGTATATGTGTTTTTGTGTTTTGTGTTTGTGTGGTGTGTATGTTTTATGTATGTGTGTGTGTGTGTACGTGTGTGTGTGTATGTGTGTGTGTATGTGTGTGTGTGTGTGTGTGTGTGTGTGTGTGTGTGGTGTGTGTGTGTGTGTGTGTGTGTGTGTGAGTGTCTACCTTGTGTGTGTGTGCTTGTGTGTGGGGGGAGGGAGGGTTAGGGGAGGGTGGGTGGGGTTGGTTGAAAGTTTCCGTCGTGTAGGCACAAATTTAGTCTCATTTATCTTTCTCAATTATGCTACTCTCTCCACTTATTGCCCTTTCTGGATTTACGTATTAATTGTTGCGGGTTATTATCATTTTCCTTGTTCACATTGAGAGGGGAAACTTCCTAGCTTCCTAAGTATTCTTATGCTAATAACTACGGTAGTAACGCTCCCTGTGTGCTTGTGTGCATGGTGTGTGTGTGAGTGTGTGTGAGAGTGTCTTGTGCGGTGTAATAAACTGGCCACAATTTCTTGTGACCTGACACAACCCTCCGGGGACTTGACCCTAGCACCGTCTTACAATGTTGCCCTTAAAAGCTTGTCCCACCTCCCTTCTCACACTCGTCAACACTATTTCTCTATGTCTATGCTATTTCTATTCTAATTCTGGTAAAAGCTTGCAGGAGTGAGTGACCAGTATCAAACAGTATGAAAGGGCCCAGCCAGGGCCGTCAACATGCAAACCAAAATAGGCGAATAAACTTGTGCTGCAATGGTGCGGTGACAGTTGCCAGCTGCTGATGACGAAGTCACGTACGTAGGCCTTAAATCCCTATTTTGGAGATCCTTCACCCGTGATGTTTATAACCATATATTCTCATACATCCCGCTTCCTCGCGCGATTTCACTCTTCACTGATGATAGTATACACTTCACATTATTTTACACTTCACTTTATATGTAAATGGCATACAACTTGTCGTGACGTCACTTCTTCAGGCCTACCGCTGCCAATGTGGCAACAGCGCCTAAGACCCCCAACAGTTTGCGCTTTGAAATATTATGATTTCAGCTTTCCTCTCACTTTCTTTAACTAATAACTTTAATTATCACTCATAGTATTGTTCACTGACGTTCCACTACCACTGATTACTGCTAGCTGTTATTGCACGCCTTACAACACTAAGGTTCTCGGAGCCTTGTTACCAACGTCTGCACCCCATGGACCCATGTATGTGTGTGTGAGTGTGTGTGTGTGTGTGTGTATGTGTGTGCGTGTGTATGTGTGTGTGTGTATGTGTGTGTGTGTGTGAAGTGTCAGGTCGACCAGGCTATAGTTGTTGGCAGGCCATCGACCTATATATCCACCACAGCCCGGTTGATCTGGTACACCGCAGACAAAGTGATCCGGTTTTCTCATGAAGACCTCTACGCTGGTTCCAACAATATTTCTGATATCCGCTTGAAGCAGATTTAAAAGTCTTGGCCCACGGATGTTGATGCAGTACTCTCTTATTGTGCCCATCGCGCCCCTGCTTTTCACTGGGTCTATTTTACACTTCCTCCCATATTTCTCATTCCATTTTGTCGTTATTGTATTGTACAGATCTGTAAATTTTCTCATATATCTCTCGCCTTCTTTCCAGAGAGTACATTTCAAGTTCCTTGAAGAGTTCCCAGTATTTTTTTTCTATCCTATGCGTACGGTAAATGCTCTCTAGTTTTCCCAGCCCTGCTATCTTAGCAGCTCTTAATGGCACTGTCAATACTAAGCAGTACTTCAAAAGATAGAGCACAAGTGAATTGAACAGTGTTACCATTGGCAGCATTTCTCTTGTTTTGAAAGTTCTCATTATTTACCTTGTCATTTCAATGGCCTTCACAGCGTTTGCTTAATTGGGGCTTTTAAAAGTCAGGTCAGCAGACAAGATTGTACCCAGGTCTCTTCACGTTTATTACGTTCTGTGGAGTGATCCTCAAACGTTTTCTATACTGTATCCCTTCTGACTTCCTTTTTTTCACACCTAAGCAATTGGAATTTGTCCCTAATAAAAATCATATCATTTTCTACTATCCACTGGGTAACGTTCTTTATATCCTTTTGTTTTCTTTGGGTCTTCTGCCCAAGTTCACTCTTTTGTTGATTTTTTTTTTGTGTCAGTTGAAAAAGGTGATACAAACTTACGATTCGTGATTATATCTCCGGTATGAGAATGCGAAACACGAGAGAGGCTACGTGTGTGTGTGTTGTGATCCTCTGTGGACGCATTTCGATAACTCCTAGGAATCATTGGTACAGTAACTCCAAGGAATCTCTGTTACAAAAACTCCAAGGAATCACTGGTACAATAGCTCCCAGGAATCACTGTTATAATAACTCCCAGGAATCAATGTTACAGTAACTCCCAGGAATCACTGTTACAATAACTCCCAGGAATAACTGTTACCATAACTCCCAGGAATCACTGTTAAAATAACTCCCAGGAATCACTGATACAATAACTCCCAGGAAACATTGGTACAATAACTCCCAGGAATCACTGTTACAATAACTCCCAGGAATCATTGGTACAATAACTGCCAGGAATCACTGTTACAATAACTCCCAGGAATCACTGTTACAATAACTCCCAGAAATCATTGGTACAATAACTCCCAGGACTCACTGTTACAATAACTCCCAGGAATCACTGGTACAATAACTCCCGGGAATCACTGGTACAATAACTCCCAGGAATCACTGATACAATAACTCCCAGGAATCACTGTTACAATAACTCCCAGGAATCACTGTTACAATTACTCCCAGAAATCACTGGTACAATAACTCCCAGGACTCACTGTTACAATAACTCCCAGGAATCACTGGTACAATAACTCCCGGGAATCATTGGTACAATAACTCCCAGGAATCACTGATACAATAACTCCCAGGAATCACTGTTACAATAACTCCCAGGAATCACTGTTACAATTACTCCTAGAAATCAACTGTACAATAACTCCCCGGAATCATTTTGGTACAATAACTCCCAGGAATCACTATTACAACAACTCTCAGGAATCACTGTTGCAATAACTCCCAGGAATCACTGGTACAATAACTCCCAGGAATCTCTGTTACAATAGCTCCCAGGAATCACTATTACAATAACTCTCAGGAATCACTGTTACAATAACTCCCAGGAATCTCTGGTACAATAACTTCCACGAATCACTGTTACAATAACTCCCAGGAATCACTGGTACAATAAACTCCCAGGAATTTACTGTTACAATAACTCCCAGGGAAACACTGGTACCCAAAAACTCCCAGGAATCACTGTTACAATAACTCCCAGGAATCACTGGTGCAGTAACTCCTAGGATTCATTGTTACAATAACTCCCAGGAATTACTGGTACAATAAATCCCAGGAATCACTGTTACAATAATTCCCAGGAATTACTGGTACAATAACTCCCAGGAATCACTGGTACAATAACTCCCAGGAATCACTGGTACAATGACTCCCAGGAATCACTGATACAGTAACTCCCAGGAATCACTGGTACAATAACTCCCAGGAATCATTGGTACAATAACTCCCAGGAATCACTGTTACAATAACTCTCCCAGGAATCACTGGTACAATAACTCCCAGGAATCACTGGTACAATAACTCCCAGGAATCACTGGTACAATAACTCCCAGGAATCACTGGTACAATAACTCCCAGGAATCACTGTTGCATTAAATACATTTCTTCGATGCTAAATGATACTAACAAAATTTAGAATAAACAAAGACAGGCTCGACAGAGACAAGCTAAATTAAATCAAGTTAATTTAGCAATGTTCAGTATAGTTACTAATCCAGTGTTGGTGCAAAATTGATATTTTTTATTACATATAAATTAGCTGAAATATTTTTCATTTCTAAATAACAGAAAACTTACTAAAAGAAATATGATTATTTTGCCGTTTCTAGCATTAAAACACGACAGAATACATTAACTTCAGCTGTGGTGGTTAATTTATATTGTAGATTAGTGTCTAGGCATATTACAGCTTTAGTGATCCACTGTCAGTGCTTAAAGTTATGTAACGAAAGAAAGATTACCGTCTGAGATAACCCAGATAGTCACTGGTAATATATAATGAAAAGTGTGTGACTAAGACACAATTTGGGAGAAATCACAATAAAACGCGTGACTGTGAAAATAGGAAATATATCCTGAGCGCTTTCATGTGCTTACACACATCTTCAGAGGAATTGGAAGAGTCAATATGTGATTTATGGTATTCACTGAGAGAAGACGTTTCTTCCACCAGGGAGTTTATCAATCATCGATGGATTGATGTATTGATAAAATCCCCGGTGGGCGAAATGTCTTCTCAGTAAACGCCATTAACCAGTTAAGCCTAACTTCCATTAGCATTACTAATTAGTCAGAAACATACACAGATAAAGTAATCACTGCAGAACAAAATAAAACAATAAACTCTGTGTGTTGGAGGTCAAAAGCGATCCATGGCGAATAAGGTCAAGTCGTTAAGTTTATAGTGTGTGCGAGGTAAGGTGATACCTACTCTGGCACACACTATAAACATCTCCCTCCACGACATCTCTTCGTTGTCTTCTCTCCAGCAGTGATTTCTTCCCTTCAGTAAAAAAAAATGTAACTTTTCTCACTCCTATTACTGAACTTCTGAAGTATTTCGTTATTATTTTCCCCCCTTGTCTTTATTTTCTTTTGAGAAATTGATAGGAGGATCATTCTTGCGCACGTAAGGGGAATATTTTTTTCCCCTCTGAGGGAAGGGGGATAAAGCTGTTGTTTGACGGGGTAAAAATGTTGAAAAAACGATAGTTTCTCCTGGAAGGGAGAAAGAAAGAGAGTCAGAGGATCTCTGGAAAACACACTTGTGACTATTATCTTTAATCTTTCCCTTGATGGATCAAATTGCCTGTTCGTTTGTTTTTTTGGTCGACAAATATGAAGGCAAAGACGCATGTTGCACAAAATCTTGTTTTGCAATTCTAATATACCCACGACTCGAAATTTACTACACAAGACAAGCTATCATTTGGACCATCACACTCTGCCTAGAGATTCATAAAGTTAGGAGCAAAAAAATAAAGCCATAACAAAGTATACTCAACAAAGGCATTTTACAATCTTTGTTGGTTTTATCTTCTTGTTCATCCTGTTTATGGTGCAAATAAATCATTGTCTATTTTCGTTTTGTCTTCTTTTGCGGCCGAGTGAGAGATATTTTTCCCACTATGTGCCTATCACAACACAAGGACACTTTCATGTTTGAAGCCTATGTAACTTTTTTATTTTTATGGGTTGTGAGTCATTTTAAATCGTTTTTTGACTTTTCTATCACTAACAGCAAAATTTTCTAATATCGACCTAATGTATGAAGTTATTTTTCAACATATGAGTTTCTCGATATTTTGTTCACTATTTTATTTATGTGGAAGAGATAAAGTTAGTTATTCTGTTAGCTGGCTGAGTGGAGTGGAGTGGAGTGGAGTGGAGTGGAGTGGAGCGGAGTGGAGTGGAGTGGTACTCTTTAACAACCTGTATCGCAGGAGTAACTGCCTCTTACTTCTTTCTCTGGTGACAAACAGAAGTACTGCTTATTACTCTCTGGTCGACATTCCGGTGAAAATATAAAATAAATAAATAAGTATAATGTAAATATACAATCAGTTGTCTTACGAAGCTCCGCTATACAGTGCAGTTTTTTGTATATGCGATTAGAAAAGTTCGAAGTTCAAAAGGTCAGGGAGAAGCCTTCAAACTACGTGTTGTTCACTTTTTGGATTAATGTTCCCAATTGAATTTACAACAACAAAAAATTATACAATACAGAGGAGCTCTAAAAGATACCTCATTGTTTATATTACTTCCTATAGCGGGAAGTTTATATAAATTTGCAACATTGCACCGAGGGAAGCACAACACCTCAGAAAGGTTGACTACTCGCAAACATTGATCAGGTCCCACCGAGACTCGAACTCGGATCTCTGGATTCAAAGTCCAGGGTGCTAACCATTACACCATGGGACCGACGCTTTGGTTGTTCCTGTGTGCTGGTCTCCTCGTATCCCTCGAGTGGAATTCTTAGATAATTTGCATAATTATAAATTTTTAATTAACTTCAGGCCTTCATGCGGCATTTATAATTTGGAAGCTGCTTTTTCAACATCCGAGAACCTACCTATCTGACGAGTGAATATAAATATTCTGCAGTTATATATGTATAATATATATATATATATATATATATATATATATATATATATATATATATATATATATATATATATATATATATATATATATATATATATAAAATATCGGAAGCTTTGGTCTGAAGGGGAATGACCAGGGCTGGTCTGACCCTCTTCACCTCACCTATCATTCTAACAACGTGCGCTTTAGAAGGTCACGTTTTTGGCTTACTTTCTCATGTAAAGGCTTAATGTGTCAGCGTCTATGAACGATTCATAATATTTATCACCAACTACTAACTACCAACCACCAACTACCAACCACCAACCACGAACTAGCAACCACCAACCACTCTCCTCCGCCTCCGCCACTGCTGTGATTATCACATCATGATTGCCGCAACCATAACATGATGCTCAAACATATAATTCACAAGCCTGCACCTGACTCCGGTAAGAAAACGTCGTTAGTCATTTCCTGAAAGCATAAGTTTCTCCCTTGATGAGTCTAAGGCTCGTGTACATTTAGCCTTGACTCCTGGCACTGCTTCAAGGTGAGGGCAAGTTACTGCCTTTACTTACAAAACAAAATGGAAACAAAAATCTGCTGCGAATTCACATGACTGAATCTATGATTAGACAGCTGGTTGTGTGTGTGTGTGTGTGTGTGTGTGTGTGTGTGTGTGTGTGTGTGTGTGTGTGTGTGTGTGTGTATGTCTCCTGCAGTGCTGAGTACATGTCTCCTTTAAATGAATGTAAGAATATTGTATTTTATCAAGGAATAAACCCATCTGTGTGTTCATTCAGCTCATCGTTGCCAGTGAGCCTTTTAATAAAGCTGGTCAAGAATCACAGAGGCCTTTTGCGCGTTATATTTTAAGCTTCACATATAATTATTCCCTACATATTTTTGCTTATCTGAAGCCGAGATATAACAGATTTAAGAATAAGTATTTAAAGGGAATACGTTAGGGAATATGTAACATGTATATTTCGTTGTATTCTGTAACGTAGGTGAAAGTGGAGTAGGAAGAAATTTTTTATTCTTGTCTGTCTGTTGGCTGATGTGTGGTGACATAGTCACCCGTCATCACACTTGGTTCGGTGAACCGACAAATTACATGCTTGTGCGACACTTGTGTATACGTTTCGCTAACCAGTGACTTCCTCAGTCCAACACAGCGAAGAATAGTTGAAGCTCTGAAGGAGTTGGAGGTAATCAGTCCCTCAGCCTGGAGTCTATGTCATTGGTCCATCAATCTGGTTGGTGAAAGCCGAATGAAATAACAAAACCTGAGAAAATTAAAACAATCGAAAATTAAAACAGTTAAAACAAAACCAAAAAAAAATTACAATGATAACAGAAAAAAACTGAAACAGATGAAAGAGAAGAACTGAAACGAACAAAAGATAATGTAAACAAAACAAGCTAAGGACAAATAAAGCCGTCGTAAGTTCTCGTGCAACGGACAACAGATAAACAAGAAAACTAGACTCGTTCATGGGCCAGTCAGTGTTTGTTAGCTCTAGTCTAGAGGATCTGCTAGCATTAGGGACCACTGGTCCACCGCGGTCCACAATGGTCCACCTTGTCTCACAGTGGTCCTCAACTGACCACTTGGCCTCAGAGTGAATCATAGGCATCAGTGGACCGCCGTGGACCGTTGAACAACCTTCATCCACCAGTGGCCACTGGAACCACCATGGACTAATGAAACACCATTTGGCCACTGGACCGCCTGGACCAATGAAAACACCATTTGGCCACTGGACCACCGTGGACCAATGAAAACACCATTTGGCCACTGGACCGCCTGGACCAATGAAAACACCATTTGACCACTGTTCCTCCATGGACCAATGAAGCATCATTTGGCCACTGAGCCACCGTGGACCAATGAAAACACCATTTGGCCACTGGACCACTTGGACAGATACCTAAAGTCAGTGCCGGATCAGCCGGGCTGTGGCTCGTACGTTGGACTGCGTGCGGCCAGCAGTAACAGCCTAGTTGATCAGGCCCTGATCCATCGGGAGGCCTGGTCATAGACCGGGTCGCGGGGGCGTTGATCCCCGGAATAACCTCCAGGTAACCTCCAGGTAGCCACTGGACCACAGTGGACCAATGAAAACACCATTTGGCCACTGGGCCACAGTGGACCAATGAAAACACCATCAGCCAGTAGACCATCATGGACCACCACCTAAATCAACTTAATAATAAGGCTAAGCAATTACCATGTTTTCGTATCGCAATAAAATTAGTGGAACATGTGCCAGAGAGACATATTATAGTGCCAGAATTACAGACAGTAAAATGATGTAAATTGCCTTATAGCACATGTGCTGAGACAGAGAGAGAGAGAGAGAGAGAGAGAGAGAGAGAGAGAGAGAGAGAGAGAGAGAGAGAGAGAGAGAGAGAGAGAGAGAGAGAGAGAGACAGAGAGAGAGAGAGAGAGAGAGAGAGACAGACAGACAGACAGACAGACAGACAGACAGACAGACAGAGAGAGAGAGAGAGAGAGAGAGAGAGAGAGAGGAGAAAGGAGACAAACAGTGATACGAAATATACCACAAAACGAATAAACGAAAAGAAAAAACAGGAAAAGGTTTGTTAGACAAGTTTCAAAAGAGAGACAGAGGAGACGGGGGTTAGAGATATCTCAACTTGCTACACGCTGGGTGAAGCTTTTTTTTTCTCTCATAGTGCCACGTGTCTGCTGGGGAATCTTGGCACTGACTGGTGGCACTGAGGGGAGTGGGGAGAGCAAGCTGTTACCCGGCACCATGCGAGAGAGTGCCATGGGGGGAACGCTGACAGAAACTGCCAAGATTTTATCAAGAAAGTGCTATCACTGCTGGAGGAACCTGTCTTCAGTCTGCTAGGTTAAGGAATGTGGATTAAGATACGTAGAAACTAGGAAGCCTGTGTGTGTGTGTGTGTGTGTGTGTGTGTGTGTGTGTGTGTGTGTGTGTGTGTGTGTGTGTGTGTGTGTGTGTGTGTGTGTGTGTGAGTTGTATGAGAGTGTGGAAGTTGATGCTGTGGTGGTATAACGCTAGTGTTGTATTTCAGCTCAACAACTTGGGTGGAGGCTCTACACAGGTACTACATACTCACAGATCAGTCTAACATACACGAAGAATGCTAAAGATGACGTCCCTGTTATGTGATTAAGGTAAATTTTCTAGCATTAAATTTAAAGGTACACTAACATGGGTTCAATATGTCGTATAAGAGTCGAAAATAACAGAAACGTATACCTAGATTCCTGCATCAGCATAAAAGAGCAAAAGAGGCTCAATCCTCTGTCCACTAATCGCGGGTTGGTCCCTGATCACTCATACTGTTAGTGGTCGCCCCATAAAGGATAAGAAATTTTTTAATCTCGAGAAGATGAGTAGTTTTGCCTGACAATGTTGACTTGTTATGCTTATATTCCCTTCGATGCTCCCACGTTCCTGCAGACTTCTTGTGTTACAACTGGTCGTCTCATTGTCCTTACTTGACGCCACGAGACGTCTTGCATCACGCTGGCTTACTGCTCGCAGTCACCTCTCTTATAGTTCTTTCACTTCAGGTTATGTTATTGAGTGAATACTCTTCCATCTTCTCAAAGTAACTATGTCTGTGATGGTTCTTTCTCTCTCTTTATACATAGAGTACAGTTTATATATATATATATATATATATATATATTACAAGTCGGCCGTCTCCCACCGAGGCAGGGTGACCCAAAAAGAAAGAAAATCCCCAAAAAGAAAATACTTTCATCATTCAACACTTTCACCTCACTCACACATAATCACTGTTTTTGCAGAGGTGCTCAGAACACAACAGTTTAGAAGCATATACTTATAAAGATACACAGCATATCCCTCCAAACTGCTAATATCCCCGAACCCCTCCTTTAGAGTGCAGGCATTGTACTTCCCATTTCCAGGACCCAAGTCCGGCTATATAAAAATAACCGGTTTCCCTGATTCCCTTCACTAAATATTGCCCTGCTCACACTCCAACAGATTGTCAGTTCTCAAATACCATTCGTCTCTGTTCACTCCTATCGAATACGCTCATGCACGCCTGCTGGTAGTCCAGGCCCCTCGCCCCCAAAACCTCTCTTACCCCTTCTTTCCAACCTTTTCGAGGACGACCCCTACCCCGCCTTCCTTCCCCTACACTCCGAATTTTCTGCATAATATTTACACCACACATTGCCCTTAGACAGGACATCTCCACTGCCTCCAGCTGCCTCCTTGCTGCAGCATTTACCACCCAAGCTTCACACCCATATAAGATGTTGGTACTACTATACTTTCATACATTCCCTTCTTTGCCTCCATAGATAACGTTTTTTGTCTCCACATATACCTCAATGCACTACTCACATTTTTTCCCTCATCAATTCTATGATTAACGTCATCCTTCATAAATCCATCCGCTGATACTTCAACTCCCAAATATCTGAAAACATTCACTTCTTCCATACTCCTCCTCCCCAATTTGATATCCAGTTTTTCTTTATCTAAATCATTTGATACCTTCATCACCTTACTCTTTTCTATGTTCACTTTCAACTTTCTACCTTTACACACACTCCCAAACTCATCCACTAACCTTTGCAATTTTTCTTCAAAATCTCCCATAAGCACAGTATCATCAGCAAAAAGCAACTGTGTGTGTATATATATATATATATATATATATATATATATATATATATATATATATATATATATATGTCGTGCCGAATAGGCAGAACTTGCGATCTTGGCTTAAATAGCAACGCTCATCTTGCCATATAGGACAAGTGAAAATTTGTGTATGCAATAATTCCGCCAAAATCATTCTGAACCTAACGAAAAAAATATATTTCACTGTGTTTGTTTAGTATTAAATTACTGTAAACAAATCTAAAATATATTTAGTTGGGTTAGGCTAAAATAAATTGAGCTTGTTGTAATAAGGTTAGGTAAGTTTTCTAAGATTCTTTTGGTGCAAAATTAAAAATTTTTTACATTAACATTAATGAAAAAAAATATATCTTTAAACGTATAAGAGAAAATTTCGGAAAGGACTTAATTTTAAATGAGTTCTTGCTAATTGACCACTTTTACATATTCGGCACGACATTATATATATATACATTATATATATATATATATATATATATATATATATATAATATATATATATATATATATATATAATATATATATATATATATATATATAATACACACACACACATACGTCGTTTTGCCAGTCCTATATAAAGTATACTACCATCCCACAGGATGCCACCAACACTAGTCAACTAACACCCAGGTACCTGCTTACTGCTACGTAAACAGGAACATCAGGTATAAGGAAACATGCCCAACTTTTCAAGCCATGCCAGGGATCGAACCACGAACACTCAGTTTGTAAGTTGAGTGCGCTACCCACCGAGCCACGGGGCACTTTAATACAGTCAGGCACAACCGGAATGGTTGCATTTCCATTCTCATTTGAGATTCAATGAATACTGAAAGTGGTCATGTAAAAATGAGTAAATCCACACGGAATATTATATTTTAATTTTCTTGATATTTATGGAAGTGTGGTTCGTTTTGTTTATTGCGTGCGGGAATACTCACTGCTTTTACGGGGGTTGAGCTATAGCTCCAGGCCTAGGCTTTTTCCAGTTTCTTGAATTCTGTAGTATTTACTTACAAGGTAATAACTGGAGTCTGGTTTCCCTGTCTCGTCAATCAGCTGCTTCCGCTGGGAAATGTTGGAGGTGAGCTGGATCTGCCTAGTGTTGTCTAGAAAGCTCTCCAGCCGTACTCCTTTTTTTTATTATATTCTTGATAGGTTAGGTTAGGTAGAGTTTGTCAGAAAACAGGACAATTGTCTCCTGACGCAGATCTCAGTCTCGTGCTGACCCGCAGAAGGACCTTTTAGTCATCAGACCGAGGTCTTCGTCTGGCTTACCTGTCCACCCCTTTAACGTTCCTCTTGCTGCTATCATCTTTCTCAGAAAGGCTGATAAGTAAGTAACTACTGATTATTTCTATTCCTGATAATGTCTTTCTTCATCTCATTCACGTTTTCGTGAATTGTAACTTCGTTTCTTTCCGAGTTAATGACTCTTCACAAAAGATATTTAGTGTTGCTTCAGGCTCTTCCCCACTCCCTGTGCTTGGTCTCCTTTATACCGAGTATTCCGAAGCTGTTCAATTTCCCTATGACTGTACACGTCCTTCTTTCTGGATAGCTCCATAAATGGTGTAAATGTCGGTAATAGATACCGACAAATCGGTTTAAAAACAAAGGTTAAAACGATGGTTTATATAGGCGGAGAGTGAGTCGTGAGTGACGCATGGTGACCTGAAGAATGACAGGTAAACAATGAAATCACGTGACTCCTGTGTTATCTGTTTGTCCTCATCGCAATATAACATTCTTCAGGTCACCATGTGTCACTTACACGTCACACTCCGCCAGTCTATACTGTCTTTCTAACGTTTCGGTCTCAGGACCGAAACGTTTTCTAATATATATTAGAGTTTATTCATATGTTTTTCTAAAGCATCTATATAAATGGTGTATCGAAAGCCTTATTTCTCTCAAGAATTAAAAACTCACAATATCTTGGCTGCAACAGTTCAAAAATTTTCCGCACTTTGGTAAGGAACTTACAACTTGAGAGGTCCAGGACGGACCGAAACGTCGTCAAAAAGATCTTCTAAGTGCTGGTTATTAGTGTTATGGTCAGATGTTCTGTACTTAACGACACGAGTGACTTGACGCGATCCTGTCTGCTCACCTCTCATATTGACTCTCTCTTTATCTCTTCTTATATTGACTCACGGCAGCCAATCCGAAGGTATAAGAGACAGGATCAAGATCTAGAGCTCAACCCCGCCTAGCTTACAAAGAAGTAATTAAAGAAGCACGCTCACGCATCTCCGCGCTATTTTGAGATAGAGAGAGAGAAAAAAAGCCTCTGGGTCTCGTGCTTACTCAAATTCCGATGGAAAATTTGAGGTCAATTTGTCAGCAGTGTTGATATTTGTCCAATTAGCGGCAGTGGTAATGAGGGCGGAGAACACAAAGGCTGGTGGATGGTTCTGTCGATATTATGATGTTGCGAACCTTCCTGCCTCAGCCTCCCCCTTCCTCTCCATCCTCACCCCTCACAACCCTCCCTTCCTCTTCCCCCCTCAAATTCTTATTTCCCCCTCCCCCTCTTATTTGCCCCTTCCCCTCTGATTGTCTATTCCCTTCTTATTTACCCCTCCCCTCTTAGTCCGTCTCCCCTTTTATTTCCTCTCCCCTCTCATTTACCCCCTCCCATCTTATTTTCCCCTCCCTCTCATCTCCGGCTGGAAAAGCCGGAGATGAGAGGAGCATACATCCCACTCTATATAAATCGAGACATTTACAACTCTGTCCATACACCAAGATGTATTTATTTATCTGTATATATAAACTGATAGTTATATACATCTCGGAATATATATACACTGAGCTTTTCCTTTAATCCCTGCTTTAAAGAGTATAACATTCTCCAGTGCCAGCGTGCTGGGGAGCTGCAGCCTCAGTGAGGCACCTGACACACCAGTGAGGCACCTGACACACCAGTGAGGTACCACACACACACTGACTGTGTCAGTGTGTGTGTGTGTGTGTGTGTGTGTGTGTGTGTGTGTGTGTGTGTGTGTGTGTGTGTGTGTGTGTGTGTGTGTGTGTGTGTGTGTGTGTGCTGGTTAGGTTAGGTAAGGTTTGTCAGGAAACAGAACAAGTGTTTCCTGATGCGAGTCTTAGTCATATGATGACCCGCAGCTGGAGCTTTCGGTCATCTGGCCGAGGCCTTGTGCTGGCTTGCCCATCCACCCCATTTAAAAATTATGCTTATAATTATAACGATTAGGGTTTAGTATGTGTTGATGTGAGTAAATTTGCAGCTACAAACAGGGAGCTTCAATTCGTGGTGTACCGTCTTCTCTCACTGACACGTTGTTACAAATAAATGTATAACAGCATATAGATTATAATGTGATACGCTCTTACACTGCCTCATATTATCTGCATCAGGTATTACCGACCTGAGGGAAGCCCAGCTGAATATGCGGGGAATATTCCACTAATTCAATTTCGATTAGCACAATTGCCATGTCCAATAAGAGTGGCGTTATGCCTGCGGCATCAGTCATTTCTAGCATGTGCTGGACACCTGGGTGTCAGTCCCACACAGTGACAGGATGGTGTGTAGTTAGCACCTGTAGTCTCATCACTGTTATAGTAAAATAAATCTAATGCATTTTCAATATCATTAAACTGTATACTCATCTGGGTCATTCGGCGCAAGACATGGTGGAGCCTTAATCCTCTCCGTGTGCTGAGCGCCAGACAGACGCGCTTCCTATTCCAACAACCGTAGCCTATTGGTGAAAAGGTCATGTCTCTCACCACTGAGGTCCGGGAATCGAATCCCAATCCCTGGATTGGAAAGAAAAAAAAAAGCTGGTTGTTAATCTCCAGGGCCCACATGTTCGACCAGTCCTGTGAATTGTCCAGGTCCTTTGGTGGCTTGTTGCTGTGTCCTCTTCCATTTGTATACTCTCAGTTCTGACGCTTTCCACGAGCACTAAATTGCGTGCCTCCACAATTTGACTTTTCTCCTCACTGGCAGGATGCTCAAATTCCATCAACAGAATAAAAAAAATGCAAAGGTAGCTTTTGTTGCTACAATGTCTCGGTCTGTGTATAGCGACAAGTTTTCACGATAAAATCTTAAAGTGAATCTGTGTTTTCAGTATTGAGGACAGAACTCAGTATATCCAGGTTGAGTATGGGACAAGTGTTGACTCATGTGTAACTCTGCTAGTTATACTCGCTCATCATAACTTTTCACCCACAAATGAGACTGATGAGTAAGACACAGAAATGTAACTTATCTCTGTGTCTCACTCCTCATCTTGTTGTATACTCTTTATAATAAGATACAAATGGGACTCACTGCCTTCCGTCTTTCAACTATTCTTTAATTAATGCTAGTTTCTTGCACGTTTACTCAGCCTGCTTTTCCAGGCTGTACCGCGGTCTTTGTCTGGTACTACTTCGAAGGTTCTCTGCTGCTTTCTCATCTTGAGAATTGATGCTCTAAGGAACCCAGTGTTTTTTTAGAGGTTCCACCTGTGTGTGTGTGTGTGTGTGTGTGTGTGTGTGTGTACTCACCTAGTTGAGGTTGCGGGGGTCGAGTCCGAGCTCCTGGCCCCGCCTCTTCACTGATCGCTACTAGGTCACTCTCCCTGAGCCGTGAGCTTTATCATACCTCTGCTTAAAGCTATGTATGGATCCTGCCTCCACTACATCGCTTCCCAAACTATTCCACTTACTGACTACTCTGTGGCTGAAGAAATACTTCCTAACATCCCTGTGATTCATCTGTGTCTTCAGCTTCCAACTGTGTCCCCTTGTTACTGTGTCCAATCTCTGGAACATCCTGTCTTTGTCCACCTTGTCAATTCCTCTCAGTATTTTGTATGTCGTTATCATGTCCCCCCTATCTCTCCTGTCCTCCAGTGTGTGTGTGTGTGTGTACGCGTGTAATTTTATGTACTTTTACCTATGCCTGTCTACGTCAGTTTGAATCAGTACATGTATAGATGTGATCCTAGGAACCGGAGCAATCCTCCCCTTCTTCAGATCAAACCTGATTTCTGCTCATTCGCCAGGCGCTGCGTAGCCCCGGTGGGTTTACCCTTTCCCGTGAATTTTATAAAATAGCTGAAGATTCACTGTTGTTTTACCGTCGAGAGAAGTAAATTATGCATAATTTTCTTCCTTAGAGGCAAATTGGCTTTTATCCAGAGGATAACAATCACGGAATGTTACACACGCATTAATGTGAGAGTGTTTTAGTCAGTAAACAAGCGTTGCTCTGAATAATTGAACGAATTAATTCTGACACGCTAGACAGCCTCGCTGGCGGAGTAACGAGGATATCAGAGTCAGGAGTGTGTGATTGGCTTTAATGGTTCACATTAAAACCAGAGTCTCGCGTGATTGTCTCTGATAGTTTACTTTTAAACCAGAGCCTCTCGTGATTGTCTCTGATAGTTTACTTTTAAACCAGAGCCTCTCGTGATTGTCTCTGATAGTTTTACTTTTAAACCAGAGCCTCTCGTGATTGTCTCTGATAGTTTTCATTTAAACCAGAGCCTCATCTGACTTTTTGTACACATACAGTTTCTGAAGAGAACTTACGTAGCTTCAGCCTCTGAATGTTCCTTCACTCGTGCACTTCAAACGTTCCTTCGCTCGTGTATAAAAAAAAACCTTTCTAGTACTTGTGTACATCAGACTTTCCATTATTCGTGTATTCCAAACATTCCTTCACTCGCGTCCTCCCTTTCCGTGAGGAGTGAAAGCTTCGGCAAATTTATTGTGGAAATAGTGGTGGTGGATGGTTGCAGTGGGTGGCACGTGGCGGTGATGGTGGTGGTAATCGTAGTGGTGATAGTGATGAGTTGTAGCGGTGGTGATGAGCTTTTTAATTAAATTTTAGGCAGAACTACGCACACCAGCAGTGTGCTGCTATCCTACGCTATGTCGTAGTTACATAGTGGGAAAACTCTCAGTCTCTCCTATTCTGTATGACAGTTATATAGTGGGAACACTCGTAGTGTGTCCTAAACTATGACTATTACATAGTGGAAACTGAAGCTATCTCCGTCCCATTGTTATATCCCGTCAAACAGAATCAGTTCCACATATCAGGTGAGGAAATCTGCCTGAAATGAGAGACTTCAGTAAGACAAAGAAGAGTTTATCATCACTAGGGGTTTTCGGCAGCTTTAAAAGGTGCTCCGGGGCTTAGGGAGTGACCGTCTAGCTTCTCCTAGGCGCCCATACTTATCTGGAGTCTGGCGTTGTGGATGAAGTACTGTGTACTCCGATGCCGAGCTTGCAGGTTCGAATCCTGCTGTGGATTGAGAGATAATATATCTCTCAGTCTCAGTCTCACATTATCAAGGAACTATTTGTTTCTTTGATAATGTGAGAAGTCATGAAAGCCCTTGGAATTTCGCTATTCTTTCACAATGGTTGTTCTGCATATTGTGATATCACCTGTTTACTGTGATTTTATTATTATTATTATTATTATTATATATATATATATATATATATATATATATATATATATATATATATATATATATATATATATATATAATACAACTCATGGTGTATCTATCCTAATATATGTATCGTGATACACACTAATTACACATTGCTTCATGGGTTCGGTTCTGCTTCGAGAACAGTCTTGAGGCATCCAAAACTTTTTTGTATGTGGTTGCAGGGGTCGAATGCTAGCTCCTTTCCTTGCTATTGCTATTAACGTATTCGTCAGCGGAAATTCATTTGACATTGGCCGTTGTTGTCACATGTAGACCCATTTGTGTGTGGTTCACTCTGTGGCGCAGTCATCATTCTCTCTTTTTCCCCCAGTAACTGCTAGGTAAACAACACGGGACCCTCCTCCTATCTGCTTTCTACAGCGCCGTAAGAAGTATTCTCCAACTTCCCCATTTCCTCGGTCCTAGTCCTTTATCCCCTATTTGAATAGGAAAATGAGATTGGATGTATGTACTGCGTTGTTGACTCTCTCTCCAAATCAGTGTCAAAGGAGGAGGGGCCAGACCCGTCCTCCGAGTTCCACACATGGGCGAAGGTCTTGGTGAAGGAGAAAGGAAGGAAGGATGATGAGGAACAGGAGGAGGCCAAAGGAGAGATTGATAATTGATATTCTAAACACCTTAGTGGTCTTTTGACAATGACTTTAGCGTGGTTGTAGAAAATATAAACAATCGACTGAATATCTCTTAGTAGTCGTATTAGAGACGCCAATACCCCCCCCACACACACACACGGTGGAGACAGACACATTGAATACACACACAAACATGGTTGTCACACACGGGAATACTCGTACTTGAACGCTCCTTTGGCTGACTGAACAATCTACTGTTTATTGTCAGGGTTCGCAAAGAGGAAGACCGAGGCTGAGTGAGGAGTGAGGCAGGGTGTTTGTGAGGAGTGAGGCAGGGTGTTTGTGAGGAGTGAGGCAGGGTATTTTTTAGGAGTGAGACAGGGTGTTTTTAGGAGTGAGGCAGGGTGTTTGTGAGGGTAAGGCAGGGTGTAGGCGAGAGGTAGATCAGGGTTTAGGTGAGCATTAAATCAGGGTGAGACACGGCTTCTCCATTTAACATATTCTTAAGAATACGTTAAATGGAGAACATAGTCTTAAGATTCTTCAATGATGACAAGAAATCGGTAATGTTGAAGGAGTCGAGCTCAGTGTCACGAGTTATTCTTAATGTCTATTACGATGGCAAACAATTTATTGTCTAATTGTTATAGAGATTAATTAAAAGGCTTCAATGGGTAAATTTTGTGGTACAGACCGAGGAGAGGAAGTCGAGTTGGTGGATAGTTGGACTGTACGTTAAGACAGGGCATATGAAGCACATCTAGAGTGCATCTATAGTGAATAAAATCTGCCTCTAGAGTGCATCTGAAGTGCATCTAGAGTGAAATATAATGTGGATTTAAAGTGCTTGTAAGTGCCCGTAAAATACATCTAAAACGTATTGTGCCTGTTGAGTACATCGAGTGCAAAAAAATAAAATCCATAAAATGTATCTAAAGTGTATCTGAAGTGTATCTAAAGTGCCTCTCCAGTATATTTAAAGTGCTTCAGAGAGTGTTTCTGTGTACTGTGCATCCTCAACTGACGATGTCTCTGTTGGAATGATTTGTTCTCTTAAAGAAAATGTGTAAAAGAGAATATGAAAAAAATAAAGAACAGACATTGAAACGAAAGCAACCTTCGGCAGACCTGACTCGAGATGATCCAGTCAGGGCTTCCAGGACCCAGCTTACCATAGCCCTCCGGCAGACCTGACTCGAGATGATCCAGTCAGGGCTTCCAGGACCCAGCTTACCATAGCCCTCCGGCAGACCTGACTCGAGATGATCCAGTCAGGGCTTCCAGGACCCAGCTTACCATAGCCCTCCGGCAGACCTGACTCGAGATGATCCAGTCAGGGCTTATAGGGCCCAGCTTACCATAGCCCTCCGGCAGACCTGACTAGAGATGACCCAGTCAGTGCTTCCAGGACCCAGCTTACCCGGCAGACCTGACTTGAGATTACCCAGTCAAAGGCTTCCAGGGCCTTCAAGAACTTAGGCCTAACATTTAGAATTTCAAGGACGATTGCCTGAGATTTTCTGCCCCGTATGACGAGGAAGGTGCGTTCAGCCAGCAGGAAAATGCTTAACACTTTTTCATCTTGATCTAATATGTTAAGAGACTTTTATAGTCTGTGTAATGACATTATCATTGTTATCATTCGTATGCATCTGTTGTAGTTATTCAGAAGGGAAGACGGAGAGAATCTTCTCTCTCAAGACTGTCTCTCAAGACTCTACATCTCATCACTATCTCTCAAGGCTCTATACTCAAACTTGATTAATCTACCATGAGTCTATCTTTCACGACTCTCAAAATCCCAAGACTTTCTCAATTCTATCTCCCAAGATCATTTGTCAAGATTATCTATTAAGAATCTCTCTCTCAGGATTATGTTTCTAGATTTTATCTCCAAAATCTCTGTCTCCAAATCTTCTATCTTTGAGTGTTCTCTGTCTCTCAAGACACTCTCTATCTCTAAAGGCTGACTGTCTTGCGAGATATTCCCATCCCTTATAGACAGTAATTGGCTCTCACTCACTTACCCTGTTAACCTTCTCTCTTTTTTTGGAGGGAGTTGAGCAACCCCTGCCACCCTTCGATTTCTCTGTGATGATAGAGGAACTCCTGCCACCATTCGATTTCTCTGTGATGATAGAGGAACTCCTGCCACCATTCGATTTCTCTGTGATGATAGAGGAACTCCTGCCACCATTCTACTTCAATGTAATGGAGGAGGAAACCCTGCCATCCTCCTCCATCTCTGTGATGGAGAAGACCCCTGCCACCTTCCCCATCCCTGTGATAGATTAGCCTTCTCTCACCCTCCTTTCCTGTGATGGAGGAGGGAACTTCTGTCCTCCTTCTCCTTCCTTCTGATGGAGGACAGGGAATTCTTTGACCCTCCATCCATCTGATAGAGGAGGAAGACACCTTTCATCCTAATCCTTCCTTCTGATGGAGAACAGGACTCCCTTCCATTTCTCCTTCCCTCCTTCCTTCTGATGGAAGATGGGAACCCTCCTATTCTCCTTCCTTATGATGGAGGATGGAAACCCTTTCACCCTCCTTCTTCCGTTTGATGAAGAATAGGAGCCCTTCCTCCCTCCCTCCTCCTCCTCCTCCTCCTCCTCCTCCTTCCTTCCTTCCTTCCTTCCTTTCTTCCTTCCTTCCTTCCTTCTGATGGAAGAGGGAACTTTTCCCACCCTCCTCTTTCTCTCTGATGGAAGAGGAAGGAACCTCTCTCACGTTCCTCCCTTCATCTGATGGAATATGGGAGCCTTCCCGTCCCTTCCTCCTCTCTGATGGAGCTGTGGGACCTATTATATACCTTTCCCCTCAGACAGGGATGCAAGACCATTTCCACTTTCCTCTCTCTCTCTCTCTCTCTCTCTCTCTCTCTCTCTCAATCTTGCCGGGAGCTGAGTCTTTTCCACCAGCTTCCTTCCCTCTGCTTAAGTATTACCCTTCCCACCACCATCCTTCCATGCGCTCCTTCTAGAAGACGGGTTTCCATCCATCTATTTTTTTGTGGTTCCATCAATCTTCTCGCATACTGCCATTCACCCCCACCCCCCTATCTTCCTTTTTCCAATCTAAACTCACTGTTCCTTCTTCATTTCTCTTTAAAACTGATCTATATTTTGACACACACACACACACACACACACACAGTGTGTACTCATCTAATTGTGCTCACCCAATTGTGGTTGCAGGGGTCAAGACTCGGCTCCTGGCCCCGCCTCTTCACTGATCGCTACTAGGTCCTTTCCCTCTCTGCTTCCTGAGCTTTGTCATACCTCTTCTTAAAACTATGTATGGTTCCTGCCTCCACTACTTCACTTGCTAGGCTATTCCACTTCCTGACGACTCTATGACTGAAGAAATACTTCCTAACGTCTCTGTGACTCGTCTGAGTCCTCAGCTTCCAATTGTGACCCCTTGTTTCTGTGTCCCCTCTCTGGAACATCCTGTCTCTGTCCACCTTGTCTATTCCCCGCAGTATCTTGTATGTCGTTATCATGTCTCCCCTGACCCTTCTGTTCTCCAGTGTCGTCAGTCCGATTTCCCTCAACCTTTCCTCGTACGACATTCCCCTGAGCTCTGGAACTAGCCTCGTTGCAAACCTTTGTACTTTCTCTAGCTTCTTGACGTGCTTGACCAGGTGTGAGTTCCAGACTGGTGCTGCATACTCCAGTATGGGCCTAACATACACAGTGTACAGTGTCTTGAACGATTCCTTATTAAGGTATCGGAACGCTTTTCTCAGGTTTGCCAGGCGCCCGTATGCTGCAGCAGTTATTTGGTTGATGTGTGCCTCCGGTGACGTGCTCGGTGTTATGGTCACCCAAGATCTTTCTTCCTGAGTGAGGTCTGTAGTCTTTGTCCACCTAGCCTATACTCTGTCTGCGATCTTCTTTGCCCCTCCCCAATCTTCATGACTTTGCATTTGGCAGGGTTGAATTCGAGAAGCCAGTTTCTGGACTACGTGTCCAGCCTGTTCAGGTCTCTTTGCAGTTTTGCCTCATCCTCATCCGATTTAATTCTTCTCATCAGCTTCACATCATCTGCGAATAGGGACACTTCAGAGTCTATTAGTTCCATCATGTCGTTCGCATATATCAAAAATAGCATTGGTTCTATAACTGACCCCTGTGGGACCCCACTCGTCACAGTCGCCCACTGTGATACCTTTTCCCGTACCATGACTCGTTGTTGCCTCCCTGTCAGGTATTCCCTGATCCATTACAGTGCCCTCCCTGTTATATGCGCCTGATCCTCCAGCTTCTGCACTAATCTCTTGTGAGGAACTCTGTCAAAGGCCTTCCTGCAGCCCAGGAAAATGCAATCAACCCACCCCTTTCTCTCGTGTCTTACTTCTGTTACCTTGTCATAAAACTCCAGAAGGTTTGTGATACAAGATTTGCCTTCCATGAACCCATGCTGGTTTTCATTTACAATCTTGTTCCGTTCCAGGTGTTCCACCACTCTCCTCCTGATAATCTTCACCATGACTTTGCATACTATACATGTCAGAGACACAGGTCTGTGTATGTGTGTGTGTGTGTGTGTGTGTGTGTGTGTGTGTGTGTGTGTGTGTGTGTGTAACACAGAAAAGGAATCGAGGAAATTACAATTGGGTATGATGCAATGAAAATAGTGAGTCCCACCTTGAAGAATGTGAGAATCACAGGACCATGGATGAGGCAAATTGAAAAGATAACTTTTGTAGTAAACGTTTCGGTCCCTCCTAAATTAAGTTCTCTTCCTATATTGTGGTTTGACTGCGAGTCCCACCTTGTGTTATTATTGTTATTATTATTATTATTATTATTATTATTATTATTATTATTATTATTATTATTATTATTATTATTTTTATTATCGTTATCGTTATTGTTACCATTATTATTATTATTATTATTATTATTATTATTATTATTATTATTATTATATATTATTATTATTATTATCGTTATCGTTATCGTTATTATTATTATTATTATTATTATTATTATTATTATTATTATTATTATTATTATTATTATTATTAACTTGTGCTAGATTTGTATAAGTCATAAAGAGACTCACACCTTGTACAACATCAGGTAACTCACACCTTGTACAAAATTAGGTAACTTACACCTTGTACAATATCAGGTAACTCACACCTTGTACAACATCACTGTACGTGAGAACAAGTATAGGAATAAGGGCCTGAGAAGTTATATGTTTTTATGGTGTATTTATTGTACTAGTGGAGAGAAAAACACAAAAGACGAAGTTCAAGGGATGATGCTGTGAAAAGAGGGAGGAGGAGAGAGGAGAGAGCCGGAAGAGAGAGATAAGAGAGATTAAAGGAGGAAAATAGCTGGTGGGGGGGTTAGGTATACGCGTAAGGGTGGAGGAGCAGAGAGACTGCCCGGAGGAGGAAAAGAGAGGTAGCATTAGAAAGAAGAAAGGACCTTCTGGAGGAATGAAAGAGAAAGGACAGGATGAGAGGAGAATGAGGCGCCATACTACATCAATGCACTTCGCAGAAACAAGCGAAGATAGAGACACAGAACTGCGAGGTACACTGAGTATATTATCGGTCTTGAGGTCAGAACGTGCACGAGGAGAATGAAGTAGCCTGAGACCAGGCCTGAGGCTCACTGGTGTGCTCTGTCCTAGGAAGACACATGACTTGCAGTTCAGTAAGCTGCCTAACGTTATTGGGCATCTGTAACTGAGTGGTCTTAAGGCATCAAGTCAGCGGTTAGCTACACTGATTTGGGTTCGAATTCTGGTGACTGCGATATTTCTATGTATATGCAAAACAACCACTGTGAAAGAATAGTGAAATTCCAAGCGCTTTCGTGACTTCTCACATTATCAAGGAACCATAAAATCATTACATGACGGGAAGGCATATAAAGGGTCGAGACCACACCTCACCATCACATCCCACAACGAGGTGTGGTCTCGATCCTTTATATGTCTTCCTTTGATGTAATGATTTTATAGTTCCTTAATAATGTGAGAAGTCACGAAAGCGCTTGGAATTTCACCATTCTTTCACAGTAGTTTGTTTTGCAAATTCTGATATCACCTGTTTACTGTGATCTTATTGTATAATATATAATATATATTATATATATATATATTTATATATATATATATATAATATATATATATATATATATATATATATATATATATATATATATATATTATATACATATATATATATATGTATTCAACAAGTCGGCCGTCTCCCACCGAGGCAGGGTGACCCAAAAAAGAAAGAAAATCCCAAAAAGAAAATACTTTCATCATCATTCAACACTTTCACCACACTCACACATTATCACTGCTTTTGCAGAGGTGCTCAGAATACAACAGTTTAGAAGCATATACGTATAAAGATACACAACATATCCCTCCAAACTGCCAATATCCCAAACCCCTCCTTTAAAGTGCAGGCATTGTACTTCCCATTTCCAGGACTCAAGTCCGACTATATGAAAATAACCGGTTTTCCTGAATCCCTTCACAAAATATTACCCTGCTCACACTCCAACAGATCGTCAGGTCCCAAGTATCATTCGTCTCCATTCACTCCTATCTAACACGCTCATGCACGCTTGCTGGAAGTCCAAGCCCTCGCCCACAAAACCTCCTTTACCCCCTCTTTCCAACCCTTTCGAGGACGACCCCTACCCCTCTTTCCTTCCCCTATAGATTTATATGCTTTCCATGTCATTCTACTTTGATCCATTCTCTCTAAATGACCAAACCACCTCAACAACCCCTCTTCTGCCCTCTGACTAATGCTTTTATTAACTCCACACCTTCTCCTAATTTCCACACTCCGAATTTTCTGCATAATATTTACACCACACATTGCCCTTAGACAGGACATCTCCACTGCCTCCAACCGTCTCCTCGCTGCTGCATTTACCACCCAAGCTTCACATCCATATAAGAGTGTTGGTACTACTATACTTTCATACATTCCCTTCTTTGCCTCCATAGATAACGTTTTTTGACTCCACATATACCTCAACGCACCACTCACCTTTTTTCCCTCATCAATTCTATGATTAACCTCATCCTTCATAAATCCATCCGCTGACACGTCAACTCCCAAGTATCTGAAAACATTCACTTCCATACTCCTCCTCCCCAATTTGATATCCAATTTTTCTTTATCTAAATCATTTGATACCCTCATCACCTTACTCTTTTCTATGTTCACTTTCAACTTTCTACCTTTACTATATATATATATATATATAAATATATAATATATATATATATATATATATATATATATATATATATATATATATATATATAATATATAAATATATATATATATATATATATATATATATATATATATATATATACTAGCAGGGCCATTAAGGCTGCACCTTACCAAGTTACCACCAGTCAAGATCACCTCAAAGTATATTCACAAAGACATACACTTTTAGGTGACTATACCCTGAGAGACATACACCTTGTCACCATAAAAGAATACTACGCCGCCTCCTGCATAATGTATATGTAAAAAAAATATACATAAATGTGGAAACATTTACCAAACTGCGGTCAGCCAGGATTAGATCCTGCAACACATTCACCCTCTTCAAGAGACAGAACAACGTTCACATTGCCTTAACCACTTACCTAGTGATCCTTCAAAGATCACGCATCCAGCAGAGCTAGGTGTTGTGTTCCGAGGACACTTTTGGCAGTGTTAAGATCAAGGCTAATTCCAACCAACCTCCATAAGCAGTTTATATAATAATTAAACCACGAAACAAGCGGTATTGTGTGAATGGCTAAAATTATACACAAATGCTAATAAAATATCGCGCATATTCTTGTAATAAAAATCTAAGCAAAATATGTACTTTTTATCATTAATTTGCTACAAGAAGAATATCTGAACTAGTGTAGACGGTAGCTGACACCACAATGGCCGATGCTGAACACTGTGTACTGCATGTAACGCACTGCCATGTACACCAGACTTCACCAGATATCCACCTACACACAAGATGTCCATCCAAATAAACACAGGACATATACACTGGCAGGTGTATGTCTCTCAGTAAAAATGCGCTGAGAGTTTAATTTCTGTTTTAGAGATTAAGGTAATCTTGACAGGCTAGGCGCAGTCTTAATGACCCTCGTGTAGCCAATAGGATTTAAACACCATTAACCACAGCCAACCGTCCAGAAATTGGGGAGAAATTTGCACACAGCGGGCGAGGTTTTCCTGTAGAAAGGAGGACACAGCTTTCTGTGGAGAGGAGGACACAGCTTTCTGTGGAGAGGACACAGCTTTCTGTGGAGAGGAGGACACAGCTTTCTGTAGAAAGGAGGACACAGCTTTCTGTGGAGAGGAGGACACAGCTTTCTGTGGAGAGGAGAACACAGCTTTCTGTGGAGAGGAGGACACGGCTCCCTGTGGAGAGGAGGGCACAGTTCCCTGTGGAGAGTAGGACACAGCTCCCTGTGGAGAGGAGGGCACAGTTCCCTGTGGAGAGGAGGACACAGCTCCTTGTGGAGAGGAGGACACAGTTCCCTGTGGGGAGGAGGACAACAGGGAGCAGGATGGCTTAGAAAAATGTTTTCTCTTCTTCATTTCATTCCTCCACCACTCTTCTCCTCGGTAGTGGATGTCGCTGAGCGTTCTTCACGCTGTCGTACGTCTTAAACATCTCTCTTCACGTCCCCTCACGTCACATCCTTCTCCTTACTTCCCCTGCTCCTCTCAATCCTCTCTGAACACTATTTTTTTTCTGTCTCATTTTCTCTCCCCTCCTTTTCCTCTAGCCTTATTTAACGTTTTTTTACTTATTAATCGTCTCTCTCCTCGCCTTCCTTACACATGTCCCTTCATTCTGACATTTATTATTTCCTCATTTATATATATATATAATATATATATATATATATATATATATATATATATATATATATATATATATATATAATATATATATATATATATATTGAGGAATTGTTAAATGTTGATGAAGATAGGGAAGCTGTGATTTCGTGTATAGGGCAAGGAGGAAAAAACATCTTGTAGGAGTGAGGAAGAGCCAGTTGTGAGTGTGGGGGAAGTTCGTGAGGCAGTAGGTAAAATGAAAGGGGGTAAGGCAGCCGGGATTGATGGGATAAAGATAGAAATGTTAAAAGCAGGTGGGGATATAGTTTTGGAGTGGTTGGTGCAATTATTTAATAAATGTATGGAAGAGGGTAAGGTACCTAGGGATTGGCAGAGAGCATGCATAGTTCCTTTGTATAAAGGCAAAGGGGATAAAAGAGAGTGCAAAAATTATAGGGGGATAAGTCTCCTGAGTATACCTGGTAAAGTGTATGGTAGAGTTATTATTGAAAGAATTAAGAGTAAGACGGAGAATAGGATAGCAGATGAACAAGGAGGCTTTAGGAAAGGTAGGGGGTGTGTGGACCAGGTGTTTACAGTGAAACATATAAGTGAACAGTATTTAGATAAGGCTAAAGAGGTCTTTGTGGCATTTATGGATTTGGAAAAGGCGTATGACAGGGTGGATAGGGGGGCAATGTGGCAGATGTTGCAAGTGTATGGTGTAAGAGGTAGGTTACTGAAAGCAGTGAAGAGTTTTTATGAAGATAGTGAGGCTCAAGTTAGAGTATGTAGGAAAAGAGGGAAATTATTTCCCAGTAAAAGTAGGCCTTAGACAAGGATGTGTGATGTCACCGTGGTTGTTTAATATATTTATAGATGGTGTTGTAAGAGAAGTAAATGCGAGGGTCTTGACAAGAGGCGTGCAGTTAAAAGATAAAGAATCACACACAAAGTGGGAGTTGTCACAGCTGCTCTTTGCTGATGACACTGTGCTCTTGGGAGATTCTGAAGAGAAGTTGCAGAGATTGGTGGATGAATTTGGTAGGGTGTGCAAAAGAAGAAAATTAAAGGTGAATACAGGAAAGAGTAAGGTTATGAGGATAACAAAAAATTAGGTGATGAAAGATTGAATATCAGATTGGAGGGAGAGAGTATGGAGGAGGTGAATGTATTCAGATATTTGGGAGTGGACGTGTCAGCGGATGGTCTATGAAAGATGAGGTGAATCATAGAATTGATGAGGGAAAAAGAGTGAGTGGTGCACTTAGGAGTCTGTGGAGACAAAGAACTTTGTCCTTGGAGGCAAAGAGGGGAATGTATGAGAGTATAGTTTTACCAACGCTCTTATATGGGTGTGAAGCATGGGTGATGAATGTTGCAGCGAGGAGAAGGCTGGAGGCAGTGGAGATGTCATGTCTGAGGGCAATGTGTGGTGTGAATATAATGCAGAGAATTCGTAGTTTGGAAGTTAGGAGGAGGTGCGGGATTACCAAAACTGTTGTCCAGAGGGCTGAGGAAGGGTTGTTGAGGTGGTTCGAACATGTAGAGAGAATGGAGCGAAACAGAATGACTTCAAGAGTGTATCAGTCTGTAGTGGAAGGAAGGCGGGGTAGGGGTCGGCCTAGGAAAGGTTGGAGAGAGGGGGTAAAGGAGGTTTTGTGTGCGAGGGGCTTGGACTTCAAGCAGGTATGCATGAGCGTGTTTGATAGGAGTGAATGGAAACAAATGGTTTTTAATACTTGACGTGCTGTTGGAGTGTGAGCAAAGTAACATTTATGAAGGGGTTCAGGGAAACCGGCAGGCCGGACTTGAGTCCTGGAGATGGGAAGTACAGTGCCTGCACTCTGAAGGAGGGGTGTTAATGTTGCAGTTTAAAAACTGTAGTGTAAAGCACCCTTCTGGCAAGACAGTGATGGAGTGAATGATGGTGAAAGTTTTTCTTTTTCGGGCCACCCTGCCTTGTGGGAATCGGCCAGTGATAATAAAAAAAAAAAAATTATATATATATATATATATATATATATATATATATATATATATATATAATATATATATATATATATATATATATATATATATAATATATATATATATAGAGAGAGAGAGAGAGAGAGAGAGAGAGAGAGAGAGAGAGAGAGAGGAGAGAGCGCGTCTTCAGTAAATTTAGAGCTCTATTGAGCATTTTAAGAAGGCATAGAGCTCTCTCAAGCGTCTGAGAGTCTTGGAAAAGTTTACATCTCTCCCAAGAAAAACTTTTTTGAAATTCCCCAGAGCAGAATTAAAGTTCTCCCGAGCAGAGGTTTAGAGGTCCTCTGAGCAGAAATTTAGAGCCTTCTAAGTTGAAAATTAGTGTTCTCATGTGCAGGGTTGAGAGCTCTCTCGAGCCGATTGTGGAACATCTCGTCACAATGTAAGGAAACAGAGACGTTGTTGTTGGCAGCTTCCTCCGCTGTCTTGCTGCTAGCGCTGCCGTGAGAACTTTAAGTTGTAATCCGC
This sequence comes from Cherax quadricarinatus, assembly GCF_026875155.1. NCBI lineage: Eukaryota > Metazoa > Arthropoda > Malacostraca > Decapoda > Parastacidae > Cherax > Cherax quadricarinatus. The sequence continues at coordinate 21,222,125 of NC_069430.1, read as the reverse complement.
AATGATGAAACTAGGTAACCTTGGGTTTGGGACTGCTCAAGGCTGTGATACAGCATCCCACACAGCACGCGTATACATTGATAATTTAACAGATAGAAAAAAAATAGCTTTGAGATATACATGAACAATTTCCTTCTCTCTGTCCACTCGTGTATCGCTGCAGTGGCACTACTTCTGTCTGGTAAACATGAGAATATCTCTCATGAAGATGTGTGTAGCAGGGTGATTCCCCTTGCCTCCTTTTCTGTCTGTTTAATGAGGAAGTCACAGGAAGGCTGTCCGGTGAGCTCCACATCTGACCTGTGAACGACGGCACTCTAGAGATGCGGAGTCTGCTAGAAAACATCGTGAAAATTAAAGGTCTTGGAAAACATTAGGACTGTTCTCAACTCTCTCCAGATGTTTTGTAGTCTCCTCCAACCAGTAGATCAGTGACCACACCATAGTCGCCTTTCTAGAAGCGCAAGATAATGATCCCGCCTACAGTAATCTCCTTGGCATCCCTCTTGGTTCCAACATCATCAATCTGAATCTAAGGTAAACATCTTTGATCTCGTAATAAAGTTGGTAGAATTACCGACAATATGTAAAGTAAAAGGGCACAAGTGCAATTAATGTGACATTTATTGTGGCAACGTTTCGCTCTCCAGGAGCTTTATCAAGCTCCTGGAGAGCGAAACGTTGCCACAATAAATGTCACATTAGTTGCACTTGTGTCCTTTTACTTTACATCTTTGATCTCATCAAGATGAGAGGCCGGATTGGAGACAATGCACATGAGGCCTTCCACCTGCTCATCAGATATCTGTCCCTCCCGAAGCTCACTAACTTTTAGAGATGCTCCCCAGCTATCAATAATCCCAAATTAAAGGAAAATGACAACCCTCTAAAGTCCTTGTTAGAAAATGTCCTAAATCTTTCCCTTCTTGACAAACAATGGAAGCAAACCTCACTTCCAGTCAATCTAAGTTGATTAGAATTACGTATAGCCTCTCCGATAGCCTTGCCAGCCTCCTGATCGTGTTTCGCCTCATCTGGAGTTTACCTGGAGAGAGTTCCGGGGGCCAACGCCCCCGCGGCCCGGTCTGTGACCCGGCCTCCTGGTGGATCAGAGCCTGATCAACCAGGCTGTTACTGCTGGCTGCACGCAAACCAACGTACGAGTCACAGCCCGGCTGGTCAGGTACCGACTTCAGGTGCTTGTCCAGTGCCAGCTTGAAGACTTTCGTCTTTATCACATAAACAAGCTGCGACGCTGGTCCACAATAACCAAGCTGGAACACAACAACCCAGTTGGGACACAACAACCCAGCTAGGACACAACAACCCAGCTGGGACGCAACAACCCAGCTGGGACACAACAACCCAGCTGGGACGGAGCCCCATTGCAGAAAAGTTGTATATAGAAGTGTTGTAGGGGCAGCGTCGAACATGAGCATTGTCCTTCTTACACTGTTGTCGCACCGGGAAAATGAGGAGCTTCTCGTATTTCTCCCCCCTCCCTCTCTCCCTCCACTTTACCTCCCTCAATTTCCCCCTCCTCCCTCCCTCCATCCCTGCCTCTCACCACTCTCCCCCACTGTCTGCCGTAGCGTAGAGTTACTCTCCCCTGCTGGTGCCAGACACAACCGGCCATTCATATGTCTCCCTCACTCCAACCGGCTATTTTGACACACTCACCTCCCCTCGCTTCATCCCATTCTCTCTCCCTCCCCTCCTCTTCCCTCTTCTTCCCCCTCCCGGTAATCGCTTTACCACCCTCAGCCAGAGTCGGTCAAGCGAACAAAACTGCTATGATTAGATTTTAGATTTTGCCGCCGAGGAGACTAGTTTACTGTACACCTCGTATCCTTCCACTAAATAAATACTTTTTAACCACATATATCGTAATTCTAGAAGAAAAAAACTATTTTTTTTAAATACCTAAAAAAACAAAGTGGAAATGCCGCGAAATATGTTTTCAGTTTCATAGGAAATTCCACATTAGGCCTAGGAACTAGGCCTGAAAAAGGAATACATATAGATTAAATATTTACAGTTTAAAAGAGTTCATATTTACATGATTTAGATACCATAAAATACCGCATAGGCTGTTGTATTGTCTGTTAGTACATGGAACAATATTCAATTATTCTTCTTATTATTATTATTATAATCAAGGGGGAAGCGCTAAACCCGGAGGATTATACAGCGCCTGGGGGGGCGGGATGTAGAAGGCATTCAGGCTTAATTTGGGGAACTGGAGCACAGATCCAATTCCCTAAATCAAGAGCCCCTCACCAACATCAAGGAACCGTCCTTGAGGGGAACAATATTCAAGCAAATGGTGTTTAAGACAGTGACTGAATGGTTGACTATATATAAAAAAAAATGACTTTGTGTATATGTGAAACTGCCAGAAGTACTTGTAATTAAGCCTAATGCTGATTACTGCAGCAACAGTCAGCTGGCTCACCTTGCAAGTTGCTCTGTAGATCTCATCTACGTCGATGCTTTTTAAAAGTGCGTTATGGATCTACTCAGGTTTGTAACTGTATTCCCAAGACATTCATTTTCATTATTTACTTCTGGCTTAATATTATTTCTAATGTTTGACACAAACGTACCAAAATTATATTCAGCTTTTTCCTTCAGTGTAGTTTCTTTCATTAATTTATTAGCCTAATTTTTCGACCTTAATATAGGACAATGTCTGACTCATGCTCGGGAAAAGAGCAATCATTTTCATTAATATTTTCGCTTATGAAATTAAAAAAAGAAAAATCAGCCTTCAGAAGTGTTCACTGGGGGATTTTCACAGCTGGATGTTTTTTCCTTGTTATTCATGAAGTCATTAACTTCCTCTAGAAGTTGAATAAAATTAGTAGGACACACGTAGGCCAGTTTGGTATCTTTATTGACGAGATGTTTAGCTTGCTCGGCAGGTTACTTCATTCGAAATACACGGAACTGAAGAAGTCTGCTGAGCGGGCCAAAGGTTTCGTTATTAAAGATCCCAAACTGTTGAACATGCGTCTTATCTATTTGTCGGCATTCTATATCATTAATATAAAGAGGATAAGAATGAAAAAAAGAATTCACTCTTTTTCATTGTCATTTTATTTATACCTTCGGCAGGCTAGACTGAGAGGGGAAAAATCTCTTTAATCCATCAACGAATTGTTCCCAGACCTTTCGACTCAATTCATGTTTTTTTTTCCTTACCGCAGTCTGGATTTTTTTTTTGAGTAAATCTGGAGCTCAGTAATCACGATATGGTATTCCAGTTCTTCCAGCTAGAAATGATAAGTTGCGTAATTGTGGGTCATTGTGGAACTTATGGTGGGATTTGTACACAATGGGGAAGACTTGTATCTTCTGTTTATTTTCCTTTGATCGGTCATCAAATTCACAACAGAAGCGACTGGATCATTATTAAATATTTGCGTTCGAATGAACTGGTAATTTTTATGCCACTGATCCACGTAATTAATAAAACTATTTCTCTAATTTGGGTTAAGAGTATTTTATTTTATTTATTTTCTATATTATCTTGCTGGATCAAGATTGACGGTTGTGTCTTGGAAAGTGATCAGAATCATGCACTGTATATGATACACTAAATACCAGGCATAGATCAAGCATGCCGGTTTATGTATGAACTGTCGTGGGGGTTCGTGAGGAGATATTGGAGTAAGAAATACACACATTGGATGTCTGGAAGCGTATAATTATGAAAGAGTCATGAGGAGAAGCCCAAAAGCCTGCCGCCTTATCTAGGCCTAGCCTAGAACTCGCGGGAGGCCTGTGGTAGGTGTTGCACATGTGCGGGACTCGTGATGTTACGCAGAAAGGGAGCTGGGATTATCTAAGTAGACTACACAGGTACACAGTAACACTACTGACAGGGCCATCTAGCATTCTCCTGCTCATTTAGGAATTAAACCACTGAAGTCTGTTATTGAACTTTCAATATCCTTATTCTTGATTGTATATTCTGTAAGAATAATGGTAGATTTCCTATTTATGTGATCCGGTGAAGCAACAGGTTGAAAATGATTTGCTGAAGCATAAATATTGAAGATGACAATAACGGAGGTGCGTGCATGTACTGTAACACTGTCATATTAGGTTAAGGTAGGTGAGGTTTGTCAGGAAACGGGAAAAGTGTTTCCTGACACGGGTCTTAGTTATATAATGACCCCAGTTTCCACTGGCCTACCAGTTCACCCCTTTAAAAATTATGGTTTATATACTGACTACCATGATACACAAGTAACCCGAACATAGAAGAGAGAAGCTTACGACGACGTTTCGGTCCGACTTGGACCGAAACGTCGGACCGAAACGTCACCGACTACCATGATATTGTTCTGTATGTTTACTTAGTTTCGCAAGGTTATGGGAGAAAGAGGAACATTCTCTCTACCGTAAATCACACAACAGTTAGTTGACCTTGAGTTATCTGCTGCATTATCAAGGCAACGTCGGGAGACGCTCTCCATCTCGTACTTTACTTCCTTGCTAATAAATTACATCAACATTGTTGGGCAGCCACTTCCTAATAGCAGCAACGTTTTATGAAAAAAAAAAGATGTAATCTGTTTGTCATATTCATTTAATAGAATCTATTGCTTGCAGCAGTTGTGTGCACACAGTGAAGAGCAAACATTGTTTGCACCTTCTGCAGTATTCCTGGCACTGCGTCAGCACCGTCCTAGGCAATGACTGCAAACACAACACTTCTGCCTCACTGCTAATTGTTTCTCTTTTAACGGAAGACTTTTTTTTTCACTTGTGTTTACATCTTTGTGTTGAGAAGCATCATTTAGTCTACCTAGATACATACAACTTGTCACCATCTACTCGAGACGGTCAATTATTTTTATTGCAAGAATGATACGAATTAAACAAGGTTGGTTGTCTCTGGTATTTTTTTCCAAAGGTTTTGTTATATAAAAAATGGATTCATCCGCAGTGTGCTGTTGCCCTATTCAACATGATAACTAAACAGTGGAAACAAAAGTCAGTTATGTTTCCCTGTCATATTCCATCATACAGGATGGGACTCATACGAGGTACTGAAATCCGTCAGCCTGAGTGGGAGACTTCAGTGGGACATTGGGGACATAAACCAGCATTCTGGCAAGGGTTTATCAGCTATCACAGCTTCCAGCTATGCTGGAGTTACTATCACTTGGGAACGTCTATTTCTCGGGAAAGCCTATCCCATACGCAGGAGCGGAGGCAAAACAAATTATACACAAGAGGCAGAAGAGAAGGAAAAAGGATGAAGAGAAATACGAATGTCATATCCAATCACACACGCACACATATATACATAAATACACACATACAAGTATATGACAAGAGGTTCCAGAGTCACACTGGGGTTTTGTGTAGCTGTGTCATCCGCAGCTTCGATAAAAATGGATCCTTTCATAATTTTTTTTCTCCTACACAGTGGTACATGTATCTCTGTGAATTAATGTTTTAATCAGTATCTCATTTGCACCAGACAGGGTAAATAAAGATCAGTTTATTGAAGGATGTTGTTATATTAATATTATGTTTGTTGAAGGACTAAATTGATGCAGTCATCCAGGGCAGTGAGTGGCAGTCTAAATTTATTTGATGTTGCTTAGCATAAAAGTTGGCACTGATGTGTATACAAATCTGGTTTACTCTCTCTCTCTCTCTCTCTCTCTCTCTCTCTCTCTCTCTCTCTCTCTCTCTCCTCTCTCTCTCTCTCTCTCTCTCTCTCTCTCTCTCTCTTGTGTTAAGTAAATTATGGATGTGTAATTATATATATGAGTATATATGACTAATACTATTTAAAATGAATAATGTGCAGGTTAATTTGCCAGTGGTGTATGTGTGTGTGTGGGGTTGTTGTGTGTGTGTTTGGTGGGGTGTGTTGTGTGGGGGGTGTGTGTCACTCACCTATTTTGAGGTTGCGGGGTCGAGCCGAGCTCCGGGCCCCGCCTTTCACGATCGCTACTGGGTCACTCTCCCTGAGCCGTGAGCATTATCAGACCTCTTCTTAAAGCTAGTATGGATCCGCCTACCACTACATCGCTTCCCAACTATCCTCTTACTGACTCTCTGTGGCTGAAGAAATTACTCCAACATCCCTGTGATTCATCTGTGGTCACAGCTTACCAACTGTGTACGACGAAAAGGTAAAAGTAAAAACAACCTGTCTTTGTCCACCTCAATCCTCTCATATTTTATACATAATCATCCCCCCTATCTCTCTTGAAAGTGTCGTCAGTGGATTTTGTTAACCTCTCATCGTAGGCATTCTTAAAGTCCGTCTAGTTTTTTTTCACCCTTTTACACATGTACATGTTCTCCTCTTGGCTATGTTTCAATCAGGTGCTCATTTGCCCAATAAATAAGATCAGTTTATGTGAAGGATGTTGTTATTATTAAATTATGTTGTTGAAGGACTAAATTGCATGCAGTCCATATCCAGGCAGTTGAGTGGGCAGTCCTAAATTTATTTGATATGCTAGCAAAAGTTTTGCACTTGATGTTGTATACAAATCTGGTTTACTTCTCTCTCTCTTCTTCCTCTTCCCCTCTCATCTCTCTCGCTACTTCGGTGATCTCTCCCAGACTCTCTCTCTCAGTCTCACTCTTCCATCTCTCTTACTCTCTGCCTGTCTTAAGTAAATTATTGATTGTAATTATATATAGAGTATATTGACTAATACTATTTTAAAATGAATAATGTGCAGGTAATTTGCAGTGTGTATGTTGTGCAGTACTGATTGTGTGTGTTCTGCAGTGTGTCTGTATGTGTGTGTGTGTTATCTGTGTGTCTATGTGTTTGTTGTGTGTGTGTGTGTTGTTGTGATATGTGTGGTGTGTTGTGTCGTGTGTGTGTGTGTTGATAGTGGTGTGTGTAGTGTGTGTGTGTCCTGACTGTGTGTGTGTGTTGTGGTGTGTGTGTGTGTGTGTGTGCCTGTGTGTGTATTTTGTGTGTGTGTTGTGTGTGTGAAGTGTGTGTGTTGTGTGTGTGTGTGTGTTGTGTGTGTGTGTGTGTGTGTGTGTGTGTATGTGTGTGTGTGTGTGGTGTGTGTGTGTGTGTGTGTGTATTGTCTGTCTGTCTGTGTGTACTCAAACATATGAACTCACCTGCATGTGGTTGCAGGAGTCAAGTCTCAGCTCCCGGTCCAGCTTCTTCACTGGTCGCTACTAGGTTCACTCTCTCTCCTGCCTTCGAGAGCCTTATCGTACGGCTTCTTAAAACTATATATGCATCCTGCCTCTGCTGCTTCACTGTCCAGGTCGTTCCACTTCTTGACTGAAGAAATGCTTCTTAATATCCCTGTAACTCATATGTGTTTTCAACTTCCAGCTGTGCCCTCGTGTTCCTGTTTCCCGTCTCTCAAACAATCCCTGTCCACCCTATCTATTCCTTTCAGTATTTTGTACATTGTTAAAATATCATCCCAAGTCCTTCTTTCCTTTAGTATCATCAGGTTGAGTTCCCTTAACCTCTCCTCATAGGATATAGGCCTTCAGCTCCGGGACTAGTCTGTTTGCAAACCTCTGCACTTTCTCTAATTTCATGACATGCTTACCAGGTATGGGTTCCATACTGGTACTGCATATTTCAATATAGCGTGACTTACACGGAATATAGTGTCGTGAATGAGTTCTTACTTAAATTTCTAAAAACTAATCTTAGATTTGCCAGACGCTCTGTTACTGCAGCAGTTATTCGGTTGATGTGTCCCTCACGCGATAAGCTTGGTCCTTGTCCTTGAGTGAGGTTTGCAGTCTTTTCCCCCGAAACCTGTACTCTGTCTGCGGTCTTCTATGACCTTCCTCAAACTTCATAACGTTACGTTTGCTTGGGTTAAATTTCAGTAGCCATTTGTCAATCCAAACCTATAGCCTATCTAGATCCATTTGTAACCTTTCAAGTTTCACGTCTGCTTGTATTTTCTTCATTAATTTCAAATTAAACGGAAACAGGAACATCTCTGACTCTATTCCATTTGCCATGTCATTCACATATACAAGAAATAGTACCGGTCCTAGCTCTGATCCTTGTGGAATCTAACTCGGTACATATATCCAATCCTATACCTCTTCACAGACCATCACTTTTTGCTTCCTTCATGTCAGGTATGCATTGATCAACTGTAGTGATGTCGCTTTTTTATTCCTGCCTGCTTCTCTAGCTTCTGTACCAGTCTCTTGTGTCGTACCGAGTCAAAAGCCTTCCTCCAAGAAGATACACTCTGCCTACCCCTCTCTCTCTCCTGCTTACTTCTGTTACCATGTCATAGGACTCCAGTAGGTTTCTGAGATAGGATTTATCATCTCGAAAGCCATGATGGTAGTCATGCATGAACCCACATCCTTTCTAGGTACTTCACCACTCTTCCCTGATAATCTTCTCAATAATTTTATATACTGTACATGTCAGTGACACTGGTTTGTACTTGAATGCTACCTGTCTGTCTCCTTTTTTAAATTTTGGAACTTCATTCATTTGCTGTCTTTTACATCTCTGGCAGTTGCCCTGAGTTCATTGCCTTGTTGAAGATTATTGCTAGTGGCAACACACAGTACTCTCCTCCCTTTCTCAGGACCCACTAAGAAATATTATCTGGTTCCACTTCCGTAACGGTATCTAGCCCACACAATAGCTTCTTCATTCTTCCCATTGTTGTATGTACTGTGTCTAGTACTTGCTGGTGCACTATAATGCTTCGGTTCAAGTAGCCTTCTTGTTTCCTTTGAGAATACCTTCCTAAATTTCTTGCTGAGCTCCTCGCAGACTTCCTGATCTTTACTTGTGAGCTCTCATCTTTCCTTCTTCAGTCTGATTACCTTGTCCCTTACTGTGTGTGTGTGCGTGCGTGTGTGTGTGTGTTAGTTACCAGTTGTAAAATGCACTTGTTGATTGACACTTTGCCCGTTCTGTATGATTGTGATAGAGAGAGAGTGTACCCAACTATTTGTACTCCCTTATTTGTGGTTGCAGGGGTCGATTCATAGCTCCTGGCCCCGCCTCTTCACTGGTCGCTACCGGTTCACTCTCCTTACACCATGAGCGTTATCATACATCTTCTTAAAGCTATGAATGGATCCTGCCTACACTAAATCGCTTCCCAAACTATTCCACTTCCTGACTACTCTGTAGCTGAAGAAATACTTTTTAATATCTCTGTGATTCATCTGTGTCTTCAGTTTGCAACTGTGGCCCCTTGTTGCTGTGTCCCATCTTTGGAACATTCCCTCTCTGTCCACCTTGTCAATTCCTCTCAGTATTTTATATGTCGTTATCATGTCCCCCCTGTCTCTCCTGTTCTCCAGTGTCGTCAGGTCGATTTCCTTTAACCTCTCCTCGTTGGACATACCCCTTAGCTGTGGGACTAGTCTTGTTGCAAATCTAGTTTCTTTACGTTCTCTAGTTTCTTACGTGCTTGGCTAGGTTTGGGTTCCAAACTGGTGCCCCATACTCCAATATGGGCCTAACATACACAGTGTACAGGGTCCTGAACGATTCCTTGTTAAGATGTCGGAATGCTGTTCTTAGGTTTGCTAGGCGCCCATATGCTGCAGCAGTTATCTGGTTGATGTGCCTGGTGTTATACTCACCCCAAGATCTTTTCCCTTGTGTGAGGTTTGTAGTCTCTGGCCCCCTAGACTGTACTTCGTCTGCGGTCTTCTGTACCTTCCCCAATCTTCATGACTTTGCACTTGGTGGGGTTGAGCTCCAGGAGCCAATTGCTGGACCAGGCCTGCAACCTGTCCAGATCCCTTTGTAGTTCTGCCTGGTCCTCGTCTGATTGAATTCTTCTCATCAACTTCATGTCATCTGTAAACAGGGACACTTCGGAGTCTATTCCTTCCGTCATGTTCACAAATACCAGAAACAGCACTGGTCCTAGGACTGACCCTTGTGGAACCCCACTCGTCACAGGCGCCCACTCTGACACTTCGCCCCGTACCATGACTCGCTGCTGTCTTCCTGACAGGTATTCCTTGATTCATTGTTGTGCCTTCCCTGTTATCTCTGCCTGGTCCTCCAGTTTTTGTACTAATCTCTTCTGTGGAACTGTGTCAAACGCCTTCTTACAGTCCAAGAAAATGCAATCTACCCACCCCTCTCTCGCTTGTCTTACTGCCGTCACGTTGTCATAGAACTCCAGTAGGTTTGTGACACAAGATTTCCCGTCCCTGAACCCATGTTCGCTGTTGTTGATGAGCTCATTCCTTTCTAGGTGTTCCACCACTCTTTTGATAATCTTCTCTATGACTTTGCATGCTATATATGTCAGTGACACTGGTCTGTAATTTAGAGCTTCATGTCTGTCTCCTTTTTTTAAAAATTGAGACTAGGTAATCTCCCTGTTTCGATAGATGTGTTGAATATTGTTGTTTGGGGTACACATAGCGGCTCTGCTCCCTCTCTCAGGACCCATGGAGAGATGTTATCTGTCCCCATCGCCTTTGAGGTATCTAGCTCACTCAATAGCCTCTTCACTTCTTCCTCTTTTGTATGTATTGTGTCCAACACTTGGTGGTGTACCCCACCTCTCCTTCTTTCTGGAGTTCCTTGTCTCCTCCATGAACACTTCTTTGAATCTGATGTTGAGTTCCTCACATACTTCACGGTCGTTTCTTGTTGTCTCTCCTCCTTCCTTCCTTATCCTGTGTGTGTGTGTGTGTGTATGTGTGTGTATGTGTGTGTATGTGGTGGTGTGTGTGTGTGGTGTGGTGTGTGTGTGTGTGTGGTGTGTGTGTGTGTGTGTGTGTGTGTTTGTGTGTGGTGTGTAGTGTGTGTGTCCGTGTGTACATAACAAGAATATAATGTACATTATCATCCTAAACGAAACAGTAAGCGTCGTAATGTGATTCCAGCAGAGCAGTAACCCAATTACCGTCTCAGTGTTCACACTCCAGACCAAATTTGGATGTGAGCTTCCAGAAGGTGCTGAGGATGGTGGCGCCCAGCACCTTGATAACTGTGTATCAGACCACCATAGTGCTCTTAGCACCAATAAGCTGGGAATTGAACAAAGGAGTCGATATAGCAATTGAGAGTTGTTGCTCCATTTATTCGACGCTCGGTACACTAGAACTCTTCTCAGAACTCCCGACACACACACACACACACACACACACACACACACACACACACACACACACACACACACACACACACACACACACACACACACACACACACACATACACACACAAACACCACCACACACACACATGACCCACCATGAACTGACAACATACACGTTCAACATTATCATGGAAGAATGTGGGATTCTTTAGAGCGCAGTTTATTCTCAATACGTTTTTTTGTCTATTTTTATTTTTAATTTTCAGGGTGCATGTAAGTCGAATATTTTGGCTTGCTTTAAATGACTGAGGATTTAGGAATGTTGCGCTGGTGGATCAAACATCTGTGTTGTGTGTGTGTGTGTGTGTGTGTGTGTGTGTGTGTTGTGGTGTGTGTGTGTGTGTGTGTGTTTCGGGGAATTTATTGCGTTTTTATAAATGTAGATACAATATTGTGTCTGGTATTCATTTTCTACGACGCTGTCAAGACTCCATTCACAATCGCCTAACAAGATGTCTTATCAGCAGTTTTACTTGCAGAATTGTTCGTACTTAAACGTAACATTATTTGAGGCTTGATATGTTATCATGATACCACACAACCATCAAAACAATCTTGTTCTGGGACAACATTTTCTTCATTCATTGTCCCAATGAACATTTGTTCTTCAGCGTGTATTTTTTTTCACTGTTGTCAGTAAAACATTTTAATCTACCTTACAGTGTACGTCAAAGTACGTATTTTTTTTTTTGGGGGGGGGCATTCTTACGTTGTCAATACACATTCTTAGGTGTTGACCACGAGAAGGTATATAGTAAATTGCTATGATATCACCTTGAAGGAATTCTGGGCCGCCAACACGCGAGGCACTCAGCAACCTGGACGGAAACACACTTTGAAGAGCTAATAAAGAAACGCTTTTCACAGTTCTGTATGAAGTGAATTTGAAAAGGCAAAATTGAAGACTACACGTTATGCACAGTAGCCTACATCACGTGTTGAACAAATGTAGCTACATCACTGTTAGCACAGTAGGCCTACATCACGTGTTGACAAAGTAGGCCTACATCACGTGTTGACACAGTAGGCCTACATCACGTGTTGACACACTAGGCCTACATCACGTGTTGACAAAGTAGGCCTACATCACGTGTTGACACAGTAGGCCTACATCACGTGTTGACACTAGGCCTAACATCACGTTTGACAAAGTAGGCCTACATCACTGATATGACACATGTAGCCATGACAAAACACGTGATGTTGTTACACAACAGGCTACAATCACGTTTGACATCAGTAGAGGCCTACATCACGTGCTCAACATAGGTTTAACTATACTATAAATACTCACAAGTGATAAAAGTAATGATAAAATATCAACATGAGAAATGACAATGAAATAAGAGAGACAGAAAGCACGAGCGAGCTACGTACGTCCAACAAAGAAGGAAATTTAACAATCACATTGGATAAATCCAGAAAGAAAGGCTGCGTGTATATATATATAGATACACTATATATATATTATATTATTATATTATATATATATAATATATAAGTATTCTTATATATATTATCACAAAGACAGAGAGAGAGAAGACTGAAGTGTGAATCAAAAGCAAATGGTAAAATGAGGTAATCGTGATATCACATAGATCTTAAATGTCACAGAATGTATCCTGGTCAGCAGTCGTTCACTAGGAACCACTGTTCAAATTAATGTTTCTGACTGATGTTTTAACCTCTGCAAAACTGACATAATCTCATCTCGAGAGTCCTCAAGCCAGATCAACACCACCTGTGAGGTGTATCCTCAAGCCAAACATGACCAAATGCACCTGCGAGATGTATCCTCAAGCCAGCAGTCAACACCATCTGTCGAGATGTAATCCTCAAGCCACAGTCAACACCAACCTGCGAGATGTTTCACTCAAGCCATTTGAATTCAACACACCTAGAGAATTGGTATCCTCGAACCTAGAGCATCAACACATATGAGATTTATCACAAAGCCTGCAATCAACACTTTCCTGCGAGATGTATCCTCAAAGCCAATGTAGTCATCACCACCTGCAAGATGTATCCTCAAGCCAGCATGTCAACACCACCTGACGAGAATGTATCCCAAGCCAGTAGTGCAACACCACCTGCGAATGTATCGGCAAGCCAGCGTCACACCACCTGCGAGATGTATCCGCAAGCCAGCATGGCAACACACCTGCGAGATGTATCCTCAAGCCATAGCCACTACCACCCTTGAGTGTATCCCTCAGAGCTAGCAGTCAACAGTCACCTGCGTAGTGTACCCAGAGCTAGCAGTCAACACCACCTGCGAATATCCTTCAAGCCAGCAGTCAACACCACCTGCGAGATGTATCCTCAAGCTAGCAGTCAACACCACCTGCGAGGTGCTATCTCAAGACCAAAACGACAAATGCATTTTCTAATTAGGTTCTCTCCTTCTCCCAGCCTTACTAGCTCCTTGATACATTGAATTTCTTATTCTTTGTTTAGAATAATGATTTGGATAAAAACACTCATGCAAAAAAGAAAAATAATAAATGCTTGTATTAGTTATTCACCTATAATCCCATTTTATTTTGAATTGAGAATGTAAATAAAGATTTTGGGAATATTACCCTTAGGGGATATTTAACTCTGCCTTATAAACATTATTAGCTTGAAAAATCTCACAATTTTTCACTTTATTTAAGCAAAATTGCTCTAAACCGATTCAAAATTTGATACTGATACTGTGCATGCAAAGGACCGTAACCATTATCGGCGCATGTACACACCCTTCATTGAAAGGCACTATCTCCTCAAGCCATGAACCATTACTAAGTCCGAACGATGCGCCTCATCAGTTCGATCATACCCAGGTTCACCAATGAAAAATGGGTCTGGCAATCGGGAGGTGTTGTGGTCACCACCCACCGGTCCACCCTTGTCATTTCCCTTCTAGAGCTGGTTGAGCACGATTATTCATTCTGTCTCCAGGCTGTGTCTTGGCCTTTAACTAACCGTTTGTACACATACTTTTCCAACTGTATATAGTGTACATAAGTGTAAATACTTGCTGTCGCTCTTGTGAAGGAAAATATATTTAAAAGTCATTTTTTTGTGTTTGTTCTGCTCCTTATTCCCCCATTACACCCAGGATAGCAGGCATTATTGTGCCTGGGTTGTAATAGATACCTTTAATATATATATAATATATATATATATATAAAATAATATAAATATATATATATATATAATATATATATATATTTTAAAATATAATATATATAAAATATATATATATATTATAACTTCTATAAAGCTAGAACCAAATCGTTACTCCTGCATAACAGAGGTTAACCGAGGCTTTAGTGCAGCCGATAGGTTTTCAACTCTGCCACTTAGCTGACTGATGGGGTGGATAGGTTGTGGAGTGAGATGAAGTATTTAATTCATTATATAGGTAATAACAGTGCTACCAACACCCGATACCACCACTACTATCACTGTCAACATCCACTACCACCGCTGCGGCCTTCCTACCACCATTACAACCACTTGCTTTACCAACATCTACTGCTACCTCTACAGCCTTCCTACTACCATCACCGCTACTACTATCACTGTCAACATTCACTACCACCATTACTATCAATCTATCAACACCCACTATCACCACTACTATCACTCTACCAACACCCACTACCACTACTAATTTACTCTACTAACACCCACTACCACCACTACTATCACTCTACCAACACCCACACCACCATTACTATCACTCTACCAACACCCCTACCACCACACTACACTCTACCCAACACCCACTACCACCACTACTATCACTCTACCAACGCCCATTACCACCACTACTATCACTCTACCAACACCCACTACCAACACCCACTACCACCACTGCTATCACTCTACCAACACCCACTACCACCACTACTATCACTCTACCAACATCCACTACCACCACTACTATCACTCTACCAACACCCACTACCACCACTACTATACACTCTACCAACACCCACTACCACCACTGCTATCACTTTACCAACACCCACTACCACCACTACTATCACTCTACCAACACTCACTACCACCACTACAGCCTTTTTACCACCACTGCCACCACCACACCACCACCAACACCATCACCATCACCACCACTACCACCATCATAAACCATCACCACCACCATCACAACCATCACCACCACCATCACAACCATCACCAACACCATCACCACCACCAACACCATCACCACCACCAACACCATCACCACCACCATCACCACCACCGTCACCACCAGCACCACCATCAACACCACCACCAACCACCACCATCACCACCAGCACCACCACCACCACCATCACCACCACCACCACCATCACCATCACCACCACCACCACCACCACCACCACCACCACCACCACCACCACCATCACCACCACCATCACCACCACCAACCCCATCACAACCACCATAAACACCACCGTCCCCATCACCACCACCATCAACACCACACCACCACCACCACCACACCCCCATCACCACCACCACCACCACCACCACCACCACCACCCCACCACCCACCACCACACCACCACCACCACTACCACCATCACCACCCCATCACCACCACTACCACCATCACCCACACCACCACTACCACCACACCAACACCATCACCCACAACACCACCAGCACCACCACCCACCACCACCACCATCACCACCACCACCACCACCAAACCCAAACCACCACACCACCACCCACCATCACCACACCACCACCACCAAAACCACACCACCCCCAAATCCCCAACCCATCACCACCACCATCACCACCACCACCACCACCCACCACCACCAACACCATCACCACCACCACACCACCACCCACCATCACACACACCATCAACCACCCACCACCACCACCATCACCACCACCAGCACCACCATCACCACCACCATCACCACCACCATACCATCACCACCACCACCACCACTACCACCATCCCCAAACCCACCACAACCACCATCACCACCACCACCCACCACCACACCATCACAACCACCACCCCACCCCCCACCATCACCACCACCACAACACCACCACCACCACACCACCACCACCATCACCACACCAACCATCACCCCAAACCACCACCACCACCAACCACCACACCACACCACCACTACAACCATAACCACCACCACACCACCACCACCACCACCATCACCACCACCACCTCCACCATCACCACCACACCACCCACCACCACCACCACCACCACCACCACCCCCACCACCGCCACCACCACCACCACACCACCATGACCACCACCATCACCACCATCACCACCACCACCACCACCTCACCATCACCCCATCACCACCACCACCACCACACCACCACCATCACCACCCACCACCATCACCACCACCACCACCTTTACCACCATGACCACCACCTCACCACCATCATCACCACCCATCATCACCACCACCCCACCTACCACCATCACCACCATCACCACCACACCACACCCCCACCACCACCACCACCCCACCACCCCCACCACCACCACCACCACCACCACCACCCCCCCACCACCACCACCACCACCCGCCACCATCACCACCATCACCACCATCACCACCACCCACCACCACACCACCCCCACCACCCCACCCCCCACCACCACCACTACACCCATGACCACCACCATCCCACCACACCACCCCCACCACCACCACCACCACCCACCTCACCACCACCCCCATCACCACCACCACCCACCACCCCCCCACCACCACCACCACCACCACCACCACCCCCACCACCACCCCACCATCACCACCACCACCACCCCTCCACCACCACCACCACCCCATCACCACCACCACCACCCCCCACCACCACCCACCACCACCACCCACCCCACCACCACCACCCACCACCCCACCACCCCCCACCCCACCACCACCACCACCCACCACCACCACCACCACCACCACCACCACCACCCCACCACCACCACCACCACCACCACCACCACCACACACCACCCCCCACCACCACCACCATCACCCCACCACCACCACCACCACCACCACCACCACCCCCCCCACCACCACCACCACCATCCACCACCGCCACCACCACCACCACCACCACCACCACCACCACCACCACCACCACCACCAATAATTCACCCCAGGCAGGAATCGAGAGCATCGGTTGGCCTCAATTCACCGTCCAGTTCTAATCTTTCACCAGGAACGATTTATTTTTTAATGGTGTGATTGAACGTGCTAGTACACCTTTAAACTAAACTTTATCCTCGGCGTTTACGCAAGAATTTGCCTTTTTTTCATTTGTTTTGCAGTTTTTGAGACCAGTGGGCAAATCACGGTAAATTTTTTTTGAGTCCAGTCTTCTACTGGTCAGTAGTTGTGATGTTTCCCACGCACATTTTTTTATATATTCCCTTTTAGGACATTTTATGCATTTTGTGTTGCGTGTCTCTGCTTAAAAGTCCATCATGCTTGTCAATGAACATTAAATGATGTTTATGAACTGTTAAAAAGGACTTTTTTCTCTCTCTCTCTGGAATGATTGTTGTGAATGGCATTAATTTTTTTCCTCTGAGGTCAGCTATGAGGTGTATTAAGTGAATCAAGCCTTTATTGTGATTTTTGTGTCTATTGATCACACACACACACACACACACACACACACACACACACACACACACACACACACACACACACACACACACACACACACACACACACACACACACATACACACACACATACACATATACGCACACACGCAAGCACTGGAAAACTACAGGCAGTGAAGGACAGATGAGCATTGCGAAGTGAGCGGTTTAGACAGAAACGAATATCGTTTAGGAAGGAGAGAAACTGAGCGATAATTTAAGAATGACAGCAGCAAACATCAAGCCTGAACAACAACTGCTTCATGACAACGTCAGAAGAAGGAGGTCAGTAAGAGACGCTAATCTGACTGTTGAAGGAAAGGAAGAACTCACAATTACAGTACCAGAAAGTCCAGGGAACAGGGTTCAACAACAGGCACTGCACAATATACACACACTATGGGGGGAGAGGTTAAAAAAGAGCTTTTGATGGGACTTGTCCAGGTGTCACCATGGATTCCGCAAGACGAAACAGAAGCATTGTCTGAACCACCGCTAAATAGGATCTACAAGTCAACGGTTAAGAGACAGGTGCCAGCAGATGTAGTCCCTATACGTAAGAAAGAAGGTAGATAGGAAGCGTTTAACTACAGTTTCTCTGAGATGCATACCATGCAAGGAGAAAATGGATAGAGCCTTCAGAGAGAAGGGATTTAATAAATAATAGCCAGCACGGGTTCAGAGGTGGCAAATCTTATCTTACCAAGCTGTTGGGGTTCTGACAAAATAATAATGTGAGAGATCGGTGGATTGTTTTGTTAGACTGTAAGAAGTCATTTGATACTCGACCCCACAAGAGGTTGAGGCAAAAAAAAAAAAAAAAAAAAAAAAAAACTCGAGATACAGGCAAGAATAACAGGGAATGTACTCCGATGGATCAAAAAAACCCTTGGGAAAGGGAAGCAAAGAGTTATTGTCGGGGAAAGAATCAGATAGGGAAGAAGCTAACAAATTGAGCCTGACGAATTTGGGGGACGGAAGAACCAGGAGAGTAGCAACAACATATAAAGTACTAAAGGATTGATGGGGGGACAGGGAACACCCCTGTCTCCTTGCTTTCATTTCGCCCCAGCAACACTTCCTATCTCCGTTTTCTTGTTTTCCATCCCAAACACACCCTGTCTCCGTGCCCAGTTCTTCCCATTAAAATCAGCCATGTCCCCTGTCCTAGACTCCCCCCCCTGACCACAACCCTGCTAGGGTGCCCACAAACGCACCCTCCCTTTTCACCCTGGGTTAGGGGCCACAAAAATAGAAATTTGGGGACTTTCTCACGGAGCCGGGGGGTCGTAGACTTTTATCGGGGGTCTCCCCTCTTTTTCCTTCTCCCCCGTCACCGCTCTGTCTCCTCACTCGCAATTCCTCGTCTTTCCCAAACCCCCATTACCCTCTGCCCTTTTCCCCCCTCGCCATCCTTTCTATCTCTTTCCCTTCGTGATTCCTTCTGCTCACACTTTTTTTTTTTTTTCTGCTATTCTTCACCCTTACTTTTATCCCGATTCCTCTTCCCCCCTTTCTCTTCCCTCTTCTAAATATACCCTTCCATGCACTTCATTCTCTTCCCACTCTCTCTCTCTCTCCCCTAATTTTGTTTCCTCTTCCCCTGCATCCCCTCCTCTATCATCTACCCTAATCAAGTCAGACATAGGCTTATATCTTCCCCTCTTAAATCCCAGCTTCACCCAGCTTTCATTTTCCCGTTTTGTTTATCTTGTCAGAGATTACATTTTTGTCAATTTGGGTTTTGGTCCGATCCACCCAAAAATGTAGTTAGAAAAAGTTTTGATATTTTTCGTCTTTTGAATTTTTGTGTTATAAATGAGGGAAAGTGGAAGTGAAGTGGAGAACAGTCTCTCTCACTCTCTCTCTCTCTCCCTTCTCCACTCTCTCCTCTCCTCCCTTCCTTCTCTCCCCCCTCTCCTTTTTCTCTCTCCTCTCTCTCTCACCCCTCCTCTCCCCCTCTCTCCCTTTTTTCCCCCCCCTCTCTCTCTCTTTACACAGGGTTTACAAGGTTAGATTAAGGGTCCCTAGCTTTATTGACAAGCTCTCTCCTCTCTCTCTTCTCTCTCCCTTCTCTCTCTTCTCTCTCGTTGTCCCTCTTTTTCGGAATTTTAGTGGAGGGTCGGTTTCACCCTGGCCATGCTGGTTGAGTTTTGAATACTGTTAGGGAACCTGCCTCTATTTCCCCCTTCTGTCTGGTCCTTCTTTTTCCTGATCACACTGAGGATAAAAATACTTCCTAACATCCCTATGACTCGTCTGTATCAATCTTCCAACTTTGTCTTCGTGTACAACCCTATCAATATCCATCATATCAAGTCCTGTGAGTATTTTAAAGGCTATTATCATGTCTAACTTGGTTTTTCTATTCTCTAATGTCATCAGGCTCATTTTCAATAATCTCTCCTCACATCTCATTCCCCGTAGATCTAGGACTAGTCTTGTTGCAAACTTCTGCACTTTTTTCAGCTTTTTTTAACACGCTTCATCAGGTGTGGGTAATATACTGGTTATTTAGTTGACATTCCCAGCAAAAAGGGTTTTTGATGCAGTGAAGGGCTCTTGGTCCAAGGAATTAAGCCTGTGATTCCCCTCCTTGGATCGAACCTGAATGCCTCTCATTCCCCCAGACGCTGCATGACTCTTACAGGTTTAGTACTCCTTGAGTGCATCGGGCGATAAGCTCAGCATTATGCTCACACTTAGGTCTTTCTCCTTGAGTGAGGTCTGCACCCTGTCACTCGAGTCTATACTCCGTGTCCAGTATTCTTACCCCTTTACCAGTTCTCATTGCCTTGAATTTGTTGAGGATGGCTTCAAGTAGTCACATACCTAACTAACACTGCACTTTGTCCAGGTCCTTTTTAGAGCCTTTCTTGTCATCATCAGCTGTTATTCACTTTAGGAGGAAGAGGAGCAGCAGCAACAGCAGCAGCAGAAAAAGAAGAAGACAAAGATACATCTGACTATCTCTTCCGGTATGTCATTCCTAGTACCGACTCTTGCGGTAGCCCGCTTGTTACCCTTCCCTGTTCTGGCATCCATTTACGGACAATCATTCTTTATCTCCTTTTCCTAAGGTACTCTTTGATCCTGTTATTTCTGCCTGAACCTTCAAAGATGTGACCCAGTCACTTGTGAGTCTCAAGACTATACAATGCAATCGTCCCACTCTCTCCTGCATCACTTCTGGTTCGGTACTTTGTTACAGAACTACAGCAGGTTAGTGCTGGTTATTAGTTACAAAAACCACTTCTCTTCATGTGCTCCTCCTTCACCTTCTGATTTTCAGTTTTTCCTGTTCCTTAAATATTTTAACGCTTCCCGACCGTCCCCTTTCTTAAACGTTGTGTTTACATTTAGTCTCTAACAGATCTTTGGTAAATGTCCCGTATCCATTGACTTCTCTGTTGATTTTAGAAATTGCTGATGCTACCTCTCGCAGAATCCATAGTGACGTTTTGTCACTTCTCGTTGCCTTTGAAGTATCCAGCTCAATCAAGAGTTTTTTTTTTTTTTTTTTTTTTACAGCCCGTTTTCCTGTTGTGTGTATGGTGTCCAGTAGATATTTGAGTATCCTTCTCCCTCTGACTCTCTGACTTGCTGTTTCCACTGAGACTAATACTTTGTTTGGTCAACTTCTCACAGGTTTCTTTATTGTTTCTCGTCATCTCTCCTTTCTGCTTTAGTCTAATTACCTGGTCTTTTTTTTTTTACACAGGGTTTGACAAGGTTAAGGATCCCTAGCTTTATTGACAAGCTATTTACAGGTTAAGGATTCCTAACTTATCGACAAGCTAAGAGCTGTTACCTACATCAGCTCATTTGAAAGCATTTTTATTGTTATGAGACATACAAGTAGGGAACAGGATGAAATTGGAGCCATCTGTGGGCCAGCATTTTCATTTGATCAACTGACTTTATCTCGTTGACATCATTATGCTGTACGAATGTGTTCCATATTCGAGTCATCCTGGGTATATATGATCTCAGATGGAGTGATGTTCTGGAGAAGGGTACAGCCAGAGTGAAGTTGCTGCTTTCTGCCCGTCTTGTGGCATAAAAGCTTGTTTCACGCTGTCCTCGAAGTGGATCCAAGTGTGGTACTTTGACAATGAGAGGGGGGGCAGGCAAACACACACACACACGTACACGCGCACACACACACGCACATACACACACACACACACACACACACATATAAAATACTGCGTGGAATAGACAAGGTGGACAAGGACAGGATGTTCCAGGGAGGGGACACAGAAACAAGAGGCCACAATTGGAAGTTGAAGACACAAATGAGTCAGAGAGATAGTAGGAAGTATTTCTTCAGTCATAGAGTTGTAAGGCAGTGGAATAGCCTAGAAAATGACGTAGTGGAGGCAGGAACCATACACAGTTTTAAGACGAGGTTTGATAAAGCTCATGGAGCGGGGAGAGAGAGGGTCTAGTAGCAACCGGTGAAGAGGCGGGGCCAGGAGCTAGGACTCGACCCCTGCAACCACAAATAGGTGAGTACACACACACACACACACACACACACACACACACACACACACACACACACACACACACACACACACACACACACACACACACACTTTTTAACAATAGCCGTTTGTTATTAAAAGTTAAATTATAGCATTGTTAGAGATTATTACTAATTACGAAATTGATAAATTGATCAATTATTATAATTACGAACAATAATACCTCTTATTATGACTGCAATTATTACAAGGATTATTATTATTATGAAAAATATTACTAATAAGAATTAATATTTCAATTATAAGTATTATTACTGCCAATATGACTAAATTATTGCTACAAAAATTTACTGTAATTATTATTATCATTCCTACAATTATCATAACAATTACTATCCGTATAAGAATATTATATTTATAAGTATAATAAATATTAGTCTAAGAAATATAAGATAATACATTAAAATAATAAGATTATTTTAATGTAATAAGATAATTTAAAAGATAATAAGATAATTTATAAGATAAAATTTGTTGCGTAATAAGATAACTTATGAGAAAATAATAAATTTATAAGATAGTAAGATAGTTTGTAAGATGAAAAGATAATTTATAGAATAATAAGACAGTTTTTCACCGTTGTCTTCCTTCTGATGTGACTGTGAAGTGTTGTGTCTGGTTCGACAGTGTGCTTTTACAAGCTCGGTGGCTCGGTGGCCTGGTGGCTACAGCTCCCGCTTCACACACGGAGGGCCCGGGTTCGATTCCCGGCGGGTGGAAACATTTCGACACGTTTCCTTACACCTGTTGTCCTGTTCACCTAGCAGCAAATAGGTACCTGGGTGTTAGTCGACTGGTGTGGGTCGCATCCTGGGGGACAAGATTAAGGACCCCAATGGAAATAAGTTAGACAGTCCTCGATGACGCACTGACTTTCTTGGGTTATCCTGGGTGGCTAACCCTCCGGGGTTAAAAATCCGAACGAAATCTTATCTCTTAACGCTACGCATAGACTGTACTACACCGTGACAAGATATCTACTTCTGCTCCTGCTCCTTGTCTTCCTGCTGTTCTTCCTGCTTGTCCTCATGCGCTTCCTTCTGCTGCTACTCCTCCCCTCCTCCTAATACTCCTTTTTTTTTTTCCTGACACACTAAAACGCAGCATAAATCACGGCAATGGACGAGAAGGTAGAGCTTAGCCTGTTTGTTTAACTAGACTTGGATAATTCATACCCCCTCCCTCCCTCTCTCTCTCACTCACTCCTTCACTCCCTCGCCCCCTCCCTCATTCACTCCGTCCCTCTCTTCCTCCATCCATTCTTCCTTACTTTCCTAAAAAGGCAAAAACTTCTCCATATCTGAAAATCTGGTTTCTCTCTTCCTCCATAACACTGAAATTCATTCTGTGTGTTGGAATGTAACAGAGAAACATCGTTTATTTTTGTTCCCACTATGTGACTGTTGTCACAGATTCAGTAACATCCTCCTTTTATCTAGAGCGGTTTAGTGACACCTTACCTTGAGGGGTTCAATGACACCTTCCCTCGAGAGGGGGTTCAATGACACCACTTCGCCAGGGGTTCGAAAAGAGGTAACACGCGAACGCTTTTATAGTGTAAGTATTGAGAAACCCAAACACCACACACAACACACACACCACACACGCGCACGCACACGCCACGCACACACACCCACCCACACACACACACACACAACCACCACACACACACACCACACACACAACACACACACAGCACACACACACACACACAAAACACACACACACACAACACAAACGCGCGCGGCGCGCCCCCACACTTTTTAACAATAGCCGTTTGTTATTAAAAATTTAAAATTTACGCTTTGTTAGGGGATTTTTTCTAATTCGAAATTGATCATTGACCCCAATTATTAAATTACGAAAAATAAACCTATTATTATGATGCAATTTTCAAGGTTTTTTGTTTTATGAAAAATTTTACTAATAAGAATTAATATTTCAATTTAAGTATTATTACTCCCCAATATGAAAAAAATTATTCCCCTACAAAAATTTATGTAATTTTATTATCTTTCCCTACAAAATCATAACAATTACTATCCTATAAGAATATTATATTATAAGTATAAAAAATATCTAAGAAATATAAGAAATAAATTAAGATAATACGATTATTTTTAAGTAATAAGATAATTAAAAATTAAAAAAGTAATTTTTAAAATAAAAAATTAAAAAATTAATAAAACTTTCTTTAATATAAGATAATATGTAAGATAATAAAATAATTTGTTGCATAATAAGATAACTTATGAGAAAATAAGAAATTTATAAGATAGTAAGATAATTTGTAAGATGAAAAGATAATTTATAAAATAATAAGACAGTTTTTAAGATGATAGGACAATTCGTAAGATAATAAGATAATTTGTAAGATAAAATAATTTATAAGATAATTTGATAGATAAGATAATTTATAAAATAGTAAGACAATTTTTAAGATGATATTCAAAATAATAAAATAATTTGTAAGATAAGATAATTTAGGTAATTCGTAAGATAATAAGATAATTTATGAGATAAGATAATTTGAAGGATAATAAGATAATTTGTAAGATAAATAGATAATTTGTAAGATTAGATTATTTGTACGATAATAAGATAATTTGTAAGATAATAAGATAGTCTGCAAGATTATCTTATTATCTTACAAGATAACTGAAACAACACCGACACTGAGTACAGTAGCCACCTTCACTTGTGCTGTGCATTTAATTACTTGGTTAAATAATTACTTTTTCTCCGAATTGCTGTAGTTATATGTAGATGATACGACTCACCCTATCCTCCTACTAGGCCAGGAACCCTCACTCTACCCTCCTACTAGGCCAGGAACCCTCACTCTACCCTACTACTAGGCCAGGAGCCCTCACTCTACCCTCCTACTAGGCCAGGAACCCTCACTCTACCCTACTACTGGGCCCGGGGAACCCTCACTCTACCCTACTACTAGGCCAGGAGCCCTCACTCTACCCTCCTATTAGGCCAGGAACCCTCACTCTACCCTACTACTAGGCCAGGAGCCCTCACTCTACCCTCCTACTAGGCCAGGAACCCTCACTCTACCCTCCTACTAGGCCAGGAACCCTCACTCTACCCTACTACTAGGCCAGGAGCCCTCACTCTACCCTCCTACTAGGCCAGGAACCTCACTCTACCCTCTACTAGGCCAGGAACCCTCACTCTACCCTCCTACTAGGCCAGGAACCCTCACTCTACCCTACTACTAGGCCAGGAGCCCTCACTCTACCCTCCTACTAGGCCAGGAACCCTCACTCTACCCTCCTACTAGGCCAGGAACCCTCACTCTACCCTACTACTAGGCCAGGAGCCCTCACTCTACCCTCCTACTAGGCCAGGAACCCTCACTCTACCCTCCTACTAGGCCAGGAACCCTCACTCTACCCTCCTACTAGGCCAGGAACCCTCACTCTACCCTACTACTAGGCCAGGAACCCTCACTCTACCCTCCTACTAGGCCAGGAGCCCTCACTCTACCCTACTACTAGGCCAGGAGCCCTCACTCTACCCTCCTACTAGGCCAGGAGCCCTCACTCTACCCTACTACTAGGCCAGGAGCCCTCACTTACCTCCTACTAGGCCAGGAACCCTCACTCTACCCTCCTACTAGGCCAGGACCCCTCACTCTACCTACTACTAGGCCAGGAGCCTCACTCTACCCTCCTACTAGGCCAGGAGCCCTCACTCTACCCTACTACTAGGCCGGGAAACCCCTCACTCTACCCCCCCTACTAGGCCAGGAGCCTCACTCTACCCTACTACTAGGCCAGGAGCCCTCACTCTACCCTCCTACTAGGCCAGGAGCCCTCACTCTACCCTACTACTAGGCCAGGAGCCCTCACTCTACCCTACTACTAGGCCAGGAGCCCTCACTCTACCCTACTACTACGCCGGGGAGCCCTCACTCTACCCTACTACTAGGCCAGGGCCTCACTCTACCCTACTACTAGGCCAGGAGCCCTTCACTCTACCCTATCTAGGCGGAGCCCTCACTCTACCCTACTACTAGGCCAGGAGCCCTCATTTCTACCCTACTACTAGGCCAGGAGCCCTCACTCTACCTACTACTAGGCCAGGAGCCCTCACTCTACCCTACTACAAAGGCCAGGAGCCCTCACCTACCCTCCTACTAGGCCAGGAACCCTCACTCTACCCCCCTTTACTAGGCCAGGAGCCCTCACTTACCCTACTACTAGGCCAGGAGCCCTCCTCTACCCTACTACTGGGCCCAGGAGCCCTCACTCTACCCTACTACTAGGCCAGGAGCCCTCACTCTACCCTACTACTAGGCCAGGAGCCCTCACTCTACCCTACTACTAGGCCAGGAGCCCTCACTCTACCCTACTACTAGGCCAGGAGCCCTCACTCTACCCAAACTACTGGGCCCCAGGAGCCCTCACTTACCCTCCTACTGGCAGGAACCCTCACTCTACCCTCCTACTAGGCCAGGAGCCCTCACTCTACCCTACTACTAGGCCAGGAGCCCTCACTCTACCCTACTACTAGGCCAGGAGCCCTCACTCTACCCTACTACTAGGCCAGGAGCCCTCACTCTACCCTACTACTAGGCCAGGAGCCCTCACTCTACCCTACTACTAGGCCAGGAGCCCTCACTCTACCCTACTACTAGGCCAGGAACCCTCACTTACCCATCCTATTTAGGCAGGAGCCCTCACTCTACCCTACTACTAGGCCAGGAGCCCTCACTCTACCCTCCTACTAGGCCAGGAGCCCTCACTCTACCCTACTACTAGGCCAGGAGCCCTCACTTTTACCCTACTACTAGGCCAGGACCCCCTCACTCTCCCCTACTACTACGCCAGGAGCCCTCACTCTCCCCTACTACTAGGCCAGGAGCCCTCATTTCTACCCTACTACTGGGCCCAGGAGCCCTCACTCTACCTACTACTAGGCCAGGAGCCCTCACTCTACCCTACTACTAGGCCAGGAGCCCTCACTCTACCCTACTACTAGGCCAGGAGCCCTCACTCTACCCTACTACTAGGCCAGGAGCCCTCACTCTACCCTACTACTAGGCCAGGAGCCCTCACTCTACCCTCCTACTAGGCCAGGAACCCTCACTCTACCCTCCTACTAGGCCAGGAGCCCTCACTCTACCCTACTACTAGGCCAGGAGCCCTCACTCTACCCTACTACTAGGCCAGGAGCCCTCACTCTACCCTACTACTAGGCCAGGAGCCCTCACTCTACCCTACTACTAGGCCAGGAGCCCTCACTCTACCCTACTCTAGGCCGGAGCCCTCACTCTACCCTACTACTAGGCCAGGAGCCCTCACTCTACCCCTACTACTAGGCCAGGAGCCCTCCTCTACCCTACTACTAGGCCAGGAGCCCTCACTTACCCTACTACTAGGCCAGGAGCCCTCACTTCCCCTACTACTAGGCCAGGAGCCCTCACTCTACCCCTCCTACTAGGCCGGAACCCTCACTCTACCCCCCTACTAGGCCAGGAGCCCTCAATCTACCCTACTACTAGGCCAGGAGCCCTCACTCTACCCTCCTACTAGGCCAGGAGCCCTCACTCTACCCTACTACTAGGCCAGGAGCCCTCACTCTACCCTACTACTAGGCCAGGAGCCCTCACTCTACCCTACTACTAGGCCAGGAGCCCTCACTCTACCCTACTACTAGGCCAGGAGCTCTCACTCTACCCTCCTACTAGGCCAGGAGCCCTCACTCTACCCTCCTACTAGGCCAGGATCCCTCCCCCTACCCACCTACTAGGCAGGAGCCCTCACTCTTACCCTACTACTGGGCCCAGGAGGCCCTCACTCTACCCTCCTACTAGGCCAGGAGCTCTCACTCTACCCTCCTACTAGGCCAGGAGCTCTCACTCTACCCTCCTACTAGGCCAGGAGCTCTCACTCTACCCTCCTACTAGGCCAGGATCCCTCCCCCTACCCACCTACTAGGCCAGGATCCCTCACTCTACCCACCTACTAGGTCAGGATCTCTCACTCTACCCACCTATTAGGCCAGGATCCCTCACTCTACCCACCTACTAGGTCAAGTTCTCTCACTCTACCCACCTGCTAGGCCAGGATCCCTCACTCTACCCACCTACTAGGCCAGGATCCCTCACTCTACTCACTTGCTAGGCCAGGATCCCTCACTCTACCCACCTACTAGGCCAGGATCCCTCACTCTACCCCTCTACTAGGCCAGGATCCCTCACTCTACCAATCTACTAAGCCAGGATCCCTCACTTTACCAACCTACTAGGCCAGGATCCCTCAACTTATCCTCCTATTAGGATAGGAACCCTCACACTACCCTTCTACTAGGCTAGGATCCCCACCAAACCCTCCTATAAGGGTAGTATCACCCTATCCTTCTACTAGGTTAGGATCCACACCACATCCTCCTAGTAGGAGCCTCGGTTGCACTGCGATCTCTCTATCGTCCCATAAGAGTGCGAGGTCCTGCTCGGCCTCTTCGATAGGATCACAAGACCCAAGTTGAAATAGATCAAACTAAATTACATTTTTTTCGCGAAAGCCAGTGATATAGTTAGGCTCTGACGATGAAACTGGTAGAAAACACACCTTCCTTTCCCCTTTTTTTAAACAAATCATCTCTGTCAAAGTAGTTTTGCTTTTGATCTTCAATTCAGTTTCTTCAGAGTGATCGGCGTCAGTCAGAGCTAGTAGCTCGTACGCCTTATTTCGCTCTTATTTCTCTCTTTCTTTCTCTCTCTCTCTCTCTCTCTCTCTCTCTCTCTCTCTCTCTCTCTCTCTCTCTCTCTCTCTCTCTCTCTCTCTCTCTCTCTCTCTCTCTCTCTCTCAGCGATGTCACGGGGAGTTCCTCTGAGGGTGGTGTCTTGATACCAGTGAAGGGATGTTGATCACAGAGCTGGAACTACCTTTACGTCTCCTCAGACTTGATGTCCTCTCATTTCCCTGTCGCTGTTACATTCACGGTCTAAGTGCTGCCTCACGACAACAACAAATAACAGCAACAGCAACAGCACTAATAATAATAATTTACTACTACCACAGCTACCACTGCTACTATTATTACTTCCACTATTACTACTACTACTGCTACTACTGCTGCTGCTAATAATAATAATAATAACAATAATAATATGCTAGAGATCTGCTATGCTATCCTTGTCTCAACTATTTAGATTAGATTCCAGCAAAGACAGCCAGACTGTAGTCACCCCTCTAATGACAGCTTCCTTTCGAACTTTAAGATCTTCAGCTACCTGACTTTACCCTTGTGTACTCCCAAACATTTCCATGTGTGCCATACGCTCTCATTTATTCCCATGATCCCTGAAATGCTCCCATGTATTCTTAGGTTCAAGGATAATAAAAACAATAACGAAAACATCGTATTTATCGGTTCTTAACTCTGTTATTATAGATGTGACGGACTAAATGCCGAGAAATAAACACATGAAGAGTATAACAGGTGTAGTAAACACAGGAACAACATAACAGGTGTAGTAAATACAATAACAACATATAACAGGTGTAGTAAACACAACAATAACATATAACAGGTTTATAAACACAGTCACAGCATATAACATCCGTATTAAACACCTGAACAACGTATGCTCACAAACATCGATAAAAGTCAACATTACCGTTCCCAATTGGAAAGTCGGTCACAATACGTCACTTCAGTCATTGATTCCGCGTGAAACATTCGGTGATAAACATGAAGTATTGGTGGAAGAACTGAACGAGAATGAAAAAAAGTTGTTCACTGGCAATAATAAAGAGCTTAACATGATGTATGTCGAGATGCCATATCTGTTAGTTAGTTTGTTAATGTGCTATTTTGTTAGGTTTAAAGCGTATTAACTGAGGATTGTGTAGTCCCGTGGACTAGGGCGTCATGAGTCTTCGCTCAACATGAGGCGGGCCAAAGCAGCATGGGTTCGACTCCTTGGCTAGCCGCAGTGTTGCTATTGATATATATATATATATATATATATAAAATATATATATATATATATATAATATATATATATATATATATATATATATATAAAAATAGTAGGTTGGTAGACAGCAACCACCCAGGGAGGTACTACCGTCCTGCCAAGTGAGTGTAAAACGAAAGCCTGTAATTGTTTTACATGATGGTAGGATTGCTGGTGTCTTTTGTCTGTCTCATAAATATGCAAGATTACGGGTATGTCTTGCTACTTCTACTTACACTTAGGTCACACTACACATACATGGACACGTTTATTTATACACACTCACCTGAGTTTTCTTTGATTTTATCTTAGTTCTTATTCTTATTACTTTTCCTTTTATATCCATGGGGAAGTGGAATAAGAATCTTTCCTCCGTAAGCCATGCGTGTTGTAAAAGTCAACTAAAATGCCGGGAACAATGGGCTAGTAACTCCTTTTCCTGTAATAATTACTAAAAAGAATAATAATAAGAAAATTGTCAAAGTGGGAAGTCTGAATGTGCGTGGATGTTGTGCAAATGATAAGAAAGAGATGATTGTGGATGTTATGAATTAGAAGAAACTGGATGTCCTGGCTTTAAGTGAAACAAAGCTGAAGGGGGTGGGAGAGTTTCAATGGAGAGGAATAAATGGGATTAGGTCAGGGGTTTCTAATAGAGTTAGAGCTAAAGAAAGAGTAGCAATAATGTTGAAGGATAAGCTATGGCAGGAAAAGAGGGACTATAAATGTATTAATTCAAGGATTATGGGGAGTAAAATAAAGGTTGGATGTGAGAAGTGGGTTATAGTAGGCGTATATGCACCTGGAGAAGAGAGAAGTATAGAGGAGAGAGAGAGATTTTGAGAATTGTTGAATGAATGCTTGGGGAGTTTTGAACCAAGTGTGAGAGTAATGGTGGTTGGGGATTTTAATGCTAAAGTGGGTAAAAATGTTGTGGAGGGAGTAGTAGGCAAATTTGGGGTGCCAGGGGTAAATGAAAATGGGGAGCCTTTAATTGAGCTATGTGTAGAAAGAGGTTTGGTAATAAGTAATACATATTTTATGAAAAAGAGGATAAATAAATATACAAGGTATGATGTAGCACATAATGAAAGTGGTTTGTTAGATTATGTATTGTTGGATAAAAGGTTGATGGGTAGGCTCCAGGATGTACATGTTTATAGAGAGGCAACTGATATATCGGATAATTATCTAGTTGTAGCTACAGTTAGAGTAAGAGGTAGATGGGAAAAGAGGAAAATGGCAACAACAAGTAAGAGGGAGGTGAAAGTGTATAAACTAAGGGAGGAGGAAGTTCGGGTGAGATATAAGCAACTATTGGCAGAAAGGTGGGCTGGTGCAAGTATGAGTAGTGGGGGAAGTTGAAGAGGGTTGGAATAGTTTTAAAAATGCAGTATTAGAATGTGGGGCAGAAGTTTGTGGTTATATGAGGGTGGGTGCAGGAGGAAAGAGGAGTAATTGGTGGAATGATGAAGTAAAGGGTGTGATAAAAGAGACATAGTTAGCTTATGAGAGGTATTTACAAAGCAGAAGTTTTATAAGAAGAGTAGAGTATATGGAGAGTAAAAGAAAGGTGAAGAGAGGGGTGAGAGAGTGCAAAAGGAGAGCAGATGATAGAGTGGGAGAGGCACTGTCAAGAAATTTTAATGAAAATAAGAAAAAATTTTGGAGTGAGTTAAACAAGTTAAGAAAGCCTATGGAACAAATGGATCTGTCAGTTAAAAAAGGAGTAGGGAAGTTAGTAGATGGGGAGATTGAGGTTTTGGGTAGATGGCGAGAATATTTTGAGGAACATTTAAATGTCGACGAAGAAAGGGAGGCGGTAATTTCATGCATTGGCCAGGGAGGTATACCATCTTTTAGGAGTGAAGAAGAGCAGGATGTGAGTGTGGGTGAGGTGCGTGAGGCATTACGTAGAATGAAGGGGGGTAAAGCAGCTGGAACTGACGGGATCATGACAGAAATGTTAAAAGCAGGAGGGGATATAGTGTTAGAGTGGTTGGTATTTTTGTTTAATAAATGTATGAAAGAGGGGAAGTATGAAAGAGGGGAAGGTACCTAGGGATTGGCGGAGAGCGTGTATAGTCCCTTTATATAAAGGGAAGGGGGACAAAAGAGATTGCAAAAATTACAGAAGGAATAAGTTTACTGAGTATACCAGGAAAAGTGTACAGTAAAGTTATTATTGAAAGAATTAGAGGTAAGACAGAATGTAGGATTGCGGATGAGCAAGGAGGTTTCAGAGTGGGTAGAGGATGTGTAGATCAAGTGTTTACATTGATGCATATATGTGAGCAGTATTTAGATAAAGGTAAGGAAGTTTTTATTGCATTTATGGAATTAGAAAAGGCTTATGATAGAGTGGATAGGGGAGCAATGTGGCAGATGTTGCAAGTATATGGAATAGGTGGTAAGTTATTAAATGCTGTAAAGAGTTTTAATGAGGATTGTGATGCTCAGGTTAGGGTGTGTAGAAGAGAGGGAGATTACTTCCTAGTAAAAGTAGGTCTTAGACAAGGATGTGTAATGTCACCATGGTTGTTTAATATATTTATAGATGGGGTTGTAAAAGAAGTAAATGCTAGTGTGTTCGGGAGAGGGGTGGGATTAAATTATGGGGAATTAAATACAAAATGGGAAGTGACACAGTTGCTTTTTGCTGATGATACTGTGCTTATGGAAGTTCTAAAGAAAAATTGCAAAGGTTAGTGGACGATTTTGGGAGTGTGTGTAAAGGTAGAAAGTTGAAAGTGAACATAGAAAAGAGTAAGGTGATGAGGGTATCAAATGATTTAGATAAAGAAAAACTGGATATCAAATTGGGGAGGAGGAGTATGGAAGAAGTGAATGTTTTCAGATATTTGGGAGTTGACATATCAACGGATGGATTTATGAAGGATGAGGTTAATCATAGAATTGATGAAGGAAAAAAGGTGAGTGGTGCATTGAGGTATATGTGGAGACAAAAAATGTTATCTATGGAGGCAAAGAAGGGAATGTATGAAAGTATAGTAGTACCAACAATCTTATATGGGTGTGAAGCTTGAGTTGTAAATGTTGCAGCGAGGAGGCGGTTGGAGGCAGTGGAGATGTCCTGTCTAAGGGCAATGTGTGGTGTAAATATTATGCAGAAAATTCGGAGTGTGGAAATTAGTAGAAGGTGTGGAGTTAATAAAAGTATTAGTCAGAGGGCTGAAGAGGGTTTGTTGAGGTGGTTTGGTCATTTAGAGAGAATGGATCAAAGTAGAATGACATGGAGAGCGTATAAATTTGTAGGGAAGGAAGGCGGGGTAGAGGTCGTCCTCGAAAAGGTTGGAGGGAGGGGGTAAAGGAGGTGTTGTGGGAGAGAGGTTTGGACTTCCAGAGGTTTGGGACCTGACGAGCTGTTGGAGTGTGAGAAGGGTAATATTTAGTGAAGGGATTCAGGGAAACCGGTTATTTTAAATATCCGGACTTGAGTCCTGGAAATGGAAAATACAATGCCTGCACTCTAAAGGAAGGGTTTGGGATATTGGCAGTTTGAAGGGATATATTGTGTATTTTTATACGTGCATACTTCTAAACTATTGTATTCTGAGCACCTCTGCAAAAACAGTGATTATGTGTGAGTGAGGTGAAAGTGTTGAATGATGACGAAAGTATTTTCTTTTTGGGGATTTTCTTTCTTTTTGGGTCACCCTGCCTCGGTGGGAGACGGCCGACTTGTTGAATATATATATATATATATATATATATATATATATATATATATATATATATATATATATATATATATATATATATATATATATATATATATATATATATATATATATATATATATATGTATATATAAGTTAGGTGGCATGTCTGTCTTACGATTAGCGAACGAAGGATCGATCTTCCACAACTTTTTTTTTTTTGCAGTGTATAGACCACACGCAATTAGTGCATCACATGAAAAAAAATAATTACTATCCTGCTTGCCCTCAGAATGAAATGGAAATTAATATCACATGGAATAAAGTTCATTACATATACAGTAAATCACAGCATTATCCTGGCTTTTCTTCAGTGGTCAAAGAATCACAAAAATGTGAATAATTTCAGCAAATTAGTACAAAAGAAACTTGATTTTTAAACCCAAAATTGCACCTCTGAGAGTTGTATTTTATTAAGACAGGAAATAATGAGCCTCATTCTTCTCCCCTCTTTTTCCAAGAAGGAACTTACTAAATTTATGTGATGAATACCAAGTTGTATGTCTGTGACGGCGATGATAAAGAATTTGTCAGAGGCCAGAGAATATTCACGTCACGTAGCGCAGGTGCCGCCTTTCCCCTAAGCCACAACACGGATATTTCATTATAAAAATATCCAGACGGTATTATCATTGAAATTGCTGGTCTGGGGACAACTGTAGCTAACGACACCACTGTAAACACCGCGCGAACACGCCAAGTGTTCACTGTATCGCTGGTGGTGATTCTCCAGTCGCTGGTGGTGATCCTCCAGTCGCTGGTGGTGATTCTCCAGTCGCTGGTGGTGATTCTCCAGTCGCTGGTGGTGATTCTCCAGTCGCTGGTGTTGATTCTCCAGTCGCTGGTGGTGATCCTCCAGTCGCTGATGGTGATTCTCCAGTCGCTGGTGGTGATTCTCCAGTCGCTGGTGTTGATTCTCCAGTCGCTGGTGGTGATCTTCCAGTCGCTGATGGTGATCCTCCAGTCGCTGATGGTGATCCTCCAGTCGCTGATGGTGATCCTCCAGTCGCTGATGGTGATTCTCCAGTCGCTGGTGGTGATCCTCCAGTCGCTGGTGGTGATTCTCCAGTCGCTGGTGGTGATCTTCCAGTCGCTGATGGTGATCCTCCAGTCGCTGATGGTGATTCTCCAGTCGCTGGTGGTGATCCTCCAGTTGCTGGTGGTGATCCTCCAATCGCTGGTGGTGATTCTCCAGTCGCTGGTGGTGATCCTCCAGTCGCTGGTGGTGATCCTCCAGTCGCTGGTGGTGATTCTCCAGTCGCTGGTGGTGATTCTCCAGTCGCTGGTGGTGATTCTCCAGTCGCTGGTGTTGATTCTCCAGTCGCTGGTGGTGATCTTCCAGTCGCTGATGGTGATCCTCCAGTCGCTGATGGTGATTCTCCAGTCGCTGGTGGTGATCCTCCAGTTGCTGGTGGTGATCCTCCAGTCGCTGGTGGTGATCTTCCAGTCGCTGATGGTGATCCTCCAGTCGCTAGTGGTGATCCTCCAGTCGCTGGTGGTGATTCTCCAGTCGCTGATGGTGATCCTCCAGTCGCTGGTGGTGATCTTCCAGTCGCTGATGGTGATCCTCAAGTCGCTGGTGGTGATCCTCCAGTCGCTGGTGGTGATTCTCCAGTCGCTAGTGGTGATCCTCCAGTCGCTGGTGGTGATTCTCCAGTCGCTAGTGGTGATCCTCCAGTCGCTGTTGGTGATCATCTAGTCGCCTTGCCTTCTAGGAAGGTTTAGTTTTGTTTACTGGAATCATCACCCCTGCCGCCCGCTCTCAGATCAGACTTCCTGAATTTAAAAGTACATGGTACAAGAATGAGAACTGCCTAGAAAATTACAGAAAATGATACGTATGTACTGGAAGTGAAAAGATTATTAGAATTAGCAATCTGTCGTCTTACGTTTGGGGGAAAGAGACAGAAAAGACCAGAAATCCTGCCGGAGGTTAAGGTATCACATTCGTTTTAGGACGGTAGTAGGTCGTAGGATAATTGTCGTCCACGACCCTACAACTTGTATGAGACGACCGGTACTACAGTGCAAATGAAAGCACTGACCTTCACGAGTGTCAGTCAAACTAATAAATAACATTAAAGAAGGTGCTAGTGCGGATTTAGTTGAAGTAATATTCATAGGGAAGAGCTAAACCCGTGGGACATAATTAGGTTTGGTCCAGACAATGGGCTATTAACTCTAATTCCATAGATCACGAGTCTTGCACCAACATCAAGCCACCTCACATGATATGACATGATATGACATGATAGTCTGCTCGAAATACTCAAGCATGCTAGTAGCTTTCTTCGTGTTTAAAAATATTTTATCATGTGTAAACTACACATTTGATTTTGATTTTGAATTGAGAGTAAATTACTCGTATATTCCATTACCATTTTCTTTAGTCTCTGCCTCTATTTCTTTCCTAACTTATGGTATTTCATTATTCTGAAATTCATACAGATTTTTTCCTAGTAATAATCATCACTCGACTAGTGTTTCATGAACTAGATACTAGACCTTCAGAACGGACGCTCAAAGGGATACCTCAAGAGGCAAGTTTGTCGAACAACGAGAATGTTAGCGTCGTGTCTGGTTTAAAAGCAGGTTTACTGATGAAGGTTTATAATCGATGATGAAGGTTTTATTCGGATTATAGCCAGCGTTTGTCACTCAGAATAACCTAATAAAGACACTCTGGCTTATTTCCATTGGGGTTCTTTCGTCCTCTTGCCCAGGATACGGCGCACAACAGTCGCCCGTCACCTGGGTATCTACTTACTACGAAGTGAATATTGGCAACAGGTGCAAGAAAACATGCGCATGTTCAGGGATTGAGCCCATGTCTGTCAGATGGGAGATGAAGGCGCTACCACTTGAGCCACGCTCTCATCTACTCACACGGGTTCTAGTTAGCAAGAAATTAGTGTTGAGTACGTTCTTGTGACTTGTTCACATTCACAGGTAATGAATGCCACATTGCGTACCACTCAGGAAGGTTAACAAAACCTATCGGCATCATTAGTGAACCTGGCGCCGCTCTTAGTAGTGATCCCGGCCGCTAACAATAGTGAACCCGGCCGCTAACAATAGTGAACCCGGCCGCTAACAATAGTGAACCCGGCCGCTAACAATAGTGAACCCAACCCGGCCGCTAACAATAGAGAACCCGGCCGTTCTTACTAGCGAACCTGACCGTTCACCACGGTCCCAGCGGTTCTCGTAAAGCTGGCCGCCGGCACACCGTGCGCCCGGTGGCCACGGGATCGGGTATACATAAATGACCGGACTCACCGTACCGACATTTAGGTCATGAATAAAAATGCAAATGTCAGAGGGATGACGCAGAGGTTCGTGAGGCAGGTGTCAGAGCTCTCCTTCCCTCATCCTCATCAAGCTCCACTACAAATATAGAGCTCTATGTGCTCTATTTCTGCTCTGAGAAGTTACCTGATCCTCTCCAGCGACATTATTCCCCTTGATCAAACTTCACTTCACTTAAAAATAAAAACACTTTGAGATAACTTGTAAATGATTTACAGAGGCTTTCGTTTGTCATTTATCTGAGACCAATTTTCAGGGTTGTTCTACGTTGAAATGAGTGTGTCATGTTTGATGTGGAGGATGGGGGAAGGGTTGACTAAACTCATTTATATTACAATTTTACACACAGACAGAAACATTGGACACATTTCTTGATAATTGCTGCCCCTGTTCACCTAGAAGTAGGTACCTGGATGTTCGTCGACTAGTGTTGGGTGGCATCCTGGAAGGTGGTACTATGCCTTAGATAGAGCTGGGCTTTGAAATGAGCTTAGGTAGGATAACAACTCTTAACCTGTAAAATTCATTAGTGGAAAAAACTTCAGAAAGACACACCCAAACAGGGCGCTTTATACAACATGTGTCATCCCCCTCTTGAAGTACGCAGCGCCAGTATGGAACCCACTTCACAGGAAGTATGTTAAAAAACTGGAGAAAGTGCAGAAGTATGCAATGAGATTAGTTCCAGAGCAAAGGAGTATAAGAATTGAATGTAAGAACCATGGAGGACAGAAGGGCTTTGGGAGACATGATTACAACATACAGAATACTTAGAGGATTTTAGGGCAGACATGGACAGGCTGCTTGAGAGGTGGGAAACAGGTATTAAGGGACACAGTTGGAGTTAAAAACACAGATGAGTCACAGAGATGTTAGGAAGTAGTTCTTCAGTCTCAGGGTGATCGGGAAGTGGTATGAGTTCAATAAAGAAATGGAGGCAGGTTATATACATAGCTTTAAGAGGTACAATAGTGTCCACAAGGCTAGGAGAGTGAATATGGCCAGAGGCCAGGGACTAAGATTCGACCCCTGCAACTACATATAGGTGAATACACACACACACACATACACATATATAAAACACACACACACTGACGAGAGAGCTGTGACTCTTGTAACTACATCTAGGTCAGTATACAAGGGACCAGGAGCTGTGAATCGACCCCTGCAACCACAATTAGGTAAGTACACAC
Organism: Cherax quadricarinatus; assembly: GCF_026875155.1. NCBI lineage: Eukaryota > Metazoa > Arthropoda > Malacostraca > Decapoda > Parastacidae > Cherax > Cherax quadricarinatus. Next base: position 21,183,518 of record NC_069430.1, on the reverse strand, counting down.
ATTTGCAACATGACTGGAGCCGGTACTGAGGAAGTATACAAACACACATACACACACACACACACACACACACACACACACACACACACACACACACACACACACACACACACACACACACACACACACACAAACATTCAAACACACCACATACAACAGGCTGAGTGTCTATCGACAATTGCTTTTGACAGCCAAACAAGCCAAATGTCTCACAGACAAGAGCCTTTGATAAATGGCCACTAAGAAAGTAACTGCAGGTTAAGCAGCACAATCATCTCATTTTAAAAGGTGTTATTACTAGTTTGAATTTATAACTACAAAAGCAAAAGTTATTCAGCAACATCTGCGAGAGTCTCTCAGTTACATACTTATTAATACCAAACATTGAGAAATATCTGACAGACTCCTGTAAGGAGTGGGGGAAGGATGGGGTGGGAGTGGGGGAGGGAGTGGAGGGAAGGAGGGAGGGGAGGGATGGTGTGGGGGGAAACAGGGAATCGGGAAGGGAAGGAGGAGAGACGGAGGGAAGGAGTGGGGTAGGGATGGAGGGAGAGGAGGAGGAAGGGAAGGATGGATGGGGAGTGGGAGGGAGTGAAGAAGGATTTTGGGAGGAAGTGGGGAAGGGAGGGATGGAAAGAGTGGGGAGGGATTTTGGGAGGGAGGGTAAAAGAGACAACCACAATGGGGGAGGTGGGGTAATACAGCACCTGGAAGACAATCAACTTTGATCCGAGGTTTGGCCTTCGCAGAGTACAAACATGTTGTTCTTGCCAGGTGAGCCTCATTCACTTCTCTGTTATGGGGCATTTCTCCTGCTTTCTATGTAAGCCTACGAAACCAATATCCTGCACGTCATCTTAGCTTGCTAGAAGCATGGTAAGTCTTAGTTTTCTAGGGTTAGGTCGACACCCTAGTATCGGTGTGCTTACCTAAGTACTGTGGCCCTTATGTTTCAGAGGGAGAGTTAGTAATAATAACAATAATGTAATCAATTTAACAGCTAAACCAGATTGGGTTTTACTGCACTGCAGAGATTAGGAATGCGAGAAGGTTGGAGTGTGTGAAGAATAGTAGTGGTAGTACTGGCTAGTGGTGGGGATTAGTGCAAGTATAAAATTGAAAAGTCAGAGTTCGAGTCAAAATTGAGATTTTCAGTCAGGTCAGTTAGAGCACTTTAGGACAGCGTAGACGTCGGAAGCGACGTGTACGCTGATAGTACGATCAACACTTCTTTCAGAGCAGTGCCCCTCTTTTTTCCATGTGGTATCCATGAGTGATTCGCATGTGTCCGATTCGTAAGCGTGAGAGCATACTTTCTCAAACCCAACAGTGGTAGAAAGACGACCAGAATCACAACCCCAATCTTTATCCCAAACGGTTTAACAGAAAATTTGTTAGGCAAGACACATATGCAACAGTTAGGTATCTTTATTGTGAAACGTTTCGCCTACACAGTAGGCTTCTTCAGTCAAGTACAGAAAAGTTGATAGAAGCAGAAGATACTTGAAGACGATGTAATCAGTCCATCACCCTTATTGTTTCATACTATGGAACAATGCTCTTCTCCAGACTGAGGGACTGACCACCTCAAAACTTTAAGGGTGATGGACTGATTACATCGTCTTCAAGTATCTTCTGCTTCTATCAACTTTTCTGTACTTGACTGAAGAAGCCTACTGTGTAGGCGAAACGTTTCACAATAAAGATACCTAACTGTTGCATATGTGTCTTGCCTAACAACCTGTCGGTATTTTATACCATTTTAATGTTCAACAGAAAATTTGTTGAGGTTCAACTTGGACTTAAGTTGTTACCAGCGGTTGCCGAGTTGTTGGGAGAGCACTAAAAAAATCATCCGGGAAAGGAATATCCCTGTGGGAAATTGGGAGGTCGTGAATAAGTGCCCTAGCGTCTAAGTTTGCTTGTTAATTGCCTTGAACACCGGCGCGTTCAGGGACCCAGCCCCTCAAAAAATACTTCTTTATGTTTACTAAAAAAAAAAAAAGGCGACATGGCCAAATTCGTATACGAAGGGCGATGGGACAGCTTGTAACACACTTTAGGAGTCCGAAAACACGAATTTTGGAGCGGATGTGGTCATAATGTGTGAGAGCAATGAGAATTACATAACTCTCCTGTTAAAATCCTGGCCGATTCTACTAACTAACCTTGAATAATTCTCTCCGGCACAACAGCTGCATACCCAACACCATCGAAAGATTTAAAACCATCAAGGTGTACATCTGGAAGTGTTCAAGAGTAAGCATAAGGTTGTATTAGGCAAATAAGCCTCTGGAAATGGAGGGAAGCAAACATGAATCGTCAGAAGTTCCGAAGGAGGGAGGGAATAGTAAGATTAAGGTGAATGTAAAGGGGAGGTAAATTAATGGATGTCATTAAAGAGTGAATATGGAGAGGAAAGGGACATAATAAACGGGGCGACGGCTAAATAAACTAGTTTTACTAATATCCATAACTATTATATATTTGGAAGGATCGTGAAACTTGGAGGGATCGTGAGGGATTATATAAGTGGACAAAATAACGGAGAAAATCGGCATCGCGTCGATCATGCAAAGGCAGGACATTCACAGTTGTATTCAAACTCTCGACCGGGAAAGATCAAAAAGCCCTGAGACACAAACATAACTTTTGATGATGAATGGGATTAAGTTCAGAAAGAGTACCGGGAAGACTGAAGAATATAAATGGCCTTCGTGATCTAGTTAAGATGAGGATTGAATGTAGGCGAAGAAAGGTTGCCGATCAGTTCCCCCAAGAAATATGGGCTAAAGTTTTAAGAGGTTCGGAGGGCTATGGCAAGCACGTTTTAGGGAGGTTACGTGAGGCTTCCAGGATAGGCAACGAACAAGCAGAAGACTGAGAAATCTGACCGTATCTTGTTCAAGGATACGGGAACCACACAGCCGTACAACGATTATCTGGTTTGTTTTAGAGGCAGCCAAGGGGACGGTGGGTAGGTAGCCGCCTGGGGAAAGTTACCTCAATTCCAGAAACATCTCGGACCACCAAACTCTCTCGTGCCTCTAGCTGGGTAACACCACACCCAGCTCTGGCTCTATAAATGTGTGTATTATCACTACTAAAAGCGAGTGCTTTCATTTTATTCACTAGCAGGTTTAACCCTTTTGTGCATACATTCTGGTATTGTGAAAATATATTATACCAAACTTATTTTATTGTATATATCTCACTCTTTATTTTTATTGCCTTTTGCGCTAAAAGTTATCTTATCTCCTCCGGATTCTGCAGGTTCTTTGCTTTCCTGGACCAAGAACCCCTCACCAACACTCCAAGTACAAATAACTGTAACTGTAATTTCGGTACACGTCTTGTACCGTCAAAGTCACACAAAGGTACACAAAGACATATACTTCGAGGTTTTTAAAGGGATGATTCTTTTAGAGAGAGAGAGAGAGAGAGAGAGAGAGAGAGAGAGAGAGAGAGAGAGAGAGAGAGAGAGAGAGAGAGAGAGAGAGAGAGAGAGAGAGAGAGAGAGAGAGAGAGAGAGAGAGAGAAGTGGGGGTATTAACATTGGAAACAACAATATTTTAGTTTTCAAGCAGAAATCACCGCTGGATCCATGTTACATCACTCAGGAGGTCTGAGAGGATTACTGAGATACTTTTTACGATAGTGATGTCTCTCTCTTTCTCTCTCTCTCTCTCTCTCTCTCTCTCTCTCTCTCTCTCTCTCTCTCTCTCTCTCTGTCTGTCTACCATTTTGCAGTCTCTCCTCTTCGTTAAGTGTTGTCAGGGACTGGTCCTTCACTTCAAGGTCATCCTTCAAGTTTCATTCCTCGATGTCCTCGCTGCAGCTCCTCCTCCTCCTCATCCTCTTCTTCTTCCTTTTCCTCTTCCTCCTCCTCCGAGAGGAGAAATAAAGGGAGTGAAAATTACCGAGGAATATGTGATGAAGGAGGAGGGAGGTGGGGGGCGATAATGTCACTATTTCATTGCGTCTGGGATGCGTCAAGATGATTAATGCGTCTATACGTCATCTTGACGCACTAGTTTAACGCTTCTGATGCGTGGTTGCTCTTTCCTACTTTCCATCCCGTCCCCCTCCCACCACCTAGAAACGCTACTTCACCCTCACTTCTTTCCTTCCCATCCTTTCTATCCTCACCTCTTTTTTTTTCCTATGCCTCCACCTCTTCCTTCCCCCTCCCTTCTATTCCTCCACCTCTTCCTTTCCCCTCCTTTCTATTCCCCATCTCTTCCTTTCTCCCTTCTATTTTTCTTCTCTTCCTTTCCCCTCCCTTCTATTCCCCCATCTCTTCTTTTCCCCTCCCTTCCATTCCCCATCTCTTTTTCCCCTTCCTTCTCTTCCCCATCTCTATTCTTCCTCCCTTCTATTCCCCCATCTCTCTTCCTTCTCCCTTCTATTCCTCCATCGCTCTTCCTTCTCCCTTCTACTCCCCATCTCTCTTAATTCTCCCTTCTATACCTCCATCTCTTTTCCTTCTCCCTTTTATTCCTTCATCTCTCTTCCTTCTCCCTTCTATTCCCCATCTCTCTTCCTTCTCCCTTCTACTCCCCATCTCTCTTAATTCTCCCTTCCATTCCCCATCTCTCTATCCCCTCCCTTCCATTCCCCCAACTCCTCCCCCTGGAGGAAATCCACCTTGGCGGGCTCATTAAAGTTCCCCATAGAGCGAAACGTCGTCCCAATAAAAGTTTATTTTTTTGTGTGGGTGTCTGTTACTGAAGTGACATGTAAACACCGACACGATGGTGTTAATAAGCACGTTTCGCGCACAGAACGATGAAGTTTCTGCGTAGGTGGAACGAGTCGCCAGTACGACATTCACCCACATTTTTCTTCCTGATTTCAGAGATGAGTATGAAAAGTCAGGTGGATGAGCCTTGTTATCAAGACGACGTTTCGCCCTAAGTAGGGCTTGATCAAGACGATGTTTGGTCCTATATAGCGATTTAGCAGATAATGTTTTGTCTAAAATAGCGCTTAATGAAGTCGATGTTTCGCCCTAAATAGGACTTATCAAGTTGATGTTTCGCCCTAAATAGGATTTACTCAAGTTTCGCCATAAACACGTCTAACTAAAATCATTTTTTTAGGGTATAAAAGTGTTGGATAGAGGAGGATTGGAGATGGGTAGAGAATGACCGGAGTAGGACAGAGCATGGCTGGGGTAGGATAGAGCAGGACTTGGATAGGATATGGCATGACTGGGGTATACCTGGAGTATACCTGGAGAGGGTTTCGGGGGTCAACGCCCCCCCGGCTCGGTCTGAGACCAGGCTTCGTGGTGGATCAGGGTCTAATCAACCAGGCTGTTACCGCTGGCCGCACGCAAACTGACTTACAAACCATAGCCCGGCTGGTCAGGTATTGACTTTATGTGCCTGTCCAGCGCCTTCTCTAAGACAGTCAGGAGTTTATTGGTAATCCCCTTTATGTATGCTGGGAGGCAGTTAAACAGTCATGGACCCCAGACACTTATTGTGTTGTCTCTCAGTGTACTCGTGGCGCCCCTGCTTTTCATTGGAGGAATGTTGCATCTGCTGAGTCTTTTGCTGTCATAGGGAGTGATTTTCGTGAGCAAATTTGGTACTAATTCCTCTATGATTTTCCAAGAGTATGTTATCATGTATCTCTCTCGCCTGCCTTCCAGGAAATACAAATCAAGGGCCTTCAATCATTCGCAGTAATTTAGGTGCCTTATCGCACTTATGTGTGCCGTGAAAGTTCTATGTACATTCTCCAGGTCAGCAATTTCGCTTGCCTTGAAGGGGACCGTTAATGTACACCAGTATTCCAGCCTAGAGAGAACAAGCGATCTGAAGAAAATCATCATGGGCTTGACATCCCTAGTTTTGAAGGTTCTCATTATCCATCCTATCACTTTCCTAGCAGATGCGGTAGATACATTGTTGTGGTCTTTAAAGGCGAGATCCTCTGACATTATCACTCTCAGGTCCTTCACATTACTTTTTCTCTCTATTGTATGGTTAAAATTAGTCGTATACCCTTATAAAGTTTTAATTTCCTCAAGTTTTTCATATCTGAGTTGTTGAAATTTCTCATCATTGAACTTCATATTTTTTTGAGTGATCCATTTGAAGACTTGATTGATACATGATACATGATAATAAATACCTGGAAAGTACTGGAGGGCCTGGTCCCAAATCTACACACTGCCATAACAACATACTGGAGCGAGAGACATGGGAGAATGGGCAAAATAAACCCAATGAAAAGCAGGGGTGCGGTGGACACAATAAGGGAACACTATATCAACTTCCGGGGTCCCAGATTATTCAACATGTTACCAGAAGATATCAGAAACACTGCTGATGGATATGTGGGGGCAGCGGGCCTCCAGCAGCAACAGCCTGGTTGACCCGGAAAGTGCCAGAAAAGCCTGCCACATGACCGGGCTCTGAGATAAGAAAGACTCGAAACTCATCAAAAGTATATTAAAGGTATAGGTATAGTTTTGGCAGTACCTTTGCAGAGGGCAGACACCTAGGTCTACCCTGATGCCCAGCTCTGCCTCACTTCCTGCCGAGAGACCTGCCGGACAACAAGTCTTCCCCTTGGATATCTTGGCTCCGGGCTTCCCTACTAGTGTCTGCCTGGTGTACCTCTGCCAGTAAAGGACGCTCTAGTCTATGCATGTATATGTAACCTGCACGCTGTCGCTCCAACATATTCCGCTACCTTCTACATAAACAACGGCTATAACACCGCCGAGCATGGACTCTAAACTTTACTATGTTATTACCTGTCTCCAGGTCTCTTATAACAAGATATTACACTGAGAGATGTATAATTCTCAGTGTATATACACTGAAAGTTTACTTTGTTGATGTAAAGTATTATTAACTGGTGGTGAATAAGTTACATTTAACATTAATGATCCCATTAACCAACTATTGTACTCACTTGTATACATGAAACTTCCATCTGGGTAAAGTTCCAGTGACTGCGGTTTGTATTTTTTTGTTTACCCATAAGTATCTAACTTTTGAAAAATGAAAAATTTCATAATAAAAATTATTGCTCTAATTTGTATTGTAGGGGTATTCCCTCTTGATGGTCGTTCAGCCAGACGTGGACGCTCCCGCGGTAAGGGACGTCTAGTAGGTGCTCTTGGTGAGGACGCGAGGCTCCTGGCTCAAGACAAGCCTCCTCAAGAAGCAGGCCGAGGTGCTCTACCTGCACCACCAGGCCATCATCGAAGTCCTGCGATAGCAGAGTATGCTAGAGGTGAGGCCGGCGAGGTGCGTGCCCACCCTGAGTACGACGATGAAGACCTGGAGCGTGCTCCTCTCGCTGCTGAAATAACAAAGTTGCAACTTCTCCTGACTGAGTCTAAAAGTCAGGCCCGAGAAGCAAACCTCAATGCCAGAGAGGTATTCGAGAGAGTAGCTGCATGTGCCTCTGACGTCCATGATGCAGCCATGCTATTCCAAGGTGAAAACAACTAGCAAGACGAGCTTCGCGCTCTAATTGACGCCAGAGACCACCAGCTAGAGGTTCTCCGTCGTAAGCATGGAGATCTCGAGCATAAGCATAAACTTGCTTTGATTTTTGTGAAGAGGGGAGAGACGGAGACCCTCGATATTACATCACGCCGCGAAAAGGCCGTGAAAAATTACGAAGCCCTCGTAGAGCAACATGGTGATCATATGAGGAAATATAACCTGCTCCTGAAAAATCACAATGATGAGAGAAATATCAAGAAAAATCTTAAGAAGAGATACAGGAAAGAGCGTCTTCGACGGGCGAATTTAATAGAGGAACGCGAGAATGAACGACTTCAGAACGAGAATCTGGTGGGTAAAATACGTTCCTTAGAAGACGAATTTAGTAATAAGCACCGTTTGCTGGAGTCCCTCCGTAATGATCATGTTGACCTGAAGCATGATCACGAATATGCCACAGTTATGGCCGAAAGGGCTAAAAGTGAAGCTCATTCGCTCACCTCTAGTCACAAGGAGGCAATTCACGGATACAATGCCCTCCATGAACAACGTGAGAACGACAAGAAAGCTCACGAGGAGCTGCTGCTGAACCATAAAAAGGAAGAAGTTCGCAAAGAACAATTACAAAAGAAGATTGAGTTCCTTCAGGACGAGTTGGAAGGAAAATTCCGCCAAGCAGAAGAATATCGTAACCTATTTGAGGATACTGACCGGAAGTTACAGGACCTCCAGGGTGAGCTGGCAGAGCGGGAAGAGCAACAACGTGAGCGGGAGGAACAGTCCGTCGCTTTTGACCATTATATGATCACATCAACGAAACAGGTGGATCAGCAGCGTTCCCTCGCTCACGAGAGAGAACGCCAGTTAAAAATATTAAGTCAAACAGTAGCGCAAAAACACAAAAAGTTAGAATCTCTCTATCTTGAGTTAGAGTCTCTCACCCAGGCTGCCAGTCGAAGCAGAGGCGCACTTAACATATGTAGTGAAGAGAACGATGCTCGCTACCTCCAGTACAGACGTCTTATCTACGAAAACTATTACCTCGCTGCATCTAATCGTAGAAGGTGGCGATAATGAGCTACTCCGTAGACAACTGATAGACCTGTGGAGAGGAGAGCGATCTTGCGCAGCAGGTCGTGGTAAAACCGCTGGCCTACCAGCGCGTATGAACTTCCTCCGGGTTTTGTGCAACCTTCTGGGTCATTAGTACAATCAACCCACAGGGTAAGCATAGAATATAAAATCCGGTTTTGTAACATTAACATTTCTTTTGTAAAGTTGCTAAAATTGAATTTGCGACTTTCTGGTAGACCAGACTGTTCGTAATATCATAGGCTCGTAGGCTCACATGGCTATCGCAATAGAATAGCAGCACGTTTCACTTACACAGGAGGCGCTGCATTTTTTCCATGACGACATTAAAACTTTTAGTTTCCATGTGATAACTTGTTAATGCCTCCTCCGATCTACTTCATATCCACAATGTTGGATATTTTAATGCATTAGAAACTATACCATATTCTTCAATGTTCTTTTTCCATGTACGTGAAAACAGAAGAGCTGGCTTAGTTATATATGAAAACACCCTTTGGACCTACCCAGCTACTGGACGGGGTAGGTAAAGCAGGGACTGGGTGGGATGGACTGTAAATAACAGGTTATGGATAGACAGGTAGACAGTGGTAGTACACTTAATTGGCTACACTCCTTTGAAAGATTTTAGGTATAGTTGATGGCAAAAGTTAACTATGGTTAAATTAAAGACACCATGTTCAAACTCTTGGGTATTTCATTGAGAAAACGTTCGCAACCACACGGTGGCTTCATCAGTCAGTACACGGAAATCTTGAAGAAACAGAGAGAATGAGGTATTCAGTCCTCAACTTGATCAAATGGTCAGTCCTAATCTTGAAGATTGATCGGACTGACCACTCTCGATCCTCTGTCCACTAATCTCAAGGTAAGTGACAGCAAGGCTGTCACTTTAATATATGTTGTAGTATGATAAATGTTTTGAAAACCGACAAGTTGAAGATGGAGCCACTTGTGCAACATATGGGAATCTTTAATAGTGACTTCTTCAGTCCAATACAAAGCAGAGAGGGGTAAGGAGAGGAGGAGTTTGAGGTAATCAGTCCCTCGGGCCATGTGCTCTACTTTCTACAAGTGATGGACTGAACACATCGATTCCATCCTTACACCTCTGAAGGAGCCACTTTTCCACGTTTCCTTATTAAAGATTCCCAAATTGTGCATAAGTGTCTCAATCTTCAATATGCTATAGAGTTTACTTCAGTACAGCTGTCAGGCTCAGCTATCAGACGTGGCTGCCAGACTTATCAGACATAGCTGCCACACTTAGCTTTCAGACTTACCAAAGTGTCCCTTTCAAGCTTAACTGCTTGAATAATCTAGTTAGTTCTCGAGTTGAATAATATATTGGTGAATTAATACATTGTTTAGGCAAGAGTAAGAGCAGTTGTAGGAGACTGTGAGGGAGAGTCGAGCCTTGACATGTCAATGGGAAGGAGAGAGAAAGAGGCAAAGAAGAAGGAAGTAATGAGGGACGAGAGAGAGAGAGAGAAAGAGAGAGACAGAGAGAGAGGTATCGGTGAGAGGTAACACAGAGAGCTGGAGCAGAGGTAAGCCGCCTCTCAGTGAGGGATATTATGTGTCAAAGATTTAATTAGTGTTGGCTGGAGAGGAAGATAATGAGGGAGGGAGAGGAGGAAGAGAGACCTGAGATTAGATATACGTAGAGAAAGTGAGGGGAAGGGATGGGGGGGATGACTTGAGACGGATGAGTGTGGTAGAATATTCTGATGTGGGTTAATGTAGGTGGATGAGGGTAGATGAGTGAGGGATGAGGGTTAGTGTGAGGTGGCTGAGTGAGAGTGGGAGAGAATGGGTGAGAGAAGGTTGGAGAGAGTGGATGAGGGAAGGTGGGAGAGAATGGATGACAGAAGGTGGGAGAGAGTGGATGAGAGAAGGTGGGAGAGAGTGGATGAGGGAAGGTGGGAGAGAGTGGATGAGAGAAGGTGGGAGATAGTGGATGAGGGAAGGTGAGAGTGACTGGATGAGAGAAGGTGAGAGAGAGTGGATGAGAGAAGATGGAGAGAGTGGATGAGAGAAGGTGAGAGAGAGTGGATGAGAGAAGGTGGGAGAGAGTGGATGAGAGAAGGTGGGAGAAAGTGGATGAGAGAAGGTGGGAGAGAGTGGATGAGGGAAGGTGGGAGAGAGTGGATGAGAGAAGGCGGGAGAAAGTGGATGAGAGAAGGTGGGAGAGAGTGGATGAGAGAAGGTGGGAGAGAGTGGATGAGAGAAGGTGAGAGAGAGTAGATGAGAGAAGGTGGGAGAGAGTGGATGAGAGAAGGTGGGAGAGGGTGGATGAGAGAAGGTGGGAGAGAGTGGATGAGAGAAGGTGGGAGAGAGTGGATGAGAGAAGGTGGGAGAGAGTGGATGAGAGAAGGTGTGAGAGAGTGGATGAGAGAAGGTGGGAGAGAGTGGATGAGGGAAGGTGGGAGAGAGTGGATGAGAGAAGGTGGAGAGAGTGGATGAGAGAAGTGGTGAGAGAGTGGGAGAGAGTGGATGACAGAAGGTGGGAGAGAGTGGATGAGGGAAGGTGGGATAGAGTGGATGAGGGAAGGTGGGAGAGAGTGGATGAGAGAAGGTGGGAGAGAGTGGATGACAGAAGGTGGGAGAGAGTGGATGAGGAAGGTGGGATAGAGTGGATGAGGGAAGGTGGGAGAGAGTGGATGAGAGAAGGTGGGAGAGAGTGGATGAGAGAAGGTGAGGAGAAAGTGGATGAGAGAAGGTGTGAGAGAGTGGATGAGAGAAGGTGGGAGAGAGTGGATGAGAGAAGGTGGGAGAGAGTGGATGAGAGAAGGTGGGAGAGAGTGGATGAGGAAGGTGGGAGAGAGTGGATAAGGGAAGGTGGGAGAGAGTGGATGAGAGAAGGTGGGAGAGAGTGGATGAGAGAAGGTGGAGAGAGAGTGGATGAGAGAAGGTGGGAGAGAGTGGATGAGGGAAGGTGGGAGAGAGTGGATAAGAGAAGGTGGGAGAGAGTGGATGGGAGAGAGTGGATGAGAGAAGGTGGGAGAGAGTTGATGTGTAACAGTCTTGTCTACATTTTTAAACCCAATTTTTTCAGAGTTTTTTCCTCTCTATTTCTACGCTTCGTTCTGAAGGTTTTCACTCTAATTTAAACATTCACTTTTCTAACTCTCTCCCAACATTTCTTGATTAAACCTTTCTTAAAGCTCACTCTTCAAAGTTCTTCCTGTTTCTCAAACCTTTCTTAAACCTACTATTTCCAAACTCTCTCTCTCTATCTGAAAGACTTATACCATTCTTTCCCGAGTCCTTCGTATTTCTCCGGCCTTTCTCAGGCCTTCCTTCCCTGAGAACTCGCTATTTCTTAAACCCCTTTTTCTTCCGAGTGGTTTCCTCGCTAGTTGTCCCACTGAAGGCTTCCCACGCCGTCATTAAGGCAGCCCGTGCAAGCCTTCTAGTATTTCCTAGTTTCTTGGTGCGTGTTGGTGCTGGAGCCACTCGCAGAGGCTGGTAATAACCTACTTTGTATTCATGAGGCGCGCTAGAAACTGCTTGCAACCGTGTAAAAAATCAACTCATAGTTTCTGGCAGAGTGCGTGTGCAAGTCTCACTTTATGGAATTTGGGGAGAAGCGGCTTTTTAAATATTCTGTCAAATTATATTTTCCGATTTTTTTTTTTTTTTTTGTAATTTTTTTTGCAGTTGGCTTTATGTGTGCTGTGTGTGTGTGTGTGTGTGTGTGTGTGTGTGTGTGTGTGCGTGTGTGTGTGTGTGTGTGTGTGTGTGTGTGTGTGGTGTGTGGTGTGTGTGTGTGTGTGTGTGTGTGTGTGTGTGTGTGTGTCTGTGCATGCGTGTTTGCCTAACGTGATTGATGCTTCTATTACGGCCTCCCTGGGTACAAGACATCTTTGTTAATCGTCTGTCTTGTTTGACATCATTACCATCACTACTCAATCCAGGAGTTACTATCATTGGAGGCACAACCACACAGCATCATCATGACACTCCTAACTTCAAAGATCCAATCTCCGCCTGTTGACGTCAAATAAAGGGATCTGTAACTTTTTCTCCCGTCACCCTTACGGTTCCACCTGGACTTCCATACCTGTAAATTTCTATATAAAAAAAAAATCCCGAGTTACCTTCACCTCCAAAAATAAAAGATCAATTAGTGCACAGTGTCAAGCATCACAGAGACTGTCGCATAGAACTGTGCAGAGGACGACGCAAAAAGTGTTGTTAGCGGTGTTGTTAGCTGTGTTGTTAGCGGTGTTGTTAGCGGTGTTGTTAGCAAGGATGACAGACTCGCTTGTGTTCATCTCTTACTAAGGTTGATTCGGCCCATTGAGATTTTCCTCTGTGTTGAGAATGGCCAGACAGGATTAAATAAAGAATAATTGGGAGATATTCTCGAATGCCAGGGTCATAAATTAGACGACTGTTTGTAATATCAACATAGGTTATTGGTCCAAGCTCCGTATACTGTGTGAGACCTCTTGTTATGCTAGTCTTACGAGCTACAAAACTAGCCGGGTGTAAGCTATTTAGTTATTTCCTATAACAGTGATAATATATGAAATGAAAAATAATATTTCCCCCATGCCTGATTGACAAATTAAATAATTCCAAAGGCATAATTGTAAGAAGTCAAATTCCACAGTCATAATTACCTTAACTACAATTATACATTCATAACATTCACAAATATAATTCCAGTTTAAATTACCAAATATAGCCCCATAAGCTAATTTTCACGATGCCCTCTTAAATTAGGATAATAGAGCACAATTGCCCACATACACACACAAAAAAAAATATGGAATTGAGTTACCAGTGTTCATGACATACGAACCACAATTCACAGATAGAAGAAAAAGGTATAAATTTAATTAGGTATCCCGGAATGAGCACTATTAAAAGGATACCTCATTCTAGTATCTTTCTTCTTCCAACGTTTCTATACTGTTTCGCTCCATAGATCATGAACGCCTATTCCAATCGGCTTCAAATTTTTCACCACCTGTGTACGGTGGAAATAAATGGTATAAAATACCGACACAATGGAAATATAAACACACGTATGATCTACTTGGAAGATTGTCACGTGTAGCTCTCTCCACCTGACCCAGCATTCTCATCCTATAAATACTCACGTATGTTTCACCCAGGTTTGTGACTTGATAAAGCCCACTGTGTGGGCGAAACGTTGTCAATAAAGGATCAAATTATACTGCATATGTGTTTATATTTCCAACTATGTACGGTAACGAGGACCAAAATTATGAAACAATTGGCATGCACACACCCGTGTTATTGAACCCTTCCCAGCATCATGGCATGGCTCGGGTAACTTTAAAAATCATCAGTACCAGAGCTTCAAACCCTGATAAAAGTTATCAAAAAAATTCCACGACGGCGGTGAGTGAAATTCTGATGTGTAGCTGTACCTAGTTAACAATACTGATGTGTAGCTGTACCTATTTAACAATACTGATGTGTAGCTGTACCTATTTAACAATACTGATGTGTAGCTGTACCTATTTAACAATTCTGATGTGTAGTTGTACCTATTTAACAATTCTGATGAGTAGCTGTACCTATTTAACAATTCTGATGTGTAGCTGTACCTGTTTAACAATACTGATGTGTAGCTGTACCTATTTAACAATACTGATGTGTAGCTGTACCTATTTAGCAATACTGATGTGTAGCTGTACCTATTTAACAATTCTGATGCGTAGCTGTACCTATTTAACAATTCTGATGAGTAGCTGTACCTATTTAACAATACTGATGTGTAGCTGTACCTATTTAACAATTCTGATGTGTAGCTGTACCTATTTAACAATTCCGATGTGTAGCTGTACCTATTTAAAAATACTGATGTGTAGCTGTACCTATTTAACAATTCTGATGTGTAGCTGTACCTATTTAACAATTCTGATGAGTAGCTGTACCTATTTAAAAATACTGATGTGTAGCTGTACCTATTTAACAATTCTGATGTGTAGCTGTACCTTCATAAAGCTTTTGATAGCTTATGGCATGATGGCCTTATATACAAACTCATTGACCTACCAGACCATAACTGGACTTTTCTCAGAGTAATATATAATTTCTTAACTAAAAGAAAAATCATTCCCACCTTTCATGGCAGGTCGGCAGAGCCTTTTATACCGACAGCTGGTGTCCCACAAGGTTCTTGTCTCAGTCCACTTCTGTTCAACATTTATGTGAATGACCTTCCTCAACCAGAGTTTAATGATACAATTGTGACACAGTTTGCAGATGATGTTATTCATGTTGTCTCATCAACTCCGGTAACAGGAAAATACAAGTATGAGAGAGTCATAGAAAAAATGAATATTGAACTTTGTCGAACATCTAATTGGGAAAAGAAATGGAGAATTACGACTAATCCTGACAAGGTCCTTGTTAGCACGATAGGATGTTTTGCATCAACAATTGAAGATAAAGGGGGTATCTCCATCAGAGGTACACCTGTAGCCATTAGAAACCCTAACAAGATCTTGGGATATGAAATAGACAGGCTGCTCCACTCAACATCTCATGTAACTAAAAAGATCAACGTAGCCAAAGCCGGTCTTAGCAGTCTCTTTCGATTCAATCAAGCCCCTCAACATGTCAAAAAACATCTGTATAAAATGATAAGACCTATACTCGAATACCCTTGTGTCCCAATGTCATTAACAACAAAGACCAACATGCTACGGTTACAAAGGGTCCAGAATAGAGCTCTTCGCTTCATTACCGATACCAGGAGGAGAGACAGAGTTAAAATGGCAGATTTACACACACAACAAGATATTACTGCCATAAATGTACGCCTCGACACTCTAAAAAAGAAACAACTCTATTCAATGCAAGAACTATACATACCAGATAGAGAACATCCTATACAAGTGGTAAACACCACGGATTATATCATCAATGCTCCTCCTCACAGGACTCAAAGAATGACTCTCCCACAGAGGGTCCGTCGTTTTATACATAAAGATGATTACCCTCGACCCATGATATTGAGCAACCTCCCTGATGAAGAAGATTGGGTAACACCAGAACCCTTCTATGTTTACTGAGAACATCATCGCCCCCAATTAGGGAGACATCTTATATAACAATCTAATGTAAATATTATGCTATTTACTATGGCTGGACACCACCTGTAAGAAGCCATTGTCACGGAATTCTATAAACTGGCCAGAAAATTATTGCCTTCATTGTCGCATAAATATCTGTTGTGCAATCGCAAAAAAAAAAAAAAAAAAAAAAAAAAAAAAAAAAAAGCAATTGCAACTTGTATAATTACTACCAATTCAGAGTCATGTACTTATATATCTGTTATATCTATGTGACTCTGATGGGTTAGTATTATACCCCTTAAAGAATATCTTATCATTTCACATACACTTATTAAATTGCACCAAAGTGGTTGGGCCACTTACCTTTTATATCCTACCTCTCCCCCCCCTCCCACCCTTTTCCAATATTTCTATCCTTACCCATCCTTCTTCCTTACCCATCTTACCAAAGCTCTGGTCATAAGAAGAAGAAGAAGCTGTACCTATTTAACAATTCCGATGTGTAACTGTACCTTTTTAAAAATACTGATGTGTAGCTGTACCTGTTTAACAATTCTGATGTGTAGCTGTACCTATTTAACAATACTGATGTGTAACAGTACCTGTTTAACAATATTGATGTGTAACAGTACCTGTTTAACAATATTGATGTGTAACAGTACCTGTTTAACAATATTGATGTGTAACAGTACCTATTTAACAATACTGATGTGTAACAGTACCTGTTTAACAATATTGATGTGTAACAGTACCTGTTTAACAATATTGATGTGTAACAGTACCTGTTTAACAATATTGATGTGTAACAGTACCTGTTTAACAATATTGATGTGTAACAGTACCTGTTTAACAATATTGATGTGTAACAGTACCTATTTAACAATACTGATGTGTAACAGTACCTATTTAACAATACTGATGTGTAACAGTACCTATTTAACAATACTGATGTGTAGCAGTACCTATTTAACAATACTGATGTGTAACAGTACCTATTTAACAATACTGATGTGTAACAGTACCTATTTAACAATACTGATGTGTAACAGTACCTATTTAACAATACTGATGTGTAGGTACAGATATTTAACTTTCTGTGACTCTCTGGTTTCAAAGTTCTTGGAAGAGTCTTCCTCATGAAACTTTCTATAATGTAAACTTTTTATGGTGTAAACTTTCTATAATGTAAATTTTCTGTAATGTAAACTTTGTATAATGTAAACTTTGTATAATGTAAACTTTGTATAATATAAACTTTGTATAATGTAAACTTTGTATAATGTAAACTTTGTATAATGTAAACTTTGTATAATATAAACTTTGTATAATGTAAACTTTGTATAATGTAAACTTTGTATAATGTAAACTTTGTATAATATAAACTTTGTATAATGTAAACTTTGTATAATGTAAACTTTGTATAATGTAAACTTTGTATAATGTAAACTTTGTATAATATAAACTTTGTATAATGTAAACTTTGTATAATGTAAACTTTGTATAATGTAAACTTTGTATAATGTAAACTTTGTATAATGTAAACTTTGTATAATATAAACTTTGTATAATGTAAACTTTGTATAATATAAACTTTGTATAATGTAAACTTTGTATAATATAAACTTTCAATAATGTAAGGTTTCTATAATATAAACTTTCTTTTTCTTTCATGTAAACTTTGTATAATGTAAACTTTGTATGATGTAAACACTGACAGTGGTTTCCATGGGGTTTTCTTCTCTTTTGACCAGGTTTTTAATGAATTTCTTTGGCATTATTGACAACCATGATTTTCACCTTTGCTAAGTTACTGGAAAGGTTAGTGTTGGTCTGGTTAACAGGAAGTACAATGTATCCACAGGGTGTAGTAACCGGACAAGTGTTGTGTAGTATCTTTCAGATACTGTGTACAGCCGATGGTGAAATGCGGGTAGTGAAGTACCGTGATGACTTGGTCGATGTAATTATATTCTCTAAATAACAAAAAGGCACAATACCGTAACTGGAACGATACACAATAACCCGCACATAGAAGAGAGGAGCTTACGACTTGTTGCTGCTGCTATTGCTGCTGCTGCTGCTGCTGCTGTTGTTGTTGCTGCTGCTGCTGTTGTTGCTGCTACTGCTGCTGCTGCTGCTGCTGTTGTTGTTGCTGCTGCTGCTGTTGTTGCTGCTGCTGCTGCTGCTGCTGCTGTTGTTGTTGCTGCTGCTGCTGCAGGAGCAGCCGCAGCAGCAGCAGCAGAAGCAAGTCGTAAGCTCCTCTCTTCTATGTGCGAGTTATTTGTGTACATTCTCTAGACGCAAGGCAGTAGAAGAAATCCTGTATGATCCAACAGTTTGATGAAGCACCAGTGTTTGGCTCTGTTGTCGTGGTTTGTGTAATAGTGTAGATCCTTATTGTTTTCATTGCTTTCCGGCAGACCTTGATAGAGATCTGCTCTTCTGCCGAGCAGTTGTTGGCAGAAATGACTAAGATATATATATATATATATATATATATATATATATATATATATATATATATATATATATATATATATATATATATATATATATATATATATATATATATATATATATATTATTACAACAACGGCCGTCTTGCACCGAGGCTGGGTGACCCGAAAAATAAGAAACACTTTCACCATCACTCACTCCATTACTGTCTTGCCAAAGGCTCGCTGATGCTACAGTTCAGATGCCAATCCAAATTGTAAAATATCCCCACACCTTCAAATTGCAGGCACTGTACTTCCCACATCCAGGACTCAAGTCCGGCTTAACCGGTTTCCCTAAACCCCTTTTACAAATGTTATCTTTCTCACACTCTAACAGGACGGTAAATCAAGAAAACCACTTGTCTCCACTCGCACCTATCTAACAAGCTCATCAGGCCTACTGGATGCTCATAGCCTCCTTTACCCCTCCCTCCAACTTTTCCCTAGGACGACCCCTACCCCGCCTTCCTTCCACTTCATCTTCTTTAACTGCCCGAACCACCTCAACAGCCTCTCCTCAGCCCTCTGGATAATATTTTTAGTAACCCTGTATCTCCTAATCTCCGAACAACGAATTCTGTGCATAACACTCACACGACATCGCTGCCTCCAGCCGCCTCTTTGCTGCAACATTCACAACCCATGCTTCACACCCATATAAAAGTGTTTGTACCACTATACTCTCATGCATTTATTTCCTTTTTGCCTCATGGATAATGTTCTTTGTCTCCACAGATGCCTCAATACACCACCCACCTCTTCTCGTCAATTCTATGGTTCGCCTTGACTTTCATAGACCAGTCCACCGACAATTATCTTCCCAAATATCTGAAATTATTCACTTTCTCCACACTCCCTCCTAATCTGACATCCAGCCGTTCATTGCCTAAATATTTTGTTACTCTCATTACCTTGCTTTTTCCGATATTCACTTTTAATTTCTTTCTTTTACATATCCTCCCAAATTTATCCACCTTCGCACTTTCGCATCAGAATCTCCCGTGTTATCAACAAAAGCAGCTGTAACAAGTACTAAATTCTATATATTTTAATCTTACACCTCTTCCCAACATCCTAGCATTCACTTCTTTTACAGCCCCATCTACAGGTATGTTAAACAGTCATGGCGACGTCACGCATCCCTGTCTAAGGCCTACTTTTACTGGAAAATAATCTCCCTCCTACATACCCTAACTATCATTATTCACTATCACTGTCTCCATAACTATCACCACTATCTTCATCATTATCCTCCTGACTATCATTGTCTTCATAAAAACTCTAAACTGCTTCCAGTAACTTACTACCTTCTCGATACTCTTGCAACATTTGCCACATTGCTTCCCTATCCACTCTGTTTTATGCCTTTCCTAAATCCATAAATGCAACGAAAATTTTCATACTCTTATCTAAATATTAGTTTCAATGTAAACATTTGGTCTAAACCTCCTTGTTTATCTTCGATACTGCTCTCCATCTTGCACTTAACTCTTTCAATAATAAGTCTACCATACACTTTAACTGGTACATTCAGCAGACTTATTCCCGTATAATTCTTACTCTCTCTTTTATCCCCTTTTCCTTTATACAAAGAAACTATGCATGCTCTCTGTCGCAGGTGTACTTCAGATAACCCATTTCCCTCTTTCATACATTTTACAAAATCACCATCCACTCCAAAACAATATCCCCACCTTTACCCCCTTCTTTGGATATTTAAATCACATCAACAGAACAAATTCCCGAGTACCGTCATAGAAGCTAAGACGTTGTATAGTTTTAAAAATAGGTTGAATAAATATATGAGTGGGTGTGGGTGGGTGTGAGCTCGACCTAACTAGCTTGTGCTAATAGGTCTGATGCCGTGCTCCTTCCTTAAATGAATGTGACCTGAGCTGAGTAAGTCAGGTTTAAGCCGGGAGGTGGCTTGGATCTGCCTCGCATGGGCCAGTAGGCCTGCTGAAGTGTACCGTCTTTCTTATGTTCTTATATTAACAGCCAAAACAAAACAAAAATCTCCAATATATAACAATCTTCGATGTTTTCCCCATCCAGTCAGAAACTGTCTGAAGAAATTCAGTGGAATTTGCAGCGTCATCATCGAGGCTTTAGTGCTTTTACCAAGTCTGAGTTTTGCTTAAATTGGCCGCTAGTGTTTGGGAAACGGAATTTTATTTTCTTGTATCGGCTGGGAATTTAGATTTTCTTTATCTGTCGACTTTAGAAGAAGACGAAAGAGACTATCTATTTAGAGATTATGTATGTTATGCATATTTGGATTCACGCGTGCACGCACACATACACACACACATACACACACACACACACACACACACACACACACACACACACACACACACACACACACACACACACACAGCATATGGGCACCTAGCAAACCTAAGAATAGCATTCCGATATCTCAATAAGGAATCGCTCAGGACCCTGTACTCCGTATACGTCAGGCCTATATTGGAGTATGCAGCAACAGTTTGGAACCCACACCTATCTAAGCACATAAGGAAACTGGAGAAAGTGCGAAAGTTTGCAACAAGACTATTCCGGGAGCTAAAGGGTATGTCCTACAAAGAGAGGTTAAGGGAAATCGACCTGACGACACTGGAGGACAGGAGAGATAGGGGTTATATGATAACGACATATAAAATACTGAGAGGAATCGACAAGGTAGACAGAGACAGGATGTTCCAGAGATGGGACACAGCAATAAAGGGTCACAATTGGAAGTTGAAGATTCAGATGAACCACAGAGATGTTAGGAAGTATTTCTTCAGTCACAGAGTTGTCAGAAAATGGAATAGTCTGGGAAGTGATGTAGTGGAGGCAGTATCCATACATAGCTTTAAGAAGAGGTATGATATAGCTCATGGAGCAGGAAGAGTGACCTAGTAGCGAGCAGTGAAGAGGCGGGACCAGGAACTGTGACTCGGCCCCTGCAACCACATCTAGGTAAGTATACACACACACACACACACACACACACACACACACACACACACAGAACACTAACTCAATAATTAATAAAAGACAATTGTCACAATTAGCAACTATCGCCAGGCTTAAAGACAAAGACATTAGCTCTAGCTTGTCTTGGGACAACATCTCACTCTGCATAAAGCTTAATTAAGTCCGGTTTTTTCCATATATGCCTTCCTGCTTTTCCATGAATTATTTCCGGTCATCTTACAAAGAATATAAGTCACAACGACTTTTGTTCAATTATACGGAGTGATAATCGCTTACTAGAACGAAAATGCAAGTGTTTATTTGCAAGTATTCGCTATAAACCCACAATTTCGAGAGGAAAATCTTAAAATGGTCCACGATGGACTGATGTTTTGGTCCATCCTGGACCTGTTTCAAGTCATGATTTACTAAGCGTTGCAGACTAAAACATCGCTTACAGTTCTGTCTCCAAGCTGGTCGTTATTGCAACCCCTGAATGGGTCACAATATATATAATGTATATTATCTGTTCATATAATTTTATATTGCTTACATTTGCGATATTAACTCAATCATAAATATATTGCTTTATATTATTATTTGACTTAGTTATATTATTAGGTAGGATGTAACATTTATATATTATTCAGTGCTCATAGTAAGAGTGTTAAGTAGCTGACAGCCTTGTCTAACTACTGTGTTTTCTCTCCGCTCGTTACGCTGCCGGCTTCTCTATGTTGCTGGGTAGCAGCAGTCCACGGAGAGTCACGTGATCAGGGGGGAGTGATCACACCTCACCTGGAGTAGTCTGCCTGGCCTGCGCTGGCTATTGTCTGTTGGACGTTGCTTCTAACAAGAGGTCCCACACCAGCTCTACCCTGTGCGCCCTTGTTGAAAGATTGTCTCTGTCGCTTTCTTGTTGTTGGCTCTGTGTAACTCTGTTCACAGAACATAGTCTAGACTTAGTGATTCTCGACGTTGTACTGAGGTTGTGTATCTCTTAGACACTGAGAAACTCAGGTCCTGAGCTGCAGCTTCTGACCTAAATTGTACTGGTATCTGTGTACTGTCACAGTCGGGGATTTTCTAATGCTGAACTTCGATTCAGTAGTATGGGAGTTTCGTGACTTTTGTGGATCTGCAGATGGTCCCTACTTAGTGTCGTTATATTATCTCCTTGTTCCTGATTCTGTGTTGCTGTTGCTTGTTATATTGCTGTTCGGCTTAGCAGTCGCCTTATTTTTCAAGCAAGCTGTTCTGATTGCCAGGTTGGTCAAGAAGTTAGTTTATGCGAGGACTTTTAGTCAGTCACTGGTTAAGTCTAGTCGAGTCTTCAGACATAGCGAACTACTTAGAGCACTTACACACATACACACAAACTTACTTGTATATATTTATATTATGTTATCAAATGCTAACAATGTACCAAACGGTACTTAAAAGCCATAAAGATGTGATATGTGCCTTCAGCACAATACTACTGTATACGAGAGAAGTGTAGGAACTTGTATCCTACATTATATTCAATTGATTACTATAATTTACTTTGATCTTATACGCCTAGACAATTTCAATATTATTAATAAACTTATTAAATTTTAATTTCTTTAGTTAGTAGCCTACCAGTTGAAATCCTGAAGCACTATTGAATCGTACTGAATTCTAATGGATAACTGTACCAGGATACTGACTACTTGTTACAAAAACCCAGTAACAGGCTGGATGCTAGAAGGGCAGTCCTTTCTAGTATTCACTGGAGATCTCTATGCTTATTAGAAATCGTGTTTTCTGTAACACTCGTCAACAGTGGATTGTTCCAGGTACTGCCGTGGGTGGAACAACTGTCCATGCAGGCTATTGGAACGCTTGGAACACTTGGACAAACTTATATTTCCAGATAAGTATGTAAAGTCGCATATCGATAACGTAACTAAAGCTTAGGTTGTCTTATCTCATGTTATCTTAGTAGGCTGGATGAAGCCGCTCCGTGAAGCCACTAGCTTCATCAAGACTTTGTTTACGCGCCAGTAAGCTCGCGTTCGTCTCCGTCGCGGTCGTTGGAGCGAAGGTAATTCCCCTCAGCTCATCTTCAGGCCTGCCTCTCCCTCGGGGCTGCCTCTGTTGATGTGAGGGGAGGAAGGGAGAGACGGAAGAGAGGGTAAAATGGAACCTGGTTATATTTTTCATTATGATAAACCTGGATACAACTACAGCGTACAGCCACCCTTTTCTATATGACAGTCACACAAATGAAATATGAAATCTATGATTAATATTTTTTCCTGTCATACTGGTAGAGCCTGGGAGGGAATGGATGGAAGGGGATGGATAAGTGTCTAGTAGATGAAAGAAATGGAAGAGAAGGGCAGGGAATAGAAAAAGAAGAGGACAATTAAAGTGCGAGGCCGATATGACGCACCATTCTCGAGTTACAAACGAAAATCTTGAAGGAAGGAGGAAGAGGTGAAGAGGTGGAATGTTTATACTGAGTGGAAATGGGATAATGAAGGATGATTGAGAAATGTAGGATTGTAGAGGGAAAAATAAAGTGAAAAGAGAAAGGTAGGAATGAGGAGGGAGAGACGGAAGAGGAAGAACAGCGATGGGAGAGTAACTGGAATACGAAGAGAATAGGAATGGAATTAGCAGGAACAGCAGGGAATAAATAGCCGTAGTGGTGGTAGTGGGAGTAATGGAAGCAGTAGTAGTAGTAGTAGTAGTAATAGCAATAGTAATAGTAGTAGTAGTAATAGCAATAATAGCAGAAGTAGTGGTATTAGTGGAACTAAAAGTAGTCGTAATAATAATATGTGCAAGACAGGTATACAATACCGACAAGATGAAAGTTAAGACACTTGTACAAAAGATGAGGTAATCAGTCCCTCAGCCTTGCAGGTGGTTGCAGCCTTGCAGGTGGTTGCAGCCTTGCAGGTGGTTGCAGCCTTGCAGGTGGTTGCAGCCTTGCAGGTGGTTGTAGAGATTCTGAAGCACAGGCAAGGAGACTGCAACTAACCCATCAATTTGGGTAGGACCTACTTCCACTGGGGAGTCCCGCCTACCAGTGACTATGCCCTCTTTCACTGACGCCTATATAAGCGCCAGTCTCCTTGTCTGTGCTTCAGAATCTCTACAACCACGGTGCTCTAAACACCACCTGCAAGGCTGAGGGACTGATTACCTCATCTTTTGTACATAGTTCTACTGATTTCTTATTATGTCCAAGAATCTGTATTGATAAAGCCACTGGATGGCGAAACGTCTACAATAAAGATAACCAGATGTTGCACAAGTGTCTTAACTTTCATCGTAATAATAATAATAATAATAATAATAATAATAATAATAATAATAATAATAATCAAGTTATGGTTAAAAAGTTAAAACAGAACAACAGTAACAAAAGCAAAGCACCCTAAAACGAATATTTTGAAGTGTTGAGTAAGGTCGTGTCTTCAAGACTTGTTCCTAACTTCAAGTGATCACCTTGAATAGAAAGATGTGTAATGAAGATGAATAATGAATGTATAATGACGTATAATGAAGACATATAATGATGTATAATAAGAACATAAGAAAGAGGGAACACTGCAGCAGGCCTACTGACCCATGCGAAGTAGGTCCATGTCCACCCCCCCGGATTAGCCCAAAGACCCACCTAATCAGGTCAATTCCACTTAAGGAAGGAGCACCACATCAAACCTAGTAGCACAATTTAGTCAGGTCCAACTCATACCCACTCATGTATTTATCTAACCTATTTTTAAAGCTACACAATGTTTTAGCCTCAATAACTGTACTCGGGAGTTTGTTCCACTCATCCACAACTCTATTACCAAACCAGTGCTTTCCTATATCCTTCCTGAGTCTGAATTTTTCCAACTTGAAACCATTGCTGCGAGTCCTGTCTTGGCGGGAAATTTTCAGCACGCTATTTACATCCCCTTTATTTATTCCTGTTTTCCATTTATACACCTCGATCATATCCCCCCTAATTCAACGCCTTACGAGAGAGTGCAGATTCAGGGCCCTCAGTCTATCCTCATGGCGAAGATTTCTGATACATGGGATCATCTTTGTCATCCTCCTCTGTACGTTTTCCAGTGCATTTATATCAATTCTGTAATACTGAGCAGCATAATCTAAATGAGGCCTAACCAAGGATATACAGAGCTGAACAACAACCTGAGGACTTGGTTTTAGATTACTGTTAACCAGAACTCCTAAATCCTTCTCGCAATCAGTAGCATTAAGATCTACATTATTTAGTTTATATGTGGCATGGTTGTTTTCCTGTCCAACATTTAGAACTTTGCGTTTGTCTATATTAAACTGCATCTGCCATTTCTCCGACCATTGCATCAGTCTGTTCAAATCATCCTGAAGTGCTCTATGGTCCTCATTAGAGTGAATTGAACGGCCTATTTTGGTGCCATCAGCAAATTTACTTATGTCGCTATTTATTCCCTCATATATGTCATTTATGTAAATTGTGAACAACAAAGGGCCCAACACTGACCCCTGCGGAACACCGCTTGTGACGTGCCCCCATTCTGGTTTTTCCCCATTTATGCAAACTCTCTGCTGCCTATTTGTCAGCCATATCTCTACCTATTCCGTGTGCCTTAAGTTTCCTCAATAGCCTCTGGTGTGAAACTCTATCGAAAGCCTTACTGAAATCCATATACACAATATCATATTCATTACCATGATCTACCTCCTCAAACACCTTAGTGAAAAAAGTTAAATTCGTAAGACAGGAACGCCACTTCGTAAAGCCGTGTTGAGATTCATTAATCAATTTATGCCTATCAGAATTGCTTCGGCAATTATTGATTCCATAAATTTTCCCACTATGGAGGTAAGGCTTATTGGTCTATAGTTCGAAGCTAAGGACCTGTCACCTGCCTTGTAAATAGGTATTACATTTGCCATTTTTCACTTATCAGGCACTATGCCAGTTTGCAGTGATATGTATAATGGTGCTTAATGACATATAATGAAGTATAATGAAGATTTATAATGAAGAT
>NC_069430.1:21102398-21154898 GCF_026875155.1 Cherax quadricarinatus | reverse complement strand
TAGTGTTGAAAAAAATCTTGTTTATCATTTATCACTGTTATTATTATATACATTTTTAATTGAAACACATTTGTCGGTTCCCACCAAAGCAAGATGACGTAAGGGAAGAAAAAGTACTCACAGTCATTCTCTCCCTGGTGGTGTTTCCAGTAGGATGATTCAGGGATGACCCATCAAACTACGTCATAATTTCACAGAAATTATTTACTTTTCACTCTAACTGGAAGTTAGATCCAAAACCCCCCTGGCTCTTCCACTGCCTGTCTAACACGTTCACGACACCAGTTTGTACCTTTCAGGTCCTCTTTAGCTTCCGCCTTTCCATCTTTCCATACTGATACAAACTTTGGATTAACTTATTTTGCTCCTTCCATTCTACGCCACATAACTATCCTCTCATCCTCTCTTCTGCTTTTCGTTTTGTCATTATGTGGGTATTGGGGTACGAATTGGTTCATCATTGGCTGATAGAGCACTTTCAACACTTACATTTGCTGACAGAGCATCTTCAACACTTACATTTGCTGACACAGCACTTTCAACGCTTATATTTGCTAACAGAGCACTTTCAACAATTACATTTGCTGACAGAGCACTTTCAACACTTACATTTGCTGACAGAGCACTTTCAACAATTACATTTGCTGATAGAACACTTTCAACACTTACATTTGCTGACAGAGCACTTTAAACACTTATATTTGCTGACAGAGCACTTTCAACACTTACATTTGCTGACAGAGCACTTTCAACACTTACATTTGCTGACAGAGCACTTTCAACACTTGCATTTGCTGACAGAGCACTTTAAACACTTACGTTTGCTGACAGAGCACTTTCAACATTTACATTTGCTGACAGAGCACTTTCAACACTTACATTTGCTGACAGAGCACTTTCAACACTTATATTTGCTGACAAAGCAATTTCAACACTTACATTTGCTGACAGAGCACTTTCAACACTTTTATTTGCTGACAGAGCACTTTCGACACTTATATTTGCTGACAGAGTAATTTCAACACTTATATTTGCTGACAGAGCACTTTCAATGCTTACATTTGCTGACAGAGCACTTTCAACACTTACATTTGCTGACAGAGCGCTTTCAACACTTACATTTGCTGACAGAGCACTTTCAACATTTACATTTGCTGACAGAGAACTTTCAACACTTATATTTGCTGACAGAGCACTTTCAACACTTATATTTGCTGATAGGGCACTTTCAGCACTTACATTTGCTGACAGAGCACTTTCAACATTTACATTTGCTGACAGAGCACTTTCAACATTTATATTTGCTGACAGAGCACTTTCAACATTTACATTTGCTGACAGAGCACTTTTAACATTTATATTTGCTGACAGAGCACTTTCAACACTTACATTTGCTGACAGAGCACTTTCAACACTTATTTGCTGACAGAGCAATTTCAACACTTATATTTACTGACAGAACACTTTCAACACTTACATTTGCTGACAGAGCACTTTCAACACTTATATTTGCTGACAGAGCGCTTTCAACACTTACATTTTCTGACAGAGCACTTTCAACACTTACATTTGCTGATAGGGCACTTTCAACACTTATATTTGCTGACAGAGCACTTTCAACGCTTACATTTGCTGACAGAGCACTTTCAACACTTACATTTGCTGATAGGGCACTTTCAACACTTACATTTGCTGACAGAGCACTTTCAACACTTATATTTGCTGACAGAGCACTTTCAACATTTACATTTGATGACAGAGCACTTTCAACACTTATATTTGCTGACAGAGCACTTTCAACACTTTTATTTGCTGATAGGGCACTTTCAACACTTACATTTGCTGACAGAGCACTTTCAACATTTACATTTGCTGACAGAGCACTTTCAACACTTATATTTGCTGACAGAGCACTTTCAACATTTACATTTGCTGACAGAGCACTTTCAACACTTATATTTGCTGACAGAGCACTTTCAACACTTACATTTGCTGACAGAGCACTTTCAACACTTATTTGCTGACAGAACACTTTCAACACTTACATTTGCTGACAGAGCACTTTCAAGACTTATATTTGCTGACAGAGCGCTTTCAACACTTACATTTTCTGACAGAGCACTTTCAACATTTACATTTGATGACAGAGCACTTTCAACACTTATATTTGCTGACAGAGCACTTTCAACACTTATATTTGCTGATAGGGCACTTTCAACACTTACATTTGCTGACAGAGCACTTTCAACATTTATATTTGCTGACAGAGCACTTTCAACACTTATATTTGCTGACAGAGCACTTTCAACGCTTATATTTGCTGACAGAGCACTTTCAACACTTACATTTGCTGACAGAGCACTTTCAACACTTATGTTTGCTGACAGAGCGCTTTCAACACTTACATTTACTGACAGAGCACTTTCAACACTTATATTTGCTGACAGAGCGCTTTCAACACTTACATTTGCTGATAGGGCACTTTCAACACTTACATTTGCTGATAGGGCACTTTCAACACTTACATTTGCTGAAAGAGCACTTTCAACACTTATATTTGCTGACAGAGCGCTTTCAACACTTACATTTACTGACAGAGCACTTTCAACACTTATATTTGCTGACAGAGCGCTTTCAACACTTACATTTACTGACAGAGCACTTTCAACACTTACATTTGCTGACAGAGTACTTTCAACACTTATATTTGCTGACAGAGCACTTTCAACACTTATATTTGCTGACAGAGCACTTTCAACACTTACCTTCCAATTAATCAGTAATTTAAATATCAGGGAAATTTAGCTAGATTAAATGATAATTGAATTCTTTTCATAAATTTGATGACAAGATTCCTTAGCGAAAATATAGATATTTTAGTGATACATATTTTGTGATTCGTGAGCCTCTGTTAAGGGAATATTGTCGTAGATAGAGTTCAAACTCTTTTGCACCTGTAGCTGTGTTTGAATTACCATTATAGGCAGGTGTAATGTTTGTCAAGACACAAGACAAGTGTTTCCTGAGGCAGGTTTAAGTCATATGATGGCTCACAGCTGGAGTTTTTGGTCATCTGACCGAGGCCTTCCGCTGGCCTACCAGTCCACCACCTTAAAAATCATGGTTAGGATTATTACCATTATAGACAATTACCATTATAAAAGATATACTAACTGATGTCGAGTCAGAATATTTTTTATTATCTACAATTTCTTAGTTTCTAAATTTAGATCTTATAAGAATATACTTAAAATGCTACACGAACCTTGAAATATTTTTTCTCATTTTGCATATACCTGCAACAGAACATTTTTGTTTGCTTAAAGCAATAAAAGCAAAAAAACAAAAACAAATGTAGAAGTTGATTAAATATAGAAAATGATCTCCGTTTGCATCAACCCATCCAAATATTAAAGTTTTTTTTTTTATCCAGGAAAAAGCAATCACTATTAAAATTGCTCCATCAATAATTGCAAAATTTCTCACCGAAATTATATTTTGCTGGAAAATTTTTTATTTCTATAATAAACATGATATTTTTACATTGATAATTTCTTTTAAAAATGGATCACTGGAATAAGATTGACCTTTGTTTTTTCTAGTAAATTTTAAACTTATACGGTAAATTATTCTTGTGAAATTCTCATGACCGTAAATGTATATTTTCGTATAGTACATAAAATAGTACAAATTGTGTTTTATTATTTTTTTTTTAATTTTTAACTTTTGGTAAAGGTTCCGAGATTTTTTAAAATTAAAGTTTGCTTGACTTTAGAAAGTTTGAAGACCATCGGTCGAGCAGTGTTCTTATTGTACATTTCATCATACTTCGACTGCTTACAAATCCTCACTGTCATGGAACACACAATTGTCCATTACCAAACATCTTTGTAAACACGACTGAAAGTGACCTCTGTCACTCTCTAAGATTTCTATGTACGCTCAACCCGACAGTGACTCCTGTTATAACAGTAATTCTCCCATACCAGTTATTCTCTGGCTGGACTCAAACCATTCTCTTATCACCTCTCAGAGTCCGTCTCCTCCACACTCCTCTCACCTCCAGGACCATAATAACTTATAATTTCTCTCATCTCTCTTTAATTATGAATTACACGATTCTTGATTTTAAACATTAATATTCCATATTTTTCATTAAATATTACTGCTGATCCTCTTTCAGCTCTCATTGTCTCCGATATATCTGATTTAATTCTTTCATATCTTCTCTCTTCAGACTCTCTTATCTCTTTTTCCTTGTATTTAACACAGTGGCAGGACGCTACGCTTCCTTTCATTCACAAGTTTAACATCCAGTTAGTTTCTTAACATCCGTGCAACATGAACGCGTACTCTAACAAGTGCTAACCAGCCCCTTGTTCCCTTCAACAACATACGTAGCCAGCATAAGAGAGGATTTTAAACTACTACGAAAGAGGAATTGGAAAGGAATAACAATTGGAAGACCAATTGTTAAGAAACACTCGAAAGTAAAGTGTTATGTATATTAAAGGTACATTGAAAGTTGCAAAATTTACCCGCCTTGATACATGCTCGCAGGTGTGAATTTAAGTCTCATTTATAATTATGTAGAAGTTAACTAGAATAACCCGATAACGTCATGAAACACATTTCCATTGGGGTCATAAATAAAGCAGAAGGGAGGGGAAAAAAAACAGTCGTTGGGAGTCGAACCAGTGTGTGTATGTTGTAAACTCATAACGTTCTGCGCAGAGCTGCGTTAAGTCCCACACACAGCAGAGTTGCATCAAGACCCACACACAGCAGAGTTGCATCAAGTCCCACACACAGCAGAGCAGCATCAAGTCCTACACACAGCAGAGCTGCATCAAGACCCACACACAGCAGAGTTGCATCAAGACCCACACACAGCAGAGTTGCATCAAGTCCCACACACAGCAGAGTTGCATCAAGACCCACACACAGCAGAGTTGCATCAAGTCCCACACACAGCAGAGTTGCATCAAGACCCACACACAGCAGAGCAGCATCAAGTCCTACACACAGCAGAGCTGCATCAAGTCTTACACACAGCAGAACTTCATCAAGACATACACACAGCAGAGCTGCATCAAGACCCACACACAGCAGAGCTGCATCAGTTCCCACACACAGCAGAGTTGCATCATGTCCCACACACAGCAGCGCTGCATCAAGACCCACACACACAGCAGAGCTGCATCAAGACCCACACACAGCAGAGCTGCATCAAGTCCTACACACAGCAGAGCTGCATCAAGTCCTACACACAGCAGAGCTGCATCAAGGCCCACACACAGCAGAGCTGCATCAAGTCCTTACACACAGCAGAGCAGCATCAAGACCCACACACAGCAGAGCTGCATCAAGTCCTACACACAGCAGAGCTGCATCAAGACCCACACACAGCAGAGTTGCATCAAGACCCACACACAGCAGAGCTGCATCAAGTCCCACACACAGCAGAGCTGCATCAATACCCACACACAGCAGAGCTGCATCAAGCCCCACACACAGCAGAGCTGCATCAAGTCCCACACACAGCAGAGCTGCATCAAGACCCACACACAGCAGAGCTGCATCAAGACCCACACACAACAGAGCTGCATCAAGTCCCACACACAGCAGAGCTGCATCAAGACCCACACACAGCAGAGCTGCATCAAGACTCACCCACAGCAGAGCTGCATCGAGTCCCACACACAGCAGAGCTGCATCAAGCCCCACACACAGCAGAGCTGCATCAAGACCCACACACAACAGAGCAGCATCAAGTCCCACACACAGCGGAGCTGCATCAAGACCCACACAGCAGAACTGCAACAAGTCCCACACACATAAGAGCTGCATCAAGTCCCGAACACAGCAGAGCTACCAATGGGTAACTTGGCTGTTTCTCGCAAGTGCCAGCCAGTACTTGGAACTCTCACGAGGCACTGCCAAGTCTCGAGGGCAGTCTTTTCCCCCAGTTCGAACCACCGCTCCTTCCAGGATTCCGGAAATTCGTTTATACTGTCACACACGAAGCCATTTCCCGGAAAGCGCGAGTTTTCCCAACGCTGTTCTCAACGCTGGCTTGCTCTCAAAGAGGCTATTTAATTAGAGAGAGCATCTTTAAGATGCGTGTTTTTTTTTAATTAACCATCTTGTTCAGTCGCTGTTGTTGGTGTTATTGTGTTATTGTTCTAGTGCTTTGGTGGCCGTGTTGTGTCAAATTGCATCACTGGGGAACCTACCTGTCTGGAGGCTAATTCTGCCGTTGTTGATCTTTTAATATTGCTATTTTTTTACTGTTTCTAATATATTAATGAGACCACTGCTAATCCGTTGCCGTTACTTATTTGTTGCCGTTGCTAATTAATTACCGTTGCTTATGTATTACCGTTGCTAATCAGCTGCCGTGGCTAAAATGTTATTGTTGTTGCTGTTGTTGTTGTCACAACTCCTTCATCATTGTTAATATTCTGTTACCGTTAAAGGTACTTTATTACTCTGATGTCTCTGTTTGATACTGTTACCGCTAGAAGTGGAGGCTATTTCCGTTAGTAATACACTATTAGCACGCTTAAGTTTCTTATATCCGATACCGTTATTTATTCCCAGTTATCGTTTTCCTGGAGGTTACCCAGATGAAGCTACCAACGAGGGGACTGAATCTTACCAAGCAGTGTTCAGACCTACGTTAATTTCCATACAAGACTTCTAGCGTTATATTCTCCCAGTAGACTCGTATATATTGCTGTCTTTATATTGGGTTATAGTAACGTACGTTATTGGGGTTCTATACATCATTTAGTCCAGTTATTAACGTTATGTTTAGGATTATTAATAATTCGAAAAAAACATTTTTTTTCACTGAGAGCTGAGTGTGTAGAATTTACGTATATACGTACATATGTATGTATGTATATATAATATATATATATATATATATATATATATATATATATATATATATATATATATATATATATATATATATATATATTAATATATAAATATATATATGCAAAACAACCACTCTGAAAGAATAGAGAAATTCCAAGCGCTTTCGTGACTACTCACATTATCAAGGAAACTATGAAAGATAAGCATCCAAGGAATGCTATATAAGGGGTCTGGTCGGCACCTCACATATCAATCCCACAATCGGTTTAAACACGTGACGCGCGGGAGCCAACTTGGAAAGGTCCTTGGCACAACTCACCCCACAAACTATTCTACCCAAGAAATAAGAAATTTTAAGATATTTGTCCAGTGTATTATTAAATTCTTCCCAAATTCTATTAATTATAATTATATAGTTTATATAAATTAGATCCATTTATTAATTAATAAATTTGGGAAGATATTTAATAAATACACTGGACAAAATAATCATTTAAAATATTTCTTATTTCTTGGGTAAATAGTTTGTGGGGTGAGTTGGCCAAGACCTTTCCAAGTTGGCTCGCCGCGCGTCACGTGTTTAAACCGTTGTGGGATCTGATAGTGAGGTGCCGACCAGACCCCTTATATAGCTTCCTTGGATGCTTTACTTTCATAGTTCCTTGATAATGTGAGTAGTCACGAAAGCGCTTGGAATTTCTCTATTCTTTCAGAGTGGTTGTTTTGCATATATATATATATATATATATATATATATATATATATATATATATATATATATATATATATATAATATATACTTGGGACTCATCCTCAATCCCTCCAAGTGTGAAATCATCACAGCGAACCAGGAAATAATCAATGCTGTGCGAAGAATCCTCCCAGAAGTCTCTACTACCACTCCGTCCAACAGTACCCTCCTGGGAGCACCGCTGGTCACCAGGCCATCGACACAGTCCTCAAGGACAAATTGAATGACCTGATGAGAATGGAGGAGAGAATATGCAATCTTGATGCCCATGATGCTCTGTATCTCCTCACAAGGTGCCTTACTATTCCATGACTCACTTACTTCCTGAGGTGTGCACCCTCTTTTGACAACCCAACACTTGACGAATATGACGCACACCTGAGGTCAACCCTTAAGAAGGCACTGAACCTGTCACTAGAGGATCAGCAATGGGATCAGGCAACCCTCCCAGTGCGACTGGGAGGTATAGGGGTGCGCAAAGCAACGCATGTTGCTTTACCTGCTTTTCTGTCTTCGTGTTTGGCTTCCAGTGCATTAGTCAAGAAGATTGTTCCCGAACGCTTGAGAGACGTGGTAGGAGCTCAAGACCCCAGGTTTACTGAAGCAGCGATTCGGTGGGACACCCTTACAGATTCCTCCAGTAGACCAGGTCCTCCCAAAGAACACAAACAGTCCCACTGGGACAAACCGATCATGAAAAAATCGCCAACACAATGCTCTCCAATGCCTCAGGAAAGGACAAAGCTCGTCTCCTGGCAGTGAAGGCACCACACTCAGGAGATTTCCTGTTAGCTGTTTCCAATTCCTCCTTGGGCACTCGACTAGACCCACAGGCCATTCGGATTGGTGTTGCTCTTCGCCTAGCCGCCCCCATCCTCACCGAACATAGGTGTATTTGCGGCAGGGCGACAGCTGATCAATTCGGACTTCATGGTCTCGTGTGTCACACAGCAGAAGGGAAGTATGCCAGGCATGAGGAGGTCAATGACATCATAAAGAGAAGCCTCGCCACAGCCCGTTGCCCAGCTCAACGGGAACCCCAAGTGCAGAGGTCTGACGGAAGTCAAAAGCGTCCTGATGGAGCCACTATGCTACCTTGGAAGGATGGAAAGCAGATTGCCTGGGACTACACATGTGCCGCCACATTGGCAGACACCTACTTGCCATACTCCGTAGTGGAAGGGGGTGGAGCTGCCAGCCACAGGGAGACCCAGAAGATCCGCAAATATGAAGACCTTCCCTCTTGCTATAACTTCATCCTAATAGGGTCGGAGACCCTTGGAGCATGGGGCAAGTGTGCTTAAAGTTCCTAATAGAGCTGGGTGAAAAGCTCATCATAGAAACCAAGGACCACAGGGCGACCAGCTTCCTCTTTCAGAGACTCAGTGTTGCAATCCAGAGAGGAAATGCCTGCAGCATTCTGGGCACGCGGCCCACCGCCGGGGAGCTGGACGAAGTATTCGAGATGTAGCTCTGAGTCACCTATGCTGTTTTACTTTCTATCGTATTTTTGTGAATGATTTGTCAATGTATTTTGTCTTTAAATAAAATATACATAAAATATAGGGGGTGGTAGGAGAAAGTTCTCAAACAGCTTCAGGGAGAACCTTGAGTTTTCCCTAAAGCAAGTTTATTCTTTTCTCTGAGGATGAGGGTCCCTATAACAGTTCTAGAGGTGGTACCTCCCAATATATATTTATAATTATATATATATATATATATATATATAATATATATTATATATATATATATATATATATATATTATATATATATATATATTGTGTGTGTGTGTGTGATTGGTTTATATATTGTTTGTATGGTATTTACGTTATTGAGATGGGGCTCTTGATATCATCTATTACACTAACTACTGTATAATAAGCGGTGAGCGTGGCTGTTTTGGCAGCATTTATGCAGTTGGTGATTTCGAACTTCCATTCCTTACTCAAAAAGGTGCGGAAGCCATTCTGTCACTTGCTGGGGAGTGACACAAGCTATGATGGCTCTTTCTCCACTACCTCACGGCACGCTGCCTTTTTTTCCGCATGCATCTTCGGAATTATCGTTTTTTTGTCTGCACCTACTAATACTGTGGTTTTTCTTTTAAAAACTATACGGTGGTGCTTCCGTCATGGACAGTATCACAGTGACTTTTTTCACATTACCCGGAAATCACTCTTTACACTTTCCCCAACAATAAATTTAATCACTGGGGACGCGTCAGCACTGAGTCTTTGCGTGAATTCACTAGTTAAAATTTGGATCAACCCGCATCAAGGGGCAATTATCCAAAAAGCATTAAGCCGCTTGATGCGGCTATGAGCATCGTCCGGTTTGGAAAAACCTTTTTATGTTGCATTTTTTGTTCGTGCAGTTGACCCTGACTCGTTTGGGTTTTAACTTTTCCCTCATTATTTTCACAACTTTGTGGACACAACCATTTTCCAAACTGAACGGATTTTTCTCTGTTTTATTGGTGTTAACACACTGCATTTTGTGGCATATGTTTTAACCTTTTAAACACAACTACATTGTGTAACCTGGCGACGTATCCCCAGGGACTATATGACCTATATGACTAAACTCTGTCTGCCCAAAGTAAATATAATTGTAAACATGTTTATCGTTTAAAGATAACAGCATTTTACACGTTTTAACTATTCCCCGGTAAACAGGATAAGTTCTTGTTTAAGCTGTAAAGGTTTTCAAAAAACGGGTTTTTGCTTTGGGAGGAGGCAAATAGTCTTGTTAGAAAAAAAACCTGTTTAAAAACCCGCCTGCACTTTTTATTAATAATTTAATGACAATTCAGATTGGTTACATTAGTTAAGCTGGTTAGGTTATTTTAGCTTAAGTTTTTCAGGTTTTTCGGGATTAAATTTGTTTTTACAAACAATTGAAAGTTTATTTAAAACCTCCTTAATACAGGGAATTATAAGCAACGGCGATACATCTGGAACGAGTGGGCCATGTAACCAAGAAACGATCAGATTTTACGATATAATCATTACAAAAAAAAAGGGGACAATACCGTGACTGGAAAAGAACCCAAATAACCGCACATAAAAGAGAGAACTTACGAAAACTTTTGGTCCCACTTGGACCCCTGTGCTTTGTCAATGGTCCATTTTGGGGGAAACGTCGTCGTAAGCTTCCTCTTTTATGTGCGGGTTATTTGTGTATAATCATTACTGCTGCAAGGATAAGTTGAAAGCAACCACAGCGGCGTGGAAACGACGTGGGAGAGTAGCGAAGGCTGAAGACGAAGGAGCGTGCACAAGTTGAGATCTGTGTGTTCAAGAAAGGAAAATGCTGTGAGATTTACAGTATCAAATGCTCAAGTTTGAAGCCAAATCTCGAAAGTGTGGAGGTGGGCACAGAGAGAGAGAGAGAGAGAGAGAGAGAGGAGAGAGAGAGAGAGAGAGAGAGAGAGAGAGAGAGAGAGAGAGAGAGAGACATGTAATTCTTCAGTAGACTGTTCGTTGACCAATCTTTCCCTGTTAAGTCATAGAGAAATAGTTTCATAAGAAGTGTGACGTCACATCTTGAAGACCTGATGTTAAGTCATTCTAGAGACTGTTAGTGACGTCGTTCTAAGAAGCTGTATGTGACGTCGCATCTTGAAGACGCTGGTAGTTACGTTTAGGACGTGTTACGTGACTGTGTCTAGGAGACGCTGTATGTGACGTCGTGTCTAGGAGACGCTGGTATGTGACGTCGCATCTTGGAGACGCAGGTATGTGACATCGTGTCTAGGAGATGCTAGTATGCGACATCGTGTTCACGAGACGCTGGTATGTGACATCGTGTTTAGGAGACGCTGGTATGTGACATCGTGTCAAGGAGACGCAGGTATGCGACGTCGCTTCTAGGAGACACAGGTACACTCGTTCGAGCTAGCAATATGGCTGGGGTCTCCAGGGAGGCGCTCGTAAACACATCTGCTTTGAACGAATTTTTTTAAGAGACAACTTCTCACTAACTGTGCATTGATGTACTCGTGTGCTCATATATGTATATATGTATGCATACAGCATATAAATATACATGTATGTGTGTGTTCGCGTGTTTATAAGTCATCATCTGTCACCATTTGTCAAATGCTCTGTCAATAGACCTTCGTTTTGTTTGAACGTGTGTGTGTGTGTGGTGTGTGTGTGTGTGTGTGTGTGTGTGTGTGTGTGTGTGTGTGTGTGTGTGTGTGTATGTGTGTGTGTGTGTCTGTCTGTCTGTCTGTCTGTACCAATAATAAGGCCTGGGAAAAATTTTTACCAAAAAATTATATTGCTATAGTTTAACTTGATTATTATTATTATTATTATTATTATTATTATTATTATTATTATTATTATTATTATTATTATTATTGTTATTATTATTATTATTATTATTATTATTATTATTATTATTATTATTATTATTATTATTATTATTATTATTATTATTATTATTATTATTATTATTTCAGCTGTGTGATGGTGGGGGCTCCATCCAGTTAGTCCTTCCAATTAACAGTTTTCGGTTAATCTTTTTTAACTAACTTTGAGCCAATTATATCTGCTGGCTGCAAACCGGGCGACAGCCTTTTGTCTCCCACGAGCCATTGTTGTCCCATGAACCAAACAAAAAAGTTTATTCAATTACAAGCTGTCCTCGCTCCCCGAGCTATTCCTGACGTATCATTCACTTTGTCAATGAATAACCAGCTACCTGTGGTGTTACCAGTCAAGTTTACACACACACACACACACACACACACACACATTAATAATATATATATATATATATATATATATATATATATATATATATATATATATATATATATATATATATATATATATATATATATATACATTTACAAAATTAGTATGAATATGATCACCAATATATATAATTTTATATAAATTATATAATTTATATTTCCCCTTTTCATAATTTCGAGTATCAATTAAAAATTAGTGTGCAAATTTACGTTACTGAATAAGGATAAAGCGTAAATTCGTAATGGCAATACAGTGTAAAACCTTAAGAAGCAGTATAGCTAGCAGTTCATGGATCAAAGCCCTTCACGCTCAAAGGTGTCCTTCAGGAAAGAAAGAGCACGAAAACAATTAGAGGATATTGACGTAGCGGAAAAAAAGGTAAAACGGAAAAGAGGGCAATAGCAGAAAAAAACAGAAAAGACAACAGAAGAACAGAAAGAAGCCACACTAAACGCAA
This sequence comes from Cherax quadricarinatus, assembly GCF_026875155.1. Lineage (NCBI taxonomy): Eukaryota > Metazoa > Arthropoda > Malacostraca > Decapoda > Parastacidae > Cherax > Cherax quadricarinatus. The sequence goes on along the minus strand of NC_069430.1, from coordinate 21,142,034 downwards.
CAAAGGAGACGACAATAGGGTAACAAAAGAGAAGAGACAATCAACAATGAAATGACAGAAAAAAAAGGTAACAACAGGAAGAAGATAACAATACAAAGAAAAAAAACAGGAAAAAGACAACAAAAGAAAAAAAAGAAGCCAACACTAAAAAGACAACAAAAGGAAGACGACAATAGAAGGTAACAATAGAAAAAACAAAACAAGATTAAAATACAGTAACATAAATGACAGCAACAGGAAGAAAACAACATGAAAAAGGGAAACAAAAACAAGAAAACAAAACAAAAACAAAAAACACGAAGAGGTCAATAACAAGAAGCCAAAAGGAAAAAGAAAACAACAGAAAAAGATGACAGAAAAGACAACAAAGGATAAGACAGCACAGAAAAAACAACAGAAACAGACAACAACAACAGACAACAACAGAACAGACAACAACAGAACAGACAACAACAGAACAGACAACAACAGAACAGACAACAACAGGAGTTTCTTTAATCATTAAATCACGATAGTTTATTCCCTTGAGGATTCCATCATTAAACTTTTGGAGAAATTTTCTCGGAATTGATGAGAGAGAGAGAGAGAGAGAGAGAGAGAGAGAGAGAGAGAGAGAGAGAGAGAGAGAGAGAGAGAGAGAGAGAGAGAGAGAGAGAGAGAGAGAGAGAGAGAGAGAGAGAGAGAGAGAGAGAGAGAGAGAAAGTTGCAGAGTTCAGTGACGTCATTTGAGAGACATTTGAGTTCCTCAGATTAGGTATCTGACCATCCACCAGGATGCGACCCACAACAGTCGATTAACACCCAGGTACCTTTTCACTGTCGGTGAACAGCGGCAATGTGTGTAAGGAGACATGCTCGATGTGTCTCGCGATGCCCAGGATGTGGTAGTTACCATTTTGTTCTAGGCTCATGTCGATTACACTCTAGGCCTGTTGTATATGCGTGCGTGTGTGTGTGTGTGAGAGTGTGAGAGTGATGAAGTGTGTGTGTGTGTGTGTGTGTGTACTCACCTAGTTGAGGTTGCGGGGGTCGAGTCCGAGCTCCTGGCCCCGCCTCTTCACTGATCGCTACTAGGTCACTCTCCCTGAGCCGTGAGCTTTATCATACCTCTGCTTAAAGCTATGTATGGATCCTGCCTCCACTACATCGCTTCCCAAACTATTCCACTTACTGACTACTCTGTGGCTGAAGAAATACTTCCTAACATCCCTGTGATTCATCTGTGTCTTCAGCTTCCAACTGTGTCCCCTTGTTACTGTGTCCAATCTCTGGAACATCCTGTCTTTGTCCACCTTGTCAATTCCTCTCAGTATTTTGTATGTCGTTATCATGTCCCCCCTATCTCTCCTGTCCTCCAGTGTCGTCAGGTTGATTTCCCTTAACCTCTCCTCGTAGGACATACCTCTTAGCTCTGGGACTAGTCTTGTTGCAAACCTTTGCACTTTCTCTAGTTTCTTCACGTGCTTGGCTAGGTGTGGGTTCCAAACTGGTGCCGCATACTCCAATATGGGCCTAACATACACGGTGTACAGGGTCCTGAATGATTCCTTATTAAGATGTCGGAATGCTGTTCTGAGGTTTGCTAGGCGCCCATATGCTGCAGCAGTTATTTGGTTGATGTGCGCTTCAGGAGATGTGCCTGGTATTATACTCACCCCAAGATCTTTTTCCTTGAGTGAGGTTTGTAGTCTCTGACCCCCTAGACTGTACTCCGTCTGCGGCCTTCTTTGCCCTTCCCCAATCTTCATGACTTTGCACTTGGTGGGATTGAACTCCAGGAGCCAATTGCTGGACCAGGTCTGCAGCCTGTCCAGATCCGTGAGTGTGTGTGTGTGAGTGTGTGTGTGTGTGTGTGTGTGTGTGAGTGTGTGTGTGTGTGTGTGTGTGTGTGTGTGTGTGTGTGTGTGTGTGTGTGTGTGTGTGTGTGTGTGTGTGTGGTTGAGTGTTTGAGTGTGTGTGTGTGTGTGTGTGTGTGTGTGTGTGTGTGAGTGTGTGTGTGGTGTGTGTGTGTGTGTGTGAGTGTGTTGTGTTTGTGTGTGTGAGTGTGTGTGTGGTGTGTTTGAGCGTGGTGTGGTGTGAGTGTGTGTGTGTGTGTGTGTGTGGTGTGGTGTGTGTGTGTGTGTGTGTGTGTGTGTGAGTGTGTGTGTGTGTGTGTGTGAGTGTGTTTGAGTGTGTGTGTGTGTGTGAGTGTGAGTGTGTGTGAGTGTGTGTGTAAGTGTGTGTGTGGTGTGTGTGTGTGTGTGTGTGTGTGTGTGTGTGTGTGTGTGTGTGTGTGTGTGTGTGGTGTGTGTGTGTGTGTAAGTGTGTGTGCGTGTGTGTGTGTGTGTTAAGTGTGTGTGTGTGTGTGTGTGTGTGTGTGTGTGTGTGTGGTGTGTGTAGTGTGTGTGAGTGTGTGTGTGTGTGTGTGTGTGTGTAAGTGTGTGTGTTTGTGTGTGTGTGTGTGTGTGTGTGTGTGTGTGTGTGGAGTGTGTGTGTGTGTTGTGTGTGTGTGTGTGTGTGTTGTGTTTGAGTTGTGTTGTGTGATGAGTGTGAGTGGGGGGAGAGTTGGTGGTTTGGGTGGTTGTGAGTGGGACTCTACAGGTAAGGACCTGGGAGTGCAGCTTGAGTTCTGTGGGTCTAAGAGCTGTCTGTCTCCTGCTGTTTTGTCTGCTACTCTTCTTTGTGCCTGATGGGCTTTCACATATTTTTTTTTTTACACAGGGTTTGACAAGGTTAAGGATCCCTAGCTTTATTGACAAGCTATTTACAGCTAACAGCTGTTACCTGCATTAGCTCATTTGAAAACATTTTTATTGTTATGAGACATACAATTCTTTTTATTGTTATGAGACATACAAGTACGGAACAGGATGAAATTGGAGCCATCTGTGGGCCAGCATTTTCATATGATCAACTGACTTTATCTCGTTGACATCATTATGCTGTTCGAATGTGTTCCGTACTCGAGTCAACCTGGGTATATATGATCTCAGATGAAGTGATGTTCTGGAGAAGTTGCTGCTTTCTGCCCGTCTTGTGGTATGGAAGCTTGCTTCACGCTGTCCTCGAAGTGGATCCAAGTGTGGTACTTTGACAATACGTATTGGCCTTGTACATAGCAGTAAGGCCACCCACATCCCTCCTGTGTTGAAGGCTCTGCAGAAATGACAGATCTATTCAGGATGGGTCCAGGCGAGATGAGACGTCTTGCTCTGTTCTCTACTCTGTCAAGCAGTCGCAGATGAGAAGGGGGGGCAGGCAAACCAAGAAAGTGGAGCATACTCAAGGTGTGAGCGTACTTGTGCCTCGTACAAAATCTTGCAACCCCTACTGTCAAGCAGATGCGAGATACGGCGAAGTACTACTTCCCAACTGTTCTCTCTCTCTCTCTTTCTCTCTCTCTGCTATCATCCTGTCGTGAACCAGATCATACGATGCTAAAAGCATCGTATGATCCACAGGCGGAGTTTCTGTCTTAGGATCCTGTTCCGAGTTAGTTTGATCGTGTATTTTTTGCTGTGGAAGAACTTCCCGATTATCTGAAAATTTGGCGTCTGTTATATTTCTTCCTTCCATCTTCTACTTCCTGGCTTCCTTCAGCTTCCTTCGGTCCGTAGATCATCAACAACCTCCCCTCTTTCTGCCGCCTCTTGTCTTCTCTTCTGGAGTTCTTTGTTTTCACCATTTCCCTTCTTGTTTCTCTTATTACGTCCATGGCCTCCCTTTCCTCGGAGAGCATCTCTGCTGGTGAGTTCTCTTCTTTGCCCTTTCCAGATCTCTTTCCCCTTCTCCTACCTTCGTTGTTTTCTCCCCTACCACCCTCTCTCTTTTTCTCATTTCCTCCAGCTCGAGTGTGTGTGTGTGTGTGTGTGTGTGTGTTAGTCACCATTTGGTCCTAGGCACATGTCGATTAGACACTAGGCCTGTTGTATGTGCATGCGTGTGTGTGTGTGTGTGTGTGTATGTCTGTGTATGTGTACTCACCTAATTGTACTCACCTAATTGTGGTTGCAGGGGTCGAGACTCAGCTCCTGGCCCCGCCTCTTCACTGATCGCTACTGGATCCTCTCTCTCTCTGCTTCCTGAGCTTTGTCATACCTCTTCTTAAAACTATGTATGGTTCCTGCCTCCACTACTTCACTTGCTAGGCTATTCCACTTGCTGACAACTCTATGACTGAAGAAATACTTCCTAACGTCCCTGTGACTCGTCTGAGTCTTCAGCTTCCAGTTGTGACCCCTTGTCCCTGTGTCCCCTCTCTGGAACATCCTATCTCTGTCCACCTTGTCTATTCCCCGCAGTATCTTGTATGTCGTTATCATGTCTCCCCTGACCCTTCTGTCCACCAGTGTCGTCAGTCCGATTTCCCTTAACGTTTCCTCGTACGACATTCCCTTGAGCTCTGGGACTAGCCTTGTTGCAAACCTTTGTACTTTCTCTAACTTCTTGACGTGCTTGACCAGGTGTGGGTTCCAGACTGGTGTTGCATACTCCAGTATGGGCCTAACATACACAGTGTACAGTGTCTTGAACGATTCCTTATTAAGGTATCTGAACGCTATTCTCAGGTTTGCCAGGCGCCCGTATGCTGCAGCGGTTATTTGGTTGATGTGTGCCTCCGGTGATGTGCTCGGTGTGTGTGTGTGTGTGTGTGTGTGTGTGTGTGTGTGTGTGTGTGTGTGTGTGTGTGTGTGTGTGTGTGTGTGTGTGTGTGTGTGTGTGTGTGTGTATGTGTATGTGTGTGTGTGTGTGTTTCTTTTATCCTCTTTCCCCTGAACTCTCCTTCCCACTTTTATTCCTCTCCCTCCCTCACCCTCCGTCCCTCTCCCTGCTTTCTGAGAACGGGCCGACAAACATGGCAGTAAGTCTTCGTGCCTCGCAGTATTGACTGGCTCTCGCGAATTCTTTATGATGCTAAATGTTTCTGCAATGTGTTTAACAAGATTTTTATGCCTTCCTCTGCAAACAAGACTTTTTTACTATTTCCAGTGATGCAGCTGGTTTGAGGAATACATAATTTCATAACATATATATCAACATTTACCCTCAAATGTTTCTTCGAGTTACCTTTATGTAGCCTGTGTTCCTCTCTACATCGCTACACTGTCTTGCTGGAACAAATTTATACTTTATGTGATGCGGCGGTATTTCCAAGTGGGTTATTCAGTGCAATTCGATGGTGGTTAGATCCTTCTTCCATTTATATTGAGTAACTGGTTGCTCTGAGGTTCTAGTTTACCCCAACGATTATATCACCAAACACTTCCAAGAACTAGAGTGTACACTTTCTCCACGATTCTGTTGAGACGAAGCTACGGTGATGTGGGAGAGCACAGAACACCTGAGTGGTGGCCCCACCATTAATCACAGAGCAATCATATCTCTCGAAAGTCTGAGTGTTACTCCGTCAGTAACCAATCAGAGCCCTCGCAGAGCAGGTCGCCATGGCAACACAAGGACGATGCGAAGGAGAGAGAGAGAAAAGAGAGAGAGAGAGAGAGAAGAGAGAGAGAGAGAGAGAGAGAGAGAGAGAGAGAGAGAGAGGGGAGAGGAGAGAGGAGAGAGAGAGAGAGAGAGAGAATAAATAAATGATTGCTTGATTTCCTCGCATCGTCCTTGTGTTGCCATGGCGACTTGCTCTGCCAGGGCTTTGATTGGTTACTGACAGAGTAACACTCAGACTTCCGAGAGAAATGATTGTTCTGTGATTAATGGTGGCGCCACCACTCAGGTGTTCTGTGATGCTGTAATATTCTATCTTGCTGGCTTGGCCTCATTCAGAGTCTCCTGGAGAGAGACTGATAGCATCACCCTCCTGAGTTCTTCCATTTGCGACTAAGTAATTTATAGCCATGTTTATTTTCCTTAACAAAAAAAAATATGAAAATAATTGGTTTTCATGCAACAATAGCCTGGGACTTTATAAACGAAAAACTACCATTGCCACCTAAGTCAATATTTAGGAAAACAAACGAACTGCTCACAAACATTACCTACTTTATATCCTAGTGTGTTGCATTTAGCAGCCTAGTTAGATAGTTCTTCCAGAATATTTCAGAGAAACTGTCAGAATTTGAGGCCTCAAATATCGTGAATAAGTAATTCAGTTGGATATTTTCTTAGCCTCTTAAAGAGAACAGGTTTCCCAAAAGGCCAGAAATCTTTCCACAACAATGCTTGAGAGTGTCTCCAGGAAGCACAGATCTTGTCTCCTAACAGTGTGGCCGTCACATGCTGGAAATTTTTCTTGCCTTTTCATAATTAATTTCAGAACGCTAATTTCGACACTCTGTTAATTCACATTGGGTAGGTAGCCTCCCAATCTTTATCAAACATATGTGTATTTGCTTCAGTTCATCGGCAGACCAGTTCGATTACCAAAGCCACCATGATGAAGAGCAGAAGGAAAGATTATAAGATATAAACATATCAGCAGTATCAAAGGAATTCTTACCAGTCCGTTCCCGTTGTCATCAACTTCTGGGAAACCCAGACACAGGTTCCTCCCACATCACCGTAGCTTCGTCCCAACAGAATCGTGGAGAAAGTGTACACTCTAGAATTTGATGATATAATCGTTGGGGAAAACTAGAACCTCAGAGCAACCAGTTACTCAATATAAATGGAAGGAGGATCTAACCTCCATCGAATTGCACTGAATAACCCACTTGGAAATGCCACCGCATCACATAAAGTATAAATTTGTTCCAAGCAAGACAGTGTAGCGATGTTGAGAGGAACACAGGCTACATAAAGGTAACTGGATGAAACATTTGAGTGTAAATGTTGATATATATGTTATGGAATTATGTAATCCTCAAACCAGCTGCATCCATGAAAATAGAAAAAGTCAATTAGCCTGAAATACTATTAAAATTTGTCTTTTCCAAAATTTACTTTTATGGATTGAAAGGTATTCTTTCATTGAAAATTAAAAAAAAAAAATGTTTTACTCCAAACCTAACATAGAGAACTTACCTAATCTAACTTAACTTAATTTATTTTAGCGTACTTCGTGTAAACACTGTTTATCATAGATCAAGTTAAATGATATCAATATTAATTATAAATAATGATACGTATTTTTTCCGTAATGTTCAGACTGATTTTCGTAAATTTATTCCTAAGCAAACTTTCACTCTGCTTATTCGACACGATATTACACATAATGCATATATGAATGTATGATTATATATATATATATATATATATATATATATATATATATATAATATATATATATATATATATATATATATATATATATTATATATAAATATATATATATATATATATAATGTGCGTGTGCGTGTATAACATTATACACACACAAAACCAACACATCATCAGTATGAGGCTGAAAATTAATTGACTTAGCATTTGTAAATAAGAGTAAATTACATGCAGGGGGGAAAAATACATATGTCGTTTGATCTCGTATACACTAATAAACTTTTAGCTTTCAGATCGGTTGTCTGATGTTAAATGGAACTCTGTGAATTCAAGTCAGCGTCATTACATAGAGCTCTGGCGGACCTGCCTCTGATGGACCGCCATGTATCACAGCACTCAGATGCTCCGTGTGCTAGAGACTATTTTTCCATCCTATACTATTGTGCAAACGACCCAGTGTACACCGTAACCTGGCATTTTATTCAATGTCATTTTTGAGCGCCCGTTTCCATGGTTTACCATTTCATGGGAAATATTTATACAGTTTTTATTACTATGGTAAGGTGATATCTGTTTTTTTTTTCATGGGAATTTTTGCCTCCCCGTGAGTGGTGTATCAGATGACGAGGAGTTAATATATTTTATTGTGTTGAACGTGTTGGCAGGAGGTTATGACCAGTACATTAGTAGAGTGTAAGTGAGGCCTCAGTGCGCACACCCATGTCATAATCTCTCTCTGTCTAGCTACCTGAATAACAATTGTTCGTGTGTTTTTCATGTGACCCATTTAACTACGTGTGTGTATGATGAATGGGTCACATGATAAACACACGAACAATTGTTATTTATGTAGATAGAGAGAGAAGTACAGAGCACGACATTGGTGTGCACACTGAGGCCTCACTTAACACCATCGGACCGACAACAATGACATACTACTATATAGAAAGCCCCTTGTTATGCTCCGCATGTCGGGCAAATTAGGTCAGTGTCCCAGGATGCGACCCACACCAGTCGACTAACACCCAGGTACCCATTTTACCATTTTACCAATGTGGAACATAGACAATAGGTGGAAAGAAACTAGCCCAATGTTTCTACTCTGTCCACTATTTGCAATTCCCTGAGTATTTTCTCCTAGTGGCTTATTTCCCTCAGTTTCTGCACCATCACTGTAAAAAGCGTTTGCTCTTCTCTGGTACATTTAAAAGCCTGAGCCAGTGATTGTTCTAGGCTGGTCCCGAGACCTTTCAGATATGTATAATGTTCCTTGTAATAAATTTATAATTTGTCGTAAATTCTGGTTATGCTCCTGAGGGCATAGAGTATTAATATGTACTTAAGATAATTATCTTGGCGTGAGGCTTACACTTAAGTCTTTTTCGTAGCTGCTGTCTGCAATATCTCTCCTTGCTGCCTGTATCACGTGTCAGGTGTTCTGAACTCTCCCTGTTTTCATTATTCGTTTTTGTATTTATCGTGAGTGAATTCTAATAATATTCTTGACCATTCCTGCATCCTAATATTCATATTGGAGCCTCTTCTGTCTCCTATGATAAATTTTCCCATTAGTTTCGTATCACCGGCAAATAGTGGGACGTATGACTGAATTTCTTATGCAAGATTATTTATACATACTGCATATCTTCTGATCTTCATGTATTACTGTATTCACTAGCGCACCTTTTCTGTTACTTCTTCCTCCTCTTCCAATTTCTACATCAGCTTGAAGTGTGTTACTGTGATGTCAAGGAAGAGGCAGTAGTCCAGCTCAGTCTTTCCCACGCGTTCTACTGTTTCTCTTCTTGTTACCTCATTCATTAGTGAAGCTGATCGCTCGTTCAGTGTTTCATGTCTGTATCACTTTTGGTATATTGAGATCACAGTTGCAGGTTTCCAGCTGTGTAGCCGTTTATATGTTTCTGTTGACTTCAGTCATCGCTGCTGAGCCACAGGGATTCTCTCTGTACGAGTGAAGATACAGAAGCATTTACTTCCCTTTAAACATCAACCCACCTCCCTCCAACATCCTCCCACTCGCCATCTTGCAACATCCCTTTATCCACACCATTTCAGCATCCTTCAACCCTTATCTTCTCTTACCCCTTATCTTCCAGCCTTCAAAAGTCACCTTCCAATCGTCTCTTCATTTTTAAACACCCCGCTCCCCTTCAACCCGGTTTTCCCATCCTCCTCCAACCTTAAATACTTCTTCTTTTCCTTCCCGTCACGTACCTTCCCACACCTCTTTCTCACGTCGCTTACCTTAGTCTCCCTTTTCTCCTTCCCTCCCCTTTCTCCAGCCTCCCCATCCCTCCTTAACTCCCTACCCCCAACTGTGAGTCCAGGTTTGCTCCCTACCTTCGGAGTGGAGAGAAGCCATTTAATCATACTACAATCAAGGTTCTTGGAAGCAGAGCTGAGGCAGGTGTTGCTGACGAGGAGGCAACACTGGGGGCATTGTGGACGATACCTGCGTCTTCTGAATCGTTAACGTGTTTACATAACTCAACATCGAAGCGTTTGGCTCACAATCATAAGGACCTGGAACGAATTCTGGACGAGGAGAGACATATAGCCAGGTTTCAACCACTCAATCAACTAGTGGCAAAATTAATTCCTAATAGTTAGTTAACTATTGTGGATCTCATCCTGGGGAAAGACAAAAGAAAAATAATCTGTCCTGCTTGGATTTCTTAGATTATCCTGAATAGTTATCCTTCTGGAGCTCTTCTTCTTTTTCTTCTTGCAATGAATGCATGTTATAATATATGTATTATATAATAATAATATATATATATATATATATATATATATATATATATATATATAATATATATAATATATATATAAATATATATATAATTATATAATATATATTAAAATATATATATAATATATATATATATATATATATATATATATATATATATATATATATTATATATAATATATATATGTCGTGCCGAATATGTAAAACTGGTCAATTAGCAAGAACTCATATAAAATTAAGTCCTTTCTAAAATTTTCTCTTATACGTTTAAAGATATATTTTTTTCATTAATGTTAATGTAAAAGTTTTTAATTTTGCACCAAAAGAATCTTAGAAAACTTACCTAACCTTATTATAACCAGAGCAATTTATTTTAGCCTAACCCAACTAAATATATTTTAGATTTGTTTACAATAATTTAATACTAAACAAACCCAGTGAAATATATTTTTTTCGTTAGGTTCAGAATGATTTTGGCGAAATTATTGCATACACAAATTTTCGCTTGTCCTGTATGGCAAGATGAACGTTGCTATTTAAGCCAAGATCGCAAGTTCTGCCTATTCGGCACGACATACATATATCTAGGTCTCCACTTGGGTGTTTATAGGAGAAAGATCTACGTTATAGGCATTATGAGAGGTTCCTCAATTTGAAAACGATTTGGGTTCCTGTGTTGCAACTTACAAGCGACTTGTGTTCTTGTGTTTCAGTTTACGAATGAGTTGTATTTCAGGAGTTTTAGCTTACCGACGAGGTGTGTGTGTGTGTGTGTGTGTGTGTGTGTGTTGTGTGTGTGTGGTGTGTGTGTGTGTGTGTTGTGTGTGTGTGGTGTGTGTGTGTGTGTGTGTGTGGTGTGTGTGTGTGTGTGTGTGTGTGTGTGTTGTGTGTGTGTGTGTGTGTGTACCTGTGTGGTGTGGTGTGTAGACAAGTCACAGTACAATGCCTGCTTTACTGTTTCCTTAATACTCGCCTCTGCGGCTTAGCTTGCGTGGATCCTTGGCCCACGTTTGTAAAGTCCGATGTTGATAACTCTGTCGGCAATCGAAAGCTGGGTCTCTCCCTGAACTTAACGATGTACTCAAATGTTCGATGTTCTAACGATACATGATTCATCTTCGGAAGCTATGATCAAACCATTCTTTCTCTATTTCTTTTGGATGCAGTCACACGATGGCCATTATTATTCATTGTTTATTTTATTATCTTAACTTCTTATATTATTATTTATATCTGGGAGGCTCAAAACTCTTAGGAATTACTCACCGTCCTGAAGAATGGCGTTAATCCAAATTTCAATCCAATAAGGGTGTGAAGGGTCCTCCAATTTCCTTCATTAAGAGCTCGAACAGTCATCATGTGCCCTTTTCTGCTTCCATCCCTTGCGACAGATTCATAGTAGTGTGCGCTTCAGAGATGTCCTGTTTTACACAAATCTTTTTTTGAGTGAGGTTTAAGTCTTCACCCAACTGTACCGTCTGCGGCTTCTTTTGCCCATCCCCAATCTTCATGACTTTGCACTTTGGGTTTGACCCAGAGCCAAATGCTGGACAAGGGCTGCAGCTGTCCAGATCCCTTTGTAAATTCGGCTGGCTTCGATCGAGTGAATTCTTCTCACAACTTCCATCATCTGCAAACAGGGACACTCAGAGCTAATTCCTTCCTCATGTCGTTCACAAATCCGAAACGCACTGGGCCTAGACTGACCCCCCGGGGGACCCCCGCTGGTCACAGGTGCCCACTCTGACACCTCGCCACGTGTGTGGGTGTGTGTGTGGGGTGTGTGTGTGTGTGTGTGTGGTTGTGTGGTGTGTAGACAACAAAAGTACAAACCCGCTTTCTGTTTCCCTTAATACTCGCTCTGCGGCTTAGCTGCCGGGTTCCTTGTGCCCCGTTTGTAAGTGCCGATGTTTGTAACTCGTCGCAATCGTAAGCTGGGGTCTCTCCCTGAACTATAACGATGTACATCAAATGTTCGGTGTTTCTAAGCGATACAGATTCATCTTATGAAGCTATGATTCAAAAACATTCTTTCTTTTATTTCTTTTGGATGCAGGCTACACGATGGCCATTATTATTATTGTTATTATTATTATTATTATTATTATTGGGGAAGCTCAAAACTCTTAGGAGTTACTCACCGCCTGAAGAATGGCAGTTAATCAGATTTAATCCAGGGATGGGAATGGTAGCTCCATTTCCTTGCATTAAGAGCCCTTCACAGCCATCAATGTCCCTTTTCTCTTCCATCCCCTTCGACCAGAATTCATGAAAGCGTGTCAGTGATCATCCTTATCATCCATTTTTTTTCGAGAAATATTCTCATTTTTTGGAATATAATGGGAAAAGGCTTTCAAAAGTCACCACAAGGCAGTTACATTGCTGTTATTGCAAATTGACTGGAGACTAATATCTGCCTTCTGATTCGTTGTAGGTAAGGAAAAGGTAGGTATCAAAATCGTAAATCAGTTGTATCAAGATTTCGAATCAGAATCTTTACGTAGAAGAGTGACCTGTTCTACGTAGTTTATTTCTCCTACAAGCTTCCAGTACAACCTTGTGAACCCTAACAAGTAAAGTGTTTCTCTCCTACAAGTTTCCAGTACGACTTTGTGAACCCTAACAAGTAAAATGCTTCTCTCCTACAAACTACCAGTACCACCTTCTGAACCCTAACAAGTTAAGTGTTTCTCTCCTACAAGCTTCCAGTACGACCTTGTGAACCCTAACAAATAAATTGTTTCTCTCCTACAAGCTTCTAGTACGACCTTGTGAACTCTAACACGTAAAGTATTTCTCTCCTACAAGCTTCCAGTACGACTTTGTGAACCTTAATAAATAAAGTGTTTCTCTCCTACAAGCTTCCAGTACGACTTTGTGAACCTTAATAAATAAAGTGTTTCTCTCCTACAAGCTTCCAGTACGACTTTGTGAACCTTAATAAATAAAGTGTTTCTCTCCTACAAGCTTCCAGTACGACTTTGTGAACCCTAACAAATAAAATGTTTCTCTCCTACAACTTCCAATAAGACCTTATGAACCCTTGTACGTGAAGTATTTATCTACAACATTCTATCAACTTGAAAGGATTCACAACCATTTGAATCGTTTCAAGTAAAGTTCTCCTCTTGTCCAAATGTTCATCACGACCTTGCGGCCCCTGGCACGTCAACTTAATTCATCACGTGCAAATAAGAATAGATTTTTAAAGCATGTTTCTGGCGCTCTGCTGTAGGGACCTAAGAGAGCTTTAATCAAGTGAAGTGATCGAAGCTGTGTACACTTGTGAGATTCGCCACGTGATCAAGAGGACGGAACGAATGGACAGGCTCTTTGAGGAGCACTTAAGAGTATTGCTCCTTGCCAGAAATAATTGTCAAGGAATTGTGTGTCGACCAAGTATGTTCCTGGAAGTAAACTGGAAAGAAAATGATTTATATACACACACATATGTATATGCAAAACAACCACTCTGAAAGAATAGAGAAATTCCAAGCGCTTTCGTAACTACTCACATTATCAAGGAACTATGAAAGTAAAGCATTCAAGGAAGGTATATAAGGGGGTCTGGCCAACACCTCACTATCAGATCCCACAACGGTTAAACACCTGACGCGCGCCGGTCCAACTGGACAGGTCCTTTGCACAACCACCAACAAACTATTCTACCCAAGAAAATTTTTAAAATTATTATTTGTCCAGTGTATTATTAAATTCTTCCCAAATTCTATTAATTATAAATGGATCTAATTTATATAAACCAAAGGAAATATTCATATTATTTTCAAAACTGCTTTTTATGAAACAAGATTCAATTATATTCCTGTCGACCATGGACTTGCTTGATACGACTTTCTCAACTTTTTGAAAATCAATTGGATGGTTAAAATCTCTTACATGAATAAATAGAGCATTGGAATCTTGTCCAGTTCTAATGCTATATTTATGTTGTTTTAATCTTAGTTCGAGATTTTTACCAGTTTGACCGTAATAAACTTTATCGCAAATTTTACAAGGAATCTTATAGACACATCCATCAGCATTTTGGGGGAATTCTTTATCAAAAGTTTTTTTACTGTATCAAGATTTTTAAATACAACTTTAATATTAAAAGTCTTAAGAAGAGAAGGCATATCAACCAAGTTTTCATGGTAAGGGAGAACCAACATATTTTTAGTTGAATAAGGCTGGTTGTCCCTTTTTTGGATTGTAAAATGTATTTCTAGCAACTTTAAAAGATTTATCAATTACATTTCTTGGGTATTTTAAATCATTACCTATTTCATATATATATATATATATATATATATATATATATATATATATATATATATATATATATATATATATTATATATATATATATATATATATATATATATATATATACACACACAAATATAAGATCGAAAAAATTGTCAGGGAATCGAACGTGGCTTGTGAAAATATAAGCCGTGTGGGTTTAAGGCTAAAATATTGATCAGTTCATTAACTCTATAACTTTTTTGTTATTTACAAACTATGTTAATGCAGCAATAAGGCGTGATTAAAAATGTCTCTATGTTAAATAAAGAAAATTGGATACAAAGCCCGAATTTCAGGTGTGTTGAGGAGAGAGAGAGAGAGAGAGAGAGAGAGAGAGAGAGAGAGAGAGAGAGAGAAGAGAGAGAGTGGCTCTTTGCTCTAAGCAAATAATAAGGTTCCGTATTGCATTTAAAGGGCGCCTTGTGTCACCCTTGCAAGCCTTTATAAATCACTCTCCTCGAAACGCTATTACATTATTCCTTTTGACGCCTTTCAAAGGTGAGAGAAGACGGCGAGAGGCTCCACAACCTCACACGGGAAGGGGTTCAAGGGGGTTTTCCTTCTTTTTAAGCAGTATTGCTGATGTATGCAATTTTGGCTCTTCTTACCGAATAAGGCAAGCAAAAGTTTATGAATGCAATAATTTTGCAAAAATCATTGTGAACCTAACGCAAAAAATATATTTCATTGTGTTTGTTTATTGCTAAATTATTGTAAACTTATCTAAAATATATTTAGTTGGATTAGGCTAAATTAAATTGCGCTTCTCATAATAAGGTTAGGTAAGCTTTTTCAGGTTCTTTTGGTACAAAATTATTAATTTTTACATTAACATAAGTGAAAAAAAACATATCTTTAAACGTATAAGAGAATATTTTAGAAAGAGCTTAACTTTAAACGAGTTCTTGCTGATTGACCAATTTTTTCTCTCTCTCTCTCTCTCTCTCTCTCTCTCTCTCTCTCTCTCTCTCTCTCTCTCTACTATTCATCATCTCTCATCTTCATCTCTATATATATATATATATATATATATATATATATATATATATATATGTGTGTGTGTGTGTGTGTGTGTGTGTGTGTGTGTGTTGTCTCAATAATAACCAACATGGAGAAAGAAACTTAAGATATTAATTGATCTGTATATTTCGACTCCCTTCTGGGATCCTCTTCAGTAGATGTATAGCAATAAATATTAAAGAGAGAACAAAGTGGGGTGAGGGGGAGGGGAAGGAATATGAAATCTCTCACTACAAATAAAAAAAATATAACCTCTCAGAGAGTGGGCAGTGTAAACATGGAAACTCTTTACATGGTGATTAAAAACTCCTCAGTAAACACTCACGTCTCTTACAACAGAGGCAAACAAAGCAACAAGTGAGGGTCTCGCTGTTTGTCTGCAACATGTTGACATAAAATTAGGATAAAACGAGAGGGTGGAAGAAGAAGTGGCCCATTTGGTAGTCTCTTTCTCATCACTTGATAATGGCTTCAGGACGGGACGAAAGGTCGTCTTAGTTTATTTACAATTTGTTGGTTGGTTATATGTTGTTCTGGCAACGGTATAATCACTTATAGTATTATATGTTAATATATATTCACAGCTCCTGGCCCCCGCCTCTTTGTTGGTTGCTAATAGGCCTACTCTCTCCCTGCTCCAAGAGCCTTATCATACCTCTTCATAAAGTTATGTATGAATATTGCCTCCACTACACCACTCTCCAAGTCCATGACGAAAGAAATAACATACCCCTTAGCACCGCGACTAGTCTTGTTGCAAACTTTTGCTCTTTAATTTCTTGACGTGCTTGGGCAGGTGTGGGTTCCATACTGGTGCTGCATACTCCAATATGAGCCTGACGTACACGGTGTACAGTGTCGTGAACGACTTCTTACTTAGATGTCAAAATGCTATTCTTAGGTTTGCCAGGAGCCCATATGCTTCAGCAGATATTTGGTTGATTTGCACCCTCGAGCCTGTAGTCCGTCTTCTGTCTTCTTTGTTCTTCTCCAAGCTTCATAACTTTACACGTGTTGGGTTTAAACTCCGGGAGCCATTTGTCTGACAAGGCTTTGCAGCCTTTCCAGATGCTTTGACAGTCTCTTTTTGAACCTCGTCCGCTTATTCACATTAGTTTCACGTCTGCGAACAGGGACACCTCTGACTATCTCTTCTATCATGTCATTCACATATACAAGAAACAACACCGGTCCTATGACTGATTCCTGAGGGACCCCACTCGACACATGCGCCCACTCCGATACCTCGTTACATACCATCACTCGTTGTTTCCTTCCTATCAGGTATTTAGTGATCCATTACATTGTGTATGTGTACTCACCTAATTGTGCAGGGGTCGATTCACAGCTCCTGGCCCTGCCTCTTTACTGGTCGCCACTAGGTCCACTCTCTTCTTGTTCCATGAGCTTTATCATACCTCTCCTTAGCCTTATGTGTGTGTGTATGTGTGTGTGTGGGTGTGTACTCATTTAGTTGTACTCACCTGGTTGTGGTTGCAGGGGTCGAGTCATAGCTCCTGGCTCCGCCTCTTCACTGGCCTTTACTGGGTCACTCTCTCTGCACCATGAGCTTTATCATACCTCTGCTTAAAGCTATGAATGGATCCTGCCTCCACTTCATCGCTTCCAAAAACTATTCCACTTTCTGACTACTCTGTGACTGAAGAAATACTTCCTTACATCCCTGTGATTCATCTGTGTCTTCAATTTCCATCTGTGTCCCCTTGTTGCTGTGTCCCATCTCTGGAACATTCTGTCTCTGTCCACCTTGTCAATTCCTCTCAGTATTTTATAAGTCGTTATCATGTCCCCTCTATCTCTCCTGTCCTCCAGTGTCGTCAGGTCGATTTCCTTTAACCTCTCCTCGTAGGACATACCCCTTAGCTCTGGAACTAGTCTTGTTGCAAACCTTTGCACTTTGTCTAGTTTCTTTACGTGCTTGGCTAGATGTGGGTTCCAAACTGGTGCCGCATACTCCAATATGGGCCTAACGTACACAGTGTACAGGATCCTGAACGATTCCTTATTAAGATGATGGAATGCTGTTCTTAGGTTTGCTAGGCGCCCATATGCTGCAGCAGTTATTTGGTTGATGTGCGCCTCAGGAGATGTGCCTGGTGTTATACTCACACCAAGATCTTTTTCCTTGAGTGAGGTTTATATCTCTGTCCCTCTAGACTGTACTCCGTCAGCGGTTTTCTGTGCCATTCCCCAATCTTCATGACTTTGTACTTGGGGGGTTGAACTCCAGGAACCAGTTGCTGGACCAGGTGTGCAGCCTGTCCAGATCCTTTTGTAGTTCTGCCTGGTCCTCGTCCGACTGAATTCTTCTCATCAACTTCACATCATCTGTGTGTGTGTGTGTGTGTGTAGAGAGAGAGAGAGAGAGAGAGAGAGAGAGAGAGAGAGAGAGAGAGAGAGAGGTGGAAATTCCTTTCATGATAACTCGTGTAAAAATATTTCTTTCTCTCAACAAAACAAGTCGCTTTGTTTGTATTTAATTGGCGGTGGCCAAGTTTTTTCTTGCTGTTGTTGCAGGAGCAAAGACGAGCCGTAACAAACACACTACCACTAAATGAAGACAACAACCAAAGAGGAGAAACAACAAAGATGATAAACAAAAATTGATTCGCAACAAGTAGAAGAAATCAACAAACACAGGGAGAATGTAACTAACAGTGAAGAACAAGAACAAACAGTGAGAATTAAGAAATGAAGAGCAGTAACAAACAAAGAAGAGCAGTAACAAACAAAGAAGAGCAGTAACAAACAAAAAGACGGAAATGAGTTGGAGTAGCAACAAAGAGAAACTACAACAAAAGAGAAAAAACAATAGTGAGAAACAAGAAACATTGAGAAACAGCAAAGAGAGGCAGGAACAAACAAAGAGCAGCAGCAACAAAGAAAGAGAAGCAGGAACACACAAATAATATCAGCAACAAAGAGGAGCACGAACAAAATCAGCAACAAACAAAGAGGAAGCAGGAACAAAGAGGATTAATAATTAAGTAAAGTGGAAACGAATAAGAGTGAGTGAGAGAGAGAGAGAGAGAGAGAGAGAGAGAGAGAGAGAGAGAGAGAGAGAGAGAGAGAGAGAGAGAGAGAGAGAGAGAGAGACAGACAGACAGACAGACAGACAGACAGACAGACAGACAGACAGACAGACAGACAGACAGACAGAGACAGAGAGACTGAAAAAAGATCATGGAAAAAAGAGGGGAAGCATGGAGACGAAGAGGAAGAGAGTGAAAGAGGAAGTGTCAAGGAAGGCTGAGAGACGTAGAGAGGATACAAACCAAAAAAGTTACGTTACGTTAGTGAATGCTACGTTACGTTTGAGAATGTTACGTTACGTTAGATTATAGTGGGATTACGTTAGCTCATATTTTTTTTTTTATGTTACGTTAGTCTAGGTTCATTTTGGATTAGGTTAAGCTACGTTACATTAACTTTGTAGTGTGTTAGGTAAGGATACGTTACGTTACGTTATGTTGCGGTACATTAGAATTATAGCGGGTTAGGTTACGTCACATTACATTAGGATTACAGTGGGTTAGGTTGCGTTACGTTACATTAGGATTATAGTGGATTAGGTTAAGTTAGGTTACGTTACATTAGGATTATAGTGGGTTAGGTTTCGTTGCATTACGTAATAATAATTTAGGTTGCGCTACGTTATGCTACGATACAGTGGGTTAAGTTACGTTATTGTTGGTTAGGATAGGTTAGGTTACGTCACATATTACTGTAGGTTACCCCGAGGGGAGAGTATAAATTTCAAAAACTGTACACAGCCACATGATCATTGTCACAGGGTAGAGCTTGATCAAGTCTCTATGGAGCTCTAGAGAGAGCGAAAGGTTACTCCAGTCCACAGCTTGTTCAAAACGTCTCATCGTTCCTTCAGGATTTGATACCGGAGTTTCTTCCACTGACTGTCACGCCTGTTTATCCTTCATGGGCTCTTCGTCCAAGGAACTGGAGCTATGCCCTCCGCTTCCTCGGGTCAGTCTATTTGCCCTCCCATTCCCCAGGCGATGGGTGACTTCCCCTTGCCCCTACGAGTTTAGTTCTTCTGTATGAATGGAATAACCTTTAACCTCAGCAGCAGCAGCAGTCAGGTCATGATGTCCAGTCATCACCTGTTATCTCAGCTGCTGATGTAACCTGACATCACTGTAACCAGACTTCGCTGTAACCTGACATCGTATCCACGGGCTGGTGAGTGATGTATTGCAAGGCAGAGGGTGTCTGTATGTCAGAGGGATGACCAGTGTGTCAGTGGGGTGACTGACGTGTCAAGATGTGTAAAAGGGGTGACTGACGTGTCAGGATGTGTGAAAGGGGTGACTGATGTGTCGGAGGGGTGACTGATGTGTCAGAGGAGCGACTGATGTGTCACAGGGGTGACTGATACGTCACAGGGGTTACTGATGTGTCACAGGGGTAATTACTGTGTCCGAGAGATGACTAATGCGACAGAGGGCTGACTGATATGTCAGGATGTGTCAAAGAGGTGACTGATGTATTAGAGAGCTGCCTGATATGTCAGGATGTGTCAGAGAGGTGACTGACGTGTCAGGACTAGTCAGAAGGGTGACTAATGTGTCAGGGTGTGTCAGAGAGGTGATTAACGTGTAGATGTGTCAGATAGGGGACTTATGTATCAGAGAGATGACTGATGTGTCAGAGAGATGACTGATGTGTCAGCGAGATGACTGTTGTGTCACAGAGGTGATTGATGTGTCAGAGAGGTGACTGATGTCTCAGCGGGATGACTGGTGTGTCAGAGGGGTGACTGATGTGTCAGAGGGGTGACTGGTGCGTCAGAGGGGTAACTAATGTGTCAGAGAGGTGATTGATGTGTCAGACGGGTGACTAATGTGTCAGACGGGTGACTGTTGTGTCAGTGGGGTGACTGATGTGTCAGAGGGGTTACTGATGTGTCAGAGAGGTGATTGATGTGTCAAACGGGTGACTAATGTGTCAGACAGGTGACTGATGTGTCAGTGGGGTGACTGATGTGTGAGAGGGGTGACTGATGTGTCAGAGGGGTGACTGGTGTGTCAGAGGGGTGATTGGTGTGTCAGAAGGGCGACTGGTGTATCAGAGGGGTGACTGGTGTGCCAGAGTGGTGACTGGTGTATCAGAGGGGTGACTGGTGTGTCAAAGGGGTGACTGGTGTGTCAGAAGGGTGACTGGTGTTAGTATCAGAGGGGTGACATGGTGTGTCAGAGGGGCGACTGGTGTATCAGAGGGGTGACTGGTGTATCAGAGGGGTGAATGGTGTGTCAGAGGGGTGACTGGTGTGTCAGCGGGGTGACTGGTGTGTCAGAGGGGTGACTGGTGTGTCAGAGGGGTAACTGGTGTATCAGAGGGGTGACTGGTGTGTCCGAGGGGTGACTGGTGTATCAGAGGGGTGACTGGTGTGTCAGCGGGGTGACTGGTGTGTCAGAGGGGTGACTGGTGTGTCAGAGGGGTGATTGGTGTGTCAGTGGGGTGACTGGTGTGTCAGAGGGATGACTGGTGTGTCAGAGGGGTGACTGGTGTGTCAGAGGGGTGACTGGTGTGTCAGAGGGGTGACTGGTGTGAAAGAGGGGTGACTGGTGTGTCAGAGGGGTGACTGGTGTGTCAGAGGGATGACTGGTGTGTCAGAGGGGTGACTGGTGTGTCAGAGGGGTGACTGGTGTATCAGAGGGGTGACTGGTGTGTAAGAGGGGTGACTGGTGTGTCAGAGGGGTGATTTGTGTATCAGAGGGGTGACTGGTGTATCAGAGGGGTGACTGGTGTGTCAGATGGGTGACTGGTGTGTCAGAGGGGTGACTGGTGTGTCAGAGGGGTGACTGGTGTATCAGAGGGGTGACTGGTGTGTCAGAGGGGTGACTGGTGTGTCAGAGGGGTGATTGGTGTATCACAGGGGTGACTGGTGTATCAGAGGGGTGACTGGTGTGTCAGAGGGGTGACTGGTGTGTCAGAGGGGTGACTGGTGTGTCAGAGGGGTGACTGATGTGTCAGAGGGGTGACTGGTGTATCAGAGGGGTGACTGGTGTGTCAGAGGGGCGACTGGTGTGTCAGAGGGGTGACTGGTGTATCAGAGGGGTGACTGGTGTGTCAGAGGGGTGACTGGTGTGTCAGAGGGGTGACTGGTGTATCAGAGGGGTGACTTGTGTATCAGAGGGGTGACTGGTGTGTCAGAGGGGTGACTGGTGTATCAGAGGGGTGACTGGTGTGTCAGAGGGGTGACTGGTGTATCAGAGGGGTGACTGGTGTGTCAGAGGGGTGATTGGTGTATCAGAGGGGTGACTGGTGTGTCAGAGGGGTGACTGGTGTATCAGAGGGGTGACTGGTGTGTCAGAGAGGTGACTGGTGTATCAGAGGGGTGACTGGTGTGTCAGAGGGGTTGTGATGTAGTCCAGCTGGACTTGTGAGGTCTCTGGGGAGACCTAATTTAACCAATTATATGGTCACACCTTGCCTTGGCAAACGTCTGTAGCCACGCCCACGTCTGAGGTCTTTTGTTCTTGACGCCTCAGACCTAGGCGTCAGGTCGTACACGTGGTTGTGGAGGGTGCTTGGACCACCATAAAAGCCCAAGGAAGAGCTGAGTTGGGAGATTCGTGCGGAGCTGCTGATGGGGTGCAGAGCTCCTGAGCAGAGACTTCGAGCGGAGCTGCTGCTGGGGTGCAGGGCTCGGGAGAAGGCTACTGAAATCTCTGGAGGAGACTGTTGGAGGCATTGGGCAGTGTACTGGCTTGGTGCAGTACTCGTGCTGTGTAGGTCTTGGGACCTGTGGCTTAGTTCCTGTAGTGAACTGCCCTCTGAACTATATTGTAAGTTACATTCATTTTGGTCAAGTTGATTGTGTTCCCTGTCTCACTGCTTATGTGTACCATCCCATTTATCTAAACCAATGATGTACTCCTGTTCCCAAATATATTATTGTACAAGGACTTAATAATAAACTGTGTTTGAGTAGAATAGTAATATTCACTGCCACCGTTATTTATTCTTTTTCTTATATTTTATTATGTTTATATGAGTGAAGAATGGGCGAGGCATATGTTAGTGAGTAGTGTAGAGTTAATGAGAGTGTCGTGGTGGTCACCACTGACCTGTCATTACCTACCTACCTCCGCACTCACCCCTCCTACTGCCTACGCCTGTCACCTACCTACTAACTCCTCCCGCTTACCCCCATATTCCCCTAATCATTACCCCCCTACATGACAGGGTGACTGGTGTATCAGAGGGGTGACTGGTGTATCAGAGGGGTGACTGGTGTATCAGAGGGGTGACTGGTGTGTCAGAGGGGTGACTGGTGAGTCAGAGGGGTGACTGGTGTATCAGAGGGGTGACTGGTGTGTCAGAGGGGTGACTGGTGTATCAGAGGGGTGACTGGTGTATCAGAGGGGTGACTGGTGTATCAGAGGGGTGACTGGTGTGTCAGAGGGGTGACTGGTGTGTCAGAGGGGTGACTGGTGTATCAGAGGGGTGACTGGTGTATCAGAGGGGTGACTGGTGTATCAGAGGGGTGACTGGTGTATCGGAGGGGTGACTGGTGTGTCAGAGGGGTGACTGGTGTATCAGAGGGGTGACTGGTGTGTCAGAGGGGTGACTGGTGTGTCAGAGGGGTGACTGGTGTGTCAGAGGGGTGACTGGTGTTCAGAGGGGTGACTGGTGTATCAGAGGGGTGACTGGTGTGTCAGAGGGGTGACTGGTGTGTCAGAGGGGTGACTGGTGTGTCAGAGGGGTGACTGGTGTATCAGAGGGGTGACTGGTGTGTCAGAGGGGTGTCTGGTGTATCAGAGGGGTGACTGGTGTATCAGAGGGGTGACTGGTGTATCAGAGGGGTGACTGGTGTGTCAGAGGGGTGACTGGTGTGTCAGAGGGGTGACTGGTGTATCAGAGGGGTGACTGGTGTATCAGAGGGGTGACTGGTGTATCAGAGGGGTGACTGGTGTATCAGAGGAGGGTGCAGGGTGTGTGTCAGAGGGATGACTGGTGTATCAGAGGGGTGACTGGTGTGTCAGAGGGGTGACTGGTGTGTCAGAGGGGTGACTGGTGTGTCAGAGGGGTGACTGGTGTATCAGAGGGGTGACTGGTGTGTCAGAGGGGTGACTGGTGTGTCAGAGGGGTGACTGGTGTATCAGAGGGGTGACTGGTGTGTCAGAGGGGTGACTGGTGTGTCAGAGGGGTGACTGGTGTGTCAGAGGGGTGACTGGTGTGTCAGAGGGGTGACTGGTGTGTCAGAGGGGTGACTGGTGTATCAGAGGGGTGACTGGTGTGTCAGAGGGGTGACTGGTGTATCAGAGGGGTGACTGGTGTATCAGAGGGGTGACTGGTGTATCAGAGGGGTGACTGGTGTGTCAGAGGGGTGACTGGTGTGTCAGAGGGGTGACTGGTGTATCAGAGGGGTGACTGGTGTATCAGAGGGGTGACTGGTGTATCAGAGGGGTGACTGGTGTATCAGAGGGGTGATTGGTGTGTCAGAGGGGTGACTGGTGTGTCAGAGGGGTGACTGGTGTATCAGAGGGGTGACTGGTGTGTCAGAAGGGTGACTGGTGTGTCAGAGGGTGACTGGTGTGTCAGAGGGTGACTGGTGTGTCAGAGGGGTGACTGGTGTGTCAGAGGGGTGACTGGTGTATCAGAGGGGTGACTGGTGTGTCAGAGGGGTGACTGGTGTGTCAGAGGGGTGACTGGTGTATCAGAGGGGTGACTGGTGTGTCAGAGGGGTGACTGGTGTGTCAGAGGGGTGACTGGTGTGTCAGAGGGGTGACTGGTGTGTCAGAGGGGTGACTGGTGTGTCAGAGGGGTGACTGGTGTATCAGAGGGGTGACTGGTGTGTCAGAGGGGTGACTGGTGTGTCAGAGGGTGACTGGTGTATCAGAGGGGTGACTGGTGTGTCAGAGGGGTGACTGGTGTGTCAGAGGGGTGACTGGTGTGTCAGAGGAGTGACTGGTGTGTCAGAGGGGTGACTGGTGTGTCAGAGGGGTGACTGGTGTATCAGAGGGGTGACTGGTGTATCAGAGGGGTGACTGGTGTATCAGAGGGGTGACTGGTGTATCAGAGGGGTGACTGGTGTATCAGAGGGGTGACTGGTGTGTCAGAGGGGTGACTGGTGTGTCAGAGGGGTTGACTGGTGTGTCAGAGGGGTGACTGGTGTATCAGAGGGGTGACTGGTGTGTCAGAGGGGTGACTGGTGTATCAGAGGGGTGACTGGTGTGTCAGAGGGGTGACTGGTGTATCAGAGGGATGACTGGTGTATCAGAGGGGTGACTGGTGTGTCAGAGGGGTGACTGGTGTGTCAGAGGGGTGACTGGTGTGTCAGAGGGGTGACTGGTGTGTCAGAGGGGTGACTGGTGTATCAGAGGGGTGACTGGTGTGTCAGAGGGGTGACTGGTGTGTCAGAGGGGTGACTGGTGTGTCAGAGGGGTGACTGGTGTATCAGAGGGGTGACTGGTGTGTCAGAGGGGTGACTGGTGTATCAGAGGGGTGACTGGTGTATCAGAGGGGTGACTGGTGTATCAGAGGGGTGACTGGTGTGTCAGAGGGGTGACTGGTGTATCAGAGGGGTGACTGGTGTATCAGAGGGGTGACTGGTGTGTCAGAGGGGTGACTGGTGTGTCAGAGGGGTGACTGGTGTGTCAGAGGGGTGACTGGTGTGTCAGAGGGGTGACTGGTGTATCAGAGGGGTGACTGGTGTGTCAGAGGGGTGACTGGTGTATCAGAGGGGTGACTGGTGTATCAGAGGGTGACTGGTGTATCAGAGGGGTGACTGGTGTATCAGAGGGGTGACTGGTGTGTCAGAGGGGTGACTGGTGTATCAGAGGGATGACTGGTGTGTCAGAGGGGTGACTGGTGTGTCAGAGGGGTGACTGGTGTATCAGAGGGGTGACTGGTGTGTCAGAGGGGTGACTGGTGTGTCAGAGGGGTGACTGGTGTGTCAGAGGGGTGACTGGTGTGTCAGAGTGGTGACTGGTGTATCAGAGGGGTGTCTGGTGTGTCAGAGGGGTGACTGGTGTGTCAGAGGGGTGACTGGTGTATCAGAGGG
The DNA here is from genome assembly GCF_026875155.1 of Cherax quadricarinatus. Classification (NCBI taxonomy): domain Eukaryota; kingdom Metazoa; phylum Arthropoda; class Malacostraca; order Decapoda; family Parastacidae; genus Cherax; species Cherax quadricarinatus. The sequence goes on along the minus strand of NC_069430.1, from coordinate 21,116,734 downwards.
GTGACTGGTGTGTCTTAGGGGTGCCTGGTGTTCGAGGTTCTGCTGCTGTGTCACAGTAACCTAGAGTTTCACATGAGCGGGTGACATTGTAAAAGTTGCTAGAGGAGGTGACTGGAGTTTAGAGTCTTCAGAGGGGGACAGGGTGTCAGAGGGGTGACGGGTGGCGTGAAGAGGGTGTGAACTGGGTTGAGGATATCGTAATTAGTTCGCAGTAAACTTTCGTAACATTTGTAGTATGAGTGTTGTTTTATTCAAGTGTGAAGGTAACCTGTAGTGGTGTTTGTGTGCGTCATGGTGGGGTAGGGAGTGTGTGACTCATTTCTGGATCCGGACTCAGTGTATCAAGGGCCAGGATAGATGTGAGCTGTGACATACTGTAGGAATACTAATGTGGTGCAGAAGAGCCACTAACTAGCTTCGTCGACTCCTCCCTCTTCCTCCATCGTCTCACTCTTCTCCCCCTCTATCCCCTCTCCCTCCTACTTGTCCATTCTCTTTGTCATTTTTCCTCTCCACTCTTCTTCTTCCCTCCTCACTCTCATCTTCTTTCATCCGTACTCTCTAGTCTTCGCTTTCATTGTCTCCTTTTTCTGTTCCTCTTGCATGCTCTGTCCCTTCACCACCAATTACACCAGTATCTTCCAAACACCTTGGCAGGCAGGCGTCCAGCACATTAAAATAACAAACCTTTGCTTGTTGGATCGCCAAGTTGGTCCTTTGCGAATACTTAGTGCTTCTCAAGTCCTGGAGGTGAAAGGGAGGGGGAGGCGAGGAAAAAGCAGTGAAGAGGTGTTGCAACACTAGATGGCTGCAGTACAAGTTACAGTTTATTAACGATTCTTTTTGTATCAACATTTCAGGTTTGCAGGAACATATGCTGAGCGTTATTGGTTGATGGTGCTCGGAGATGTGTGGTGTTGGTCACCCAGATTTTTTGAGTGAGGTTTGCAGTCGTTTGTCCCTAGCTTATCTGTCTGCGGCATCTTGCCTCCCCAATTTACATGCTTTGATTTGGAGGGTTTGAATTCGAGAAGCCAGTTGCTGGACCACGTGTCCAGCCTGTCCAGGTCTCTTTGTAATCCTGCCTGATCCTCATCTGATTTAATTCTTCTCATTAACTTCACATCATCTGTGTGTGTGTGTGTGTGTGTGGTGTGTGTGTGTGTGTGTGTGTGTGTGTGTGTGTGTGTGTGTGTGTGTGTGTGTGTGTGTGTTTAAGGCTGGGAGTGATTATCAAATGGTATACAATACCGACAGGTTGGTAGGTAAGACACATAGGCAACATGTAGTTGCAGACATGTTAGTTCCAGACTTTGGAACAGAACTTCTCCAGGCTGAGGGACTGACAACCTCAAATCTACGACTTCAGGGGTGATGGACTGATTACATCGTCTTCACATCTCTACTGCCCCCGCGTACTTTCTGTACTCGACTGAAGAAGCCTACTGTGTAGGCGAAACGTTTCGGAATAAAGTTGCCTAAATGTTGCCTGTGTCTTACCTACCAAGGCTGGCAGTACAGGTGTGCCAGGGCCTCTTAATTCAGCAGCCAATTAAGACGGCAGGTGAGGCATAGTACTGGTTTGTGGCAGTGGCAGAGGATCCGATCGAAGAGTGACTTCAATCCCATTCGTCAGCTTGTATGTCATCTATACTTGGGTTCGTGGCATCTATTTTTTGTTGTTATTATTGTGTCTGATAAATAAACCAGACGTGTGTTGCCTCGGCTGTTTAATTCTCCTTCAACAATAGCAAGGTGGGAGGGGAGGGTAGAGAGGGAGATTGATAAAGGAGGAGAGTTAGAGAGAGAGATAGATATGGAGAGGCGAGAGAGAGTGTGAAAGTAAGAAACGGAATGCGAATGAGGGGGAAAGAGGGAGTGGGGTTGGCAGGGATAAGTGAAAATGGGTAAAGAATGAGAGTGAAGGAAGGGGATAAGAGAGTAACGGAAAAGAAAGAGAGCAATGGAAGGAGGAAAGGAGGAGAGAGGTAGACATAAAGACAACGAACGATGAAGTATCTTCAGATGAAGGAAAAAACAACGGAATTATGAAATAAATAACGAAAGCTTCATAAAAAATACGAAAAATTACAAGCAGAAATGTTCGTATGAACAAATTTAGTTTACTACTGACAGGACATATACACCGAGAGGTGTATGTCTCTCAGTGTATTTACACTGAGAGATTACTTCAAATCCCTATTGAAGGGATTAAAGTGTTCTTGCCTGGCAGGAAACACGTGACATGCAGCCTTAATGACCCTCGTATAGTCGATGGGATTTAAACTCAATTAACCAGCCACTGTAAGCCGGTCCCCACAGTTAAGAGAGCAGAGTTGGTATAGCGATTAGTGTCAGCGAATTAGTCCTGAAGCCACGGGACGAGACTTGAGAGAAGCAGCCGACTTACACAGCTGAGAGAGATGTAACGTTCGTAGAGCGAGTACTGAGTCAATCATTTATATATAACCTATATTTAATTATGGACACCGTTTCGGTCAACCCTGGACCATTATCAAGTTGTGAAACGTCAATGTTCTTACATCTGAGATATTGTCACATTTATTTCTTAAAGATGACGTCATATATAATTCCACTGACACTAAACACAGGTCTGCACTGCACCTGCTTATATTACAATAACCCGGAAAGACCAAGAGCAGAAATAATCACATCTTGAGAAGTAATAAATAATTTTAGAGGGTGGAGCTGTCAGCCGTGAGAAGGCTTCCCTCAAATGACACAAACCTTTAATCAGCGCGCCATTACATATTTTTTTCCATCTCTACTGATACTGACAGACAAAAAGCCGTAACACCAACCATAACGTGATGTATTTCGGTTACTACCAGATCTGGGACAGGTATCCCCGGTTTGCCTAACCTCTGAGGTCCACTGTACGCGACTGGAATAGTGCAGAGTGCGGCATAACTTTGCAATACAGTTATATATCAGAGTTGAGGACCTGAAGGGAATCAGAAGAGGCATTCACAAGTCATCACATGGAAATAAATATCAAAATACAAAAACTAATAAAAATGGTAAATTAGGACATAAAGAAGCCGAATCTAATGTAAATTTTCCATTAAGAAGCAACAAGTTTGAAGCTAAACTGAGCAGTAATTCTCATGTGATCTCAGAGAGACAAGTATCCTGAAAATAGAAAAGTCTGTCCTCGTTAAATTTAAAAAAAAAAAGTCGTGAAAACGGGATTTTTTTAAAATTCTCTACAAACCCATTAATTAATAAGAGAAATATTTGACTTTTTTTTATTTATATAATTTTTTTTTTAAATTTCGCTAAAAATAACAAATTGGCACCCACACAGAGCATAATCAATCTAAATAGATTTTCAGTTAAGATACACCAGCGTTTAGGGTTTGAAGCCGATTAAACGTGGCATTACCTGGTTATTGCACGGGGAACGATGTAACTAATAAAATTAGCAAATTTCAATTTACGCAGCTCAGAATGAATGCTAATCTTTCGTTTAATAAATCTTGCTAAGGGTGAAAGTCTGAAGCCGATTGGATGTGTCATTCTCCAATTACGTCAAGAATTCGAATAATTCCATACTGTACGACCCTTATGGGTTTAGCGCTCAGTTATGATTAATGTGATAATAATCCAACAATTCCAAGTGATTTTGTTTAATATGAACAAATTTGCCAACAGGTAAAACTAACTGAACGGGTCCCACTTCCTCCCTCTAAGACGCATCAGCCATTAAGTACTAAAGTGACGTCAAAAACGTAAATTTACGTTTATTTAACGCCATTTAACGGTAATAAGGTTTCATAAAATTTTCCACATAAAATTATCATCTGTCCCTTGAATTTCAGTCTCCAGCGTCGTCAAATTTGGATTTTTTTTTCTTTCTTTTGGACGATTGAAGTTACGCGACTGAAGGTTTTGGAAGTAATTCGATCCATTTCCAGGATGCCTGGAATGTGGTGAATAACTTTGGTCACAGGGGACCTGCACGTGCTAGTTATGCCTAGAATCTGGTCCTCGTTACCGTACACAAGTGTTCGGAATTTGCAAACGATAGGATGAGGAGTTCTCGAGTTATGAGTGAAAGAATACCGAAAAGTTGAAGGAAGAAAAAAAACTCGGGCAACCACTTACAGGTTATCCTTCAGAAATACCTAAAAAAAAATGTTGCTTCTCCTCGAATGGTCTCCACATCGTTGTTCTTCTGCGGGAAACACTTGTCCTGTTTCCTAACGACTCTTGCCTAACACAGCCTTTAAACTGGCTGTGTGTGGGAATACATCTCCGAGAGACGATAATTCCCAAGAACTGCAGAGGAGTTTTAATTGGCACATCACACCAAAAAAAAAAAAATTAACTTTATCAATACATACTTCACTAAAATTAGTGTCTTACAATACCGTGTCAGCGCTTCTCAATACTCCTGACATGTCCTAGAAACAGCACGTCAGCTCTGCTGCCATGAAACCTTCGTGTTAGACCCGCGGTAGAGTGCTTGATGATGTCCTCATCTCCTTACTGCGTAATGGAATATGACAAGGAAATATAGCGAGCTTTTGTTCCCACCGTAAAACTGTCATATACAGTAGGGTAGCAGCGCACTGTTTCTAAATTTGTTTAATAAAGAAAAACCTCCCTTCCTCTCCCCCCTTGGTCTTCATCCCCTTTTTCCCTTTTCCCCTCGCAGCCAGACACAGGAGACGAGGCATGTTCAAGGAGGAGGGCTAAAGACGGTAGTGAGGAGAGGGCGGAGGGTAGAGAGGGCAGAGGGTGGAGAGGGCGGAGGGCAGTGAAGGCGGAGGGTGGGGAGGGCGCAGGACGGTAGGGGAGATTAAATTGAAACATGTTTTTTCAGTCGTAATCTGAATGGGGGGAAAAAGACGACGGTGGATTCATTAGTAATGGTGTGTGAGCCTCACGTTTTTCCCCCTTCTCTTTATTTCAGAGGTTTCTCCTCCTCAAGCTGCCTTCCTTTATTGTTCTTGAGATTTACGCATTTATCTCCTTTAAGAAACTTCTTTCCTCAAGGTGTTAACGTAGTTGTGGTATATTACGAAGTATTGGCTTTATTCCTCATTTATCAGTAAAACTGTGATTCTAAATAATATTATTATCAAGGTGATCAGAGAACAATACTCATTAACATGTCAAGATTTCTTCCACACTTCTTAGTACGGCACAATAGAGTTGCCACTGCAGCGTGGCAACGATATCCCACGTACCAGACGCACGGTTTCTAAGTAAACAAATCGGGGCTAAGTAACAGAAGCAACAGTAGAGGAAGACTATTCGGGTTATTAACCCTCTGGGGTTATTAACCCTCTGGGGTTATTAACCCTCTGGGGTTATTAACCCACTGGGGTTAATAACAACCCCAAGAAAACGAGGCAGTGTGGCTTGTTTTTTAAAGTACTCCGATGTTTTTTTGAGCGCAGAATACGACGCACAACCCTCTACTGACTCTCAGTTACCTATTTACTGCTAGGTGAACAGGAGCAACAGGTATTAGTAGACTTGCCCATCGATCCCCGGTCCTTTCAGTTGTTAGCCCAACCTTCTACAGTGAAAAATAAATGAACCACATTGCAGAACAAGTGTACATTGGAACAATGTTTATCCCTGGGTAAGACTTTATCAAGTTTCTCTCTCTCTCCCTCTTCATAAATCTTTTCATAATTAACATTGTTTCCTGTATGCAGCTTTCTCAAACACACACTGAATTGTCTGTTCCACACAAGACTTTAATAATAATAATCATAATAATAATAATAATAACATTAATAATAATAAATAACACACTTCACAGCAGCTTCTTGCAATTAATTAGAAGGGACTGGCTTCATTTATCCAGATATATTGTGTCTCTCAGTGTATATACACTCACTGTATATATACACAGAGTTTAGGGATTAAATTATCTCTGATGTTAATGTTCTTGATTGTAAGTGGATTGCTGGCTTAATGACCCTCGTGTTGTCCTTTGTTCTTAAAAGCCGAAGCGTAAGTACATCGAAGATAAACATACACAGGGGAGACACAACTATTTCACTGTAAACAATCGAGCTGCTGATGCGCTGTCATTAGAATCAGGTTCGATTTGTTTAATATAAATAAGGTCCCACGTTCATAAATCTAGCCTTTCTTACATGCGTTTTCTGCTGCAGTTTTAAAATCACTAGCGCACATAATACTATATGATCATTAATATCAGATTGAAGTGATATGATTGAATATGGGAAGTGTAGCTAGTTTAGGGAGGAGCCCCGGATGATATTCCTCCCTGATCAAATATTCTAGTTTGGACGTTTTTAAAAGTTCAACAAGTATTTCTAGCACTGCAGTTAGAACAAGTATATTCATAATAGATATTTGATCACAGAGATAGTACACTTGGATCTTTATAACTAAACTTACTACCGGTAACTAATGAATTAAAAATTGTACTTAAAATTTACCTTGTAAAATACTTCCCACAATTTTAAATTGATGTTTCCTAACACAGAGCAGGATATGAACACATTTTAAGTTGTAATAAACGACTATAAATGAATAAACAGGAAGATAGGCGTTAGTCTCGAACCGTGGCGCGGATGGTGGTAGGTCCAGTTCATGGACTAGACGGTTTTGAGGAAGGTAATGATAGATTTGCTGCGGCAGTTACTGGAGATGTGAGAGACAGTAGGGTCACAGACAGTGCCGCTGGCCGAGAAATGAACAGAAATTCTGTTTCCTAATCTTTCCTATTATAAGCCCCGTAGCTCAGTGGTAAAGCGCTGGACCTGCCACCAACAGAGCCACGGTTTGATCTCCCCGTCCATCTTTGGCCTTATTCATAGCAAGATATTTTAATATAACGCACTTCGTAGGTAAATGAGTCCACAATTTATTCTCCTGAAAAGATTAAGACACTTTTTTAAACAATTAAAATGGGTAATTGGTACGTGAGAGCAATATTGTCGAATATTTAATGACCTTATCAAAAGCAAACTTCTTGTATTCACATAGGTGTTGGCATCGTTATTGGGCCGTGCGGACGTGCTGCGCAGTAGCTCCTGATTGAGTTGGCTTTTGCGCAGTGTTGACGTGTACTTAGCTCTGTGAAGACCTGTTTGCGCGCTCTCTACGAATTGAAGCAAGATGCCCTCCATCGAGCAACTTTACCAACAGCTTAAGGAAGAATTGAGGTTGGCGAAGGTGGAGATTCGGCGACTGACCGAGGAAAACAAGAAGATTAGTAGTAGTCCTCCTGTTTTAAGTCCTCAGGTCAAGAAGGGAAACTGGTCAGTGGCTGGACAGCAGGGAACGAAGTTGACGATCAAGAAGACGAATGGAAAGGTAGAAACGATGAAGAAGAAAGAGACTGCCGTGGAAACTGTTGTGGAAACATCTAATACATTCTCAGTGCTACCCGACGAATGTGAGTCGACTACTGGGAACATCACGACGAACGACACCAAGGAAGGTAAGAATATTGTTGTTGTTGGGGATAGCCAAGTTAGGTATAAGGATAGGGCGTTCTGCTTGAAGGACAGGAGTAGGAGACAGAGAGTTTGCTTTCCTGGAGCTGGGATGGAGGATATTGTTAGCCATCTGGATGACATCATGAGAGGTAATGAGAGCAATCCTATTATCTGTCTTAGTGCTGGAGGCAACAATGTTGGCAGACGTAGGAGTGAAGACCTGATTAGCAGGTATAGGTCAGTAATAGAAATAATTAGGAGTAAGGGTGGGAACCCTGTCATATGTGGTATTTTGCCAAGGAGAGGAGTTGGAAATGAATGGTTGTCCAGGGCAATTGGGTCAATTGCTGGCTGGACAAATACTGTAAGGAAAATGCGGTAACATTCATTGACAACTGGGACCTCTTCTATGGCAGAAATGACATGTATGCCAGGGATGGGGTTCACTTATCTAGGTCTGGGGTGTAGCACTGGCAACTGTAGTGGAGGGAGCAGTTAGGACTTTAAACTGGGAATAGTTAGTGGTATGGGTTTTGGCAGGAAAACAGTGAAGCCCAGTGTAGTAATATTACGAGTTCTAGGGGAACTAGTAATAAGCAGAACGAGGTAGATATTGAAAAGCCAGGGACTTTGGTTGATAAGGACAGTAATAGGTTTAGTAGAAAACAGAAATGAGCAGGAAGGGTAAAGAGAAAGGAGAGTCTTTCAATGTTTATTATGCTAATTGCCGTAGTGCTAGGAATAAGATGGACGAGTTGAGATTAGTTGCTAGTGCAGGTAACATTGATGTATTTGCCTTAACTGAGACGTGGTTTAATTCAAAAAGTCGGGACATGCCTGCGGAATGTCATATTCAGGGTTTTAAATTGTTCCAAGTAGACAGAAGTATCGGGAAGGGGGTGGGGTGGCATTTATGCTGAGATCGCTTGAACTGTTGCATAAAAACGGGAAATTAAGTCTGAAGTAACACATACAGAGTCTGTTTTGGATAGAATTTTCAGAGGGGCAATGAAAACTGATTTTAGGAGTGATATACCATCCCCCAAACTTAGATAGGGACCAAGGGAGACTACTATGGGAGGAAATTGTTGAGGCCACAAGGCACGATAATGTAGTAATTATAGGAGACTTTAACTTTAGTCATATTGATTGGAATTTCTTGACTGGGAATTCAGAATCATACGACTTCTTAGAAGTAGTTCAGGATTGTTTTTTGAAGCAGTTTGTGACAGAACCTACAAGGGGAAATAACCTGTTTGACTTAGTTATGGCAAACAATGAATCCCTTGTTAATAATTTTGAAATTTCAGAGGAACTGGGTGCTAGCGACCACAAATCAATTACATTTAGCATTGAATGGAAGTACGATAGTAGCGATAACTCAGTAACAGTCCCAGATTTTCGCTTAGCAGATTACGATGGGCTTAGAGAACACTTATCATCTGTTGACTGGGGAAACGAAGTGAGCTATCAGTATGACAGTTTCTTGAACACTATACATGCTCTCAAAGAACGTTTATCCCATATAAAGAAATTAGATCAAATAGAAATGACCCAAAATGGATGAATAATAGGCTGAAATATCTACTAGGGCATAAGAAAGGAATTTATAGGCGTATCAAAAGAGGTGAGGGTCATCTTATGAATCAGTATATTGACATTAAGAGGGACATTAAAAAGGGGATAAGAAAAGCTAAAAGGGACTATGAAATTAAAGTTGCTAGGGATTCTAAAGCTAACCCAAAAAGTTTTTTCCCAGGTCTATAGAACAAAAGTTAGAGATAAGATAGGTCCCCTTAAAAATACCTATGGGCACCTTACTGACAAAGATAATGAAATGTGCTCGATTTTTAATAATTATTTTCTCTCAGTTTTTTACACAGGAAGACACTAACAATATTCCAGTAATTAATTTTTATAGTGGGCTAGAAGAAATAAATTATGTAACATCACAGTCACTAGTGAAATGGTTGTGAAGCAGATAGACAGACTGAAGCAAAAAAAAGTCGCCGGGTCCTGATGAGGTTTTTTCAAGGGTTCTTAAGGAATGCAAAATGGAACTCTGTGAACCATTAACTAATATTTTTAATTTATCTCTTCAAACAGGTGTAGTGTCTGATATGTGGAAGATGGCTAATGTAATTCCTATTTTTAAAACAGGGGACAAGTCGTTACCGTCAAATTACCGCCCAATAAGCCTGACCTCAATGTAGGCAAATTACTAGAGTCAAAATTATAGCTGAGATTATAAGAAGCCATCTCGATAAGCATAGCTTGATTAATGATACTAGCATGGATTCACAAGAGGCCGGTCTTGTCTAACTAATTTATTAACTTCTTCAGTAAAGCTTTTGAGGCTGTTGACCACGATAAAGAATTTGATATTATTACTTAGATTTTAGTAAGGCTTTTGATAGAGTTCCGCACCATAGACTGTTAAAGAAAGTGGCAGCTCATGGCATTGGGGGAAAAGTGCTCTCGTGGATCGAGCCCATGGCTCACTGACAGGAAGCAGAGAGTGTCCATAAATGGGGTTAAATCCGAGTGGGGATCTGTAACAAGTGGCGTTCCACAGGATCAGTCTTGGGCCCGTTGTTGTTTATAATATATATCAATGATCTTGATGAGGAATTACTAGTGATATGAGCAAATTCGCCGATGACACAAAGATAGGTAGGATAATTGATTCAAACGTAGATGTTATGGAACTTCAGGAGGATTTAAACAAGCTCTATTCTTGGTTAGAAAAGTGGCAGATGCAGTTCAATGTAGATAAATGCAAGGTTCTGAAGCTTGGGAGTGCCCTTAACCCTAGTACTTATAAGTTAAATAATGTAGAACTTAGCCATACAGAATGCGAAAAGGACTTGGGGGTTATGGTGAGCAGCAACCTTAAACCAAGACAGCAATGCCTAAGCGTACGTAATAAGGCAAATAGATTACTGGGATTTATATCAAGAAGTGTAAGCAACAGAAGTCCAGAGGTCATACTGCAGCTTTAAACATCATTAGTAAGGCCTCACCTAGATTATGCAGCTCAGTTCTGGTCTCCATATTACAGAATGGACATAAATTCGTTAAAAAACATTCAGCGTAGGATGACTAAATTAATACATAGCATTAGAAATCTTTCTTATGAAGAAAGATTGAAGACTCTTAAGTTACATTCACTTGTTAGACGAAGAATGAGGGGAGACCTGATCGAAGTGTATAAGTGGAAGATAGGTATTAATAAAGGGGATATTAATAAGGTCTTGAGGATGTCTCTCCAAGAGAGAACCCGCAGTAATGGATTTAAATTAGATAAGTTTAGATTCAGAAAGGACATAGGAAAGTATTGGTTTGGAAATAGGGTAGTAGATGAGTGGAACAGTCTACCTAGTTGGGTTATTGAGGCTGGGACTTTGGGTAGTTTCAAATTTAGGTTGGATAAGTACATGAGTGGGAGGGGTTGGATTTGAGTGGGACTTTCACATCAGAGCATATTTCTTGGGTGACTTTGAAAATTGGGTTGGGCAAATGTTTTGTTAGTGGGATGAATTGTAAAGGACCTGCCTAGTATGGGCCAACAGGCCTGCTGCAGTGTTCCTCCTTTCTTATGTTCTTATGTTCTTAAATGGGAAGCAATAAGATTCGATCCAAGGTAATGAAAAACATAAATTTTTTTTCTTGGATCAAGAGCCCCTAACATCAAGGTAGACTCCTTGCCGTCTCTACGTTAATGACAACTTAAAAGAAAGTTGTTTTTATTGTAAGACAAACTGCGCCCATCATGGTCCTTGAGGAACCTGAGTAACCACGATGTGCTCCTGAGTGGAGTATATTGCTCGTTCAGTGTGAAAAACACAACCTTGCCAGCAAGGAAGCGAGGTCAGTGATTCCTTCTTAAAGAGGATGAGGCACCATAGTGTCTTGTGTTGAGTGAGAGTAGTCTGCCATGCTGAATGATCTACCCTCACACCCGCTTGTTTCAAAAACAACACTGTTCTTTGTTTCCTTATAGTTCTCTCTGTCTGTCTGCCTCTTCCCTCTCTCTCTCTCTCTCTCTCTCTCTCTCTCTCTCTCTCCCTCTACAACCTTCTCGGATCACACTCTCTGCTCTCTACATCTCACATTATTCCCACTGATCAAAGCTCATTCTCTGCACCTCTCTCTTCCTCTCTCTCTACACGGAACTCGTAAACCACTGATTCAGGAATAACAAAACAGCCTTACATAAATTATGACAGAGCTGAATTATTCTACAGTGAAGCGAAAGCCAATGGTAATTTGACTCACTCTCAAAAGACAACTCTTTTCTTCTGATAACAGAATTAAAAATGAAAGAATTACAAGCAGAATTGTAATGCTGTAAATTTTCTTATTTCAGGCTGGGGGGGGCTGGGGGCCTTGAAAGAGGTAAGAATGAAAACTACACGTAGAGCAATTAAAAAAAAAAAAATCTCGCATAAGAAAACACACTAGCCAGATCATTCTGTATATTACTGTAAAAGTTTACCGGCCTTTTAGCGGCTGGCCTTGGTCTCTCATTTACCAACACGATACACATGGAAGGACCTGCAGTCAACAAGAGTAGAAAAGCTAAGATGAACATCCACATCGACCACACCCATGCCCCAGCCCCTTCTAGGTACCTGGAGGTTTACCTGAGTTATTCCGGGGATCAACGCCCCCGCGGCCGGTCCATGACCAGGCCTCCCGATGGATCAGGGCCTGACAACTAGGCTTTACTTGCTGGCCGCACGCAGTCCAACGTAGAGCCACAGCCGGCTGATCCGCATGACTTTAGGTATCTGTCCAGCTCTCTCTTTGAAGGCAGCCAGGGTTTATTGGCAATTCCCCTAATGCTTGATGGGAGGCTGTTGAACAGTTTTGGGCCCCGGACACTTATGGTGTTTTCTCTTAGTGTACCAATGGCGCCCCTACTTTTTATTGGCGGCATTTTGCATCGCCTGCCCAGTCTTTTACTTTCGTAGGGAGTGATTTCTGTGTGCAGATTTGGGACCATTCCTTCCAAGATTTTCCAAGTGTAGATTATGATATATCTCTCCCTCCTGCGTTCCAACGAGTACAAGTCAAGTGCTTCCAAGCGTTCCCAGTAGTTAAGGTGCTTGGTAGGGTAGGTGCCTGAGCCCGAGCCTTTAGCTCATATGACTGTCATTCCCATTTGCCCCCTTGGGGCGGGGATGGCAGACCAGAGAGGCCTAGCTTGTGGCTAGGACTGGGGACAGTTGGTCCCAAAGATTAGGAGGTCCTTGTGCCTTCTCCCATGGGAGACTTAGGTCTCAGACACTCCCTAAAGAGGGAGCCAAGGCCGGGCCACCACTTGGAAAAGGCCCGGGCCGGGAGAATACCGGCTAATCTTTAATAATAATAATAATAATAATAATGAACATCCAGGGTAGTTTTACTCTGAACAACCATATATTCTCACCACCAACATTTACATGTACAGAGTATGGCAAAAACACTGATGTACAGTTCAAGACATTTATTAAAGGAAACGTTTCTCCACGAGGGGCGAAATGTTTTCCACATCTTGTAGGTATCAAGATATCATTTCTCATGTACAGAGCGCAATAGAGCAGCAGTGCAGGCACAGACCGTACCAACCAGAATTACGTGGAGAGAGCAAAGCTAGTCCGCTTAGCGCTATAGGCTTATAAATCGTACAAAAGAGACGAGCATGTGTACTTAGCGGCAGCAAGTGAGAGACTGAGTCCAGTCTAGGGATTTAGATACTATTTCAAGTCGTGTGTAGTCAACCTTACCCCTGACTGGTTGACATTTAAACCAGACAGCTGGTCACAGCGTAGTTGGGGGCCCCAACAATTGGTGGTTGATTGTTGAACAACCACTTCTGTCTGACTGTCTGTCTCTGTCTGTCTCTTTCTCTCTCTCCTTCTCTCTAATGACGCCATTAATTGTATTAATGGTGTTGTTGTTGTTGATGTTGTTTTAGCTGTTAATAGTCTTCTTCTTGTAATTCGTCATCTTCTTTTTATTATTATTATTATTATTATTATTATTATTATTATTATTATTATTATTATTATTATTATTATTATTGTCGTTGAACCTGATGGTATCGTTGAAGTAATCAGTATCACATCGTTATTTTTCCATTTGGACATTTTCTCTTTTTTGGGGGTCAAAGATGAAATGGTAATCACAGGTGGTACACATCTTTCATTAATTAGTGCTTCTCATTCATCCTAAGTTCACTTTGAACTTAGCCGAGCAGAGTGCATAACTTTTATGCACTAGTTATTTGATCTTCTCCCTGCCGTGTTTGATCTGTCTTTATCTCTTTGTTGTGACTTACTTTCATCTTCCCTCTTCCATCTTTCTCTAGGCTATCTGGCGCTAATTCGTCCGAATAGGTTCTTTTTTTCCTCTCTCTAAGAGAGCATTGTGTCTGAAAAGAGAGCATTGTGTCTCTCGCTCGTTAGCTCTCTTGTTTACGAGATGCTCCGGCCTTCACTAAGTGAATCACTCTAATCCTTTGTGATATCCACTCTTGCCTCCTCTCCCACTCTCTTCATTCTGTCTGTCTCCCTCCCTCCCTCCCTCCCTCTCTCTCTCTCTCTCTCTCTCTTCTCTCTCTTCCTCTCTCTCTCTCTCCTCTCTCTCTCTCTCTCTCTCTCTCTCTCTCTCTCTCTCTAAATAAATAAATCAAAACATCCTTTTCTGTCTCAGGAAACAGAGGTAAAGAGATCTAATTCATACTATTAAAATACTGAATAGTTTTTAAAGACTCAGATTCGAGCAGCTGTCTGAAGTGCAAAGTGAATAAGTAACTCGAAACAGTGTTATAAAACTTCCAGGCAAAAGGTGCAACACGTACGTGTGTTCCAACTTTTTGCGAACAGAATTAAAGAA
>NC_069430.1:21054898-21097398 GCF_026875155.1 Cherax quadricarinatus | reverse complement strand
TGTGTCAAGCTTTCCTCCCTTGTGTCAAACTTTCTTCTCCAGCATGGAGGCTCTTGAAGGAATATTTTCACAGAGACATAAGCTCGTACGGGCCATTAAACAATCCTATTTACTAAAAAAAAGTGTATATTCATCTATGTCTCAGGCAGGGAGAACTCACCGACCCTTAGTCCTCCACACCTGACAGGGAGAACTCACCGACCTTTACTCCTCCATACCTGACAGGGAGAACTCACCGACCCTTAGTCCTCCACGCCTGACAGGGAGAACTCACCGACCCTTAGTCCTCCACACCTGGCCGGGAGAACTCACCGACCCTTAGTCCTCCACACCTGGCCGGGAGAACTCACCGACCCTTAGTCCTCCACACCTGACAGGGAGATCTCACCGACCCTTACTCTTTCATACCTACCAGAAAGGACTCACCAACCCTTGACCCTCAACAACTAGCCAGGAGAACTCGCCGACTCATCTGAGGGAAAAGGGGAAAAATATCCATCCCGAGTGACATAGTTGAATGTTGAGAGGAGTCTGGAATTAATCAGAGAAGAGGAGGCGGCCGAGGGAGACAAGACCCAGGCTTCCCCAAGCCCAGATTGGATCCACAAATGAGGTTTCTAGTTTTGCCTCCCTCCCTCCCTCTCTCTCTCTCTCTCTCTCTCTCCTCTCTCTCTCTCTCTCTCTCTCTCTCTCTCTCTCTCATCTGGTATTGCATATTAGCTGCTGATAGTTAAGTGTTGCATGTTAGCTGTCACAGCTTGAATTTGGTATCTACTATTATCTGTAAAAGATTTCGTATTGTATCGTACCTCTCAAAAAAAAAAAAAATCCAGAAGAGCAGAGAAGTAAACAGGAATGATAGCATGAGATAATTTAAATACAATGACTGACTTTTTGCATGAAGATGACACCTGCAACTCTTGCTCTTCAGCCACGATAAACCGCTGATAACACTGATAACCACTGATAACACTGCCGTATTTGTAACAGAGGCTGGGAGAGGTCTGCTGTCTCCATTGTCAATATCTTGAATAATCGCTTTACTGAAGTGATGAAGCCGCTGGTTGGCAAAACGTCTTCAGAATAGAGATAAACAGGTGTTGCACACGTGTGTCATTCATCTGAGCCTGACCAGGCTACCATGTAACTGAGCCTGACCAGGCTACCATGTAACTGAGCCTGACCAGGTTACCATGTAACTGAGCCTGACCAGGCTACCATGTAACTGAGCCTGACCAGGTTACCATGTAACTGAGCCCTGACCAGGCTACCATGTAACTGAGCTGACCAGGTGCTACCATGTAATGAGCCTGACCAGCTACCATGTAACTGAGCCTGACCAGGCTACCAGTAACTGAGCCCTGACCAGGCTACCATGTAACTGAGCCTGACCAGGCTACCATGTAACTGAGCCTGACCAGGCTACCATGTAACTGAGATTGGCCAGGCTATCCCAGGCAATGCCTGCTTTATCAAGTTTGTGTTCAATGGTTGTGATGCGTCCTCCGACATGGGCTTGACATATATAAAGGATGGTCAATAACTCCTTGTTGAGATTCTTGGAAGCACATCCTAAATTCACTAAACGAGCGTTAGCTGCAGGAGTTGTTCAGTTGATGTGAGCTTCTGGGGGTATGCTCGACACTATACTCACCTTTAGGTCTCTGTCCTTGAATGAAGTCTGCAGCCTCTGTCCCCCTGGTCTACACTCACTTTCCGGTCTCCTTCATCTTTCCGTAATAATTTTATCCTTGCATTTGCTGGGGTGGAAACTAGTAGCCATTTGTTTGACCAACAATTTGTCCAGGGCCATTTGTTACCTGTCCTCGTCAAGTTTTTTTTATTTCCTTAATTTCATATCTGCATATCTCTTCTGGTAACTCATTCACATATACCAGACACAGCACCTGTCCCAATACCGAACCTTGTGGAACCCTGCTTGTTACGCCTGACCATTCTAACAACTCTTCTCGGATAATCGGTATATCCTCGCTATATGACACTCTTTGATCCAACGTGGCGCATTTACTATGAGGTGCAGCCAAATGCCTTCCTGCAGTTCCAATACATTCATGTATTTGTGCATGCATATATGTATGTGCGTGCGCGTGTATATGTGCTCGTTCAGGCATATGTATAAATGCATAATTAGTGAGGGTTTGCTCACTGAAAATACTAATTTCAAGCAAAATAGTTGTAAACATTGTCAAATGGGTTGGTGTCCTGACCTCCGCAATTTTTCACCGTCCGTCGACCTCGTCCAATAACCAGCGGAGATAATTTTACGGAGAAAAAAAAACAGACCAAAAGTTACAGTTACCTCGGGGAACAATAATACACAGCGAGCAGCATTTTCATTTCCCCGTCACCTGTGGGAACACCGGTGGACATGTCGGTCTTCTTAATTAATCAACGTTTTCTTCTGCGTTGTCGTATTAGCATATGCAGCCGGCAACCATTTTCCAAGCCAAATATTTCTGCAGTTTAGTAATTGGAGTACCTATGAGCAACAGGCATCTCTTATTTCGTATAATTCTTTTTTTGGAAAGCTACGATGATGTGTTGCTGGTCTCTGCAGCAGACCTGTAGCAAGGGACCAAAGCTGCTATGATGTGTTGCTGGTCTCTGAAGCAGGTGTGTAGCAAGGGAACAGGGACACTCACTCGTGGAAAGTTATCTCCGGTTAAATTTTATACCCATTAAGAAACTGCCTCTAAATGAACCATCTTGAAGGTATTTATTAATAAGGTGTTAGAGATTTCATGTGTTTTGCAGTTTGATCGAGGAATTTCCCTAGTGTTATAGCCTCTCAAAGACTTTTATCTTCGGCATCCTCCAGTAACTGATGTCTCGTAGTAGAGAAGATCAATAGATCATTTCCAGAGACACCACTTCTGAAACCGTATTAGCAGTCACAAAGTCATCACTATTCGGTGATGATAAGCTCCGTAGGGAAGAGCTGATCCCATCTAACAAAGACAAATTGGATCCAAATGGCGTCATGATGACTAATAATGAAAACAAGACTTAAAACGGAAGAGGCTTTAATTGGTTCAATGTTTCACTCTGTGTAGATCTTCATTTTCATCACGTCATGACTTGGTGATGTTCTACACAGAGCGAAAAGTTCCCACAAAAGAAACTTGTTCTACAGAGTGTCTCTTGCTGCCACAGCCAAGCTGAGTGAGTTGATTCCTGACCTCATTCAGCTGTGGCGCTTCGTGTAGTGTGTACGGCCTTGAGATCAGATGAGTCGACGTTCCCAAGCACTCTGTATATCAAAGAGACGTGGGGCAGGAATGCTTACAAATTTTGAAAGATTGGACGACAGCAAAGAGCACATCAAACTCTCTCTGTATGACGTGGTGGTTGACAGATATCGCCTAATAATATAACACTTCTCTCTCTCTCTCTCTCTCTCTCTCTCTCTCTCTCTCTCTCTCTCTCCACACACACACACACACACACACACACACACACACACACAGAGCTTAGAATATGTCTTTTCGCGACACTATTAAAAGAGATGTGCCATAAATGTCGGCGTTATTACTCAGACGTGTATCATAAATGTTGGCTGTTTACGATACCTCTGTGAGTTACGAGGTATTGTAGTGTGTAGCATAATGTTGTGGCAGACTGCCTGATGAAGGCCTGGCCCAGCTAGTAGACGCCAGCCTGGCAAGTGCCAGCACTGCCTCTCCAGCACCGCATCACCTTGAAGAGTGGAAGAATGTCCCTTGAGCTGCTGGAGTGGCTCTTGAGATCTTCTTCCTCATGCTTAGATCACAGCTGAAACCCTTTTAGATCTCTGCCTTCATTACTAGCTTGGCTTCACGTTCGGAAAATAAAATCTCAGAAATCCCGTAGATGTACACAAGGCTGAGGGAAATCAGGCAGGAAAGAGAAGGGTGGAAAGGCAGCATGTTCCTTGGCAAGCAATGAGGCTTCGGCACAATACCTCATAAAAGGCTATCAAATAAATCACGGCAACCGACTCAAATATATTATCATCTCTCTCACCCTCTCTCTCTCTCTCTCTCTCTCTCTCTCTCTCTCTCTCTCTCTCTCTCTCTCTCTCTCTCTCTCTCTCTCTCTCTCTCTCTCTCTCTCTCTCTCTCTCTCACTCTCTCTCTCTCTCCACCTGGAGCTCACAGTGCTGAGATATATGTAGTCGATTCCCTCAAGCAAAATAATTCCCGGTGATGTTCGCCGGAAGTAACCTTGCTACTGAATTTTCCTGATTTACTAAAGCGTTTGAACGACTATGCAGCAATTTCTGCTGCACGGTTTATTGCAGCGCCAGACCCAGCAGGGCGAGCCAGCAATGAAAGCACCTCTAGTACCCCCTGAGTAGATATGCTCTGTATAGAATGGATTGTACTGGTGTAGCCAATTTGCTCACTAGATGGCCATAAATGTTCGCTATTTATTCACTAGATGACTTAACTAGCAAGATACTGAAGAGTCTTGATACTACAAGTTGAAGTTTGTTATACCCTGAGTAGAAGATGCAAGAACATAACATATGGTAGAGAGAGAACTAAGGACATACACGGTCGTATCAATGAAGATAAATACTTTTATCATTGCAATATTAACATTACTGATAAAATAAGGACTTAGAGTATATCTGGAGACGTTTCGTCAACCTCTGACTTTTTCAATTCAATAAAAAGATGATACAGTACATTATGAATCAAGACTAAGGTAGTGAACATCGGTTTCCAGACCAAGGGACTGATTACTTCATCTTCCACTGTCTTCTGTAACTAGGGATGCTGAGCCCATGATGACTTTCTTCAAGGTGCCTGTTCTCTCTAGGCTGCAATATTGCTGTACATTAACGGCCCCTTTAAAGGGAGGCGAAATTGCGGACTTGGAGAATGTACAGAGAATTTTCACGCCACACATATGTACGATATAACACCTAAATTATTGCGAACAGTTGAAGTCCCTTGATTTGTATTCCCTAGAACGTGGACGAGAAAGATACATGGTAATATACACTTGGAAAATCCTAGAGGGACTAGTCCCCCAAATTTTCACGGGAAAATCACTCCCTACGAAAGCAGAAAAAAAAATCGGCAAGAGATGCAACACCCAATGAAAAGCAGGGGTGCCGCGAGTATACTAAGTGACAACACAGTAAGTGTCAAGGGCACAAGACTGTTCAACTGCCTCCTAGCATGCATAAAGGGGATTATCAATAGACTCCTGGATGTTTTCAAGAAGACGCTAGACAGGCACCTAAAGTCAGTACCTGACCAGCTGGGCTGTAGTTCGTAAGTCGGTTTGCGTGCAGCCATCAGTAACAGCCTGGTTGATCAGGCCCTGATCCACAGCGAGGCCTAGTCACATACCGAGCCGCGGGGACGTTGACTCCCGAAACCCTCTACGGATATATAATATATATATATATATATATATATATATATATATATATATATATATATATATATATATATATATATATATATATATATATATATATATATATATATATATATATATATATATATATATATATATATTATATATTCTTCTTCTTTCAACGTACCAGCCGTATCCCACCGAGGTGGGGTGGCCCAAAAGAAAAAACTGAAGTTTCTCCTTTTAAATTTAGTAATATATACAGGAGAAGGGGTTACTAGCCCCTTGCTCCCGGCATTTTAGTCGCCTCTTACGACACGCATGGCTTACAGAGGAAGAATTCTGTTCCACTTCCCCATGGAGATAAGAGGAAATAAACAAGAACAAGAATTAGAAAGAAAATAGAAGAAAACCCAGAGGGGTGTGTATATATATGCTTGTACATGTATGTGTAGTGTGACCTAAGTGTAAGTAGAAGTAGCAAGACATACCTGTAATCTTGCATATTTATGAGACAGACAAAAGACACCAGCAATCCTACCATCATGTAAAACAATTACAGGCTTTCGTTTTACACTCACTTGGCAGGACGGTAGTACCTCCCTGGGTGGTTGCTGTCTACCAACCTACTACCTATATATATATATATATATATATATATATATATATATATATATATATATATATATATATATATATATATATATATATATATGCAATAAGATTACAGTAAACAGGTGATTTCAGAATATGCAAAACAACCACTTTGAAAGAATAGAGAAATTCCAAGCGCTTTCGTGACTACTCACATTATCAAGGAACTATGTGTGTGTGTGTGTGTGTGTGTGTGTGTGTGTTGTGTGTGTGTGTGTGTGTGTGTGTGTGTGTGTGTGTGTGTGTGTATGTGTGTGTGTGTGTGTGTGTGTGTGTGTGTGTGTGTGTGTGTGTGTGTGTGTGTGTACTCACCTAATTGTAGTTGCAGGGGTCGATTCTCAGCTCCTGGCCCCGCCTCTTCACTGAACGCTACTAGGTCCTCTCTCTCCCTGCTCCATGAGATTTATCATACCTCGTCTTAAAGCTTTGTATGGTTCCTGCCTCCACTACATCACTCTCCAGACTGTTCCATTTCCTGACGACTCTATAACTGAAGAAATACTTCCTAACATCCCTGTGACTCATCTGAGTCTTCAACTTCCAAGAGTGACCCCTTGTTTCTGTGTCCCCTCTCCGGAACATGTTGTCTCTGTCCACCTTGTCTATTCCACGCAGTATTTTGTATGTCGTTATCATGTCTCCCCTAATCCTGTGTCTGCGTGCGTGCGTGTGTGTGTGTGTGTGTGTGTGTGTGTGTGTGTGTGTGTGTGTGTGTGTGTGTGTGTGTGAGTGTGTGTGTGTACTCACCTAATTGTACTCACCTAATTGTGGTTGCAGGGGTCGAGACTCAGCTCCTGGCCCCACCTCTTCACTGATCGCTACTGGATCCTCTCTCTCTCTGCTTCCTGAGCTTTGTCATACCTCTTCTTAAAACTATGTATGGTTCCTGCCTCCACTACTTCACTTTCTAGGCTATTCCACTTGCTGACAACTCTATGACTGAAGAAATACTTCCTAACGTCCCTGTGACTCGTCTGAGTCTTCAGCTTCCAGTTGTGACCCCTTGTCCCTGTGTCCCCTCTCTGGAACATCCTATCTCTGTCCACCTTGTCTATTCCCCGCAGTATCTTGTATGTCGTTATCATGTCTCCCCTGACCCTTCTGTCCTCCAATGTCGTCAGTCCGATTTCCCTTAACCTTTCCTCGTACGACATTCCCTTGAGCTCTGGGACTAGCCTTGTTGCAAACCTTTGTACTTTCTCTAACTTCTTGACGTGCTTGACCAGGTGTGGGTTCCAGACTGGTGCTGCATACTCCAGTATGGGCCTAACATACACAGTGTACAGTGTCTTGAAACGATTCCTTATTAAGGTATCGGAAAACGCTATTCTCAGGTTTGCCAGGCGCCCGTATGCTGCAGCGGTTATTTGGTTGATGTGTGCCTCCGGTGATGTGCTCGGTGTTATGGTCACCCCAAGGTCTTTCTCCTGAGTGAGGTCTGTAGTCTTTGTCCACCTAGCCTATACTCTGTCTGCGGTCTTCTTTGCCCCTCCCAATCTTCATGACTTTGCATTTGGCTGGATTGAATTCGAGAAGCGTGTGTGTGTGTGTGTGTGTGTGTGTGTGTGTGTGTGTGTGTGTGTGTGTGAGTGTGTATGTGTGTATGCGTGTGTGTGTGTGTGTGTGTGTGTGTGTGTGTGTGTGTGTGTGTGTGTGTGTGTGTGTGTGTGTGTGTGTGTGTGGTGTGTCGTGCCGAATATTTTTTTTCATTTATGTTAATATAAAAATTAATAATTTTGTACCAAAAAGAACCTTAGAAAACTTAACTAACCTTAATTAATATAACAAGCGCAATTTAATTTATCCTAATCCAACTAAATATATTTTAGGTAAGTTTACAATAATTTAATAATAAACAAACACAATGAAATATATATATTTATCGTCAGTTTTAGAATGATTTTTGAGAAATTATTCGCTTCCCGTATTCGGCAAGAAGTGCGTTGCTATTTAAGCCAATATCGCAAGTTTTACATATTCGGTACGATATATATAGAATCATAGAATCGTGTTATAGTGTGACTTCCAAACTATTGTTTGGGGACCATGAAATTGACTCATGTGAGGGCGTGTAACAAGGGAACCCTCTCGCCCTCTTTCTATTCTGTTTGGTCATCAAGGAAGTCACAGAGACACTCTCCAGTGAGCTCAATATCTTGTTCCTGGATGATGGTACCCTAGCTGGCACAACAGAATCTCTCCTAGAGGACATCAGTAAAATTAAAGACATGGGAGAAAGCCTGGGCCTTTCTTTAAACCCCACCAAATGTGAAATAGTTTCTACCAATCGACAGATGATTCAGAATATTAGCGCCGTTTTACCAGGAGCACGAGCCATTGATCCAGCCAATAGCACTCTTCTTGGTGCTCCTCTTGGGTCCAATGCCATCGATCTGATCCTAGAAAAAAAGTCTCAGACCTCCGAACAATGGAAAACAGGATGAAAGACATTGACACACATGATGCCTTCTACCTACTCACTCAAGGAATATGACTCTCTCCTGAAGACCATGGTAGAGAGTGTACTGAATCTTTCCCCTGAAGATGGACAGTGGTTGCAAGCCTCACTTCCGGTCAGGCTTGGGGGGCTAGGAGTATGCAGATCCTCCCAGATTGCTCTACCAGCTTTCCTATCCTCTTCCATAGCATCAAACGAGTTGATAAGACAAATTCTTCCTGATAACCTCAGTGACTCAGCAGGAATACATGACCCTAGCTACACCAGGGCCATCACTGAATGGGAGAGTCTTGCTGCTCCACCAGCACCAAACCCTAGTGCAGCACTGGCTCACAAACAGACAAGCTGGGATGGCCCGATCGCTGAAAAGGTGCTTGCCAACATGCTCAGGGCTGCAACATCAGATAGGGAGACTGCCTGTCTCCAGGCTGTGAGCGCACATCACTCAGGGGACTTCCTCCAAACAGTTCCCATATCGGCAATGGGAACGCGACTCGACCCTAAGACCCTCCGTATTGCAGTGGCTCTGTGTCTTGCTGCCCCAATTCACACATAATATATGTGTCTTTGCAGTGAAGAGCAAGCCGACCAATACGGTCTACATGGTCTTAACTGTTCCAAAACCAAGGGCTGGCATGCAAGACACAATGAGGTCAATGACATCATAAAGAGAACCCTTGCCACAGCTGGATGCCCATCCGAGAGGGAGCCCCGATCACTAGCAGCCAACAATACCCACAACCCAGCAAACCACCCCGGCGGGATCACCATCTATCCTTGGAAGAATGGCAAGCTCTTAGCATGGGACTATACCTGTGTGTCCACACAGGTTGACACCCACATCAATCGCAGTGTTGGGCGACAGGGAGGAGCTGCTGACCACAGGGAGGAGTACAAGATCAGCAAGTACAGGGACATAAGCCAACAGTATCAATTTGTCCCAGTGGGATTAGAGACCTTGGGATCATGGGGAAAAAATGCCACACGTTTCCTCAAAGAATTGGGTTCCAGACTCATCGAAACCACCAGGGACCCAAGGGCAGCCACTTTCATGTTCCAGCGCCTCAGCGTGGCCATCCAGAGGGGAAATGCTTGCTGCATACTTGGCTCGCGTCCGGCTTTGGAGGAGCTTGAGGAAATTCATGATCTTTAATACATTGTACCATTGTATTCATGTTTGTGTTTTTCTGACATGTATTCTGTTATTCAATAAAGTTCACATAGAATATAAAATATATAGGGGGTGGAGAAGAAAATATTCCAGGAGCTCCGGGGAGAACCTTGAGTTTTCCCTGAGGTACGTTTATTGTCTTCTCTGAGGATGAGGGACCCCATTTTAGCTATAAAGGTGGTACCTCCCTATATTACTATATTAATAGTATATTTTATATATATATATATATATATATATATATATATATAATATATATATATATATATACATAAAATATTATAAATAGATATTAGGGAGGTACCACCTCTAGAACTGTCCCTGGGACCCTCATCCTCAGAGAAAGAATAAACTTGCTTCAGATAAAACTCAAGGTTCTCCTGAAGCTGTTGAGCATTTTCCCTACCATCCCTATATTTCAAGTGTGGTTTATTTAAAGACAAATGCATTGGCCAAATATTCACAAAAATACAACAGAAAGTAAAACAACATAGGTAACTCAGAGGTACATCTCGAATACTTCGTCCAGCTCCCTGCGGTGGGCCGCGTGCCATGAATACTGCGGCATTCCTCTCTGGATCGCAACACTGAGTCTCTGAAGAGGAAGCTGTAGCCCTGTGGTCCTTGGTTGCTTAAAAAGCTTTTTCACACCCAGCTCTTTGAGGAACTTTAGAGCACACTTTGCGCCCACACACACACACACACACACACACACACACATAATATTATATATATATATATATATATATATATATAATATATATATATATATATATATATATATATATATATATATATATATATATATATTTATACACACACACACACACACATATATATATATATATATATATAAATATATATATATAACTATATATATATATTATATAATATCTATATATATATATATATATATATATATATATATATATATATATATATATATATATATATATATATGATATACAGGTGAGATGCAGTGGTAATGAACTTTCATTAAGCGGAGTGACTCAGACCGGATGAAACAACCAGGATAATTCACGTCTGATGGTTGAAAAAAATTGAGAGTTTTCCACATTTTGATTTCATACGCATCCATTATTATTTAAATCTACGAGTGTATATTTTTTTACTGAAAGACCAACGGAGAAATCTTCGTAATATAAGAAAGCGATTATTTGATCGTCTACCTTTAGAACTCAAAAAAGTGGCGTTTTCTTTCATACAAACAATACACTGTATATACATATATATCCCAGAACCGTTTTCTATATTGGGATGAGGCACACTATAGTTACAAAACATTTACTGATGCTTCTTGTACTTTAAATCAACTTTTATTACCCGCTTTTATCACAGAAAGAATTTCCGGAAATGGTTTACGATCGCTACTCGGCCGATATCGGCCAATAGTGTGAATGAGAAAATTTTAAGTTGGTTTTTGAGGTAGGGATGGTACTGTGTTGAGCAGATGGTGTGAAACGTAACCAAACCTGATGGCACCTACCTAGCCTAAAATAAGATTACCTAACCTTACTCCGCCGGCGCGTGATGCGACACAGTACTAAGCGCCAATTGGCTAAGCCGTGATAACGCAACAACTAGTGTACTGGTTTCGCTAGTATCTCGCCAAATTGACAAATTGTAGAAGACGCTTATTCTGTGATGTACATAGGTTGTATGTGTTGTAACTACAGCCAGGCTGTGGTTCTTACGTCGGTTTACGTAACTACAGCCGGGCTGTGGTTGTAACTACAGCCAGGTTGTGGTTCTTAAGTGAGGCCAGTAGTAACAGCCTGGTTGATCAGACCCTGGTCCACCACGAGGCCTGGTCTCAGACCGGACCGCGGGGGCGTTGACCCCCGAAATCCTCTCCAGATATACTCCAGGTAGTAATCAAGTTCAACCGAGTACAAGTCGGTAACTACAGCAGAATTTTCATTATTGCACCTTACTCATAAAATATATAGAGAAAGAACGGTAAGATAAGTGGATTATTATACAGAAAGTGAGCTTCCCTGCTGTGGTGAAAGGGTTAATCTGCAGCCTTAATGACCCCTAGCGTAGTCGATTGGCTTCAAACCCCATTAACCAACCTTTACCTGAATAGTAATATTCTGCAAGATTTTGTTCACACAGGTTAACGGAAGACGAGACTGTTCAGATCATTAACCAGGAGGGTTAGTAACCCAGGATGCGACTCACACCAGTCGACTAACACCCAGATACATACTGCTCGGCGAACAGGGGCAGCAGGTGTATGGGAATATGTCCGAGGATCGAACTCCGGTTTTTCATTGTGAGCCGAAAGGGCTACCAGTTGAGCCATAGATTCCCCCACCCCCTCATCAATAACAGATAAATTTATACCGGGTTTGTTGGCTATTCTTGACTGCACCATCGACGCCTGTAACGGATATAAATTAGTTTGATAGTATTAGACTTATCGATTGCAAGATGGCGTTTAAATCCCCGGAGGCCCCGGGAGTGAGGGATTTATAGGAATATTTCATCATTTGGCCAGCACGAACATACACATACACACTACCAACACGGTGTTTTCTCTTCAAGTGTTTGTACTCTAGCTTATTGTAACCTAACCTAACCTAATCTAACCAGCACGAACATACACATACACACTACCAACACGGTGTTTTCTCTTCAAGTGTTTGTACTCTAGCTTATTGTAACCTAACCTAACCTAATCTAACCTAGTGTAACCTAACCTAACCTAATCTAACCTAATGTAACCTAAACTAAGCTAATCTAACTTAGTGTAACCTAACCTAACCTAATCTAATCTAACCTAGTGTAACCTAATTTAACCTAGTGTAACCTAACCTAACCTAATCTCACCTAGTGTAACTTAACCTAACCTAACCTAATCTAACCTAGTGTAACCTAATTTAACCTAGTGTAACCTAACCTAACCTAATCTAACCTAGTGTAGCCTAACCTAATCTAATCTAACCTAGTGTAACGTAACCTAACGTAGCTTACTGATCGATAATTATTCATTGATCACTAATTCAAGTCAATTAAATAAAGACCTGAAAGTGTTGCAGAATTTTAAATATTTATTTGTAGACTTACTCTCTCTCGTGAAATTTGAGTCCCTCGCCAACTGTTTTACGAATGGGACAAAATTCTATTTCAATTATGAGGCAAGATAATGGAAAATGTGAGTTGATTGACTGACAGTTCAGTTGACGGCAGCGGTGCCTCCATTAAGAGAGATATATACAACGGAATGTCCAAGTTTTCAATTATTTAGCGGCCGGTATGGCAGCTCGTACTAAAGAGGAAGTTGCCATAGTGACATAATCTTCTTTACTCTTGCTCACTTTGGATACGAACGGCTGTTGAAATGAAGTTGCAACGCCAGAGCTGGAACAATTGAAGCCTAACCCTCGGTTTGGAGGCCAAACGAGATGACATTTCGGTCCATCTTGGACCACCATTAAGTACTGGAGTGATGGTCTTTCTGTATTTTGTGGGTTAGTTGTGAAATAGATGGACTCCGAGAAGACACTCTCATGACCAAGTAACTATAAGACACTCACGGACAAGTAAACATGAAAAGACGCATTCATGAACAAGTAAATATAAGAAGACACTCATGAATAAACAAATGCCTTAAGAAAACAGCCATGAACAAACAAATGCGTGAAGACATATTCACGAAAAAAAAGCGAGTGCGTTAGGGCACAAACATGAAGTGGTTTTGGGAATGTAAAGAAAAAAAATCGCAGTTGACGACGTGTAAACGCATTTCTAGACCTCTTAACATGCTTAGGAATCTACGCTAGGATGTATAAACTTGCTTAAGAATCTACACGAGACAGATCAATGTTAAACTAAACCTTTTTTCGTATTATTAACCTTCCGGAGTTAAGATATTGAATAAACTCTACACACTCAAGCATGAAGACTCGTGCGTGGTGCAGAGAAACGTGAAAGAAAGGTTTAACACAAATGTGGGTAAGAGTTATCTCGCTAAGAAAAAAAGAAGAGTCGTGGGCCTGTAGAGTAGTCTCCCCCCTCGAGACTGTTAACAGAAAAAGAAATTCAGTTCTTCAAGAAGCAACTGGAATAAAAAATAGCAAATATAGGATTCCAGGAGTCCCAGTCCACTGGGGAGAGTGGCCACCTTCCCCCTGGAGGAAGTTCTGGAATTGCACAGGCTCATCTTCAGCACAGTGTTCAGACGCAGAATTAGTGTTTTGCACTCTGCTGAAGCTGGCAGAGGAACAGCATGAGTAGTTGCAGTATTAAAATTAACTAGTACTGTTGCATGGGTGGTAATTGCAACCCTCACTCGTAGCTTAGTTGCTAGAGTCCTCAGTTCACGCACTAAGGTACCGGGATCGATCCCGGCACGGGTGAAACGTTGGGCATGTTTCCTTACACCTGCTGCCCCGTTTCACCTAGCAGTAAATAGGTACCAGGGCGCTAGTTGACTATTGTGGGTAGCATCCTGGGGGAAGAAGGTTAAAGGACCCCAATGGAAATAAGACAGTTCATGATGACGGGCTGACCCTCCCCGGGTTAAAAATTCGAGCAAAATCCTTATCAATTCTGTCTTTCCTATCAAATATGCACGCCAGTTCCTCGAATGGGTGTTCTCCCCCTCTCATGTAAACCTAGTTATAGACTGTCCATGAACTGGTTCTCTCTCTCTCTCTCCCTCTCTCTCTCTCCTCAGTCGGTCTGTGAGTAAATCTCTCCTTGTGTCTCGTTCGTTTCCTTTCCACGCCAAGCTTTTATTTAATGCGTTATTTGTTTCTGCGTATCTCTCGCAGCTTTATTGTTATTGCAGCTTACAGGCACTTACCATTAATATTCCAGAGGCATCCATTCCCATTTTGGGTAACACAGTGCAGTTACCACAATTACTCTGTGACCTGCTTTCGCACGCACACTCATACACACACGCACCCACTCACGCACGCGCACACGCACACGCACGCAAATATAAAGAATATAGGAATGTCAAGAGAATACAATGTATGTGAAAATGGCAGAAAAATGCCAGGTTCTTGTAGCAGGTAGTCTGGGTGTGTGTGTGCGTGACGCTAAATGGTTACATTAAAGGCTTTTACAAATTTGGATTATCAATTTCACTTGTAATTTATTTATAATTTCAACGTATATACAAAAGACATAATTATTATCATGCCCTTTTTAGCACCTTGTGAGGTATGAGGTATCCCTCTGCCTTGCATGGAATTCTCAAGACGTTAAATGAAGGAGAAAGGTTTGACGAACCTCCTAGAGAGCGAAACGTTGCCACAATATAATGTCGAACTAGTGTCCTTGTACCTAACATAACAAGAAGAAAGGTGTATGACTCTCAGTTATATAGACAGTCTACTTTATTCCCTTTTTTTAGGGATTTAATTATGCCTTACGTGTGGTAAACAGGTTACATACAGCTTTAATAACACCTCGTGTAGTCGATAGACTTTAAATTCCATTAACCCATGAGAGGGTTAATGTACGTGTTGTAATAACAGTATTAACTGGTGAACTCTACTGTGTAAGAATTACATGTGTACTTTAATAGGAGAGAAACTTGAATAATGATAGTGACTCAGTGCGTTAATAACACTCCAGTGGGCACAAAGTCCTCAAAGAAAATACCGTAACGTCACCATTATGTTAGTCTGTTGATGAGGTTTCAAGCCTATCGGCTACATGTCATAAATGCTTGAATCCCTGAAATAGAGAGTAAACTACTCTAGCTCTCACTGGGAGATATATACCTCACGATGTATATATCCTGTATACTGTATCAATATCATCATACTCTCGGTATATTCACCATTTATACGTACTATTTATATACACCATTATTTATACACACAATTTATATATACCATTTTGTACATTCAACAGGACTAGCGGCATTTTTTTTCTCGCTCGGGTTTAATCGTCGTGTCAGTTCTAAACAAATTATCTTTATATTTAATCAAGTGTTAAATTGAGAATATTTATTAAATATTTGTTAGAAGTTTTGCCTTTAATATAACAGTAGTGTTTATTATGAAACTGTGAGATTCAACACTGCTATTTTCATTCAGCAAACTTCTAAAGTTACCCCATTTCTAATTATATTTTGTTTCGTGTTTGCCCCCTCTCTTCATACCCCAGAGAGAGAGAGAGAGAGAGAGAGAGAGAGAGAGAGAGAGAGAGAGAGAGAGAGAGAGAGAGAGAGAGAGAGAGAGAGAGAGTTGCTACTAGCTTCTCTGACTTCCTCCCGGCTTGTTCCATTAGAAAAGGCACAGCACGATTTTTATCATCATGTGGATGGGCGAACCACATCCTACCTTCAGCAGTCTAGCACAGTCATAAAGATGCAGTGCTGTGTGTGTGTGTGTGTGTGTGTGTGTGTGTGTGTGTGTGTGTGTGTGTGTGTGTGTACTCACCTAGTTACTCACCTAGTTGAGGTTGCGGGGGTCGAGTCCGAGCTCCTGGCCCCGCCTCTTCACTGATCGCTACTAGGTCACTCTCCCTGAGCCGTGAGCTTTATCATACCTCTGCTTAAAGCTATGTATGGATCCTGCCTCCACTACATCGCTTCCCAAACTATTCCACTTACTGACTACTCTGTGGCTGAAGAAATACTTCCTAACATCCCTGTGATTCATCTGTGTCTTCAGCTTCCAACTGTGTCCCCTTGTTACTGTGTCCAATCTCTGGAACATCCTGTCTTTGTCCACCTTGTCAATTCCTCTCAGTATTTTGTATGTCGTTATCATGTCCCCCCTATCTCTCCTGTCCTCCAGTGTCGTCAGGTTGATTTCCCTTAACATCTCCTCATAGGACATACCTCTTAGCTCTGGGACTAGTCTTGTTGCAAACCTTTGCACTTTCTCTAGTTTCTTTACGTGCTTGGCTAGGTGTGGGTTCCAAACTGGTGCCGCATACTCCAATATGGGCCTAACGTATACGGTGTACAGGGTCTTGAACGATTCCTTATTAAGATGTCGGAATGCTGTTCTGAGGTTTGCTAGGCGCCCATATGCTGCAGCAGTTATTTGGTTGATGTGCGCTTCAGGAGATGTGCCTGGTGTTATACTCACCCCAAGATCTTTTTCCTTGAGTGAGGTTTGTAGTCTCTGACCCCCTAGACTGTACTCCGTCTGCGGCCTTCTTTGCCCTTCCCCAATCTTCATGACTTTGCACTTGGTGGGATTGAACTCCAGGAGCCAATTGCTGGACCAGGTCTGCAGCCTGTCCAGATCCCTTTGTAGTTCTCCCTGGTCTTCGATCGAGTGTATTCTTCTCATCAACTTCACGTCATCTGCAAACAGGGACACCTCAGAGTCTATTCCTTCCGTCATGTCGTTCACAAATACCAGAAACAGCACTGGTCCTAGGACTGACCCCTGCGGGACCCCGCTGGTCACAGGTGCCCACTCTGACCACCTCGCCACGTACCATGACTCGCTGCTGTCTTCCTGACAAGTATTCCCTGATCCATTGTAGTGCCTTCCTGTTATCCCTGCTTGGTCCTCCAGTTTTTGCACCAATCTCTTGTGTGGAACTGTGTCAAACGCCTTCTTGCAGTCCAAGAAAATGCAATCCACCCACCCCTCTCTCTCTTGTCTTACTGCTGTCACCATGTCATAGAACTCCAGTAGGTTTGTGACACAGGATTTCCCGTCCCTGAAACCATGCTGGCTGCTGTTGATGAGATCATTCCTTTCTAGGTGTTCCACCACTCTTCTCCTGATAATCTTCTCCATGATTTTGCATACTATACATGTCAGTGACACTGGTCTGTAGTTTAATGCTTCATGTCTGTCTCCTTTTTTAAAGATTGGGACTACATTTGCTGTCTTCCATGCCTCAGGCAATCTCCCTGTTTTGATAGATGTATTGAATATTGTTGTTAGGGGTACACATAGCGCCTCTGTTCCCTCTCTCAATACCCATGGGGAGATGTTATCTGGCCCCATTGCCTTTGAGGTATCTAGCTCACTCAGAAGCCTCTTCACTTCTTCCTCGGTTGTGTGCACTGTGTCCAGCACTTGGTGGTGTGCCCCACGTCTCCGTCTTTCTGTGTGTGTGTGTGTGTGTGTGTGTGTGTGTGTGTGTGCTCACCTATTTGTGGTTGCAGGGGCCGAGACTCAGCTCCTGGTCCCACCTCTTCACTGACCGCTACTGGGTCCTCCCTCTCCCTGCTCCATGAGCTTTGTCATACCTAGTCTTAAAACTATGTATGGCACCTGCCTCCACCACATCACTTGCCGGACTATTCCACTTCCTAACAACTCTGTGGCTGAAAAAATACTTCCTAACATCACTTTGACTCATATGAGTCTTTAATTTCCAATTGTGATCCCTTGTTTCTGTGTCCCATCTCTGAAACATCCTGCCACTATCCACCTTATCTATTCCACGCAGTATTTTGTATGTCGTTATCATGTCTCCCCTGACCTTCCTGTCCTCCAGTGTAGTCAGGCAGATTTCCCTTAACCTTTCTTCATAGGGCAGTCCCCTTAGCTCTGGAACCAGCCTTGTTGCAAACTTTTGCACTTCTCTAATTTCTTGACGTGCTTGATGAGGTGTGGGTTCCAAACTGGTGCTGCGTACTGCAGTATGGGCCTGACGTACACAGTGTACAGTGTCTCGAATGATTCCTTACTGAGGTATCGGAACACTGTTCTCAGGTTTGCCAGGCGCCCATATGCCGCAGCAGTTATCTGGTTACTGTGTGCTTCCGAAGACGTGCTCGGTACTATACTCACCCCTAAATTTTTCTCCTTGAGCGAGGTTTGCAGTCTTTGGCCACCTAGCCTACACTGTCTGCGGTCTTCTTTGTCCTTCCCCGATCTTCATGACTGCAATTGGCGGGGTTAAATTCTAGGAGCCAGTTGTTGGACCACGCGTCCAGCCTGTCCAGGTCTTCTTGTAGTCCTGTCTGATACGCATCTGATTTAATTCTTCTCATTAACTTCACATCATCTGCAAAAAGGGACACTTCTGAGTCTGTCCCCTCCGTCATGTCATTCACATATATCAAGAATAGCACTGGTCCCGGGACTGACCCTTGTGGGACCCCGTTCGTCACAGGCGCCCAGTGTGATACCTCATCACGTACCGTGACTAGCTGTTGCCTCCCTGTAAGGTATTCTCTGATCCATTGCAGTGCCCTTCCATTTATACTTGCCTGATCCTCTAGCTTCTGCACTAATCTCTTGTGAGAAACTGTGTCGGAGGCCTTCTTGCAGTCCAATAAAATGCAATCAGCCCACCCCTCCCTCTCATGTCTTACTTCAGTTACCTTGTCATAAAACTCCAGTAGGTTTGTGACACAGGATTTGCCTTCCATGAATCTGTGCTTTGTCGTTTATGATTTTGTTCCATTCCAGGTGTTCCACCACTCTCCTCCTGATAATCTTCTCCATGACTTTGCATACTATACACGTCAGTGACACTGGTCTATAGTTTAGTGCCTCTTTTCTTCCTCCTTTCCTAAAAATGGGGACTACATTTGCCGACTTCCATACCTCAGGTAGTTGCCCAGTTTCAAGGGATGTGTTGAAGATTGTGGTTAGTGGTACACACAGCGTCTCTGCTCCCTCTCTAAGGACCCACAGAGAGATGGTGTCCGGTCCCACCGCCTTTGAGGTATCAAGGTCACTTAGGAGCTTTCTTCACCTCCTCCTCGGTTGTGAGTATTTCATCCAACACTTGTTGGTATATCCCTTGTTGGTGTAGCCCTCTGTTTTGTCTTCCCAGTGTCCCTTCTGCCTCCACTGTAAATACTTCCTTAAATCTCGTGTTGAGCTCCTCACATACTTCTTGGTCGTTTCTTGTGAGCTCCCCACCTTCTTTCCTCAGCCTGATTACCTGGTCCTTGACTGTTGTCTTCCTCCTGATGTGGCTATAAAGCAGTTTCGGCACAGACTTGATTTTCGATACTATGTCATTTTCGTACTGCCGCTGGGCCTCCCTCCTTATCTGTGCATATTCGTTTCTGGCTCGTCGGCTAATATCTTTATTTTCCTTGGTCCTTGGCCTTCTGTACTTTTTCCATTCTCTAGTGTACTTAGTGTTTGCCTCCCTACACCTTCGGGTAAACCAAGGGCTCATTCTGGTCTTCCCATTATTTCTGTTACCCTTGGGAACAAACCTTTCCTCTGCCTCCTTGCGTTTTGTTGTTACGTAGTCCATCATTTCGTTTACTGGATTACCTACCAACTCTCTTTTCTACTGAACCTCCTACAGGAAGGTCCTCATACCTGTGTAGTCCCCCTTTTTATAATTTGACTTTTCCCTTTCTACTCCTGTTATCCTCTCCACTTGTAACTCTACGATGTTTTTGAAGCTCAGAACCACGTGGTGTGTGTGTGTGTGTGTGTGTGTGTGTGTGTGTGTGTGTGTGTGTGTGTGTGTGGTGTGTGTGTGTGTGTGTGTGTGTGTGTGTGTGTGTGTGTGTGTTAAGATTTATTGGTTGGGTTTAAGCTTCTTTAATGAAGAAAACCAGTGCTCTTAGTATGGGATGTCAGCGTCTTGGTCTCAGGACCGGGCCGCGGGGGCGTTGAATCCTGAAACACTCTCCAGGTAAGCTTCAGGTACCGGTTCTTTAATAGGAACACAATGATGTTTAAGCAACGTTAGATTATTATGCATCATATAAGGGATAACAAGCGCCATATTAGACACAGGCGTCCTAATACACAAGTAGTTCGTCTAAAACCAGTGTTGCACGGATGTTTCTAGGTTTAGCGTTGTCTGTGCCTGTGTAACAGTGAGCTGCAGTCGACACTGCAGTAAGGATTCACATCAGTATTTTTTTTGTGTTATGCAGTGAAATAAGAGGAGATGCTTCATATATCCACCTAGCTATGTGGACACGTAGAAGAGTATCTTCGTCAGTTTCTATAAGCTATGTACAAACTCGCTAAGTTGTGTTCACAATAAATTGTTTTCACAGTAAGTCGTCCTCAGGCTAAGGAATACCATCTCAGCTCAGTGACTTACAGAGTCAAGCAGACTCTAACCACCGGCTGTACATCAAGTCTCAAATTTCTTTCTGGATAAAGTGAGACATAACTCAGGAGGGATGCAGAGCCGCGCGTATTCTCAGCGGAGGAGAGGCGCCCCCTCCACCCCCTCCTCGAGTCAATACCACCTGCTACCACCTGTTTTATAAACTCCCGGGCAGAAAATTTACCTCATAATAATTTGTCTGGTTCTTACGGAAGTAATTTCCCAGGAATTACCGTCGACCTCGGAGCAGCGTATAGAAAACTTTAAAGAATCAAGAAAATATTTAACAATTCACCCAAAACAATAGTTCTGCTTCTGAAACCGTAAACAGTTAAGTACAAACAGGTGTTTACACACACACGAACACACTGGGAGTTAGGGAAACATGAAGGATTAATTAAATACACACACACACACACACACACACACCACACACACACACACACACACACACCACACACACACACACACACACACACACACACACACACACACACACATATATATATATATATATATATATATATATATATATATATATATATATATATATAATACCACAGCAATTCTGAGTATATTATATAATTTTGTTAATGAATGAACATGGATGTCTGGAGATACCTGAAGACGCTTTTGGGGGTCAACGCCCCCGCGGCCCGGTCTGAGACCAGGCCTTGTCCAGGCCTTCCTAAATTAATTTCACAAGTTCTTTTGACAGTTTCTTCAAGATTAAATATGGTGAGAAAGACGACCGTCTCTCAGTCACTCTTATTATCTCTCAGTCACTCTTATTATCTCTCAGTCTCTTGGTTCACCTCCCTTAAAATTCTCACCATTTTCATTAGTTTTATCTCGCTGTTCCTCCTTTATTGCATTTTCTCTAGCCCCAAAATCTGTGTCTATTGGCACTTGTCAACTTTAAAATTCAATGTGCTTCTCCCCTCCACCGATAAATTTTCCTTCATTCGAGGGATGGAGAATCCCACTTGGTTCCTTCTCCTATTCTTCGTCCTCTTCCTCCTCCTGCGTTTTCTCCTCTTCCTTCTCTTTCATCTCCACTTCTTACTCATCCTCCCCCTCCTCCTGTTTCATCTAAAATGACAAATTTATTAATTAAAAGCTTACTGGACACCTTCCTTAGTGTCATTAATCCTTGACACATCAAACGCTTTTTTTCCCTCACGTATGGAGTTACCAGCACTTTTATAGCAGAGAAAACATCTGAAGACAAAATCGCTCTGTATGGAGCTTTATCAAGACATGGCTTTCTCAACCTCATGACTTAATAAAACTCTACACAGAGCGATACGTTGTCCCAACGATACCCTGGTTCTGGAATTTTTATCTGTGTTTTCATTTATCTCAGCAATAAACATCTGGTTGGCGAAACATCTCACTAAAAACAACAAAAAGAGTGCTAATAGCTACATATGTGTTTTATATGGCAATACGCTGTTTCATCCAAAGTACAACCCCAGAGTACTATCTGCAGTTGGGCAGCCAGAGTACACGAACTCTGGCGGTCGTGTGTGTCTCTGTCCAGACTTTTCTGATTAAGAACTTTCCTAATTGGATAAAGTTCTCGCCTCGGAGGCCCGGTGACTCTCTCAAATCGGGACACCGAGGGCTTCAGGATCCTCTAATCGGTGTCATGCTCTTGGACACTTTCCCGAAGTGCTCTCTCTTCGATCCTCTCTGGGAAGGGAGGTTCAGAAGGACTTCATTGAAGGGATGTTTCTTATTTAGCTCTGGGTATTCTTCGAAGGGGTGATCTGGAGCGACGGTGATGAGTTCTCTCTTAATAGAAATCGGATTACAAATGGTCGTCAACCTATTTCCCAGACGCTATAGGATCATTGTGGGTTTAGCAATAGTAATAATAATAATAATAATAATAATAATAATAATAATAATAATAATAATAATAATAATAATAATAATAATAATAATTATTATTATTATTATTATTATTATTATTATTATTATTATTATTATTAGAATAATAATATTAATAATAATAAAAAATTCTGTTATTATTATAATTATTATGATTATCATTATTGTTATAATCCTTATCATCATCACTATTATTACTACTTTCCACTACTACTACTACTTCTATTACGACTATTACTACTACTACTAATACTTCTACTACTGCTACTACCAGAATAATAATAATATATAATAATAACAATAATAATAATAACAATAATAATAATAATAACAATAATAATAATAATAATAATAATAATAATAACAATAATAACAATAATAATAATAATAATAATATAATAATAATAATAATAATAATAATAATAATAATAATAATAATAATAATAATAATAATAATAATAACAATAATATATAATAATAATAATAATAAACAATAATAATAATAATAATAATAATAATAATAATAATAATATAATAATTAATAATAATAATACCAACAACAACTCGTGATACACGTCAGTGGTCAATTTTATGCAATTCAGAAGAATCAAGATTTTTTTCTCGTCCCCCTGAAAAAATAAATTCGATAACTGTAAAAAAAAAAAAAAAAAATATTAATCAGCGCAACCGAGTCAAGTTTTTATTTTCAGGTGTGAACAGCAACACGAATTTTTGTTCCATGACTAAATAAATAATTGATGACACATTTTAAAATTTGAACACAGACACCTTTGTTATAAACCGATTAATAATATAAAAACCCGCTATATATATATTGTCGTGGCCGAATATGTCAAAACTGGTCCAATTAGCAAGAACTCATTTAAAATTAAGTCCTTTCGTAAAATTTTCTCTATACGTTTAAAGATATTTTTCATTAATGTTAATGTAAATTTTTTTATTTTGTAACCAAAAGAATCTTGGAAAACTTACCTAAACCTTATTATACAAGAATAATTTATTGTAGCCAACCCCAACTAAATATATTTTAAGATTCGTTTGCAATAATTTAATACTAAAACAAACACAATTAAATATATTTTTTTCGTTAGTTTCAGAAAGATTTTGAGGCGAAATCTTGCATACACCAAATTTTCGCTTGTCCTAAATGCAAGATGAAGCTTGCTATTAATGCCAAGATCGCAAGTTCTGCCTAATCGGCACGACAATAATCTATATATAACACAACTCCTCAAAATATAAAACGAAGCCCATAAATGAATTTGTATATATTCCTTCAAGAAATTAGTAACATAGGATAAATACGGAGTTTATAACTGAGAGGTGTGTATTTCTCAGTGTATATACACACATGAGAGTATAGCACCTAAAAATCCCTGTTGTAAGGGATTTCAGTATCCTTGATTGAGGTGTATAACAGGTTGTCACACAGCCTTGACCTACTAGTTTAGGAAATAGAGGTTAAACTAAATAACCAAACACCAACATAAAGGGTAATAAAAGTATTGCAAGGATTTTACGATGGACTTGACGCATTTACAAACAAAAGCTACGCTTCCAAAATCAGTCCTCATTAACGAAGAGAGCACAAGACCATTTACAAAGTAAAAAATGCCTTGACAAAATATACAGAAAGCAATATGAAGAGCATTGTTTACGAAGGAGGTAGTGTTTACAGGAGGTAGTGTTTACGAAGGAGGCAGTGTTTTTAACGAATGAGGCATGTTTACGAAGGAGGTAGTGATTACAGGAGGAGTGTTATGAAGAGGCATTGGTTTACGAAAGGAGGCAGTGTTTTTTACGAAGGAGATGTGTTTACGAAGGAGATAGTTTTTAAGAGAGGTATGTTTACGAAGGAGGTATGTATTTACGAAGGAGGTAGTGCTTACGAAGGAGTAGTGTTTACGAAGGAGTAGCTGGTTACGAAGAGGCAGGATTACAAGGAGGTAGTGTTTACGAAGGAGCAGTGTATAACGAAGGAGGTAGTTTACGAAGGAGGTAGTGTTTATGAAACAGTTTTACGAAGGAGGCAGTGTACGAAGAATAGTTTTACGAAGAGATAGTGTTTTACGAAGGAGTAAGTGTTTACGAAGGAGGTATGGTTACGAAGGGGTAGTGTTACGAGGAGGTAGGTTTACGAAAGGAGTCGTGTTTACGAAGAGATTATGTTTACGAAGGAGATAAGTGTTTACGACGGAGGTGTGTTTACGAAGGAGGTAGTGTTTCGAAGGAGGTAGTTTTTATGAAGGAGTATGTTTACGAAGAGGGAGGGAGGGTAAATTTGTAAGTGTTTACAGAAGAGTAGTGTTTACGAAGGAGAAGTGTTTACGAATGAGATAGTGTATATGCAGGGGTATGTTTTATGAAAAAGGTAGTGTTTATGATGAAGTTAGTGTTTATGAAGAGGTAAGAGTTTATGAAGGAGGTAGTGGTTTATGAAAGGAGGTGGTATACGAAGGAGTAGTTGTTTATGACGGAGGTAAGTGTTATACGAAGGGATAGTGTTTTTTACGAAGGAGGTAGTGTTTACGAAGGAGGGTAAGTGTTTACCGAAGAGGTAGTGTTACGAAGGAAAGTTTTACGAAAGGAGGTAGTGTTACGAAGAGATAGTGGTTATAAGGAGGTAGTGTATATGAAAAGGGAAGTGTTTTTGAATGAAGAGTGTTAATGAAGGAGAGTATTTATGAAGGAGGTTTGTGTTTTTATGAAGAGTATAGTTTCACGAAGGAGGTAGTGTTTTATGAAGGAGTAGTGTTATGAAGAGGTATGTTTATGAAGAGGTAGTGTTTACGAAGGAGTAGTGTTACGAGGAGGTAGTGGTTACGAAGGAGGTAGTGTTTACAAGGAGGGTAGTGTTTTCGAAAGGTAGTGTTTACGAAGGAGTATGTTTACGAAGGAGGTATGTTTACAAGGTGTAGTGTTTTACGAAGGAGGTAGTGTTTACGAAGGATGCAGTGTTTACGAAGGAGTATGTTTTTAACGAAGGAGGTAGTGTTTAATGAAGGAGGAGTTTTTATGAAGAGGTAGTGTTTACGAAGGAGGCCGGTTTACGAAGAGGAGTGTTTACGAAGAGAGTAGTGTTTATGAAGGAGGTAGTGTTTATGAAAGAAGGTAGTGTTTACGTAGAATGGTAGTGTTAACGAGATGCAGTGTTTACGAAGGAGGTAGTGTTTACGAAAAAAAGGAGGTATTGTTTATGAAGGAGGTAGAGTTTATGAAGAGGTAGTGTTTAACGAAGGAGGCAGTGTTTACGAATGAATGTCGTGTTTACGAAGGAGGTAGTGTTTATGAAGAGGTAGAGTTTTATGAAGAGGTATGTTTACGAAGGATTAGTTTGACGAAGAGGTAGTGTTTACGAGGAGGTAGTTTACGAGGAGGCAGTGTTAAACGAAGAGGAGTGTTTACGAAGGAGGCATGTTTAAGACGGAGTAGTTTATACGAAGGAGGTAGTGTATTTTTATGAAGGAGCACGTGATTACGAAGGAGGCAGTGACTTACGAAGGAGATAGTGGTTTTACGAAGGAATAGTGTTTACGAAGGAGGTAGTGTTTAGCGAAAGAGGTAGTGTTTACGAAGGAGGTATGTTTTTGAAGGAGTAGTGTAATGAAGGAGTAAGAGTTACGAAGAGGCAGTGTTTTACGAAAGGTAGTTTGTTACGAAGGAGGTAATGTTTATAAGGTGGAATGTTTATGAAGAGTAGTGTTGACGAAGGAGGTAGTGTTTACAAGGAGGTAGTTTTTACGAGGAGGTAGTGTTTAACGAAGGAGCAGTGTTTACGAAGGAGGTAGTGTTTTACGAAAGAGCAGTGTTTATGAAGGAAGGTATTGTTTTACGAAGGAGTATGTTTACGAGGAGATAGTGTTTACGAAAGGGAATATGTTTACGAAAGGAGGTATTGTATTACGAAGGAGGTAGTGTTTACGAAGGAGGTAGTGTTTATGAAGGAGGTAGTGTTTACGAAGGAGGTAGTGTTTACGAAGGAGGTAGTGTTTACGAAGGAGGTAGTGTTTACGAAGGAGATAGTGTATATGAAGGAGGTAGTGTTTATGAAAAAGGTAGTGTTTATGAATGAAGTAGTGTTTATGAAGGAGGTAGTGTTTATGAAGGAGGTAGTGTTTATGAAGGAGGTAGTGTTTACGAAGGAGGTAGTGTTTATGAAGGAGGTAGTGTTTACGAAGGAGGTAGTGTTTACGAAGGAGGTAGTGTTTACGAAGGAGGTAGTGTTTACGAAGGAGGTATTGTTTACGAAGGAAATATGTTATACGAAGGAATAGTGTTTTACGAAGGAGATAGCGTATAAAGGTGGAGGAGTTGTTTTATGAAAAAGGCAGTGTTTATGATGAAGAGTGTATATGAAGGAGGTAGTGTTTACGAAGAGACGTGTTTACGAAGAGTAGTGGTTAAACGAAGGAGATAGTGTATATTAAGGAGTAGTTTTATGAAAAAAGGTAAGTGTTTATGAATGAAGTAGTGTTTATGAAGGAGGTAGTGTTTATGAAGGAGGTAGTGTTTATGAAGGAGGTAGTGTTTACGAAGGAGGTAGTGTTTATGAAGGAGGTAGTGTTTATGAAGGAGGTAGTGTTTTAGAAGAGGTAGTTTTTACGAAGAGGTAGTGGTATATGAAGGAGGTAGTGTTTATGAAAAAGGTAGTGTTTATGAATGAAGTAGTGTTTATGAAGGAGGGAGTGTTAAACGAAGGGATAGTTTTACGCAGGAGGTAGTGTTACGAAGGCGTATGTTTACGAAGGAGTAGTGTTTACAAGGAGGTAGTGTTTACGAAGGAGTTATGTTTACGAAGGAGATAGTTTTTTTTACGAAGGAGGTAGAGTTATGAAGGAGGTAAGTTTTTACGAAGATATTGTTTACGAAGGAGGTAGTGTATACGAAGGAAGGAGTGTTAACGAAGGAGGTAGTGTTTAACGAAGAGGTAGAGTTTTACGAAGGAGTAGTGTTTACGAAGGAGTAGTGTATTTATACGAAGGAGATAGTGTTTACGAAGGAGGTAGTGTTTACAGAGGAGTGTTTACGAGAGGTATGTTTAAACGAAGGAGGTATGTTTACGAAGAGATATGATAGAAGGAGGTAGTGTTTATGAAAAAGG
Source organism: Cherax quadricarinatus (assembly GCF_026875155.1). Lineage (NCBI taxonomy): Eukaryota > Metazoa > Arthropoda > Malacostraca > Decapoda > Parastacidae > Cherax > Cherax quadricarinatus. Next base: position 21,069,720 of record NC_069430.1, on the reverse strand, counting down.
TAGTGTTTTATAATTAAGTAGTGTTTATGAAGGAGGTAGTGTTTATGAAGAGTAGTGTTATGAAGGAGGTAGTGTTTTTACGAAGGAGGTAGTGGTATATGAAGGAGGATGTTTATGAAAAAGGTATGTTATGAATGAAGTAGTTTTATGGAAGGAGTAGTGTTTACGAAGGAGAGATGTTACGAAGGAGTTAGTGTTTACGAAGAGGTAGTATTTATGAAGAGGTAGTGTTTATGAAAAAGGGAGTGTTTATGAATGAAGTAGTGTTATAAGAAGGTATGTTTATGAAGGAGGTAGTGTTTTATGAAGGTGTAGTGTTTACGAAGAGGTATGTTTTTATGAAGGAGGTAGTGTTTTATGAAGGAGGTAGTTTTAGAAGGAGGAAGTTTTACCAAGGAGGTATGTAATAAGGAGTAGTGTTTATGAAAAAGGTATGTTATGAATGACGTAGGTTTAGAAGGAGGTAGTGTTTACGAAGGAGATAGTGTTTACGAGGAGGTAGGTTTTACGAGGAGGTATGTTTTTACGAAGAGGTATGTTACAAGGAGGTAGTTTTACGAAGGAGGTATGTTTACAAGAGATAGTGATACGAAGAGGTAGTAGTTTACGAAAGGAGTATGTTTACAGAGGAGGTAGTTTTACGAAGGAGATAGTGTATATGAAGGAGGTAGTGTTTTTTATGAAAAGGTATGTTTATGAATGAAGTATGTTTATGAGGAGGTAGTGTATATGAAGGAGTAGTGTTTATGAAGGAGGTAGTGTTACGAAAGGAGTAGTGTTATGAAGGAGTAGTGGTATTATGAAGGAGGTAGTGTTTTATATAGGGAGGTAGTGTTTACGAAGGAGTAGTGTATATGAAGAGGAAGTTTTATGAAAAGGTAGTGTTTATGAAATAAGTAGTGTGTATGAAGGAGTATGTTTATGATGGAGGTAGTGTTATAAGAGGTAGTGTTTACGAAGGAGGTTAGTGTTTATGAAGGAGGTAGTGTTTATGAAGGAGGTAGTGTTTATGAAGGAGGTAGTGTTTACGAAGAAGGTAGTGTATATGAAGGAGGTAGTGTTATGAAAAAGGTAGTGGTTATGAAGAAGTAGTGTTTATGAAGGAGGTAGTTGTTATGAAGGAGAGTTTAGAGGAGGTATGTTTTACGAGGATAGTGTTTATGAAGGAGTAGTTTATGAAGGAGGTAGTGTTTATGAGGATGTAGTGTTTTACAAGAGGTAGTGTATTGAAGAGTATGTTATGAAAAAGGTATTTTTATGAATGAAGTAGTGTTTATGTAGGAGGAGTGTATAAGAAGGAGATAGTGTTACGAAGGAGTAGTGTTTAACGAAGGAGGTATGTTTACGAAGAGGTAGTGTTTACAAGAGGTAGTTTTTACAAGAGTAGTGTTTACGAAGGAGATTGTGTTTACAAGGAGGTAGTGTTACGAAGTAGGTAAGTCGTTTACGAAGGAGGTAGTGTTTAACGAAGAGATAGTGTAAAGAAGGAGGTAGTGTTTATGAAAAAGGTCGTGTTTATGAATGAAGCGTGTTTATGAAGGAGTAGTGTTTAAGAAGGAGTAGTGTTTATGAAGGAGTAGTGTTTACAAGAGGTAGTGAATTATGAAGGATGGATTTTATGAAGGAGGTATGTTTTATGAAGGAGGTAGTTTTACGAAGGAGGAGTTAAGAAGAGTAGTTTTATGAAAAAGTTTTTAAAATGTTTATGAATGAAGTAGTGTTTATGAAGGAGGTATGTTTATGAAGGAGGTATGTTTTATAAGGAGGTAAGGTTACGAAGGAGGTAAGTGTTTATGAGGAGTATTGTATGAAGGAGGTAGTGTTTATGAAGAGGTAGTGTTTACAAGGGTAGTGTAATATGGAGGAAAGTGTTTATGAAAAGGTAGTGTATATATGAATAGTGTTTAATGAAGAGGGAGTGTGTAATGAAGGAGGTAGTGTTAATGAAGGTGTAGTGTTACGAAGGAGGTAGTGTTATGAAGAGGTAGTGTTATGAAGGAGGTAGTGTTATGAAGAGGTATTTTATTAAAAGGTAAGTTTATGAAAGGAGTAGTGTTTATGAAGGAGGTAGTGTTACGATAGGAGGCATGTTTATGAAGGAGGTAGTGTTTACGAAGGAGGCAGTGTTTACAAAGGATGCAGTGTTTAAGAAGAGGGTAGTGTTTAAGAAAAAGGCATTTTTACAAAGGCAGAAGGTACTTTCTGGAAAAAAATATCTTCCACCTTTCTTCGAATATAACCAGTGAATTCGACGGTAGAATGCAGACACTTTCCTTAAGCGTAAGTTCATTAATAAAGATAATACCTGAGCACAGTGAAGATCGATAAAATCTCCCCTTACTGACATTATTTTGCTTCACTCGTCACCTAAGTACGCGCAAATAACACGTCTCGGAAATCAGTTTTATTGGGTAAACGTTTTTGCCTTATTCAGAGGTTCATTATGTCATACAGAAGATACAAGAAGTCCCGCATGTGACCAGTTTGTCTGTAAATCCAAGTAGATTTCGATAGTCACACGCATTTTTTGAGTGCATACGAGAACGCAACATTGTAAACCAACAGCTGTCCAACTCCAACAGAGTGGAGGGTCTGGTTACATTCCAGAGTTAATATAACTTTCTAAAGCTGACGATGTGTACTTCCTGCCGCGAGGAACGAACTTCATTTGCCAACGAAAGTGTCTGATCTTCGAATACACAACATGAGAACATTCTATCGTAACTCACGAAAATGCTAGCGAAGGCTCCATTCTTCTTCGCTCCCTGATCTCTGGACCATTCTGGATATTGATGGACACCTCACAAATGTTCATGGAAAGACCCGAACATATTTCCCTGGGGTATAATACATCAGCCCGTGTAGGTTGGTTTGGTTGGTTAATTGAGTTTCAAGTCAAGCTGCTACATTATGGTCATTAAGGCTGCATATAATCTGTTCACAACCAGTTAAGAAATCTTTAATGCCCTAAAAAGGGATTAGGCAATTAATAACTTATGTATATACATCTGAGAGACATATACCTCAGTGTAATAAATCCAGAAATACATACATTCTCGTGTATATATTTCGAGAGATACACACTCCTCGCTGTATATACCCATAGAGATGCTCAATTGTACACGTCTCAACGTACATATCTGAGACAGACATACCACTTTGTGTATATGCACCAATAGATACACACGTTTCGATGTATTCCTCTAAGTCGGCTACGGACTTACTTGTACTGTAATACGTCTTGTTTGTAATACGTCTTGTTCGTAACACATCTTGTTTGTAACGCGCTTTGTTTGTAACACCTCTTGTTTGTAATACGTCTTGTTTGTAACATATCTTGTTTGTAACGCGCTTTGTTGTAAACACTTCTTTGATAGTAAAACGTCCTTGTTTGTAACACATCTTGTTTGTAACGCGCTTTGTTTGTAACACCTCTTGTTTGTAATACGTCTTGTTTGTAACACATCTTGTTTGTAACGCGCTTTGTTTGTAACACTTCTTGTTTGTAACACATCTTCTTTGTAACACGTCTTCTTTGTAGCACGTCTTCTTTGTAACGCGTCTTCTTTGTAACACGTCTTCTTTGTAACGAGTCTTCTTTGTAACACGTCTTCTTTGTAACGAGTCTTCTTTGTAACACGTCTTCTTTGTAACACGTCTTCTTTGTAACACGTCTTCTTTGTAACACGTCTTCTTTGTAACACGTCTTATTTTTACTAAACCAAAACTCTTTTACGATTGCTTAGCTAACGAAAACTCGTGACCCAAATAACGAGAGCGATTAATTACGGAATTAATTACAGCTACAATACGGCGCTCGGAAAATGCAAATTATTTTAGTGTTACAACATACTAATTCTACGAGGCTCGAGCGGAAAAAATAATTTATTTTATTTTTTCCCCGATATTTTTTTTTCCTTCGAATTTTTATGAAACTCAGGAAAATTCAGTGAGGAAACGTGAGATTTGTGCTTGTTAAGTATGGGAATGTTGAGTTTTTTTTTGTATGTAAAAAGGGGGGAGGGGGCATACAGACTTGGTTTTAGAGTGACAGTGAGCACAGTGCTGGATGTGTGTGTGTGTGTGTGTGTGTGTGTGTGTGTGTACTCACCTAGTTGTACTCACCTAGTTGAGGTAGACGGGGGTCGAGTCCGAGCTCCTGGCCCCGCCTCTTCACTGATCGCTACTAGGTCACTCTCCCCGAGCCGTGAGCTTTATCATACCTCTGCTTAAAGCTATGTATGGATCCTGCCTCCACTACATCGCTTCCCAAACTATTCCACTTACTGACTACTCTGTGGCTGAAGAAATACTTCCTAACATCCCTGTGATTCATCTGTGTCTTTAGCTTCCAACGGTGCCCCCTTGTTACTGTGTCCAATCTCTGGAACATCCTGTTTTTTCCACCTTGTCAATTCCTCTCAGTATTTTGTATGTCGTTATCATGTCCCCCCTATCTCTCCTGTCCTCCAGTGTCGTCAGGTTGATTTCCCTTAACCTCTCCTCGTAGGACATACCTCTTAGTCTGGGGACAGTCTTGTTGCAAACCTTTGCACTTTCTCTAGTTTCTTTACGTGCTTGGCTAGGTGGGGGTTTTCCAAACTGGTGCCGCATACTCCAATATGGGCCTAACGTATACGGTTGTACAGGGTCCTGAACGATTCCTTATTAAGATGTCGGAATGCTGTTCTGAGGTTTGCTAGGCGCCCATATGCTGCAGCAGTTATTTGGTTGATGTGCGCTTCAGGAGATGTGCCTGGTGTTATACTCACCCAAGATCTTTTTCCTTGAGTGAGTTTGTAGTCTCTGACCCCCTAGACTGTACTCCGTTTGCGGCCTTCTTTGCCCTTCCCCAATCTTCATGACTTTGCACTTGGTGGGATTGAACTCCAGGAGCCAATTGCTGGACCAGTTCTGCAGCCTGTCCAGATCCCTTTGTAGTTCTCCCTGGTCTTCGATCGAGTGTATTCTTCTCATCAACTTCACGTCATCTGCAAACAGGGACACCTCAGAGTCTATTCCTTCCGTCATGTCGTCACAAAATACCAGAAAACAGCACTGGCCCTAGGACTGACCCCTGCGGGACCCCGCTGGTCACAGGTGCCCACTCTGACACCTCGCCACGTACCATGACTCGCTGCTGTCTTCCTGACAAGTATTCCCTGATCCATTGTAGTGCCTTCCCTGTTATCCCTGCTTGGTCCTCCAGTTTTTGCACCAATTCTTGTGTGGAACTGTGTCAAACGCCTTTTGCAGTCCAAGAAATGCAATCACCCACCCCTCTCTCTCTTGTCTTACTGCTGTCACCATGTCATAGAACTCCAGTAGGTTTGTGACACAGGATTTCCCGTCCCTGAAACCATGCTGGCTGCTGTTGATGAGATCATTCCTTTCTAGGTGTTCCACCACTCTTCTCCTGATAATCTTCTCCATGATTTTGCATATATACATGTCAGTGACACTGGTCTGTAGTTTAATGCTTTCATGTCTGTCTCCTTTTTTAAAGATTGGGACTACATTTGCTGTCTTCCATGCCTCAGGCAATCTCCCTGTTTCGATAGATGTTTTGAATATTGTTGTTAGGGGTACACATAGCGCCTCTGCTCCCTCTCTCAATACCCATGGGAGATGTTATCTGGCCCCATTGCCTTTGAGGTATCTAGCTCACTCAGAAGCCTCTTCACTTCTTCCTCGGTTGTGTGCACTGTGTCCAGCACTTGGTGGTGTGCCCCACTCTCCGTCTTTCTGGAGTCCCTTCGTCTCCTCTGTGAACACTTCTTTGAATCTCTTGTTGAGTTCTTCACATACTTCCCGGTCATTTCCTGTTGTCTCTCCTCCTTCCTTCCTTAGCCTGATTACCTGGTCCTTGACTGTTGTTTTCCTCCTGATGTGGCTGTACAACAGTTTCGGGTCAGATTTGGCTTTCGCTGCTATGTCATTTTCATATTGTCTTTGGGCCTCCCTTCTTATCTGTGCATATTCATTTCTGGCTCTACGATGTTCTCCTTATTCTCCTGGGTCCTTTGCCTTCTATATTTCTTCCATTCCTAGCACATTGGTTTTTGCCTCCCTGCACCTTTGGGTTAACCATGGGCTCATCCTGGCTTTTTCATTACCCCTGTTACCCTTGGGTACAAACCTCTCCTCAGCCTCCTTGCATTTTATTGCTACATATTCCATATCTCATTAACTGGTTTCCCTGCCAGTTCTCTGTCCCACTGAACCCCGTTCAGGTAGTTCCTCATTCCTGTGTAGTCCCCTTTCTTGTAGTTTGGCTTCATTCGTCCTGGCCTTCCTGCTTCTCCCTCCACTTGTAGCTCTACTGTGTATTCGAAGCTTACAACCACATGGTCACTGGCCCCAAGGGTCTTTCATATGTGATGTCCTCGATATCTGCACTACTGAAGGTGAATACTAAGTCCAGCCTTGCTGGTTCATCCTCTCCTCTCTCTCTTGTAGTGTCCCTTACGTGTTGGTACATGAAGTTCTCCAGTACCACCTCCATCATCTTAGCCCTCCAAGTATCTTGGCCCCCATGTGGGTCCAAGTTCTCCCAATCTATCTCCTTGTGGTTAAAGTCACCCATGATCAGGAGCTTTGCCCTGCATGCATGAGCTCTTCTGGCCACTCTAGCTAGTGTGTAAAACCATCGCTCTATTGCTCTCGTCGTACTCTTGCCTTGGCCTCCTGCTGTTCTGTGGTGGGTTATACATCACTGCTATTACCACCTTGAGACCTCCAGAGTGAAGTGTTCCCACTATGTAATCACTTTCTTCTCCGCTATCTTCTCTCTCCAGCTCATCAAAATTCCAGCGATTTTTGATCAGCAACGCCACTCCTCCACCCCCCCTGTTCCCTCTGTCTTTCCTCAGGATTTGGTATCCCGTTGGAAAGATGGCATCTGTTATCATACCTGTAAGCTTGGTTTCTGTGAGAGCTATGATGTCCGGTGATGCTTCTTTGACTCTTTCTTGCCACTCCTCCCACTTATTTGTTATTCCATCAGCGTTTGTGTACCATACCTTCATTTTCCCTTTCCAACACTGTGGTTTGGGGGGCCTGTGAGGGTGGGAGACCTGGTGGCATACTGTGGGGTTCTATAGCTTGGTGTTGGGTGGAGGCTGTGGGTATGGATTGTAGGGTGTGTTGGGATGGTGTGATAGGTTGTATGGTTCTGAGAGTAGTTGTGTGTGTGCTTGCCCTTGCTGTTCTGTCCTGCTCTGACAGACCTCTGCTGGTTCCCTCCTTGTCTCTTTTCCTAGCTCCTTTCGCTTTTTTGTCCTCTCCCTCAGCTGCTGTCGTTCTGATTTTGTTCTGTCTCTGTCTAGGAACACCCTCTGTGTACTCTTCCGAGTATTTCAATCGTGGTTTCTCTTGGAGGATCCTGTTCCGCACTGTTTCCGTCCTGAGAATCAGCTTGATTGGTCGGTTTCTCACCTTCGAGTACCCCCCTATTCTCTGAAAATTTACAATCTCGTCCCTCTCTTCACCTATTTCTGTTATGATTTTCTCAATCTCCTTCCTTTCTTCCTGCTTCCTTTCAGTGTGTGTCCTTTCCTCTCTCTCCTGAAGCCCATGGATAAACACTGATTTTGCCCTTTCTTCTCGCATTGCCTCACCCTCTGTGGCTCTGGATCCTGCCTGTATGTGGTCAGTTTCTCCCTTGATTTTTCAGTGGCTCTTGATAGCCTTGTTGTGCCTCAGCATTCGACCTATCACCCTCTCCATCTGCAAACCCGTTGATCTTCCCTTTCACTCCTTGGTCCTCTTGGCAGATTGATGTGACCTTAGCATAATTCATAATTCCTTCCTTCCTGTTCAGCCTCGCAGCTTCATATGCTGTGTCTTCTCTGGTCACTGCCCCTGTAACTCGCTCCAGCCTATTTATCTCAACTTCTAGGACCCTTATCTTGGCTACTGCAGTTTCGACTTGTGCCTCCCAATTCTTTGTCTCCTTCTCCAACCACCTTTCCAATTTCACAGAGAGCTCTTTCTCCATTTTTTCAGAAAGCTCTCCTAATTTTCTCTCCCACTCTTGTTCCATCCTTTTCCACTGCTCCTCCATCCACTCCTCCCTACCCGAACCATTCTCATCTGATCCTTGGGTCCTGCGAGTCCCCACCATTTTTTTTTTTTTTTTTTTTTTTTTTTTTTTTTTTTTTTTTTTTTTTAAGAGTAGGAGAGGGGAGAGTTAGAAGGGAAAATGGGGACGAGAGAGAGCAAGAGAGAGAGAGAGAGCAAGAGAGAGAGAGAGCAAGAGAAAGAGAGAGCAGGAGAGAGAGAGAGCAAGAGAGAGAGCAAGAGAGAGAGAGAGAGCAAGAGAGAGAACAAGAGAGAGAGAGAGAGCAAGAGAGAGAGCAAGAGAGATGAGAGAGAGCAAGAGAGAGAGGCAAGAGAGAGAGAGAGCAAGAAGGAGAGAGAGGCAGAGAGGAGAGAGGGGCAAGAGAGCGAGCAAGAGAGAGAGAGAGAGAGCAAGAGAGAGAGAGCCCAAAAGAGAGAGAGAGAGAGAGAGGATAGGGAGAAGAGAGCAGAGAGAGAGAGAGCAAGAGAGAGAGAGAGCAAGAGAGAGAGAGTGCAAGAGAGAGAGAGAGCAGAGAGAGAGCAAGAGAGAGAGAGAGAGCAAGAGAGAGAGAGAGCAAGATAGAGAGAGAGCAAGAGAGAGAGAAGGAGCAAGAGAGGAGAGAGCAAGAGAGAGAGCAAGAAGAGAGAGAGCAAGAGAGAGAGCAAAGAGAGAGGCAAAGGAGAGAGCAAGGGGAGAGCAGAGAGAGAGCAAGAGAGAGTGTGTGTGTGTGTGTGTGTGTGTGTGTGTGTGTGTGTGTGTGTGTGTGTGTGTGTGTGTGTGTGTAGAAAATGTAAGAATTACTGTTGAATCTGCGTTTGATAAGAGTTAACATATAATGGCTTATTTGGTAATGTGTTTGGTTGCTTATTGCGATGACAGATGTTCTCCACTCTCCTCTCTCTCTCTCTCTCTCTCTCTCTCTCTCTTCTCTCTCTCTCTCTCTCTCTCTCTCTCTCTCTCTCTCTCTCTCTCTCTCTCTCTCTCTTCTCTTCTCTCTCTCTCTCTCTCTCTCTCTCTCCTCACTCTCTCTCTCAACTGTAATATAATTCACAATTAATATACAAATTTTATTCATTCTAACATACATCACTTTATTAATTAGCTTACAACGGAGAATTTTTTAAAGCAAGAGTAAAAAAAAGTGTAAAATATTCTGGTGGATAACCTTTAACAAACGCTCAAAACAATAAAATTAATTTGGCATATATACAAAAACGAAAAAGGAATATTCCATGGCTGGAAGAATTCGCTAAAAAAAGTAGAAAGTGCACTAAGGAGTGGAACCATATGACGATATTTTGGTTTGTTTTGGGTCATTGTCAAGTCACAGATGAGTTGTGAAGAGTAGAGAAGGTTTAATTGCTGTGAATAAAATGTGATAATATATTAATGAGCTAGTCAATTAAAATTAAAAGTTAGAATTATGTAATGTTTTGTTAGGTTATCTGGGGGAGGACAGGGTGAGTGGGGAGTGAGAGGGTGAGGAAGGAGAGGGTGAGTGGGGAGAGAGAAGTTGAGGGAGGACAGGGGGAGGGGGGAGAGAGAGGGTGAGGAAGGAGAGGGTGAGTGGGGAGAGAGAGGTTGAGGGAGGACAGGGGGAGGGGGGGAGAGAGAGGGTGAGGGAGGAGAGGGTGAGTGGGGAGAGAGAGGGTGAGGGAGGACAGGGTGAGTGGGGAGAGAGAGGGTGAGGGAGGACTGGGTGAGTGGGGGAGAGAGAGGGTTGAGGGAGGACAGGGTGAGTGGGGAGAGAGAGGGTGAGGGAGGACAGGGTGAGTGGGGAGAGAGAGGGGGTGAGGGAGGACAGGGTGAGTGGGGAGAGAAAGGGTGAGAGGAGGACAGGGTGAGTGGGGAGTGAGAGAGGGTGAGGGAGGACAGGGTGAGTGGGGAGAGAGAGGGTAGGGAGGACAGGGTGAGTGGGGAGAGAGAGGGTGAGGGAGGACAGGGTGAGTGGGGGAGAGAGAGGGTGAGGGAGGACAGGGTGAGTGGGGAGAGAGAGGGTGAGGGAGGACAGGGTGAGTGGGGAGTGAGAGGGTGAGGGAGGACAGGGTGAGTGGGGAGAGAGAGGGTGAGGGAGGACAGGGTGAGTGGGGAGAGAGAGGGTGAGGGAGGACAGGGTGAGTGGGGAGAGAGAGGGTGGTAGAGAGGGAGTACTCATGTGATATAATTTAGCTTCAAGCAATTTTCCTGAGTGCCCTACATAGAAGGAGTCACTCTAAGTGCAATGAACCTTATAAACACTTCTACATTGATCGGAACACTCTTAATTAACTTTTGTTTTACTGTCCCCTTATTCTTCAAGGCAGGAAGGCGGGTCGAATACTACCTTTATCCACATAATCGCCTGCAATCATACACCGACTGGGCAGAAGCCAAAGTCATGTATATATATATATATATATATATATATATGCAATAAGATCACAGTAAACAGGTGATTTCAGAATATGCAAAACAACCACTGTGAAAGAATAGAGAAATTCCAGGCGCTTTCGTGACTACTCACATTATCATGACTACTCACATTGATAATGTGAGCAGTCACGAAAGCGCTTGGAATTTCTCTTTTCTTTCACAGTGGTTGTTTTGCATATATATATATATATATATATATATATATATATATATATATTATATATATATATATATATATAATATATATATATATATATATATATATATATTTTCAACATGTCTGCCTTCTCCCACCGAGGCAGCGTGACCCAAAGAGAAAGAAAATCCCCAAAAAGAAAATACTTTCATCATCATTCAACATTTTCACCTCACTCACACAATCACTGTTTTTGCAGAGGTGCTCAGAATACAACAGTTTAGAGGTACATACGCATAAAAATACACAATATATCTCTCCAAACTGCCAATATCTCAAACCCCTCCTTTAGAGTGCAGGCATTGTACTTCCCATTTCCAGGACTCAAGTCCGGTTATATAAAATAACCGGTTTCCCTGAATCCCTTCACTAAATATTACCCAGCTCACACTCCAACAGCTCGTCAGGTCCCAAATACCATTTGTCTCCATTCACTCCTATCTAACACGCTCACGCACGCTTGCTGGAAGTCCAAACCTCTCTCCCACAACACCTCCTTTACCCCCTCCCTCCAACCTTTTCGAGGACGACCCCTAACCCGCCTTCCTTCCCCTACAAATTTATACGCTCTCCATGTCATTCTACTTTGATCCATTCTCTCTAAATGACCAAGTCACCTCAACAAACCCTCTTCAGCCCTCTGACTAATACTTTTATTACTCCACACGTTCTCCTAATTTCCACACTCCGAATTTTCTGCATAATATTTACACCACAAATTTGCCCTTAGACAGGACATCTCCACTGCCTCCAGCTGCCTCCTTGCTGCAGCATTTACCACCCAAGCTTCACACCCATATAAGATTGTTGATACTACTACACTTTCATACATTCCCTTCTTTGCCTCCATAGATAACATTTTTTGCCTCTACATATACCTCAATGCACCACTCACCATTTTTCCTTCATCAATTCTATGATTAACCTCATCCTTCATAAATCCATCCGCTGACACGTCAACTCCCAAGTATCTGAAAACATTCACTTCTTCCATACTCCTCCTCCCCAATTTGATATCCAATTTTTCTTTATCTAAATCATTTGATACTCTCATCACCTTACTCTTTTCTATGTTCACTTTCAACTTTCTACCTTTACACGCGCTCCCAAACTCATCCACTACCCTTTGCAATTTTTCTTTAGAATCTCCCATAAGCACAGTATCACCAGCAAAAAGTAACTGTGTCACTTCCCATTTTGTATTTAATTCCCCATAATTTAATCCCACCACTCTCCAGAAACATATATATATATATATATATATTATATATATATATATATATATATATATATATATATATTATATATATATAATATAAAATTGTCCCAGAGGAAGCCTAGGCAAGTTATCTCCTATAATATAAACAAGGGTGGGCCAGGGACCTAAAAATCACACAGTCTGAATAAAAGATGATGCCTAAATCAATTGTAAATAAAAACGTGGAAAAATAATGGAAAAACGGAGTGTGTTTGTGAGGAGCAATGGACTTATTCTTTATTCATATCACAATTCGACGGCAGTAAAAAAAATATAGTAAAAAAATATGTATGCATACATACCCTGGACTCAAAATATTATATAGTGCTTTTTGTAGTTTGTTCTGTGTGATGGACACCTGTCATGTTGACACCTGTCATGTTGGCACCTGTCATGTTGACACCCGTCATGTTGACACCCGTCATGTTGGCACCTGTCATGTTGGCACCTGTCATGTTGACACCTGTCATGTTGACACCTGTCATGTTGACACCCGTCATGTTGACACCTGTCATGTTGACACCTGTCATGTTGGCACCTGTCATGTTGGCACCTGTCATGTTGACACCTGTCATGTTGGCACCTGTCATGTTGACACCCGTCATGTTGACACCTGTCATGTTGACACCTGTCATGTTGACACCCGTCATGTTGACACCTGTCATGGTGTCATAAGTTTGGTACCCACCCTCCCCTAGAGAAAAAAGTGCATGCAACATTCTTCAAATTTTCGATTAATTAAAATAATCTGATTACATTCATTTGGCGTTACATATGGAGAGTCCTCGACCACTTACCCTGGTTGAGCGGACGGAGGGTCGAGCCTCCACCACTCGTTGCTTCGAATAATACACACTCTCTTTTAAATACGTGGAGCTCTAAACCCGTGTGGGTCTTTCTGTTCAGTGAATGGCGGAGACTCGACTCTCCGTTCGCTAATCGTAAAATTCTCACGTATTTCAAGACTGGCTTTAGTTTCTGAGCTACAATGCAGATACACACACACAAACACCCGACTATCGTCAGGTGTGTGTGTGTGTGTGTGTGTGTGTGTGTGTGTGTGTGTGTGTGTGTGTGTGTGTGTGTGTGTGTGTGTGTGTGTGTGTGTGTGTGTGCGTGTACTCACCTATTTGTACTCACCTATTTGTGGTTGCAGGGGTCGATTCATAGCTCCTGACCCCGCCTCTTCGCTGATTGCTACTAGGTCCTCTCTCTCCCTGCCCCATGAGCTTTATCATACCTCGCCTTAAAACTATGTATGGTTCCTGCCTCCACTACGTCACTTTCTAGGCTATTCCACGGTCTGACTACTCTATGATTGAAGAAATACTTCCTAACATCCCTTTGATTCATCTGAGTCTTCAACTTCCAATTGTGACCTTTTGTGTCTGTGTCCCCTCTCTGGAACATCCCGTCTTTGTCCATATCGTCTATTCCGCGCAGTATTTTATATGTCGTTATCATGTCTCCCCTGACCCTCCTGTCCTCCAGTGTCGTCAGGCCGATTTCCCTCAACCTTTCTTCGTAGGACAATCCCCGTAGCTCTGGGACTAGCCTTGTTGCAAACCTTTGCACTTTCTCTAATTTCTTGACGTGCTTGACTAGGTGTGGATTCCAAACTGGTGCTGCATACTCCAGTTTGGGCCTGACGTAAATGGTATACAGAGTCTTGAACGAATCCTTACTGAGGTATCGGAAAGCTATCCGTAGGTTTGCCAGGCGTCCGTATGCTGCAACAGTTATCTGATTGATGTGCGCCTCAGGAGATATGCTTGGTGTTGTACTCACCCCCAGATCTTTTTCCTTGAGTGAGGTTTGCAGTCTTTGGCCATCTAAACTATATTGTGTCTGTGGTCTTCTTTGCCCTTCCCCAATCTTCATGACTTTGCATTTGACAGGGTTAAACTCAAGGAGCCAGTTGCTGGACCAGGCTTGTAGCCTGTCCAGGTCTCTTTGTAGTCCTGCCTGATCCTCATCCGATTTGATTCTTCTCATTAACTTCACATCATCTGCAAACAAGGACACTTCTGAGTCTATCCCTTCCGTTATGTCATTCACATATACCAAGAACAGCACAGGTCCTAGGACTGACCCCTGTGGAACCCCGCTTGTCACAAGCCCCCACTCTGACACCTCGTCACGTACCATGACTCGTTGTTGCCTCCCTGTCAGGTATTCTCTGATCCATTGCAGTGCCTTTCCTGTTATGTGTGCCTGATCCTCTAGCTTTTGCAGTAACCTCTTGTGAGGGACTGTGTCGAAGGCCTTCTTGCAGTCCAAAAAAATGCAGTCGATCCACCCCTCTCTCTCTTGTCTTACTTCTGTCACCTTGTCATAAAACTCTAGTAGGTTTGTGACACAGGATTTTCCTTCCCTGAAACCGTGCTGGTTGTCAATTATACACTTGTTTCTTTCCAGGTGCTCCACCACTCTCCTTCTGATGATCTCCATGACCTTGCATACTATACACGTTAGTGATACAGGTCTGTAGTTTAGTGCCTCATGTCTGTCTCCCTTTTTAAAAATTGGGACTACATTTGCCATCTTCCATACCTCAGGGAGTTGCCCAGTTTCAAATGATGTGTTGAAGATCTTTCTTAATGGCACACACAATATCTCTGCTCCCTCTTTAAGGACCCACGGAGAGATGTTGTCTGGTCCCACCGCCTTTGAGTGTCAAGTTCCGCATAGCAGCTTCTTCACCTCCTCCTTGGTTATATGTACCTCATCCAGCACTTGCTGGTGTACCCCCTGTTCTGATTTCCTGGAGTCCTACTGGTTTCCACTGTAAATACTTCTTTAAATCTTGTGTTGAGCTCCTCACATACCTCTCGGTCGTTTCTTGTGAATTCCCCATCACCCTTCCTCAGTCTGATTACCTGGTCCTTGACTGT
>NC_069430.1:21022398-21049898 GCF_026875155.1 Cherax quadricarinatus | reverse complement strand
GTCATATGTGGCATTTTGCCAAGGAGAGGAGTTGGAAATGAATGGTTGTCCAGAGCAATTGGTGTCAATTGCTGGCTGGACAAATACTGTAAGGAAAATGCAGTAACATTCATTGACAACTGGGACCTCTTCTATGGCAGAAATGACATGTATGCCAGGGATGGGGTTCACTTATCTAGGTGTGGGGTGGGAGCACTGGCCAACGCAGTGGAGGGAGCTGTTAGGTCTTTAAACTAGGAATAGTTAGTGGTATGGGTTTTTGCGGGAAAACTGTGAAGTCTCAGGGTAGTAATATGAGTACTAGGAGAACTAGTAATAGGCAAAATAAGGTGGATATTGGAAAGCCAGTGGCACTAATTGACAAGGACAGTAATAGGTTTAGTGGAATAACAGAAAGGAGCAGGAAGGGTAAAGAGAGAGGAGGGTCTTTAAGTATTTATTACACAAATAGTCGCAGTGCTAGGAATAAGATGGACGAGTTGAGACTAGTTGCTAGTGCAGGTAACATAGATGTATTTGCCATTACTGAGACGTGGTTTAATTCAAAAAGTCGGGACATGCCTGCAGAATGTCACATTCAGGGTTTTAAATTGTTCCAAGTAGATAGAAGTATCGGGAAGGGGATAAGAAAAGCTAAAAGGGACTATGAAATTAAAGTTGCTAGGGATTCTAAAACTAAACCAAAAAGTTTTTTCCAGGTATATAGAACAAAAGTCAGAGATAAGATAGGTCCCCTTAAAAATAACTATGGGCATCTTACTGACAAAGAGAATGAAATGTGCTCGATTTTAAATAATTATTTTCTCTCGGTTTTTACACAGGAAGACACTAATTATATTCCGGTAATTAATTTTTATAGTGGGCCAGAAGAAGATAAATTATGTAACATCACAGTCACTAGTGAAATGGTTGTGAAGCAGATAGACCGACTGAAGCAAAATAAATCACCGGGTCCTGATGAGGTTTTTTCAAGGGTTCTAAAGGAATGAAAAATGGAACTCTGTGAACCATTAACTAATATTTTTAATTTATCTCTTCAAACAGGTGTAGTGTCTGATATGTGGAAGATGGCTAATGTAATTCCTATTTTTAAAACAGGGGACAAGTCGTTACCGTCAAATTACCGCCCAATAAGCCTGACCTTAATTGTAGGCAAATTACTAGAGTCAATTATTGCTGAGATTATAAGAAGCCATCTCGATAAGCATAGCTTGATTAATGATACTCAGCATGAATTCACAAGAGGCCGGTCTTGTCTAACTAATTTATTAACTTTCTTCAGTAAAGCTTTTGAGGCTGTTGACCACGATAAAGAATTTGATATTGTTTACTTAGATTTTAGTAAGGCATATGATAGAATTCCACACCAAAGACTGTTGAAGAAAGTAGCAGCTCATGGCATTGGGGGAAGGGTGCTCTCGTGGATCGAATCATGGCTCACAGACAGGAAGCAGAGTGTCCATAAATGGGGTTAAATCCGAGTGGGGATCAGTAACAAGTGGCGTTCCACAGGGATCAGTCTTGGGCCCGTTGTTATTTATAATATATATCAATGATCTTGATGAAGGAATTACTAGTGATATGAGCAAATTCGCCGATGACACGAAGATAGGTAGCATAATAGATTCAAACGTAGATGTTAGGGAACTTCAGGAGGATTTAGACAAACTCTACTCTTGGTCAGAAAAGTGGCAGATGCAGTACAATGTAGATAAATGCAAGGTTCTGAAGCTCGGGAGTGTCCATTACCCTAGCACTTATAATTTAAATAATGTAGAACTTAGCCATACAGATTGCGAAAAGGACTTGGGGGTTATGGTTAGCAGCTACCTTGAAGATTGAGACACTTATGCAGCATATGCGAATCTTTATTCAGGAAACGTTTCGCCACACAGTGGCTTCATCAGTCCAATACAAAGAGGAAGGCGTAAGGAGAGGAGGAGAATGAGGTAATCAGTCCCTCAACCTGGAGTCGATGTGTTCAGTCCATCAATCTTGTAGAATGATGTTTTCAAACCATTCATCACAGCAGCTACCTTAAACCAAGACAGCAATGCCTAAGCGTACGTAATAAGGCAAATAGATTACTGGGATTTATATCAAGAAGTGTAAGCAACAGAAGTCCAGAGGTCATACTGCAGCTTTATACATCATTAGTAAGGCCTCACCTAGATTATGCAGCTCAATTCTGGTCTCCATATTACAGAATGGACATAAATTCGTTAGAAAACATTCAGCGTAGGATGACTAAATTAATACATAGCATCAGAAATCTTCCTTATGAAGAAAGATTGAAGACTCTTAAGTTACATTCACTTGTTAGACGAAGAATGAAGGGAGACCTGATCGAAGTGTATAAGTGGAAGATAGGTATTAATAAAGGGGATATTAACAAGGTCTTGAGGATATCTCTCCAAGAGAGAACCGCAATAATGGATTTAAATTAGATAGTTTAGATTTAGAAAGGACATAGGAAAGTATTGGTTTGGAAATAGGGTAGTTGATGAGTGGAACAGTCTACCTAGTTGGGTTATTGAGGCTAGGACTTTGGGTAGTTTCAAATTTAGGTTGGATAAGTACATGAGTGGGAGGGGTTGGATTTGAGAGGGACTTGCACATCGGAGCTTGTTTCTTGAGTGGCATTGAAAATTGGGTTGGTCAAATGTTTGTTAGTGGGATGAATTGTAAAGGACCTGCCTAGTATGGGCCAACAGGCCTGCTGCAGTGTTCCTCCTTTCTTATGTTCTTATGTTGTTACGAGTGTGCGGTGAGTGTGTGGTGAGTGTGTGGTGAGTGCGTGGCGAGTGTGTGGCGAGTGTGTGGTGAGTGTGTGGTGAGTGTGTGGTGAGTGTGTGGTGAGTGTGTGGTGAGTGTGCGGTGAGTGTGCGGTGAGTGTGTGGTGAGTGTGTGGTGAGTGTGTGGTGAGTGTGTGGCGAGTGTGGCGAGTGTGTAACGAGTGTGGCGAGTGTGTGGTGAGTGTGTGGTGAGTGTGTGGTCAGTGTGTGGTCAGTGTGTGGTCAGTGTGTGGTGAGTGCGTGGTGAGTGTGTGGTGTGTGGTGAGTGTGTGGTGTGTGTGTGGTGAGTGTGTGGTGAGTGTGCGGTGAGTGTGTGGTGAGAGTGTGGTTAGTGTGAGGTGAGTGTGTGGTGAGTGTGTGGTGTGTGGTGAGTGTGCAGTGAGTGTGTGGTGCGTGTGTGGTGAGTGTGTGGTCAGTGTGTGGTCAGTGTGTGGTGGTGCGGGGGTTTGTGGTGTTTGTGGTGAGTTGTGGTGATGTGTGTGTGGTGAGTGTGTGGTGAGTGTGAGGTGAGTGTGTGGTGAGTGTGTGGTGAGATGTGTGGTGAGTGTGCAGTGGTGTGTGGTGAGTGTGCGGTGAGTGTGTGGTGTGTGTGTGGTGAGTGTGTGGTGAGTTGGGTGAGTGTGTGGTGAGTGCGAGTGTGAGTGTGCGGTGAGTGTGCGGTGAGTGTGTGGTGAATGTGTGGTGAATGTGGTGAGTGTGTGGGAGTGTGTGGTGAGTGTGCGGTGAGTGTGTGGTGAGTGTGTGGTGATGTGGGTGTGGTGTGTGTGGTGAGTGTGTGGTGAGGTGTGTGGTGTGTGGTGAGTGTGGTGGTGTGCGGTGAGTGTGCGGTGAGTGTGTGGTGAGTGTGTGGTGAGCTTTTGTGGTGAGTGTGAGGTGAGGTGTGGTGGTGTGTGGTGAGTGTGTGGTGAGGTGTGGTGAGTGTGTGGTGAGTGTGTGGTGAGTCTGTGGTGAGCGTGTGGTGAGTGTGTGGTGAGTGTGTGGTGAGTGTGTGGTGAGGTGTGGGTGAGTGTGTGGTGAGTGTGGTGAGTGTGCGTGAGGAGTGTGTGGTGAGTGTGATTGAGTGTGTGGTGATATGCGGTGAGTGTGTGGTGAGTGTGTGGTGAGTGTGTGGTGAGTGTGTGGTGAGTGTGTGGTGAGTGTGGTGAGTGTGTGGTGTGTGGTGAGTGTGCGGTGAGTGTGTGGTGTGTGTGTGGTGAGTGTGTGGTGAGTTGTGGTGAGTGTGTGGTGAGTGTGTATGAGTGTGCGTGAGTGTGCGGTGAGTGTGTGGTGAGTGTGTGGTGAGTTGAGTGTGTGGGGTTGTGTGGTGAGTGTGTGGTGAGTTTTGTGGTGGAGTGTGGGGTGGTGTGTGGGGGTGTGGTGAGTGTGTGGGAGTGTGGTGAGTTTTGTGGTGAGTGGTGGTGAGTGTGGTGAGTGTGTGGTGAGTGTGGTGGTGAGTGTTTTTGGTGAGTGTGTGGTGAGTGTGTGGTGAGTGTGTGGTGAGTGTGTGGTGAGTGTGGTGAGTTGTGGTGAGTGTGTGGTGAGTGTGTGGTGAGTGTGTGGTGAGTGGGGTGAGGGGTGTGTGGTGAGTGTGGGGGTGATGTTTTGGGGGGTTTTGTGGTGAGTGTGTGGTGAGTGTGGGTGAGTGTGTGGTGAGTGTGGTGGAGTGTGTGGTGAGTGTGTGGGGTGAGTGTGTGGTGAGTGTGTGGTGAGTGTGTGGTGAGTGTGTGGTGATTTGTGGTGAGTGGTGGTGGAGTTTTGTGGTGAGTGTGTGTGGTGGGTGGTGTGTGGTGAGTGTGTGGTGAGTGTGGGTGAGTGTTGTGGTGAGTGTGTGGTGAGTGTGTGGTGAGTGTGTGGTGAGTGTGTGGTGAGTGTGTGGTGAGTGTGGGTGAGTGTGCGGTGGTGTGTGGTGAGGTGTGGTGAGTGTGTGGTGAGTGTGTGGTGGATGTGTGGTTGAGTGTGTGGTGAGGTGTGGTGAAGTGTGTGGTGAGTGTGTGGTGAGTGTGTGGTGGGTGTGGGGTTTGAGTGTGGGTGAGTGTGCGGTGGTGTGTGGTGAGTGGTGGTGAGTTGTGTGGTTTGTGTGGTGAGTGTGTGGTGAGTGTGTGGTGGTGTGTGGTGAGTGTGGTGTTGTGGTGAGTGTGTGGTGAGTGTGTGGTGAGTGTGTGGTGAGTGTGTGGTTGAGTGTGTGGTGAGTGGTGGTGGTGGTGGTGAGTGTGTGGTGAGTGTGGGGTTTGAGTGTGTGGTGAGTTTTGTGGTGAGTTTTGTGGTGAGTGTGTGGTGAGTGTGTGGTGTGTGTGTGGTGGTGTGTGGTGAGTGTGTGGTGAGTGTGTGGTGAGTGTGTGGTGAGTGTGGGGTTTGAGTGTGTGGTGAGTGTGTGGTTGAGTGTGTGGTTTGAGTGTGTGGTGAGGGGTTGGTGAGTGTGTGGTGAGTGTGTGGTGAGTGTTTGTGGTGAGTGTGTGGTGAGTGTGTGGTGAGTGTGGGTGAGTGTGTGGTGAGTGTGTGGTGAGGTTGTGGTGAGTGTGTGGTGAGTGTGTGGTGAGTGTGTGGTGAGTGTGTGGTGAGTGTGTGGTGAGTGTGTGGTGAGTGTGTGGTGAGTGTGTGGTGAGTGTGTGGTGAGTGTGTGGTGAGTTGTGTGGTGAGTTTTGTGGTGAGTGTGTGGTGAGGGGTGAGTGTGTGGTGAGTGTGTGGTGAGTGTGTGGTGAGTGTGGGGTTTGAGTGGTGGGTGAGTGGGGTGGGGTGGTGTGGTGGGGTGTGTGGTGAGTGTGTGGTGACGATGAAACACGAGGTGAATGCAAATTTTTCTCATGATTGGCTTATATTCCTTTCCCATTTTCCATTTATTCTTTACTGGTTCTCTCTTCCTATCTATATTCCCTTCATTCTCTCCCCTCTCTCTCTCTCTCTCTCTCTCTCTCTCTCTCTCTCTCTCTCTCTCTCTCTCCTATCCGCTCTCTTTCATTGAACTTTTTAAATTTGATTGATTTGTGTCAAAATAAAAATAATTATAAAATTTAATATTTTTTCCTATAATGAATTCATAATTTCTTAATCTTTCATATTTTTTTTATTCCATATATTTTCGTCTTTAATTCATACTTTTTCGTCCGAAATTCACATTTTTGTCATTTTTTTTGCCTTAATTCCATTTTTGGGTCATTTTTTTTTGGTCCTTATTCTTTTTTTTCATCCTTCCCTTTTTTTTTAAATTTTATGCTATTTTTTCTTGCTTTTTACAGTTTATTTTACAAAAAAAATTTGTTTATTATAATAATAATAAAAAAAATAAAAAAATAATAATAATAAAATAATAAAAATAAAAATAATTTTTTTCCTCCTCCTGGTTTTCTTTCTTTTTTTTTTTTTTCTTTCTTTCTTTCTTTCTTTTTTTCTTTTTTTTCTTTCTTTCTTTCGTTTTTCTTTTTTTTTCGTATTCTTTCGGTTTTTCGCTCTTTCTTTCTTTTTTCCCTTCTTTCTGTCGTTCTTTTTTTCCTTTTTCTTTTTTTTTTTTTCTTTCTTTTTCCCTTCATTTCTTTTTTCCCTTCCCTTCCCCGGGAAAAAACCCGATTAAAATTATTTTTAAAGGAAACCTATAACCCCCTCCTCTCCTCCTCCCCCCTCCCCCCTCCTCCTCCCCCCCTTCCTCCCTCCCCTCCCCCTCCTCCTCCCCCCTCCCCCTCCCTCCTCCTCCTTTCCTCCTCCCCCTCCCCCCCTCCTCCCCCTCCTCCTCCTGGTTTGGGTATTTACCTCCCCTCACTCCTCCTCTCCCTTCTTCTACCCTCACTCTGTCTCCCCCTCACCACCTCTCCCCTCTTTCACTCTCTCTCTTTCTCATCCCTCACTCCCTCAGGCTGACTACTGAAATCTCCCAGTTCAGGCTGACACTACTGGAATTTCCAGGTTCAGGCTGACATCTGAAATCTCTCCAGCTCAGGCTGACACTACTGGAATTTCCCAGCTCAGGCTGACACTACTGAAATCTCCCAGTTCTGGCTGACACTACTGGAATTTCCCAGCTCAGGCTGACACTATTGAAATCTTCCAGCTCAGGCTGACACTACTGGAATTTCCCAGCTCAGGCTGACACTATTGAAATCTTCCAGCTCAGGCTGACACTACTGGAATTTCCCAGCTCAGGCTGACACTACTGAAATCTCCCAGTTCTGGCTGACACTACTGGAATTTCCCAGCTCAGGCTGACACTATTAAAATCTTCCAGCTCAGGCTGACACTACTGGAATTTCCCAGCTCAGGCTGACACTACTGAAATCTCTCAGTTCTGGCTGAGACTACTGGAATCTCCCAGCTCAGGCTGACACTACTAAATCTCCCAGCTCAGGCTGACACTACTGAATTCCCAGCTCAGGCTGACACTACTGAAATCTCCCAGCTCAGGCTGACACTACTGAAATCTCCAGCTCAGGCTGACACTACTGAAATCTCCCAGCTCAGGCTGACACTACTGAAATCTCCCAGCTCAGGCTGACACTACTGAAATCTCCCAGCTCAGGCTGACACTACTGAAATCTCCCAGCTCAGGCTGACACTACTGAAATCTCCCAGCTCAGGCTGACACATTTCTACACTATATATGAGCCACATCTTCTGTGTTGGAATGTGACATAGAAACAGAAATAGTTAACCTTTGTTCCTGCTGTGTAACTGCAGTATCATTTAGAATAGTTAACTTTCGTTCCCCGTGTGTAACTATCATATAGAACACTTGCTTAATGTTCCTACTGTGTAACTGTGGTATAGAATAGTTATTGATTGTTCCCCGTGTGTAACTATCATATAGAACACTTGCTTAATGTTCCTACTGTGTAACTGTGGTATAAAATAGTTATGATTGTTCCCGTGTGTAACTATCATATAGAACACTTGCTTAATGTTCCTACTGTGTAACTGTGGTATAGAATAGTTATTGATTGTTCCCAGGGTGTAACTATCATATAGAACACTTGCTTAATGTTCCTACTGTGTAACTGTGGTATAGAATAGTTATTGATTGTTCCCAGGGTGTAACTATCATATAGAATAGAAAGGGATTGTTTTCCACAAGTGCGTCCAGTGCCGTCAAAAGTGCACAGAAGTGCGTCCAGTGCCGTCAAAAGTGCACAGAAGTGCGTCCAGTGCCGTCAAAAGTGCACAGAAGTGCGTCCAGTGCCGTCAAAAGTGCACAGAAGTGCATCCTTGTGTCATTAAAGTGCGTCCATTTTCATGAACAGTGCACACAGGTGCGTCCAAGTGCAAAAGTGCTGCACACAGGTGCACACAAGCGTGCACACACACACACACACCCACACGTGTACCTCTGCATCACCATGTAGGTTGTCTGTGTGCACAGACCTGAACTTTAATGTCAGTTGCTGCGGCGGCCACAGATGCAACTCAATTATCAAGTGAACCATATTCTCTGCAACATTGTCGCTTGTTGCACACAGACCTAAATAAGAACAAATTAATTTTTTTAACAAATTGATCAAGACGCAATTAATTTTTTTTAATCCTGACCAAATTGATCAAAACGGAATTCAAATTATTTTCAAAATTTTATAATTTTTTTCATTACCAACTGCATGTTACAAAAAATCAAAATTTACACACACAGAAAGGAAGAAGTGTAAACAATAGTGTATGTAAATGCGTCTGGAAATACGAAACAGAGAAGAGAAAATGTCAGTGAAAGAGAAGAATATGCAAAATTCAACAGTTGTTTATGGCGCGGTTTGCCTGGACAATAGGACAGCAGCCATACAACACTGACTGGAATATTCTGTATAGGTATGTATGTATGCATACACAGAGCTCGAGAGAGAGAGAGAGAGAGAGAGAGAGAGAGAGAGAGAGAGAGAGAGAGAGAGAGAGAACAGGACTGACTCAAATATTCCACTGGGATGTATAATATTGGGAAACCGAGGCGCTGTCAGTAATGTCATCACATCAGCAGCCGGGAAAAGAAAAAGTTTCTAATTGTTTTTCGTCAATAGTCTTTTTTAATTAAAGAATGTGGATGCAGATTAGTGTAAGAGCAATAAGTGAATAATGCAGTCGGATGAGGTAAACACAGCAGTATATGAATGACATAGCGCGTTTATAGGCACAAAGGCGGAAATGTAACATGCGTAACCACCTTCTACTGGGACTACGCTTCTCTCTGTGTAAAGCTTCACGCAGACTAAAACAAAGTCCCAGTAAATCGCCTCACCACTGGTGGTGAGGCGATCATTTCAGCCACCAGCCGCAGCCACTTTAATACATTAGATTTTACCGATGAGGTGGCTAGTTTACTGTGCACCCCATATCCATCCTGGGCAGGGCAGTGCAAGAGCATTTGGATACATAAAAGGCCTAGAAACTAGGCTCCATAAAGATTAACAGGACATTTGGATTTATATCTGCGGTTGATTTGTCTGTTGTATGAAAATTTAAGGAAATTCGATTAATATGTCTGGTATCTCATTATATTTGAGAAGATACCTTGGCATTTCACATATATTCCTCTATATTCCTCAATAAATGGAGAACTAAGCACAGTGTTCAAGATAGTGGCCATAGAGCTGACCACATAATTTGCATTTAGTTTGATCATCTGTGTCTGCGAATATGTCATATGTACTGATTACCTCATTCTACTCCTCTCCTTACGCCTTCCTCTTTGTATTGGACTGATGAAGCCACTGTGTGGCGAAACGTTTCCTGAATAAAGATTTCCATATGCTGCATAAGTGTCTCAATCTTCAACTTCTAAATAAGCCTAAGGTGTCCCGTACCTCGATTGCAAGCGCACTCACTTCACACACTGAGGTCTGTGGTTCGATACCCGGTACTGATGGAAGCATTAGGACGTGTGTCCTTAAGACACCTGCTGTCCCTGTTCACCTATCAGTAAGATAGGCACCTGGATGTTAGTCGACTGGTATGGGTCGCATTCTGGGGAGAAAAGTGACTTTATTTGCTCGAAATGCTTTGGATAACAATGGGCTTTCTATATAGTAGTAGGTCATTGATATCAGTTAGGCCTGTATACATTGTATACGTACTTGTAAAAATAAAGATTATTATTATTATTATTATTATTACTATTATAAGCCTGGCTACTACAACATCAATCACTGTCAACACTGCAAGTTGATCCATAAACGTACTTATCTACGTTTCGACTTCTAACTTCATTTCTTTAACATTCTGTTTCATTATTTACTGCTCTCCTAATATAGTTTATAATATTATTCCTTTTCTCTAAACATTTTCCATCTATTCCCTTATCTGTTTACTACTATCAAATTCTTCTAGTTTTTTAATATTGAATGGTTCTAAAAACTGTAAATTTGTTACCCCAATCTCCTTCGGGAAAAAAAGTTGGTAATTCTAAAAGTTTCCACCTGTTGTGGTGTGTGTGTGTGTGTGTGTGTGGGGTGTGTGTGTGTTGTACTCACCAAAATTGTACTCACCTAATTGTGGTTGCAAGGGTCGAGACTCAGCTCCTGGCCCCGCCTCTTCACTGAGTGCTATTAGTTCCTCTCTCTCCCTGCTTCATGAGCTTTATCTTACCTCATCTTAAAGCTATGTATGGTTCCTGCCTCCACTACCTCACTTGCTAGGCTATTCCACTTCCTGACTACTTATGATTGAAGAAATACTTCCTAACATCCCTTTGATTCGTCTGGGTCTTCAACTTCCAATTGTTACCCCTTGTTTCTGTGTCCCCTTTCTGGAACATCCTGTCTCTGTCGTGAGAGAGAGAGAGAGTAATAAGAATGATGACTCGGATTCTCTCTTCTCTCCCCTCCATCCCTCCTTCCCCTCCCTCCTTTTTCTCTGTATCCACCCACCTCCCCTCACCCCCACTTCCCTCACCCTTCATCTCTCCACCCTCATCTCTAATATAAAATTCCAGACGCTGGTGGTGGGGGCGAGAGGGAGGGGAAGCCGTTGTTTGCCTTGTCCCCAAGGCAAAGAGAGGGGAAAGAAAGGGGAGACGGCTCTACCTATTGCACGCGAGGGGAGATGAACCCACGAATAACAGAGAGGGGGGAGGGGCTGGTAGTGTTGTGTTCGTTCAGGATACAGGACACGTGTATCCTGACAAGGTCTTAGTCACGTGATGAGCCGCTAACCGCAGCTTTTAAGGTCATATGACCGGGAACTTCCGCTGACTTACTGATCCACTTCGTAAGAAACTGAAGAATAATATCTGCGTGACCGGCATCGTTTCAACGCTCACTTTTATTTTCTAGTCAATATTCCAGTTTCTGCTTTGCTAGACTACTACCTTCAGACGTTTCCCTATCTCCTCTAATCCCTCTAATAAAAGTGAATTTAAATCTGAAATAAGCTTAGCGCTCTTTCCTTCCACATATATGCTACATTTTGTAATTCCTATTTTACTCGGTGGATTATAATTATTTTAGTTTATTTGCCGTAAGTGTTTTCTTACTCTGCTGGTACCCTTGGGGCTGGGTTTGCCCTTTTGTGGTCAAAGGTGTCTTTGCGTTCAGTGCAGGATAGTTTTAAACTTCTACAGGTTACACTGGGGGGTTCCTGGAAGATTTTCCCAAGGGACCCAACCCCCCAATCCCCAGTCCAAATCAGGTTTTCTTGTTGGATCAATAAGGTTTTTAAGGGCTAGCAGCACACTATAATTTTTACGGACCAATACCCGTTGTTCGGGAAGCGTGTTTAAACCTTTAAATAAGTGTGTGTGTTTGTACTCCCCTTTTTTTGTACCCCCCAAATTGTGGTTGCGGGGATCGAGCCCCTTAGTCTTGGCACCGCCTTTTAAATTGATCGAAAATACTTTTCCTCTCACTTCCTGCTCCATGAGCTTTATCTTCCCTACCCCTTAAAACTTTTTTTTGGTTTCCTGCGTCCACGGGGGGTTACTTACCGGGCCCGGTTCCCCCTTTTTGCCCAAGAAATATGACTGAAAAAAATTTTTTCCCTTTAACATCTTTTTAAACTTATCTGAGTCTTATTTTTCCCCAATTTTGGGGCCCCTTTTTGTGTGTTTTTACCCCCTAATTGTACTCATTTAAATTTGTGGTTTAGGGGTCGAGATCAGCTCCTGGCCCTGCCTTTTTAAAGGATCGCTACTGGGTCCCCCCCTCCCCCTGCCTCCATGCCCTTTTAATCAAAACCTGTCTTAAATTTTTGTATATTTCCCTGCCCCCCTACAACGCTTCCCCGACTATTCCGTTTTCCTAAAAAACCTTTTTTGGCTGAAAAAAATTACTTCCAAACATCCCTTGGACTCATCTGTGTCTTCAGATTCCAATTGTGCCCCCTTGTTTCTGTTTTCCCATCTCTGGAACATCCTGACTCTGTCCACCTTTTTTATTCCACGCAGAAATTTTGTATGCCCGTTATCATGTTTTCCCCTACCCTCCTGTCCCCCAAGCGTCTTTCAGCCCAAAATTTCCCTTTCCTTTCTTCATGGGGAATTTCCCCCTTACTCGGAAATAGCCTTGTTGCAAACTTTTCCCACTTTCTTTTAATTTCTTGTCGTGTTTGCCCAGGTGGGGGTTTCCCAAAAAATTTGATGTGCGTACTCCAAGTATTGGCCTGACGTACCCCAGTTTTAAAAAGGTCTTAAAACGATTCTTTACTAAGGTACCGGAACACTATTTCGGTTTTTCCCAAGCCCCCTTATGTTGCGCATTTTATCGGGTTTTAATGTGGGGGGGTGTGTGTTGTGTGTGTTTTCTATGGGGTTTTCCCCAGTACCTTTTCTGAATTTTTTGAATGGAGTTCGGGATTGCGGAAAAATAATCAGAGAAGTTAAAGTTTGTGAGAGAGTTGCTAAAACGTTGAAAGTTTTCCCGGGAAGTAAACGGTTTCAAAGTCCATGTTTTAATTTTGGTTAACAGGAGTAGGGAATGGGGGGGAATTTAAGTGGGGGGAGGGTTTCTATGTAGTTTAGATGGTTTTGGGGTTTGGGTTTGGGTTGGGTGGGAACTGGGATGTTGCTCGGGGTTTCGAGCGGGCCTTTTTGCTTTTTGGCAGTTCTTGCGGGGGAGTAATATGCGTTACTCTCAGCCTTAGCGGAGTATGGGGAAATTTTTCACCCGCTTCAGCTCTCAGCTAAATAGGGGAAAAAAAAATATATAGTTTTTTTTTTGGGTTTTTTAAAAAATAATTTTTATGAATTTTTAAAAAATAAAATGGGTTTTCAAAAAATTGTAAGTTCGCGGGGGAAAGAATATTTATAGGAGAGTGAGAGAGGGGAGAGAGAGAGGGGGAGATGAGAGGGGAGAGAGAGAGGAGAGAGAGGGGAGGGGGAGAAAAAAGGGGAAAAGGGGGAGAGGGGAGAGGAGGAAGAGATGGAGAGAGAGAGAAAAGAGAGAGAGAGAGAGAGGGGGGGGGGGAGAGAGAGGAGAGAAAGAGGAGAGAAGAGAGAGGAAATTTCTTAAAAAAAATTGAGTCAGGAAAAAAACTGTCATTTTATACCCACATCTCTTCCCTTTAACTCTTTTTTCTCTAACCCCTTCCCCCCTTTTCCCTAGAAACCTCCCTCCCCTAAAAAAAACCCCTTCTCTAACTCCCCCCTCCCCTAACAAACCCCTTCCACAAACCCCCCCTCCCCTTAATTTTTCCTGAAGTTGTTATTCTTTAATCCTTATTGATGACTGTACACACCCATAAACTTACCCCCCCTCTCATTTTCCAATCTTCGGCCCCAAACCCCTCGAAGTCCCGGGCCCTCAAGGCCCCCTTTTTCTCAAAAGTCGCAAAACCCTTGAAGTCCCTTTTCCTCAAGGTCTAAAATCTTCAAAGTCTCAGTCTAAAAGGCCCCCATCTTTTAATTTCCCCCCTTTTAAGTCTCTTTCCCTCCCCCCAAACCCACCTCATCAACCCCCATAGCCCCCAGCTCCACGTTTCCCCCCCCCTCCTTTTCCTTTCACCCTTCTATGTTTTCCCTCCCTCGCTCCCCTATCCCTTCTTCCCCTCCCAAGCCTCCCTTCCCACTCCTCCACTTCCCCCATCCCCCAAGACCAAGTTAATTTTTCCACAGCTGCCCCATCCAAGAAAAATTTGCATATCCTGCCCCGTTAAAACCCTTACACTCAATATCCGCCCAGATCGGGGGTTTATGTTTAAAACCCCCCTACCCCACACCACCCCCCAAAACCCCCCACCCCAACCCAGTCTGGTCGTGTGCCTTTGTTCCCCCCCCCAGTCTTGTTGTGTTTGTCCCCTTTAAAGTCTTGAGTCTTTTTTTTCCTCTCGTTGGGTGTCTTTGTTTCCCTCAGTCTTGTGCCTTTGTTTCCCCTCAGTACGGGAGTAGTGCTAAAGGGGGACAGCAGCGGGGAAATGGGGGGATGCAAAAGGGATTTTTCCCTTGGGTCGGGGCGCTCCTTGGGGCCCGGGTGGTCACAGACCAGGCCTCCTGGCAAATCAAGACTTGATCAAGGGATGGGGGAAAGGGAGGGGGGGAGGGCCGAAAACCAACAAAAATTGTGAAGAAGTCATGGTGATTAAAAGTCTCTTTTCATGAAAATTCGGTTTTAGTCTTCCCGTGTAGACTGATGTTCACTGACTAAAACACGGTATCTTGTGATTCTTTTATTTCACTCATTTCCTTATTGTCATCTTTTATGGCCCATCCCTTTTAAGTAAGACCCTTTTGTATTAAAGAGCCAATTTAGTATAAAAAGGCCCCCCCCTGAAAAGCCAAATTTAAAGGGGGGCCCAAATTTTTTTTTTTTTATGAAGAATAAAAAAATTTTTGTAATTGTTGACACTGGCAGTGTGGAACCTACAAAAAAATAAAATATATTTTCTTGTGGGGGCCGAATCCATTTCCTAAAAGGGCCACATCCCGGCCCTGGGTCCGAAAGGAAAGGGAACCCGGGAAATTTTCCCGCAAAAGGGAAGGAGAATTTGGGTTTCCCTTCCTTTTTTTACTTACGGTTCTTTCTCCGCTGTCTTCCCTGTACTCTAATGATGCAGCGTTTGTGTTTGATTTTCTCCTTTTTCTTAACCAGAGTTTCTTTTCCAAATACAAAGAGAGAGTCTTCTCCCTTTTGGGATTTTGCTGTCTGCCTGTAGGGGGGGTGCCTCTCTCAGGTTTTCATCTTCTCTTTTGCCTTTGAGGTAGGGTGTCTGGATAAAAACCCCAACTTTCAAAAGGGGGTTCATTTTCCCAAGAAATAGTTTAGATCTCTGGGGGGCTTTCCCTTTATTCAGTGCATCTCCCCTAATTTTGGGGGTTTTATCGACCCACATTTTGATTTTCTTTTTACTAAAAATTGAATTTTTTTAAATTTCATCCTTGTGACTGGTGTGTTTCTTTTTAAAGGGGCACTGCCCCAGCAGGTCTGTACCTTGATTTTGTTGTGGTCAGAGCTGAAAGTTTTCGCCACCCTTGTGCCCTAAATAGGCCTTAATTTTTTTGGAAATATAAGTTTGGTTTTTTCCCAGTCGGGTTTTTTAATAATTCATTTGTGTGGGGAAAGGGTTCCCTCCAAACTAGCTAAAGTAACCCCTTTGAAATTTACAATCCTTCCATTTCTTTATTTAAGATGTCTCAAATTGAAGTCTCCAAACTTTAAAGCTTTTTTTGGGAAACATTTTTTGATAGGCTTTCTAGACAATTTTTCCCTTTCCCAGAAAAATGGCCCTTTGGGAACTGCGCGAGGTTGGGTTCGGCGGTTTTGAAAAACCACAAAAAACAAAATTCTGGTTTTCTTTTTTGATGGCCCGAATTTCGACTACATCATTTGCGGTGTTCAGTAAGAAAAAGGAGGAGGAGGAGAAAAAAAGAAGAGGATTTTGAAGGAGAACGAGAAGGAGGGAAAGGGGTGCCCGCACCAGGAGGGTGGAAGGGGGGAGGGGAAAAAGAAGGAGAGAAAAGGGAAATGGAAAAAGTGTAAGGGGATCAGAAGCCCTTTTCAGAACCCACCAGAGCAAAACAGTTTTTCAACAACAACATCAAAACAACAAAACGACAACAACGGGCATCACCGACGACAACGAAAACGGCAAAACCAACAAAAAGTTTTTCCCTTCTGAAAAAGGTGGGAAACCAAAAGGGCCCAAAATTAGTATACATTGTACAGGGTAATTGAAAGGAGGGTGGACTGGGGAGGAGAATGCGAGGGGCATTTAAAAATGGGTTTAAAAAGATGAAAAAAAGGGAAAGGGCAGAAAAGGGGAAGACGAAAGAAAATGGGAGACCAGAGAAGAAGGGAAAGCAGGTGTGTTCACGAAACCCGTAATGAAAAACGGGGGGAAGAAAAGCCCGGGAAAAAAAGTAGGAGGTTTAAAGGGGAAAAAGGAAAAAGAAAATTGAGAGTTTAATAATAAGAGGGGTTAAAGGGTAATTAGGAAAAGAGGTTGGAAACAAGGAGGGAAAAAAAATTAGCAGTAGGTGAAAAAAATGGATTATGTTAAAAAGGGGGGAGGGGTAAGAAGGAGTAGGATAAGGGAAAAAGAGGATGCCAAAAAAAGAAGGAAAAATTAGAAGGGAAAAATAAATTGTTGTTGGATTAAAAAGGGGTGAGGACAAAAAGAAGGGGAAAAAAGAAGGGGAATTTTATTTATTTATATGAAGGGTTAAAAACAGCAGACAGACAGGGCACATAGAAAAACAGACAGGGGCAAAACAAGGGGAAAAAAAAGACACATTTGCAGACAGGGGCAGACAGCAGACAGACAGACAGACAGATAGACGAAAACATAGGGCAGACAGCCGACAGACAGACAGACAGACAGACAGTAGAAAAGACAGACAGCAGACAAACAGACAGCAGACGGATAAACACACAGACATCCCTACATACAGACGACAGGGCCCCAGGGCAGCAGGGGGGCAGAGATACCGTACTTACCAGGGCAGATTAAGGGCTCTTTTGCTCGGCTTTGGCGGCTTTTAGCAAGAAATTCTTTAGTTATTTTTTGAAAGTTAAACTCGGGAAGAAATGAAGAGGCAGTCGTGTAGGATCAAAAATTTCGAACTTTCGTTTTTGGAACGCAAAAGAAATTTTTGTTTGTGTTGGGGCGCAAAACTTAAATTATCGTATGGTTTTAAAAACAAAAGAAAACTGATGTCTTCGGGGGGGGAAAAAATTTTATATTTTGGGGGAAAAAGAAATTTGTTCTTTGAGGCTAAAAAGAAAAATTTTGTCGCTTTCCAGCGAAAATTTAATTGTGTCGTTTTAGGGAAATTTAAAATCTGTCTGTTGATGCCCAAAATAAAATGTTATGACGGGGGAGGGCAGGGCGTCCATTTATGCGTTATTTTAAAAAAATTTTTGATGTTTTGGGGTGTGCCATGTTTTGGGTTTGTGTGTTGCGGGAAAAAAAACCGAGTTGGAATGTGTGTTGGAAAAGTGGGTTTTGTTGGGTGTGATGTGTTGGAATGTGATTGGGTTTAAGTGATGTGTTGGAAAGTGAAAGTGTTGGAATGTGAGTGTTTTTGGGAAAGTGATTTTGTTGGAATGGGATGTTTTTGGAATGTTATGTTTTTGGAATTGGTGTGTTGGAATGTATGTGTTTGGGAAAGTGATGGGTTTTGGGAAAGTGATGTGTTTGGAAAATTTATGTGTTGGAAAAGTGATGTGTTGGAATGTTTATGTGTTGGAACGTGATGTGTTGGAAGTTTTTTTTGGAATGTTTTGTGTTGGAATTTGATGTGTTGGAATGTGATGTGTTTGGGAAAGTGAGGTTGGAATGTGATGTGTTGGAAAAAGTTATGTGTTGGAATTGATGTGTTTGGGAAAGTGAGTGTTGGGGGTTTGTGTTTTGGGAAAGTGAGTGTTGGAATGTGATGTGTTGGGAAAGTTATTGTTTGGAAGTGATGTGTTGGGAAAGTTATGTGTTGGAATGTGATGTGTTGGAATGTTTGGTGTTGGAATGTTGGGTGTGTTGGAAAGTTTGTGTTGGAAAGTGATGTGTTGGAATGTGATGTGTTTTTAAAAGTGATGTGTTGGAAAAGGATGTGTTGGAATTTTTGATGTGTTGGAAAAGTGATGTGTTGGAAAATGTTTGTGTTGGAAATTTTTTTTTGTTTTGGAAAAAGATGTGGGTTTGGGAAAGTGATGTGTTGGGGAAAGTGATTTGGGTTTGGAATGTGTTTTGTTGGAAGTTATTGTTGGGAAAGTGATGTGTTTTGGGAAAGTGATGTTTTTGGGGAAAGTTATGTGTTTGGGAAAGTGAGTGTTGGAAAGTTATGTGTTGGAATTTTGAATTTTGATTTGGGAAAGTGGGTGGGTTTGGGAAAGTGATGGTTTTTGGAATGGTGTTGGGTTTGGGAAAGTTATGTGTTTGGGAAAGTGATGTGTTTTGGAAAGTGATGTGTTGGGAAATTTTTGTGTTGGGGGAAAGTGATTGGGGTTTTGGGAAAGTGAATTGTTGGAATGTGATTTTTGTTGGAATGTGATTGGTGTTGGGAAAGTGATGTGTTGGAATGTGATTTTGTTGGAATGTGGGTGTGTTGGAATGTGATGTTTTTGGAATGTGATGTGTTGGGAAAGTTTTATGTGTTGGAAAGTGATGTGTTGGAATGTTATGTGTTGGAAATTTTTGTGTTGGAATGTTTTTGTGTTGGAATGTTATGGGTTGGAATGTGATGTGGGTTGGGGAAAGTTATGTGTTTTGGGAAAGTATGTGGGTTGGGAAAGTGTTGTGTTGGAATGTTATGGGGTTGGAAAGTGATGGTTGGAATGTTTATGTGTTGGGGAAAGTTGGAATGGGATGTGTTTGAGGGAAAATCTCTGAAAACTAACGTGTTTCCTTGCAAGCCTTAAAAGAGGGGCCCGTTTATGCTCTTTAAGAGTTCTGGGCCCGTCTTCTATGGGCTCACTGACTTCCCCTGGTCAGTGAGCCCATGAGAGGACAGGGCACAGTAACTGATTACCCAAATTTTTAAATTTCCAATTAATAAGTATTTTATTAATTTAAGGGGCAAAAAATTTAATTATTTCCAATGACTTCTTAAAAAGTTTCAAACTTTATGATGTCAGTATGTAGTTTTAAAGGGGTTAACCCCTGGAATCGAAAACCTTAAAGCTGCGGCCTCGTGGTTATCACAAAAACACCCTCAGAAATGGGACACAAATTTCATTTTCCCCGGAAAAAAAAAATTTTTTTTAAATTTTTTTTCAGATTAAATACATTCAGTTAGAGGAAGTTTTAAAATGCAGTTAGGGTTTTTCATAAGGGGGGTTATCAGTGACTTTTGGCTGTTTCAAGAGGGAACCGGGGAGGCATTAAAGTCAATACTGACCAGCCCGGTTTTTTGGTTGCACGTTGGATTGCGTGCGGGCCCGGGAGGGAAAAAGTCCCGGTTGATCCCGGCATGATTTCCACCCGGAAAAGGGCCCGGTTTTATGGATCAAAGGCCCCCAGGGGTGTTGACCCCCCCGGAAAAACCCCCAAGGGAGAAATCCAGGTAGTCTCCAGGTAGACAGGGGCACAGCCGCTAGTCTAACCTTTTTCTTTAAAATTTTTGTTTTTCTTGATTTAAGAAAAAAAGGGCCTATGAAGAGCCCCGGGAAAACTAAGCCTATTTTCCAAGAAAATGAAGACTAAAGGGGCAGTCTCTCTTTAAACAAATTCTAATCATTCTAATCGAATCATTCTAAAACATTACAGTATTTAACTAATAAAAAAAATGAAATTACTCAATTGCAAAAAAAAATTATTTTTAAGTTACAAAAAAGGGCCCGCGATACGAAAAATGTATGAAAAAAAAAAACCCCGTGGTAGGAAAAACGCAACACAGAGGGTGGATGAAGGTTTCTTGCCCCAGTTACAAAACACTGGGGAAAAAATCTGCTTTTCCCTTCTGAAGCTGTGAATTTCTAATAATGGTTCCCAAAGGGGAATCTTCTGGACCCCCAAATGGCCCCCCCCTTTGGAACCCCTTAAAAAAGTCCGTTCGCTTAAACCCGGTACATCCCCCTTAAAACCCGCCGTTCAGCCGGTGAGAAATTGTAGAAATGCTCAGATAAATTTCAATTTCCCGCAAATACACAAAGGCTAAAGCACACAGTGGTGCAAACCTAAAATAATTTTACTGTAGTGAGTGTTTTTTTGTGGACTAAGTATTGGCTTTTGGAATATCCGTTGCATATTATAATAATAGTAGAAACGGGCGTAGTAATGCAAAAATATCTGTATTCTTCATTCCAATTAAATTTTTCATGAACGCTGACAAAAGCTACATGATGACTCTCTTCACCAAAAATTTCTGGGGTTAAGGAGAGTGGTTTTTGGGGAAAGTGAGGGGAGCGAGGGAGGAAAAAAACTCTTTTGATTTCTACCCTCACTTTGTCTTTTCTGGGAAACAGTGGGGGATAATCCGTAAACCGAGTTGTTTTTAGTGGTTTTTTCCCCTAGATAGACTGGAAAAAGGGCTTTTAAGTAATTTCTTTTTTAAAAAAAATTTTCCCTTCCTTCCCCCTGTCCTTAAAACACGACACACACACTCTCTCACACACAACCACACCACACACACACACACCCCACCCCACACTCACACACACACAACCCCAAACACACAACATCGCAATAGAGCGGGTGGTTTACACCCCTGGTGCAGTGGGGCCCGAAGGCTCAAAACATGGGGGGCCAAAAACTCCCGATATGGGCGACTTTAACCACAAAGGGGATCGAATTTGGGGGAAATTTTTGCCACATGGGGGCCAAGATACATGGAGGGTCTAAAATGATTTGGGGGTGGTATGGAAAAAATTCTGTACCCAAAAGTAAGGGACCCCCTACAAGAGAGAAAAGGAGAGGATGAAACCCGCAAGGGCTGGACTTTGTATTCACCTTTTAGTAGTGCAGATATTTGGACATCACATATGAAAGGGGCCCCCTTTGGGGGCCCGCGATCATTTTGGTTTTGAGCCTTTTGGGAAAACACAGTTTGAGCTACAAGTGGAGGGGAAGCAGGAAGGCCCGGGCGAATGAAAAAAAAATTCAGGAAAGGGGACTACACAGGAAAAAGGAAAAGGGAAATTTCTGAATGAGGGTTTTAGTGGGGGGCAGAGAACTGGCAGGGAAACCAGTTAAAGAGTGATGGAATATGTAGCCAATGTTTCAAAAGGGGGTGAGGGGAGGGTTTTTAAACCCAAAGGGGGAACCCGGAAAAATGAAAAAACCAGGGATGAGCCCCTGGGTTCAAACCCAAAAATGCCCAAAGGGGGCAAAAACCAAGGGGGTGCTAGGGAATGGAAAAAAAATATAGAAGGCCCAAAGGGGCCCCCGGAGAATAAGGAGGCAGTTGTAGGGGGCCAGAAAAAGGGAAAATGCACAGATAAGAAGGGGGGCCCAAAGTCAATATGGAAAAAGACATAGCAGCAAAAAGCCAAAACTGGGCCGGAAGCTGGTTATACAGCCACATCAGGAAGAAAAACAACCGTCAAGGAACCCGGGAATAGGCTAAGGAAAGGGGGGAGGAGAGACAACAAGAAATGACAGTGAAAGGGATTTTGAGGAATCAAAAGAGATTCAAAGGGGAAATGTTCAAGAGGAGGGCGAAAGGGGGTCCAGAAAGCGGAAAAAAAGGGGGGTACCCCACCATGTGTGGCACAGTTCACACAACCGAGGAAGAAGTGAAGAGGCTTCTGGGGTGAAGCAGATACCTCAAAGGCAAGGGCCGGGTAAAATCCCCTCCTGGGGGCCCGAGAGGGGGGAGCAAGAGGGCTATGTGTACCCCTAACAACAATATTCAATACATCTATCGAAAAAAGGGAGATTGCCTTTTGGGATGGAAAAAAAAGCAAATGTTCGGTACCAATCTTTTAAAAAAGGGGGACAGCATGAAGCCCCTAAATACGACCCGTGTCCTGACATGTAGCATGCAAAACTGGGAATTTTCAGGGAAGAATGGGGGAACATCTAGAAAGGGAATTTTGGGTCTCATCACCCGCAACAATATGGTTTTAGAGGGCGGGGGGAAAACCTGTGTCACAAAATACTGGGAGTTTATGAATGGTTTACAGCAGTAAGACAAGAGAGAGAGGGGGGGTGGGGTTTTCATTTTTTAAGACTGCAAGAAGGGTTTGACACAGTACCACACAAAAGGGGTTAGGGGCAAAAATGGAGGGGCCAAAACAGGAATAACAGGGAAGGCATGCGGATCAGGGAATATTTCGGAAGACAGCAGCGGGGTAATGGTACGAGGCGAAAAGGGGTCAGAAATGGGCACCTGGACCAGCGGGGTCCCACAGGGGTCAGTCCTAGGACCAGTGCTGTTTCTGGTATTTGTGAACGACATGACGGAAGGAATAAACTCCGAGGTGTCACTGTTTGCAGATGACGTGAAGTTGATGAGAAGAGTTCATTCGATCGAAGACCAGGCAGAAATACAAAGGGATCTGGACAGGCTGCAGACCTGGTCCAGCAACTGGCTCCTGGAGTTCAATCACACACACACACACACACACACACACACACCACACACACACACACACACTACACACACCACACACACACACACACACACACACACACACACACACTCACACCACACACACACACACACACACACACACACACACACACACACACTCACACACACACACACACACTCACACACATACCACACACACACACACACACACACACACACACATCACACACACACACACACACACACACACACACACACACCACACACACACTCACACACACACCACACACACACACACACACACACACACACACACACACACACACACACACACACACACACACACACACACACACACACACACACACACACACTCACACACCACACACACACACACACACACACACACACACACACACACACACACTCACACAACCTCAGAACAGCATTCCGACATCTTAATAAGGAATCATTCAGGACCCTGTACACCGTGTATGTTAGGCCCATATTGGAGTATGCGGCACCAGTTTGGAACCCACACCTAGCCAAGCACGTGAAGAAACTAGAGAAAGTGCAAAGGTTTGCAACAAGACTAGTCCCAGAGCTAAGAGGTATGTCCTACGAGGAGAGGTTAAGGGAAATCAACCTGACGACACTGGAGGACAGGAGAGATAGGGGGGACATGATAACGACATACAAAATACTGAGAGGAATTGACAAGGTGGACAAAGACAGGATGTTCCAGAGATTGGACACAGTAACAAGGGGACACAGTTGGAAGCTGAAGACACAGATGAATCACAGGGATGTTAGGAAGTATTTCTTCAGCCACAGAGTAGTCAGTAAGTGGAATAGTTTGGGAAGCGATGTAGTGGAGGCAGGATCCATACATAGCTTTAAGCAGAGGTATGATAAAGCTCACGGCTCAGGGAGAGTGACCTAGTAGCGATCAGTGAAGAGGCGGGGCCAGGAGCTCGGACTCGACCCCCGCAACCTCAACTAGGTGAGTACAACTAGGTGAGTACACACACACCATTACACTGTCACCTCCTCTCAGCAGTACACCTTTAACTCCAGCGTGCACTAGTAAGTGTAGTCGTGTTGTGGAGAATTAAAACGACACGGTGTGGAGTTCCGCTTTTTTTCAATTCCATCGTTGCCAAAACTCAACACGCGTGATGTCCAATTTTTGTGTGTGATCATTTAGCAATTACCAACACAATTTAGTGGTCTTTGCCTCTGATGAGGGTGGCGAGTGACATTTGTCGATATCAAATTGATTGCGTGTTTGTGTGGGTTCCTTGTGTGTGTGTGTGTGTGTGTGTGTGTGTGTGTGTGTGTGGTGTGTGTGTGTGTGTGTGTGTGTGTGTGTGTGTGTGTGTGTTGTGTGTGTGTGTGTGTGGTGCGTGTGTGTGTGTGTGTGTGTGTGTGTATCTGTCTGTTTTCCTATACGTCTGTCTTCACGTAAATCAATACCTCGGAAATTAGGACAATCAATCACGAAGCTTATCGAGGAAATTGGACGCATTCCAGGCAAGCAATTTTCCCTTCTCCGAGTGTCCTCTTTCTCAAGAAGGAAGTTGATGCTGAATATCAAGAGGAATTTTGCTCACTAAAGACGAAAGGAGTGAGAAACAGCTGATATTTTTCGGAACAGCTGCTGGAGTACACACTGAAATCATTTCTCTACGAGTTTTTTTTTGGCCACAACTTAGATATTTCAATTTGGATATATTAAATCACCGATTCTTTTTAGTTTATGTAACCTGTTGTTTTGCTTCCAGCTCCCACTCGGTATTTATTCTCGAATGGAGGAGGGTTCGTCGTTTCAAAATAGTTTGTGGGTCCACTAGCATTACCTCGTAGCTGGGAATTTATCGAAGCTCGAGATTGTTAAAGAATTTATTTTAGCATTCATTATCTCGTCCTCATTAACTTTTCCACACGAAATCATCAGCACTAACACATCAACTTCTCCACACAGAATCATCATCACTCCCATATCAACTATTTCACACAAGATCATCAACACACCCATATCAACTTCTCCACACAATATCATGAATACTCCCACATCAACTTTCATACAAACCCACGTCAACTTCCCACAAGATCATCAACACTCCCACGTCAACTTCCCACAAGATCATCAACACTCCCAAAATTAGGGAAAACGGCGATGAATTATATTTATTTCCCCTACCTGCAGCAATCCCGCTAATCTTTACTTATTGCACAAAAACAACAAAAGCTATATTGTTGGAAAAAGGACACAAAATATAAACAATGGGACCTTTTACTGGAAAGGTTTCGGCCCTGGGACCTCCTAAGCTCACAGGACCGACACCTTTAAAATAAAATATTCTAGTGTTTGTAAAATATTCTAGTGTTTGCTTCTCTATTCCAACAATCTCTCGGTTTTCATTGCAATTTTTACCCTCCAAAAATCGTTGTTGTCCTTCCATCTGCTATTACGAAGGAGTTCACTGGTACAAAACAGTCACCAAAACAAGGAGAGTGCTGGAATTCACTACGGTTGGTAAATCTATCAAGTCACTTGGTAAAGCCCACTGTGTTGGGCGAAACGTTGTCAGTAGTGGATCGTATTATACTATATTTGTCCATCGTGTAGGTATTTCGTACCGTTTACCTCATTTTTTCTCCGATATTCACACTCTGTACTTCTCGCTCTCACTACCGAGGTAAAAATGTTTGTAAACCAAGCAGAAGATTTTGTTTACAAAGTCTCTTCCCTACGTCAGCTTGACGTAGGGACGAGACTTTGTAAATGACAATTTACTCATGAGACTTTGTAAATGACAATTTACTCATGAGACTTTGTAAATGACAATTTACTCATGAGAATTTTCAAATGACAATTTACTCATGAAACTTTGTAAATGGCAGTTTACTCATGTCTCACCCTGAATTTTGTATATATTTGATCTGCATTTATTTATTTCACCTTATTCCTATTTATAATCCGGTTTTTCTTCTCCCTTTCACCTCCTTCTTCCATATGATTTCCTCTCGGCATTCTCTACTCCCTCTTCATGAATTCCTCCATCTCTCCTCCTTCTACCTGCTCCTTTTCCTTGTCCTCATACCGCATCCTGTTCCTCAAAATTAATCCGCAGCAGCGAGCTGTTGTTGTGATCGTCAAAGGAATTGAGTGCTGTTAGAAGATCGCATTGCAAGCCAGCAAAATTAATTGGAATCGCGTACCCTCTCCCCCAGGCTCGTGGTGGAAGTTAATCCCACAGCGGACTCTTTTTTTCTCTTTCAGTCTTGTTTTTTCAAGTGCCTTTAAATAGAGATCATAAGAAATATAAATATTACATACCGCTTATAGAGCCCAAGAATCATAGTGATATTTTACGCAGTTTAAACTGCAGTTAGAGGGAATTCGATTCCAAGTGCAATCGTGATCTCTCAGTCATATTCTCAAGGAACAGTAATGGTAGTAAACGACTACGAGTCTTTTATAGAGACATGCACTCAATACATGGACACAAGGACCTGAGGTAGCACAGAGAGGCGCTCCTGCTGTGCTACACGTCCAGATGCGCCTCACACGTGAACCAGACACAGCAAGGTTGGAGAAGGATGTCACATACACACACACTATAAAACAAACACACACACGCACACACACACACACACACTATCGATGCTCACAAACACCTCCCCTCACTCCCTCGGGGTGATGATGGCTAAGAGCAGGAGAATTGAGGGTATGGAGAGGGGAGACGGAGATGACAGAGGGGAGAGAAGAGGAGGGATTGTGCTGCCCGAGGGAATTGGAGAAGAATGGAGAGAATGAGATGAGGGGGAGGTGAAAGATGAGGCCTAGATGATGAGCTTAGAAGAGAGAAGAAGAGGGAAGAGGATTAGAAGAACAATGATGAGCTTAGAAGGGGGAGAAGAAAAGGGAAGAGGATTAGAATAGGAAGAAGTGGTAGGAAACTGAAGGGAGAGAGAGAGAGAGAGAGAGAGAGAGAGAGAGAGAGAGAGAGAGAGAGAGAGAGAGAGAGAGAGAGAGAGAGAGAGAGAGAGAGAGAGAGAGAGAGAGAGAGAGAGAGAGAGAAGAGAGAGCAAGAAAGAAGAAAGAAAAAAGAAAAGAAAGAAAAGAAAGAAAAAGAAAGAAAGAAAGAAAGAAAGAAAGAAAGAAAGAAAGAAAGAAAAAAGTAAGAAAGAAAGAAAGAAAGAAAGAATGAAAAAAAGAAGATCTGTTGTTAAGCTTCTCCACTGTGTGGCACCTGACACTGAACGAATCCAAAGTCAGCTGCGTAGTAGCAATGGACATTGCTGGTGCTTTCGACCGAGCATGGCACCAGAGACTCTTGGTAAATCTGAAAGCACTAGGAACTGCTGGTTCTACACTATGTCTCCTCAGCGATTACCTTCAAGATAGATCTCTGAGCGTAGTTTTCAACGGGACAGAGTCAGCAAGACATCTTATTGGTGCAAGTGTTCCACAGGAAAGTGTGCTTGGGCCATTGTTTTGGAATGTCTGATTCAGTGACCTCCTTCATCTCATTCCAGAATCCTATATATCTGCAGATGACTGTACTCTGACATTTACTTATCCAAGAGAGGAAATGCCAGTTGCTCTAAGTTACATCAATCACCAGTTTACAGATATATTAGCCTGAAGTAAACAGTGGCAGATAACATTTTCTCTTGAGAAAACACAAATGATGATGATCTCTATGCACCATGATGGTAATGCTGGTGCAGTGGTAAGAATAAATGGGAGAGTGTTGGTACACAGGGACGAAGTTGATATCTTTGAAGTGAAATTTGACTCCAAACTGACCATGAAGAGCTACGTTGTAAATCTTGCAAACAAGGCGACCACGAAGCTTACAGTGCTTCGACGTATCTCGCATCTACTCGACAGTAGAGGTTGCAAGATTCTGGAAGAGGCACAAGTACTCTCATACCTGCCCCCCCTCTCCCCCGTCTCATGTGCGACTTTTTGAAACAAAAGAGAACAGAGCAAGACGACTCTTCTCTCGCCTAGGCCCAGCATGGATAGATCTGTCATTTCAGCAGAGCTTTCAACACCGGAGGGATATGTTGGCCTTAATGTTCTTTACAAGACCAATATTGTCCAAGTACCACACTTGGCTCCACTCCGAGGACAGAGAGAAGTGAGCTTCTACACAACAAGACGGGCAGGAAGCAGCAGCTTCACTCAGACTGTACCCTTCTCCAGAACATCACTTTATCCGAGATCATTTATTCTCAGGATGATTCGAGTCTTTAACAAGTTCCTACATCATAATGATATCAAAGAAATAAAGTCAGTTGAACAAATGGAATCGCTGGCCTAAAGATGGCTCCAACTTCATCCTGTCCCATAT
>NC_069430.1:20997398-21017398 GCF_026875155.1 Cherax quadricarinatus | reverse complement strand
CACACACACACACACACACACACACACACACACACACACAACTACCTCTCACTGAATTCTAATTAGATTGGACTGAGAATTCCTTATCCCAGGGTGCATTCATCAGACTGTTCCGGTCTCCGGCCGCGTTCATAAATACGAAACTTACCCAGGCCGTAACTTTCTTCCCCGCGGTAATGTGGGTATAAATCTGGGATAAAGTTGCTGTTTTTTTTTTCAAGAATCCCTCGCTTAGTGGCAAGAACTTGTGCAGCAGCCGTCAGGGTAAGTCAAGTCTCTTATTAATTATTACCAAATATAAGCATAACATGAAAGATAACCACTGTGCAAAAAAAAAAAAAAATAGTGAATTTCCAAGCGATTTCGTGATTTCTTATATTATCAAGGACAATGTGAGGAGTCATGAAATAGCTTGGAAATTCACTATGTTATCATAAGAAATAGTGTGAAGATTCCCAAGGAAACTAGCAATGAATTACAGAGAGATTTTGCTTCAAGGCTGAGGGACTGATTACCTCATCATTTGTGTATAGTTCTTCTGACTTCCCATTATGTCCCTGAATTTGTATTAATAAAGCCACTGGTTGGCGAAACGTCTACAGTAAAGATACCCAAATGTTTTAGTTAAGTTTAATTCTTCAGTGTCTTTAATTAAGGTTTTGAAATATCTTATTTCATGTCTCGCATATTTCCTCTTTTTTTCACCAATTTTAACCTCAGTTTCATCTCGGTGTGTTGCGCCTTCCACATTGAACTTACTGTATATGCATAAACGGGTGGATATCTCTCAGTGTATATTCGCTGAAAGTGTATCTCTCTGAGTGTATTCAGTGTATTTGAGGGATTAAAGTATATTTGACAGGTGGTAAATAAGTTACATTCTTAATTTATTATACATTTTTTCATTAATTAATTATTATTATTATATATTAATTATTATTATTATTTAT
The DNA here is from genome assembly GCF_026875155.1 of Cherax quadricarinatus. Taxonomy (NCBI): domain Eukaryota; kingdom Metazoa; phylum Arthropoda; class Malacostraca; order Decapoda; family Parastacidae; genus Cherax; species Cherax quadricarinatus. The sequence continues at coordinate 21,016,448 of NC_069430.1, read as the reverse complement.
TATTATTTATTATTATTATTATTATTATTATATATTATTATTATTATTATTATTATTATTATTATTATTATTATTATTATTATTATTATTATTATTATTATTATTATTATTCATTATTATTATTATTATTATATATTATTATTATTATTATTATTATTATTATTATTATTATTATTATTATATATTATTATATTATTATTATTTATTATATTATTATATTATTAATTATTATTATTATTATTATTATTATTATTATTTTATTATTATATTATTATTATTATTATTATCTTTCTTTCACGAAGAAGCTATAAACCCATAAGGGTCATATAGCACCAGGCTAATCAGGTTCGACCCGAGAAAGAGGCGGGTAGTTGCAATGCCCTGGATCAAGAGAACACCAGTGGCATCAGATAATCCCCTTGAAATGTTTATTATTCTCTAACTTATAAATAAAAACTTGAGTAATGTGGGCCTTCCTATATAAAATTCTGGATTTATTTCCTCAGGAAGCGAAAAAATAGCAATAAGATTAATACTTTTTATTTACAGTGAAAACAGGAAATGATAATTTTGTTTATAAATCAATACCACTTAATTTTCTGTATTATGCATTCACAAATACATATACAAACACATATATACCAACATAAAGACACTCTAGAATATATTACGGATACAACAGTATATATCATTCTTTATCTCAAAAATGGATATATATATATTTATATATATATATATATATATATATTTAATATATATATATAATTTATATTTTATATATATGAATATATAGAATAAATACGTAGACATCATACATTGTTCAGTGGAATGTGACGAAGAATGGACGATAATGGGACAAGAAAACATCCCAGTGATGATTGGGATACGACAGCGGAAACATAGCTAGCCTTTATTCCACCTATGTAACTGTCAAGTAGAATAACATATGAATAGTACAATATAGGTGTTCCTGCAATGTGATTGTTACGTAGAATAGTGTAGCAGCACACTGCTGATGTTCCCACAATGTAATTATCAGGGACAAAAAGGAATTAACACACTGCGAGTGTGCCTTATTTTACCAAATCATATAAATAACATCTTATTTTTACAAAAAAAAGCAATTATCCAAACACTACTTAATATATATCATTCAGAGATTTTTATCAATTATCTTAATACATTACAAGTTTTTAGAACCTGTGATGTTGGATATCGTTTTCTTTGAGGAAGAGGCAATAGTGATGTCTTAAGAAAGATCATATTTTGGATAATTGCTTCGAGAGGGATATGAAAGAAATATCAAATGGTGTATCCAGACTGCACATAGGACTTTCGTGAAAAAAGTTTGATATTATTGTGAACTGCTGAAGAATTCCTGTATTCAGTGGGGAGAGTTGATGCTGTTTAGGGCTATATATATTATATATATATATATTATATAATATTTATTTATATATAAAATATTATTATATATATATTATATATTTATATATAAAAATATATATTTATATATATATATATATATGTCGTGCCGAATATGTAAAAACTGGTCAATTAGTAAGAATCATTTAAAAATTAAGTCCTTTCTAAAATTTTCTCTAATACGTTTAAAGATATATTTTTTCTTAATGGTTATATAAAAAAATTTAATTTTGCACCAAAAGAATCTTAGAAAACATTACCTTAACCTTATTATAACAAGAACAATTTTTTTTTAGCCAACCCAGCTATATACATTTTAGACTTGTTTACAGTATTAAATACTAAACCCAAACACAGTGAAACATATTTTTTTTCGTTAGGTTCAGAATGATTTTGGCGAAATTATTGCATACAAAAATTTTTCGCTTGCCCTATATATGGCAAGATGAGCGTTGCTATTTAGCCAAGATCGCAAGTTCTGCCTATTCGGAAACGACATATATATATATATTTTTAATATATATATATATATATAAACTTGATCTCTGGTTTAAAGGAGACTCAAACCTACGAACCTTGGAACAAGGTACGCAGTGCATTCCCATTCTCACCACACTGGACAATACCTTGGCGTCCATTTTGCGCTAGACGTTGATCCAGGCAGCCTTTCTCCCTGAAGCTGACAGCCTTGAATCAACGTCTAGCGCAAGCTGGACGCCAAGGTTTTGGGTCCAGTGTGGTGAGAATGGTAATTAGCACTGTGTACTTTGTTCCAAGGTTCGTAGGTTCGAGTCTCCTTCAAACAGGGTCGTTTTTTATATATATAATATTATATATATATAAAATATAATATAAAATATATATATATATATATATATATATTTTATATAAAATATTATATATATATATAATTGTGATTAGCCAATTAAGACTTGGTTATAGCATTACAAAAACTACTGCAATAGTAATTTTACAGTAGGTTCAGCGAGACAGTGTGGTCTTGAGAGGCACTCACCGTGGTCTTGAGAGGCACTCACCGTGGTCTTGTCAGGCACTCACCGTGGTCTAGTAAGGCACTCACCGTGGTCTTGAGGGGCCCCCTCACCGTGGTCTTGAGAGGGGCACTCACCGTGGTTTGTCAGGCACTAACCGTGGTCTTGTCAGGACTCCCGTGGTCTTGAGAGGTCCTCACCGTGGTCTTGTCAGGCACTCACCGTGGTCTTGTCAGGCCCTCACCGTGGTCTTGTCAGGCACTCACCGTGGTCTTGAGAGGCCCTCACCGTGGTCTTGTCAGGCCCTCACCGTGGTCTTGTCAGGCACTCACCGTGGTCTTGTCAGGAACTCACCGTGGTCTTGAGAGGCACTCACCGTGGTCTTGAGAGACCCTCACCGTGGTCTTGTCAGGTACTCACCGTGGTCTTGTCAGGCACTCACCGTGGTCTTGAGAGGCCCTCACCGTGGTCTTGTCAGGCACTCACCGTGGTCTTGTCAGGCACTCACCGTGGTCTTGTCAGGCACTCACCGTGGTCTTGTCAGGCACTCACCGTGGTCTTGTCAGGCCCTAACCGTGGTCTTGTCAGGCACTCACCGTGGTCTTGTCAGGCCCTCACCGTGGTCTTGTCAGGCACTCACCGTGGTCTTGAGAGGCCCTCACCGTGGTCTTGAGAGGCCCTCACCGTGGTCTTGCGAGGCACTCGCCGTGGTCTTGTCAGGCACTCACCGTGGTCTTGTCAGGCACTCACCGTGGTCTTGTCAGGCCCTCACCGTGGTCTTGTCAGGCACTCACCGTGGTCTTGAGAGACCCTCACCGTGGTCTTGAGAGACCCTCACCGTGGTCTTGAGAGGCACTCGCCGTGGTCTTGTCAGGCACTCACCGTGGTTTGCAAGGCACTCACGTGGTCTTGTCAGGCACTCACCGTGGTCTTGTCAGGCACTCACCGTGGTCTTGTCAGGCACTCACCGTGGTCTTGTCAGGCACTCACCGTGGTCTTGTCAGGCACTCACCGTGGTCTTGTCAGGCACTCACCGTGGTCTTGTCAGGCACTCACCGTGGTCTTGTCAGGCACTCACCGTGGTCTTGTCAGGCACTCACCGTGGTCTTGTCAGGCACTCACCGTGGTCTTGTCAGGCACTCACCGTGGTCTTGTCAGGGCCCTCACCGTGGTTTTTTCAGGCACTCACCGTGGTCTTGTCAGGCCCTCACCGGGGTTTTGGGTCAGGCACTCACCGTGGTCTTGAGAGGCCCTCACCGTGGTCTTGAGAGGCCCTCACCGTGGTCTTGAGAGGCACTCACCGTGGTCTTGTCAGGCACTCACCGTGGTCTTGTCAGGCCCACTAAACCGTGGTCTTGTCAGGCACTCCCCGTGGTCTTGTCAGGCACTCACCGTGGTCTTGTCAGGCACTCACCGTGGTCTTGTCAGGCACTCACCGTGGTCTTGTCAGGCACTCACCGTGGTCTTGTCAGACACTCACCGTGGTCTTGTCAGGCACTCACCTGGTTTTGTCAGGCATCACCGTGGTCTTGTAGGCACTCACCGTGGTCTTGTCAGGCACTCACCGTGGTCTTGTCAGGCCCTCACCATGGTCTTGTCAGGCACTCACCGTGGTCTTGAGAGGCCCTCACCGTGGTCTTGAGAGGCCCTCACCGTGGTCTTGAGAGGCACTAACCGTGGTTTTTCAGGAAACTCACCGGGGTCTTGTCAGGCACTCACCGTGGTCTTGTCAGGCACTCACCGGGGTCTTGTCAGGCACTCACCGTGGTTTTGGGTCAGGCACTCACCGTGGTCTTGTCAGGCACTCACCGTGGTCTTGTCAGGCACTCACCGTGGTCTTGTCAGGCACTCACCGTGGTCTTGAGAGGCCCTCACCGTGGTCTTGAGAGGCCCTCACCGTGGTCTTGAGAGGCACTCACCGTGGTTTTGTCAGGCACTCACCGTGGTCTTGTCAGGCACTCACCGTGGTCTTGTCAGGCACCCCACCGTGGTCTTGTCAGCACTCACCGTGGTCTTGTCAGGCACTCACCGTGGTCTTGTCAGGCACTCACCGTGGTCTTGTCAGGCACTCACCGTGGTCTTGTCAGGCACTCACCGTGGTCTTGTCAGGCCCTCACCGTGGTCCAGTACTCGCTGCTCTTCGAGTTTTCTGCTCGCAGCAGTTTTTTTTTTCTGAAAAAAAAAAAAAATAATAAATTCTCAACATTTTTAAATACAGTATAATCCGAAATATTTATTATGAGTGCGCTTTTTTTAATAATTTATTTTATTCTTCACACTGCGACATTTTTAGCAACCATTTTTTCCATTTTTTTTATTTCCCGGGTAAAATATGGATGTAAATAATAAAATTTCCTTAACATTTAATATATAAAAAAACAAACAGTTTTCATATTAGAACGAACAAAGGACATCATTCTCTTCGTATTAAACAAAACAGGAAATGCGTATTAGTAAAGATAAAAACCTTAATCGAGACTCAAGAAATCGTAGTAACAAGATAGCAAACAAACCACGGAACGGGTGGGGGTTGAATTCAGGGCGAGTGAGTCGTACAGTGTACGTTTTCGTGTTCTTTCCGCCCACCCCCTCTAAAGATAACCCACTCCCATTGTAAGTGTACGTATTCGTGTAACCCCTTCCCCTTTAAAGTTAACCAGTTCACACTGTAAGTGCATGTATTCGTGTTCTTCCAATCCTCCTCTAGATAACCCACTGACAATGTAAGTGTATGTTCGTGTATCCCCCTCCCTTCTAAAGGTAACTCACTGACATTGTAAGTGCATGTATTCGTGTTCTTCCAATCCTCCTCTAGATAACCCACTGACAATGTAAGTGTATGTTCGTGTATCCCCCTCCCTTCTAAAGGTAACCTACTGACATTGTAAGTGTATGTATTTGTGTTCTTCCTATCCCCCTCTAAAGAGAGCCCACTAACGTTATCTCATTGTGGTTACCTCACAGTTTCTCTGCCTCTGTGTGGTCATTAAGACGGCGCTGCTGAGCTGGAGGACCCAGGTGACAGCGAACTGTGTGCCAGAAGACCCTCTTGTGGTCTCCCGTACACAACACCTTGAGGCACTCCCTCAGTGACTCGAACAGCTGTTGGATAAACTCTGTTCATAACTGACTAGCACCAGAAATTCGTAACATTAAAATCATTCACCAAACATTTTAAAAATAAATATCATTTAGCAACTAACTTATAGCCTGAAAATTAAAAATGAACGAAGTTTTGCTTTATTTTTCCTCAGTTTAAAGAACATTATATGCATATTTATGTTTCCAGATTTTCCATTACGTGTATTTACAATTTATTAAATTTTATTGCGTACACGATCAATGAATCAGGAAATTAAATATAAGGTAAATAATGATCTCAAATTACGCTCAGATCTTGAAGAAAAGGTGAAATGGATGAGATATGCATATAGAAACATAATTCTCTAAGACACTGACCGAGGAGTTGCTAGGAGCTGCGTGGCTCTCACCACTGGAAGGTAGAATGAAGGGAGTGAGAGAACAGGGTGACCCGGGGTCCTGTAGACCGTAACTCTCTTCTGTGTAGATGACAGGACCTCCCACCTTTATCTTCATATCATCGTCCGAGTCCTTTTTGGAAGCCGCGTTGTTTCCAGTGATCATATTTGAAAGCCGCTGCTTATTCGGTGACTTGGATCGTGATCGGATGGTTGGAGATATGTCACGGGGAAAAGTCAATTTCGACTCGCATCTCTTGATGCTCCGAGAGATTTTAGTGGTGTGAGTCATCTGCTGAGTGGTGTGGAGTGGCTGGTGAGTGGCAACATCCTCGCTGGGATCGTCCCCCTGCCAGTCACAGCAATAAGGGACATTGATCTTTTGCACCAGCTTCAAGATGCCAAGGATACCACTGGTGTCAGGGACGTCCTCAGTCTTCAGATCCTAATAAAAACAGCATAAAAATCCATTTACATATCAAATTAAACACAATGTACATAAATGTGTTGTTTACAATTAGGAGAGCAGACCAAAACTTGTTGGGTCGCTCTACTGTATTAAATTCAGTACACAAGGATGTCCTGCAAACAACTTGGAGAGCAAAAATCTTGATGGTTTTTGGTTCGTGAGGGGTTAAACTTTTTACGAACTTTAAAATAAAGTAGTTAAAACATTTTTAAGTTCATTTGTGATTTATAACATACGGATAAACCCAAGATAAGTTGTGTAACGAATGTCTGTTAATGAGTAAACAGGAACTCGAACCATGGTCCATGCGAGTAGCAGAAATAGAACTGGAACCAGTCACCACGAGAGTTCTAATAGGTTTGTGTCTCTGTCAACTCTACTGTTCATATATGTATATGTATGTCGTGGCGAATAGGTAAAATTGGTTAATTAGCAAGAACTCATTTAAAATTAAATCCTTTCTAAAATTTCCTCTTACACGTTTAAATATATATTTTTTTCATTTATGTTAATGTAAAAATTAGTAATTTTGTACCAAAAGAACCTTGGAAAACTTACCTGACCTTATTATAACAAGCTCAATTTAATTTAGCCTAATCCAGCTAAATATATTTTAGTTTACAATAATTTAATAATAAAAAAACACAATGAAATATATTTTTTTCGTTAGGTTCAGAATGATTTTTTTGCGAAATTAGTGCATACACAAATTTTCGCTTGCCTTATTCGGCAAGCAGAGCCTTGCTATTTAAACCAAAATCGCAAGTTTTACCTATTCAGCACGACGTATATATATAATACGCCTAAAAAATTCTTAACTAGCAATGATTATACCTTAAGTACAAGCGCCAGGACTCTTGTCTGAGTATTAAGGGCGGCCTGCATGGCATGGTACATGGCCCATGCTGCCCATGGGTTGGCCAGTAAGCATGGAGTCACCACCACCACCACACGTCTGCACTGTGCCACCGCTGCTGCCATCACCTCGATCACCACTGTGAGAAGACTTAGAGTGTTCAGTGTTGTAACCTGCTGACTGCACGAGAAGTCATTAAAGTCTTGATTCACCTCTGCACTAGCTTCAAGAATAATGTTATCTTTAAAATGGGGGTTAAAATGAGCCCTTGATGTATATACATTGAGATATATAAACCCTCAGTGTATGTACACACACTGAGAGAAATACATCTTTCGGTGAACATAAAACTGAGAGATATACACCTCTCACTGTATACACACTGGGTGATAAACACCTTTCGGTGTATACACACTGAGAGAGATATATACTTCTCACTGAAAACGCACTGAAAGATAAACATTTCTTGGTTTAAACACACTGACATAAACCTCCCGGTGCACAGTCATTAAGAGACTTACACAGACAAATACCAAGACAAATTATGAACAATTAAAGATGTCGGAGAAATCACTGATAAGAAGAAGAAAATCTGTTTACTAACGAAGATTTTTTCATGTAGCAGATTCTAATCCTGGACAGTTGAATTAGAGGATACTGAAATAACTGAAGAGGCAATAAAGAAAATGTTACTAGATGCTGATAAAATAAAAGCCACAGGAACAGACAGCATATCGCGAACATGCAGAAGACTTGTCCTCTTCACGTGGGAAAATCCTTAAGATTTCAGTACAGTAAAATAGCAAGCACATTGAAAATAACACATATTCTGTACACATTTAAAAAACAATGATCGGGAAAACCCTTTAAACTAGTGGCCGGTTTCGTTGACAAGTGGTGATATAAAATTACTGAAAAAAAGCTATTTAGGGAAAATTGGATTCAATACTGAGAGAATAATAACATACTAACTGGTAAACAATTTGGTTTTCGGTCTGTAAATTCATGCATACCGAATTTGTACCTATTATGACAGAGTTACGGAAATTGTTCGAGATGAATAGTAAGATTATATATGCTGCTCTTATCTGTATTTTTTTGTACCTCTGTATGTATGCTCAAATTGTAAATAATAAAACATGTACCTAAACTTTTATAAAGGTATGGATAGAGTTATCAATGAAAAACTAATTTGGAAATGGCAAAGCAGGAAACAGAAAGACAAAATCCAGCAGACTGTGACAGCGGCAAAGAGAAATAAAGATATTTTTATCTTCTATTCCTCTTTACAAGAGAAAAACACAGAAACAGAAATAGAGATAAATGGAAGCAGAGATGACAGAGACTGTCCCACAGGCAGCTGAAGACTTGTGAAGATATGGACAGACAAGTAGACAGACCCTTGCAGACAACATGAATATAAGTAATCATACTTATAAACAGACAGACGATTGTACATTACGAAAGACAGATAGACATATACAGGCTGAAACAGAAAACGGGTGAGAGACAGGTACATCCAGAGAGACAGACTGGCATTAATAAATATTGACAGAGGCATGCAGACAGATACAAACATACCAGCATAAACAGATGTACTGTACACAGACATACTGGTGTAATGCAGAAGTTCAAATGAAGCGGAACACGGAGAATTATTGTTTGTAAGGCTAGTGAACAAATAAACTGCACGAGGAAAAGATTTGCAGTGAACAACGCGTGTAGTGAGCAATATTTGTAGTGAACAATAAGGGTAGTGAACAATGCAGATAGTGAACAAGAGATGTAGTGAACAAAAGGTGCAGTGAAGGTTGTGGTACTTACGTTCACCACCACACAAGTCACGTTGAGGAAGGAAGCAAGTGTAGCCGTACACGTCTTCCAGTGTTGGCAGCAGCACGGTCCACACCCACCCACACGCTGAGTCGCCGTGCACCACAAACACGTCGTACTGACAACCATCTGTGTACACGTGCAACCTTAGTCCATGATGCTGCTACAGTGGTTGATTATGGTGACGAAATGGATAATATGGTGTCAAAAATTTGTTTATTATGGAGCAAAAGGATAAGTAATGGTGCCCTAATGATTGATTATTTAAAGAAAAGGCTGAATATGGTGCTACAATACATAATGATTCGTATCGGAATGGCTCATCATACCAACATAATGGCTAATTATAGAGCCGAAATGTCCGTTAACAATCAGAATGGCTGACTATAGTGACAAATAGATTATGATTATGAAATGGCTGGTTATGGTGTCACAATAGCTTACTAAGGTGCCATAATGGTTGCAATGGTGATTTCTATTGGTGTTGCGTTGCCATAGTGCAATAGTTGACTCTTCGTATATTCTGTAATATCGGTGCCAAAATATTTTTTGGCACCGGTATTACAGAATTCAGGAAACACCCTGGTCAGGCTTGTTCAAAATTCGAGTAGAACTCAAAGCACATCTGGCCAGCTTGTTGCAGAGCATCAGCATTGATTCTGACGCTTCGTACGGAACATTTTCCAGCACTGATTTTGCGAATTATGTAAGCTGTGTACCTCGTGGCCTGAATCACTGTTTTGGTAAGTAATGAAGAATCATTACTAATTTCAACTCCAAGGGCTATTTCTTTCTTTGTTATTTGTGCCTCACCTAGTGATTTCTAGGCATTTTGTATTCGTCCGTGAAATTACTAGAGACGAAGCGGTTAGTGAGAGAGAGAGAGAGAGAGAGAGAGAGAGAGAGAGAGAGAGAGAGAGAGAGAGAGAGAGAGAGAGAGATCCAGACACAAGACATTTCCATATTAATGAGACTAAACTCGGCAGCACACACACAAATCTAGTCGACTTCCAACAATATCTCGTTAGTCTCTATTCGAGTCAGCGAGGCGTTAGCACTAACGAAGAGCCGGAATCCTGGCACTCTATAGGCACTTCATGTGCCTACGAGTGCCTACTGAGTAGGCCTCCGCTAAGTTGCAGCAGGAGATCTATAAAGCGAGATACTGTTGCTTAAAATATTTGTACGAGTTGTCATTTTGGTTCGACCGTTGGGTCCACAATGTAAGGACAAAAGGTTTGACTCCCGGGCTGATCGAGAAATATGGGTAAGACTGGGTGCACCTGCGTGTTTACCTAGAAGTAAATAGGTACCTTGGCGTTTGTCGAGCCTTGTGAATGGAATCCTTGAGGATGGTAGAACCAGGTTTTGAAGTCAGCTCAGGCAGCGCTGCAGCGGTTCACTGCAGCGCCTCTGAGGCGCTGCAGTGAACCGGGTACTAAGAAGTAATGGTATGTTTTCTGTGGTAAATTTTTGGAAGATGCCTAGAGAAACAGTCCAGAATAGGTGTCCCATAGGTCGATCGCTAGCGCACTCAGTTCACACACTGAGGTCCGGTGTTCGAATCTCCGGTACGGCTGGAAAACATTAAGGATGTGTTTCCGTAAGACACCTGGTGCCCCTGTTCACCTATCACTATAAAATGGGAACCTGGGTGTTAGTCAACCGGTGTGGGTCGCATCCTGGGACATAACTGACCTAATTTGCCTGAAATGCTCAGCACACCAAGCGGCTTTCTATATAGTAGTATATCATTAATGTCAGCTAGGCCTGTATACCTTGCACATGTAGAAATATATTATTATTATTATTATTATTATTATTTTATTATTATTATTATTATTATTATTATTATTATTATTATTATTATTATTATCATTATTATTATTTTATTATTTAATTATTATTTATTATTATTATTATTTTAGTGGTAGTAGTAGTAGTAGTAGTAGTAGTAGTAGTAGTAGTAGTAGTAGTAGTAGTAGTAGTACAAAAGTTTGAGAACCTTCGAGTTGATGCTTCCATTTTTTTTTCTGCTTTAAGCAGTTTTGAGAATCATGAAGGACTGTTAGTGTAAAGAACTTTGTGAATAAAAGAATAACTGACCAGCTTAAAGACAGAGACAAGCAACAGGGAGAACCATAACATTATCAGTGATGGTCAGTTTATTAGCCAAACACACGTCAGTGTACTCAGAGAACCACTTGGAAAACAAACACTCCAGCCTCTATTTTTTATCTCTACTAAATATGCATGAATGTGCTTAAAATGTGCAATTGCGCCTAAAATATGCATTGCACTGGAGTAAAACATGCATGTATGTGCCCAAAATGTTTGCATGAGCCTAACATATGCCAGTATGTGTTTCAGATATGGCTGCATGTGCCTAAAATATGCCAGTGTAGGCCTAAAACATGAATGTCATGAAAATAAACCTGTATGTAGCTAGAATATGTCTGAATGTGCTTAAAACACGCATGACTGTCCAAATACCCAGGTCAACAGTCGCTCTAGAGCACTGGAATCTAGAGTACTAGGATATAAAGTAGTAGGATCTAGAATCCTTGTGCCTAAGGTACTTGTGTTTAGAGTAATAGGGTGTAGAGTACAGTGTCTTAGAGTACTGATGCCTAGAGATCAGCTTGAAGACAAATAAACTGGTTTAGTCTCGTTAAACCACTGTTTGTTTACCACAAGCAAGTGTCATCTTCCTCTCACATCCGTACAGGAGAAGCGTCAACAAGCTAGAACCGCGCCACACAAAACAGAACTGCGTCACGAGAACTAGAACTACGTCACACGAACCTGAACTGCGTCAAAGAAACTAGAACTGCGTAACATGAATCAGAACTGCGCCACACAAACTACAATTGCATCACACAAACTGAAGCCGATCCAAATATTTCACGAAGATCTCCCGAGAGATCCTGAGATCCCGAGATCCCGAGATCCCGAGATCCCGAGATCCCGAGAGTATTTGGGCAACAAAAAAAGAAATCTCTGAAATCTGGTCATTTACTAGAGAATAACTATTTTGATAGGTTTCAATATTTTTCGATCCTATCACTCGTAACACCTAAATTTATCCTGATAACATTTCAGACCTCAACTAGATCCATACTGGCAGCTTTGAGGCCAAAAGCTAATGGAGTCGAAAAGTTAACTCATAGTTTACACTGCTGGAAGAATAATCGTTTGCTTAGGTAGCAATAGTTTACACTGCCTAAAGTAATATTAGTTGCGGAAGTTGTAGCAGTAGTTACATAAGTAGTCGTAGCTCTAGCAGTAATTATTATAAGCTGCCGTTGCGTCAGCAATTGCAATAGTAGAGGTAGTAGCAGCAATAGCAATAGAGTAGTAATAGTAGTAGTAAAAGTAGTAGTAGTAAAAGTAATAGCAGCAGTAGCAGTAGTAGTAGCACGAGATGGAGGAATAGTACTAGCAAGCCATTTAGTAGAAGTAGCAGTACCTGGCGGTGTGTTGGTCTTGCTGCGGCAGTAGAGAGCCATGATCATCTTGGTGCGTCGCCACACGCAGGAGGACACCACCAGGAATACCACCACCGCCGCCAACACCGCTAATGAGGCTCGGTACTGCCCAGCCTCCAACATCGTCCCCGTCACTGCAAATGGTGGTTGTGCAACGTTACGTTACATGCATGCAAGTAGTGATGGTAGTGGATGTGCTAGTAGCGCCAATGGTGGTAGTGATGGTAAAGGTTGTGGTGACAGTGGGTGTGCATTAGATAGATGTGTAGTGGGAGAGGTACGGATGAACAGGAGAAAAAGAGAGACAGAGACAGACAGAGACACAGACAGACTGACTGACAGTCAGACAAACAGCCAGACAGAGTACATAGGAAAGATAGAATACGCTCTCTGCTGAGAAAAACTATCGGCTTTTATCCAGATTAAGGACTTATATTTTCATGCTGGCAGGGACAGGTATGAAAAAACGGAGGAAAATATACCATACACTGTTGAAAAAACGGCATAAAATTTACGTAAGATGGAACTGGATGGAAGGCGTGGACTGCAACTATCCCTACTGTAATAGTATTACTATCATAATTACTCATGTTGCTCCATTTCCACTCACACAGCTGTGTGTACCAGTGGTTCTACTTCCGGTTGCCACTAGTTCAATCATGACTATCACAACTCTGCTTCTACCACTACTACTGTTAGTAACTCAGATGCCTCGCTGTCAACTGCTCGTCCCGACGAAGTCACTGACCAAACATCAGGAATCTGTTGACTTGAGATTGCCTCATCTGTTGTATGTACATGACGATCCTCGTGAGTCTCGCATGAGTTAGTGAGTGGTTGGTGAGACAGTGAGTGCAATAGGCAATATCTCTCTCCTGTCCTCCCTCACCATACCCTATATCATGTTGGTCACTGTAACTCATTATTGTAATAATGTTGGTAGAATTACCGACAATATGTTAGGTAAAAGGGCACAAGTGTAACTAATGTGACAATTTATTATGGCAACGTAACTGCTTGACAAAGCTCCTGTAGAGAGAAACGTTGCCACAGTAAAATGTCACATTAGTTGAACTTGTGTCCTTTTACCTAACGTAGCTCATTATCGTGTTTTCTGCCATATAAAACATTTTGGGCTGACCAGCAATCTTGACTGATAGATTTATACTGAGCATGTAGATCCTGAAGCGTCTAGCTACTTCCACTAGGACACAATGTAACTAGTTGTCCCGTAGCTCGATCGCTACGGGACAGCTACGGACAGCTACGGACAGCTACGGACAGCTACGGACAGCTACGGACAGCTACGGACAGCTACGGAGTTCGAATCTCCTCCGATATGGCCGGAAAACATTTGGGACGTGTTTCCATAAGACACCTGCTGTCCCTGTTCACTCAGTAAAATGGGTACCTGGGTTATATATATATATATATATATAAAATATATAAAATATATATATATATATATATATTTATATATTATATATATATATATATATATATATATATATTATATGAAATAAGATCACAGTAAACAGGTGATTTCAGAATATGCAAACAACCACTCTGAAAGAATAGAGAAATTCCAAGCGCTTTCGTGACTACTCACATTATCAAGGAACTATGAAAGTAAAGCATCCAAGGAAGGTATATAAGAGGGTCTGGCCAAACCTCACTATCAGATCCCACAACGGTTAAACACCTGACGCGCGCCGGCCCAACTGGACAGGTCCTTTGCACAACCACCAACAAACTATTCTACCCAAGTGTCCAGTGTATTATTAAATTCTTCCCAAATTCTATTAATTATAAATGGATCTAATTTATATAAACCAAAGGAAATATTCATATTATTGTCAAAACTGCTTTTATGAAACAAGATAAATTATATTCTGTCGAACCATGGACTTGCTTGATACTATTTTCTCAACTTTTTGAAAATCAATTGAATGGTTAAAATCTCTTACATGAATAAATAGAGCATTGGAATCTTGTCCAGTTCTAATGCTATATTTATGTTGTTTAATCTTAGTTCGAGATTTTTGCCAGTTTGACCGTAATAAACTTTATCGAAAAATTTACAAGGGAATCTTATAGACACATCCATCAGCATTTTGGGGGGAATTTTTTATCAAAAGTTTTTTTACTGTATCAAGATTTTTGAATACAACTTTATATTAAAAGTCTTAAGAAGAGAAGGCATATCAACCAAGTTTTGATGGTAAGGGAGAACCAACATATTTTTAGTTGAATAAGGCTGGTTGTCCCTTTTTGGTTTGTAAAACGTATTTCTAGCAACTTTAAAAGATTTATCAATTTTACATTTCTTGGGTATTTTAAATCATTACCTATTTCATAAATTTTGGTATTTCCTCATCTTGAACTCGGACTACAAATTCGTAAAGCTCTCAAAAAACATTGATGAGAAAACAGACAGTTTGACTCTATCTTGATGCGAAGAATAATAGTGGACATAGGAACAGTTATTTGTGGGTTTTCTGTAAATTTTAAATTTGAATTCATTATTACCCTTAATAATTAAAACATCTAGAAAAGGTAATGAGTTATTTTTTTCAAACTCAACAGTAAAGTTTATGGAATGGGCTAAAACTATTTAATTTTCCAAGGAAATGGTGTTTATCTACATTTTTGGGCATAAGACACAAAATAAACATCAACATATCTGAACCATTTAGCTCTTTAGGGAGGATTGTGTTAAGCAATTTTTGTTTCAAAAAAATCCATGTTTTAGGTTACTAAGAAAAAGGTTGGGAAAAAGGATTTCTCATTGCCTTTCCAAACTTCGAGTGTAAAACTTATCATTAAATACAAATTTTGCATCAACAATGCAAAGTTTAATAAATTTAATGATAGTAGGAACTGGCAATGGTAAATCATTTGTTAACGAGTTCTTCAGATAAGAAAACTTAATAAATCATCAACAGGACTTTCGTAAACAAGGAAAATAACATCAAAATAACCATGTTAAAATCATTTAAGTCTGTCAAGGAGCTTAATTTATCAACTATGTCTATGTTGTTTTTAACATTAAAGTTAGAAATTTGCCAACAATAGGGCTCAAATATCAAACAAGCCATTTGGATAATTTATATGAAAAATGACCCTATGGAGCTAATAAATTTGGTTTTGACTGAATTCCTGGTTTGTGTGTTTTTATTAGTCCATACATGTAAGGTAAAAATGGATTAGTGGAAGTAAATTGTTTGACTAATTCATCTTTGCCTTTCAGTAGAAGTTTTTATTGTTTTATTGAAATTGCTGCTAACGGTTTCTAGGGGGATTTTTCCTAAGTTTCGAATAGGTTTCAGTATCAATCTAAGAGATTATTCATTTTTTTCTTGGTAATCATTTTCTTTCATAATTACTCTTGCATTTATTTTGTCTGCTTTAGTAAGGCGCAAATTTTTTTTTGTTATTAAGTGTATCATAAGCCTTAAAGAATCTTTGAGGGCAATTGGGAATGTTTGGTTTCAACATAGAGCTATATACCATTCCTTTACTAATATTAATTTCAATCAGAGGACAAATCAGAAAAAATTTTTCAAAGTTACAAAAGGCTTTTGCAATTTCAACATTATTAAGTTTTTTTGAAGTTGCAAAACTTAGGCCAAAACTTAGAGCAGCAGTTGTATTTTTGTCTAAAATTTCATCTGATCAGTTAATTACAAAATTGTTATTAGCATGCTTTGTCCAATCACTATTTTCAATTAAAATGTCTAATTTTCTTTGTAGTTTGTTTTTGAGTTCATTACAAATTCTTCTGAGTTTATTATAGCAATGATCTAACATACTGTGTTTCCATTCTGATGGAATGGCCTGATTAAAAGAGTATTTTTTGAATTTTTGGAATTTTTTGAAACAAGGTTGCTTAACACAATCCTCCCTAGTAGAGCTAAATGGTTCAGATATGTTGATGATATTTTGTGTCTTATGCCCAAAAATGTAGATATACACCATTTCCTTGGAAAATTAAATAGCTTAGCCCATTCCATAAACTTTACTGTTGAGTTTGAAGAAAATAACTCATTACCTTTTCTAGATGTTTTAATTATTAAGGATAATAATGAATTCAAATTTAAAATTTACAGAAAACCTACAAATAACTGTTCCTATGTCCACTATTATTCTTCGCATCAAGATAGAGTCAAACTGTCTGTTTTTTTCATCAATGTTTTTGGGGAGCTTTACGAATTTGTAGTCCTGAGTTCATAGATGAGGAAATATCCAAAATTTATGAAATTTGGTAATG
Organism: Cherax quadricarinatus; assembly: GCF_026875155.1. NCBI lineage: Eukaryota > Metazoa > Arthropoda > Malacostraca > Decapoda > Parastacidae > Cherax > Cherax quadricarinatus. Next base: position 20,999,636 of record NC_069430.1, on the reverse strand, counting down.
ATTTAAAATACCAAGAAATGTAATTGATAAATCTTTTAAAGTTGCTAGAAATACTTTTTACAACCCAAAAAGGGACAACCAGCCTTATTCAACTAAAAATAGGGTTGGTTCTCCTTACCATCAAAACTTGGTTGATAAAGCCTTCTCTTCTTAAGACTTTTAATATTAAAGTTGTATTCAAAAATCTTGATACAGTAAAAAAAAACTTTTGATAAAGAATTCCCCCCAAAATGCTGATGGATGTGTCTATAAGATTCCTTGTAAAATTTGCGATAAAGTTTATTACGGTCAAACTGGTAAAAATCTCGAACTAAGATTAAAACAACATAAATATAGCATTAGAACTGGACAAGATTCCAATGCTCTATTTATTCATGTAAGAGATTTTAACCATCCAATTGATTTTCAAAAAGTTGAGAAATAGTATCAAGCAAGTCCATGGTCGACAGGAATATAATTGAATCTTGTTTCATAAAAAGCAGTTTTGACAATAATATGAATATTTCCTTTGGTTTATATAAATTAGATCCATTTATAATTAATTAGAATTAATAATACACTGGACAAATAATAATTTTTAAAAATTTTCTTGGTAGAATAGTTTGTTGGTGGGTTGTGCAAAGGACCTGTCCAGTTGGGCCGGCGCGCGTCAGGTGTTTAACCGTTGTGGGATCTGATAGTGAGGTATTGGCCAGACCCCTTATATACCTTCCTTGGATGCTTTACTTTCATAGTTCCTTGATAATGTGAGTAGTCACGAAAGCGCTTGGAATTTCTCTATTCTTTCAGAGTGGTTGTTATGCATATATATATTATATATATATATATATATATATATATATATATATATATATATATATATATATATATATATATATTATATATATATATATATATATATATATATATATATATTATATATATATATATATATATATATATATATATATATAGTTACCTTGATAATGTGAGTAGTCACGAAAGCGTTGGAATTTTTTTTTTCGAGGTTGTTTGCATATTGAATCACCTGTTTACTGTGATCTTATTGCATATATATATGTATGTATGTATATAGATAGATAGATAGTTAGTTAGTTGACACAGATTTTGTCCTCAGCCTACGGACACCTTGCCTTCTAATTTGATAAATATAACTGTTATTGGGCAGGGGATCTGGTATCAACAGTCTTATATCTCTGGCAGGTATTTCGTCGTCCGTTTGATTTGTTAATACTCATCATCTCCAAGGATTTTATTATATGAAGGCCGTTAATTTCGTCAATACTTGGTTTAGCGATGTCAGGCCCTGACAACAAATTGTGCTGCCTCGGGGCATATCATGATCAGTTGTAAACAATGACCCGAGGAGTGAGTTGTGTGTGAACGCCGATCCCTGTTCTTATTCGCTATTTTTTTCGTTACTGCTAAACAAAGATCCTGTCGTTGCTTTTATCCTTTTTCTAAAGCATTTATTCTCTTACTTATTTGAAGAATTCTTTGCGATTACCTGTGATGTTTTCTGCAATTCGTACTACAAATTCTTGTTTAGCATTTCTGATGTTTCTGTCTGTGACTGTCTGTTGTGGGTGTGATCTCCGATGTTACTAGTCAATTTAAATTTCTTACATACATTGCTTTGTTTTGCCTGTGGTGTCAGCCAGCTGTTTTGCCTGAGGTGTCAGCCAGCTGTTTTGCCTGAGGTGTCAGCCAGCTGTTTTGCCTGAGGTGTCAGCCAGCTGTTTTGCCTGAAGTGTCAGCCAGCTGTTTTGCCTGAGGTGTCAGCCAGCTGTTTTGCCTGAGGTGTCAGCCAGCTGTTTTGCCTGAGGTGTCAGCCAGCTGTTTTGCCTGAGGTGCCAGCCAGCTGTTTTGCCTGAGGTGTCAGCCAGCTGTTTTGCCTGAGGTGTCAGCCAGCTGTTTTGCCTGAGGTGTCAGCCAGCTTTTTGCCTGAGGTGTCAGCCAGCTGTTTTGTCATCCAACCTGGCTTCCTGTCATCGTTTTTTTTTTTTACACTTTATCTTTCTTGGTATTGTATCCTTCCCGATTCGTAGAATTTTTATATTAAATCTACTCGACATTTCCTCTACATTAACTGTGAAGTGAAAGAGAGAGAGAGAATACATTTCTATACACAAAAGAGACAGAGGTCTACACCAAGGTTGACTGCTGAAAAGAACTATCTACTTCCATCTAGATTAAGGACTATCGTGTGTTATCTAGGTGTATGAGTGAAGGACAGAA
>NC_069430.1:20979898-20987398 GCF_026875155.1 Cherax quadricarinatus | reverse complement strand
TGAAGGTGTTGTTTTCCCTAGTGGTTTTAGGGGAAAACCCAGGAGGATGTGAGGGACAAACAGTGAAAAGTAGTCTTTGGTGGGGGGAGTTTTTGTACACTGACGAAGGGAGAGCTCCTCCTGCTGTGGCAGTGTGGCACACGGACACTCTTCTCTACCAAGACCAGAATGATAAATCGTGTAAAGAATTATAAAAGTCTGTCATTTCAAGTCTTTCATTCAAAGAATATCATTCAAAGATTATTATTCGATGCCTATCATTTAAAGCCTATCATTTAAAGTATCATATAAAGTCTATCATTTCAAGCCTATCATTCAAAGCCTATCATTCATCGACTATTATTCAAGACCTATCATTAAAAGCCTGTCACTCAAAGCCTTTCATTCAAGGCTTGTTGTCCAGTTCAGAGAATATCCCTTTACAGCCTACCATCCAAAGCATATCATTCATCATTTAGTACACATCATTATAGCCTATCGTCTAAAGCCTATCATTAAACATTATAATGCAAAGCCCATTGATGGAGAGGTAGATTCTTCGTGTGCTAGATGCAGCTGGATTCTTCGTTTGCTAGATACAGAGGTAGATTCTTCGTGTGCTAGATGCAGAGGTAGATTCATCGTTAGGTGCAGAGGTAGATTCTTCGTGACTCATATGAGTCGCGTGTCGTCGCGCGTCAGGTGTTGTTTTATTGTGGGATGTGATGGTGACGTGTGGTCTAGACCCTTTATATGCCTTCCTTTGATGCATTACTCTTATTGTTCCTTGATAATGTGAGTAGTCATGAAAGCGATTGGAATTTCACTATTCTTTCACAGTGGTTGTTTTCCATATTCTGAAATCACCTGTTAACTGTGATCTTAATTGCATATATATATATATATAATAAAATATATTAAATAGTATATATATATATAATATATATATATATATATATAATATTCGTGCCGAATAGCGAACTTGTCTTAAATGCAACGCTCATCTTGCCATATAAGACAAGCCAAAATTTGTGTAGGGCAATTATGTTCGCCAAAATCATTCTGAACCTAACGAAAAAAAATTATTTCACTGTGTTGTTTAGTATTAAATTATTAAAACAAATCTAAAATATATTTAGTTGGGTTAGGCTAAAATAAATTGTTCTTGTCATAATAGGTTAGGTAAGTTTTTCTAAGATTCCTTTTGAGAAAAAATTAAAAAATTTACATTAACATTAATGAAAAAATATATCTTTAATTTGTATAAGAGAAAATTTTAGAAGGACTATTTTAATAGTTCTGCTAATGACCAGTTAATTACTTATTGCACACGTTATATATATATATTATATATATATAAAATATATAATATATATATATATATATATATATATATATATATATATATATATAATATATATATATATATATATATATATATATATATATATATATATATATATATATATAATATATATTTTTTTTTTTTTTATTTTTTTTTTATTATCACACTGGCCGATTCCCACCAAGGCAGGGTGGCCCGAAAAAGAAAAACTTTCACCATCATTCACTCCATCACTGTCTTGCCAGAAGGGTGCTTTACACTACAGTTTTTAAACTGCAACATTAACACCCCTCCTTCAGAGTGCAGGCACTGTACTTCCCATCTCCAGGACTCAAGTCCGGCCTGCCGGTTTCCCTGAATCCCTTCATAAATGTTACTTTGCTCACACTCCAACAGCACGTCAAGTATTAAAAACCATTTGTCTCCATTCACTCCTATCAAACACGCTCACGCATGCCTGCTGGAAGTCCAAGCCCCTCGCACACAAAACCTATTTACCCCCTCCCTCCAACCCTTCCTAGGCCGACCCCTACCCCGCCTTCCTTCCACTACAGACTGATACACTCTTGAAGTTATTCTGTTTCGCTCCATTCTCTCTACATGTCCGAACCACCTCAACAACCCTTCCTCAGCCCTCTGGACAACAGTTTTGGTAATCCCGCACCTCCTCCTAACTTCCAAACTACGAATTCTCTGCATTATATTCACACCACACATTGCCCTCAGACATGACATCTCCACTGCCTCCAGCCTTCTCCTCGCTGCAACATTCATCACCCATGCTTCACACCCATATAAGAGCGTTGGTAAAACTATACTCCATCATTCCCCTCTTTGCCTCCAAGGACAAAGTTCTCTGTCTCCACAGACTCCTAAGTGCAACACTCACTCTTTTCTTCCCTCATCTATTCTATGATTCACCTATCTTTCATAGACCCATCCGCTGACACGTCCACTCCCAAATATCTGAATACGTTCACCTCCTCCATACTCTCTCCCTCCAATCTGATATTCAATCTTTCATCACCTAATCTTTTTGTTATCCTCATAACCTTACTCTTCCTGTATTCACCTTTAATTTTTTGATCTTCTATTTGCATCCAGAACTCCCAAGAGCACAGTGTCTCAGCAAAGAGCAGCTGTGACAACTCCCACCCTGTGTGTGATTCTTTATCTTTTAACTCCACGCCTCTTGCCAAGACCCTCGCATTTACTTCTCTTACAACCCCATCTATAAATATATTAAACAACCACGGTGACATCACACATCCTTGTCTAAGGCCTACTTTTACTGGGAAAAAATTTCCCTCTTTTCTACATACTCTAACTTGAGCCTCACTATCCTCGTAAAAACTCTTCACTGCTTTCAGTAACCTACCTCCTACACCATACACTTGCAACATCTGCCACATTGCCCCCCTATCCACCCTGTCATACGCCTTTTCCAAATCCATAAATGCCACAAAGACCTCTTTAGCCTTATCTAAATACTGTTCACTTATATGTTTCACTGTAAACACCTGGTCCACACACCCCCTACCTTTCCTAAAGCCTCCTTGTTCATCTGCTATCCTATTCTCCGTCTTACTCTTAATTCTTTCAATTATAACTCTACCATACACTTTACCAGGTACACTCAACAGACTTATCCCCCTATAATTTTTGCACTCTCTTTTATCCCCTTTGCCTTTATACAAAGGAACTATGCATGCTCTCTGCCAATCCCTAGGTACCTTACCCTCTTCCATACATTTATTAAATAATTGCACCAACCACTCCAAAACTATATCCCCACCTGCTTTTTAACATTTCTATTTTTATCCCATCAATCCCGGCTGCCTTACCCCCTTTCATTTTACCTACTGCCTCACGAACTTCCCCCACACTCACAACTGGCTCTTCCTCACTCCTACAAGATGTTATTCCTCCTTGCCCTATACACGAAATCACAGCTTCCCTATCTTCATCAACATTTAACAATTCCTCAAAATATTCCCTCCATCTTCCCAATACCTCTAACTCTCCATTTAATAACTCCCTCTCCTATTTTTAACTGACAAATCCATTTGTTCTCTAGGCTTCCTTAACTTGTTAATCTCACCCAAAACTTTTTCTTATTTCAACAAAATTTGTTGATAACAGCTCACCCACTCTCTCATTTGCTCTCTTTTTGCATTGCTTCACCACTCTCTTAACCTCTCTCTTTTTCTCCATATACTCTTCCCTCCTTGCATCACTTCTACTTTGTAAAAACTTCTCATATGCTAACTTTTTCTCCCTTACTACTCTCTTTACATCATCATTCCACCAATCGCTCCTCTTCCCTCCTGCACCCACTTTCCTGTAACCACCAAACTTCTGCTGAACACTCTAACACTACATTTTTAAACCTACCCCATTCCTCTTCGACCCCATTGCCTATGCTCTCATTAGCCCATCTATCCTCCAATAACTGTTTATATCTTACCCTAACTGCCTCCTCTTTTAGTTTTATAAACCTTCACCTCTCTCTTCCCTGATGCTTCTATTCTCCTTGTATCCCATCTACCTTTTACTCTCAGTGTAGCTACAACTAGAAAGTGATCTGATATATCTGTGGCCCCTCGATAAACATGTACATCCTGAAGTCTACTCAACAGTCTTTATCTACCAATACATAATCCAACAAACTACTGTCATTTCGCCTACATCATATCGTGTATACTTATTTATCCTCTTTTTCTTAAAATATGTATTACCTATAACTAAACCCCCTTTCTATACAAAGTTCAATCAAAGGGCTCCCATTATCATTTACACCTGGCACCCCAAACTTACCTACCACACCCTCTCTAAAAGTTTCTCCTACTTTAGCATTCAGGTCCCCTACCACAATTACTCTCTCACTTGGTTCAAAGGCTCCTATACATTCACTTAACATCTCCCAAAATCTCTCTCTCTCCTCTGCATTCCTCTCTTCTCCAGGTGCATACACGCTTATTATGACCCACTTCTCGCATCCAACCTTTACTTTAATCCACATAATTCTCGAACTTACACATTCATATTCTCTTTTCTCCTTCCATAACTGATCATTTAACATTACTGCTACCCCTTCCTTTGCTCTAACTCTCTCAGATACTCCAGATTTAATCCCATTTATTTCCCCCCCACTGAAACTCTCCTACCCCCTTCAGCTTTGTTTCGCTTAGAGCCAGGACATCCAACTCTTTTCATTCATAACATCAGCAATCATCTGTTTCTTGTCATCCGCACTACATCCACGCACATTTAAACAACCCAGTTTTATAAAGTTTTTCTTCTTCTCTTTTTTAGTAAATGTATACAGGAGAAGGGTTACTAGCCCATTGCTCCCGGCATTTTAGTCGCCTCATACGACACGCATGGACTTACGGAGGAAAGATTCTTTTCCACTTCCCCATGGACAATAGAAGAAATAAAAAAGAACAAGAGCTATTAAGATAAGGAGAAAAACCTAGATGTATGTATATATATATGCATGTGCGTGTCTGTGAAGTGTGACCAAAGTGTAAGTGGAGTATAGCAAGATATCCCTGTTATCTAGGCGTGTTTATGAACAGAAAAAGAAAACCAGCAATCCTACCATCCATGCAAAACAGTTACAGGTTTTTTGTTTCACAGTCATCTGGCAGGACGGTAGTACTCCCTGGGTGGTTGCTGTCTACCAACCTACTACCTATATATATATATATATATATATATATATATATATATTATATATATATATATATATATATATATATATATATATATATATATATATAATATATATATATATATATTCAACAAGTGGGCCGTCTCCCACCAAGGCAGGGTGACCCAAAAAAGAAAGAAAATCCCAAAAAAGAAAATACTTTCATCATCATTCAACACTTTCACCACACTCACACATTATCACTGTTTATGCAGAGGTGCTCAGAATAAAACAGTTTAGTAGCATACACATATAAAGATACACAACATATACCTCCAAACTGCCAATATCCCAAACCCCTCCTTTAAAGTGCAGGCATTGTACTTCCCATTTCAAGGACTCAAGTCCGACTATATGAAAATAACCGGTTTCCCTGAATCCCTTCACTAAATATTACCCTGTTCACACTCCAACAGATCGTCAGGTCCCAAGTACCATTCGTCTCCATTCACTCCTATCTAACACGCTCATGCACGCTTGCTGGAAGTCCAAGCCCCTTGCCCACAAAACCTCCTTTACCCCCTCTCTCCAACCCTTTCGAGGACGACCCCTACCCCGCCTTCCTTCCTCTATAGATTTATATGCTTTCCATGTCATTCTACTTTGATCCATTCTCTCTAAAGGACCAAACCACCTCAACAACCCCTCTTCTGCTCTCTGACTAATATTTTTATTAACTCCACACCTTTTCCTAATTTCCACACTCCGAATTTTCTGCATAATATTTACACCACACATTGCCCTTAGACAGGATATCTCCACTGCCTCCAACCGTCTCCTCGCTGCTGCATTTACCACCCAAGCTTCACACCCATATAAGAGAGTTGGTACTACTATACTTTCATACATTCCCTTCTTTGCCTCCATAGATAACGTTTTTTGACTCCACATATACCTCAACGCACCACTCACCTTTTTTCCCTCATCAATTCTATGATTAACCTCATCCTTCATAAATCCATCCGCCGACACGTCAACTCCCAAGTATCTGAAAGCATTCACTTCTGCCATACTCCTCCTCCCCAATTTGATATCCAATTTTTCTTTATCTAAATCATTTGATACCCTCATCACCTTACTCTTTACTATGTTCACTTTCAACTTTCTACCTTTACACACATTCCCAAACTCATCCACTAACCTTTGCAATTTTTCTTTAGAATCTCCCATAAGCACAGTATCATCAGCAAAAAGTAACTGTGTCAATTCCCATTCTGAATTTGATTCCCCATAATTTAATCCCACCCCTCTCCCAAACACCCTAGCATTTACTTCTTTTACAACCCCATCTATAAATATATTAAACAACCATGGTGACATTACACATCCCTGTCTAAGATCTACTTTTACCGGGAAGTAGTCTCCCTCTCTTCTACACACCCTAACCTGAGCCTCACTATCCTCATAAAAACTCTATACAGCATTTAATAACTTACCACCTATTCCATATACTTGCAACATCTGCCACATTGCTCCTCTATCCACTCTATCATATGCCTTTTCTAAATCCATAAATGCAATAAAAAACTTCCCTACCTTTATCTAAATACTGTTCACATATATGCTTCAATGTAAACACTTGATCTACACATCCCCTACCCCCTGAAACCTCCTTGCTCATCCGCAATCCTACATTCTGTCTTACCTCTAATTCTTTCATTTATAACCCTACCATACACTTTTCCTGGAATACTCAGTAAACTTATTCCTCTATAATTTTTACAGTCTCTTTTGTCCCCTTTCCCTTTATATAAAGGGACTATACATGCTCTCCGCCAATCCCTAGGTACCTTCCCCTCTTTCATACATTTATTAAAGAAAAGTACCAACCACTCCAACACTATATCCCCCCCTGCTTTTAACATTTCTGTCATGATCCCATCAGTTCCAGCTGCTTTACACCCCCTTTCATTCTACGTAATGCCTCACGTACCTCCCCCACACTTACATTCTGCTCTTCTTCACTCCTAAAAGATGGTATACCTCCCTGACCAGTGCATGAAATTACTGCCTCTCTTTCTTCATTAACATTTAAAAGTTCCTCAAAATATTCTCGCCATCTACCTAATACCTCCATCTCCCAATCTACTAACTCCCCTACTCTGTTTTTAACGGACAAATCCATACTTTCCCTAGGCTTTCTTAACTTGTTTAACTCACTCCAAATTTTTTTCTTATTTTCATTAAAATTTCTTGACAGTGCCTCTCCCACTCTACCATCTGCTCTCCTTTTGCACTCTCTCACCACTCTCTTTACCTTTCTTTTACTCTCCATATACTCTGCTCTTCTTATAACACTTCTGCTTTGTAAAAACCTCTCATAAGCTACCTTTTTCTCTTTTATCACACCCTTTACTTCATCATTCCACCAATCACTCCTCTTTCCTCCTGCTCCCACCCTCCTATAACCACAAACTTCTGCCCCACATTCTAATACATGCATTTTTAAAACTATTCCAAC
>NC_069430.1:20959898-20974898 GCF_026875155.1 Cherax quadricarinatus | reverse complement strand
ACATCCAAAACTGAATAACGCGTATTATGAAGGACGTTCTACTTTTCGATGGACTTTTCCAATTGCATTTGCACACCAAACAAGTCGCTCAACATAGAGGAGATTTACAAAAGGACTTACTGTAGTTTCTTCGCTACAACAACAAAAATTAATCGATAAACTTTCTCGATACTGGAATTTGCTGATGAATCAATTATTTTCTTTCCATCTGTTACTGAGAGATGTCATCACAGACTATGAAGCTGAACTTTTCTCCATTCTGAGGGGCTGACCGCCTCAAAATTATTTCTCCAAGGTTGAAGGACTGGTCACATCATCTTCACCTCGCTGCTATACGCTTCTTGCCTCCAATTTGTTCTCTTTGCATTTGACTGAAGAAACCTACTGAGTAGGCGAAACGTTCCAGTCAACAATAAAAACATCCAACTGTTGAACATGTGTCTTACTATTCAATTTCTTGGTGTTCTGTACCATTTTCCATAATTTCGGAGAATGTCAGAAATTTAGACAAAACAGAGCTGAAGTTACTTCAAATCCGAAGGAAAATGACAGTACAGACAGGAAAACGTAGAGATAACAATAGATTCAATGAGAATAACAACGAAGTGAGCGAAGAACACAATAGCACCAAAAGTATTGAAAAAAAAAACACGACATCTTGAGAGCGGAGTATTTCAAGCTATGTAGCGGTAATACTGACCAAGAACATTGTACTATGGTACCATGTTCTTGGTCAGTATTAACCCATGTAACATTGTCGAGCCTCTGAAATATATTTCTGCTCTTCATCGTTCTTTGGTAAGATTCCAATATGCTTCACTGTCATTATGTAATGATGGAATAGAATTACTTCCTGGTTAATATATTATATATATGTATATATATATATATATATATATATATATATATATATATATATATATATATATATATATATATATATATATATATATATATATATATATATATGTCGTGCCGAATAGGCAGAACTTGAGATCTTGGCTTAAATAGCAACGCTCATCTTGCCATATAGGACAAGTGAAAATTTGTGTATGCAATAATTTCGCCAAAATCATTCTGAACCTAACGAAAAAAATATATTTCACTGTGTTTGTTTAGTATTAAATTATTGTAAACAAATCTAAAATATATTTAGTTGTGTTAGGCTAAAATAAATTGCGCTTGTTATAATAAGGTTAGGTAAGTTTTCTAAGTTCATTTTGGTGCAAAATTATAAATTTTTACATCGACATTAATGAAAAAAATATATCTTTAAATGTATAAGAGAAAATTTCAGAAAGGACTTAATTTTAAGTGAGTTCTTGCTAATTGATATATATATATATATATATATATATATATATATATATATATATATATATATATATATATATTATATATTTATATATATATATATATGTATATATACATCTATACATGATACTGTGCTTATGGGTGATTCTAAAGAAAAATTGCAGAGGTTAGTGGACGAATTTGGGAGTGTGTGTAAAGGTAGAAAGTTGAAAGTGAACATAGAAAAGAGTAAGGTGATGAGGGTATCAAATGATTTAGATAAAGAAAAACTGGATATCAAATTGGGGAGGAGGAGTATGGAAGAAGTGAATGTTTTCAGATATTTGGGAGTTGAAGTATCAGCGGATGGATTTATGAAGGATGAGGTTAATCATAGAATTGATGAGGAAAAAAAGGTGAGTGGTGCGTTGAGGTATATGTGGAGACAAAGAACGTTATCTATGGAGGCAAAGAAAGGAATGTATGAAAGTATAGTAGTACCAACACTTATATGGGTGTGAAGCTTGGGTTGTAAATGTTGCAGCGAGGAGGCGGTTGAAGGCAGTGGAGACGTCCTGTCTAAGGGCAATGTGTGGTGTAAATATTATGCAGAAAAATCGGAGTGTGGAAATTAGAAGAAGGTGTGGATTTAATAAAAGCATTAGTCAGAGGGCTGAAGAGGGGTTGTTGAGGTGGTTTGGTCATTTAGAGAGAATGGATCAAAGTAGAATGACATGGAGAGCGTATAAATCTGTAGGGGAAGGAAGGTGGGGTAGGGGTCGTCCTCGAAAGGGTTGGAGGGAGGGGGTAAAGGAGGTTGTGTGGGCGAGAGGCTTGAACTTCCAGCAAGCGTGCGTGAGCATGTTAGATAGGGATGAATAGAGACGAATGGCATTTGGGACCTGACGAGCTGTTGGAGTGTGAGCTGGGTAATATTTAGTGAAGGGATTCAGGGAAACCGGTTATTTTATATAGCCGGACTTGAGTCCTGGAAATGGGAAGTACAATGCCTGCACTTTAAAGAAGGGGTTTTGGGATATTGGCAGTTTGGAGGGATATGTTGTGTATCTTTATACGTATATACTTCTAAACTGTTGTATTCTGAGCACCTCTGCAAAAACAGTGATTATGTGTGAGTGAGGTGAAAGTGTTGAATGATGATTAAAGTATTTTCTTTTTGGGGATTTTCTTTCTATTTGGGTCACCCCGCCTCGGTGGGAGACGGCCCCGACTTGTTAATATATATATATATATATATATATATAATATATATTATATATATATATATATATATATATATTTTATATATATATATATAGTTTTATATATATATTATATTATATTATATATATATATATATATATATATATATATATATATATATATATATATATATATGCAAGGAATTCGCAAGAGCAGGCGAAATATACACAAACACTGATCTCTGGCTGAAGGAGACTCGAACCTACGAACCTTGGAACAAGGTACGCAGTGCTTTACCAAACCTACCCACACTGGACCAATACTTGGAGTCCAGCTTGCGCTAGACTTTGATCCAAGGCAGCCAGCTTTCAGGGAGAAGGCTTACAGCTTTTCATCTATCCCCTGCATGCATCAGCCTTACTAGAGATATTAACAATGCAAGGAATTTCGCAGAGCAGGCGAAATATACACAAACACTGATCTCTGGCTGAAGGAGACTCGAACCTACGAACCTTGGAGCAAGGTACGCAGTGCTTTACCAATCTACCCACACTGGACCAATACCTTGGAGTCCAGCTTGCGCTAGACTTTGATCCAAGGCAAGCCAGCTTTCAGGGAGAAGGCTTACAGCTTTTCATCTCATCCCCTGCATGCATCAGCCTTACTAGAGATATTAACAATGCAAGGAATTCGCGTACCTTGTTCCAAGGTTCGTAGGTTCGAGTCTCCTTCAGCCAGAGATCAGTGTTATTATATATATATATATATATAATATATATATATATATATATATATATATATATATATATTATATATAATCACACACACACTCGTGTGTTTATGGAACGCAAGACACAGTGAAATCAACGACATCATAAAGAGAAGCCTTGCTACAGCTGGATGCCCAGCCGAGAGAGAACCCCGATCACTAACAGCCAACAATACCCACAACCCTCCAAACCGCCCCGACGGGATCACCATCTTTACTTGAAAGAATGGCAACCTCTTAGCATGGGACTATACCTGTGTGTCGACGCTGGCTAACATCTACAGCTATCACAGTGTCCGGTGACAGGGAGGAGCTGCTGATCACAGGGAGGAGTACAAGATCAGCAAGTACAGAGACATAAGCCATCAATATCAATTTGTCCCAGTGGGATCAGAAATCTTGGGATCATGGGAAAAAAATGCCATACGTTTCTTAAAGAACTGATTTCCAGACTCATCGACACCACCAGGGACCCAAGGGCAGCAACTTTCATGTTCCAGCACCTCAGCGTGGCCATCCAGAGGGAAAATGCTTGCTGCATACTGGGCTCGCGTCCGGCTTCGGAGGAGCTGGAGGAGATTCATAACCTTTGATATAGTGTACCAATGTATTCATGTTTGTGTTTTCTGTCAATGCATTCTGTCATTAATAAAGGGGAGAAACTTGAGTTTTCTCTGAGGTACCTTTATTCTCTTCTCTGAGGATGAGGGTCCCCAGTCCAGTTCTAGAGGTGGTACTCTCTGTATGTATATATATATATATATATATATATATTATATATATATATATATATATATATATATATATATATATATATTATTTATTATATATATATATATATATATATATATATATATATATATATATATATTTATATATATATATATATATATATATATATATATATTATATATATATATATATATATATATATATATATATTATTACCAAGAACGATGAAGACCCAGAAATATATTTCGGAGGCTCACGATGTAACGTGGTTTAATATTGACCAAGAAGATGGACCTAGTGCAAATTCGTACTACATTAATGTAGGTTATGATGAAAGTGAGGCGGCACTTCCTCTGTTTATTTCATGGTAGTGTATACCGGAGGTTGTGCAACACTTATATACAACACTTGGGGCATTTAATTTATGGGAAATCTTTCGCCCACTGGGTCCTTTTTTCAGGCCAGCTGAAGACAAACCAAACCACGGGTGGGGTTTGAACCCGCGGTCAGAGAGTCTCAAAACTCCAGACCATCGCGTTAGCCACTGGTCCAGTGGCTAAAGCGACGGTCTGGAGTTTCGAGACTCTCTGACCGCGGGTTCAAACCCCACCCGTGGTATGGTTTGTTTGCAATTGTCATTACGATTTCGTGAGTCAGCTGAAGAATACAGTGGGTAAAACGTCCCAAAAGTAAATATCGTAACGTTGCATTTGTTTTTGTTTTTTCCACAATTTGTTGATACTGTCATACCTTTGATATACCTTTGCTATACCTTTGAAGAGTTTCGAGAGTTAATCTACTTTCTGAGCCCGGCCATGGGCCAGGCTCGTCTGGTGCTTGCCTGGTCAACAAGGCTGTTGCTGCTGGAGGCCCGCTGTCCCCACATATCTATCACAACCTAATTGATCTGACACCTGGTGAAGATACTTGTAGCATATTTTGAATGAATACCTGCCTAACATGAACCAGTAGGACTAAAGCAGTATCGACAGGCTTCAGATTTGCCAAAGTAATATTTTTTTTTATCATTGAGGCTTAATCTTAAAAAGTAAAGTCACAATACAGTGGCTGGAACATTCTCCAAAAACCCGCATTTAGGAACGGAAGCCTATAACGAGGTTAGTCTCCGTCCTGAACCACTGCCGGATCACCTGGCTTGACAAGCCACTTGTCAAGTGTCTTGTCAAGTCACTTGATAAGTCAATTATCAAGTCACTTGCCAAGTAAATCGACGACAGTCAAGGTCGGACCGAAACATCGTTATAAGGTTTCTCTTCTAAGTGAGAGTTTCTGGTTTGAGAGAAAAAAAGCTTAATCTCAGTTGCATCGTAAACAATTAACCTGATAAACTGTGTTGTTTCACATCCTCAGTGTTAAGTAACAACTTCCCATGGAAACCCCGGGTAGGTAGTGTTGATCTTGGCTTCCAGCGAGGCCAGGATGCGAGCCTAGTTTCAGATTTCAATTTAAAACAAAAACGTTATGTGGTCACCTTTAAATATCACACATATAGAAAGGGTCACACAAAATCGAGAGATAGACGAGTCTCAGAGTCACTTTTGAGGTTACACCTAACTCCTCAACCTTACCTAACCTAATCTAATGTAATCTAGTTGAGTATACCTTATCGCAGTCTAGAATATCCTAAAACAACATAACCTAGTACAGCCTAACATTGCATAACTAGTATTTCTTGATCTTATTGTAAACACTGTTACATATGTCAGCTGGAACCCCAACAATAATAAAAAAAAAGCATCTTCAACCTACTTTAAAATCTGACTTTATTTCCTACGACATTTTCCTAGAAATTTTTGTTTAACTTTTTTACTGACTATTTGTTCTTTCTTGTGAAACTCTCACTACAAATAAACATTAAGTCATACCATAATTTGCTTACGTTTGACTATTAATAATGGACAATGGTTGCTTTATTTTAAAATAGCAAATGTTTTATATCACTCTACTACCTCTCTTCCTTTACATATTATTTTATAATCGATTTATTAATTGTTTTGATGAATGGTTTGAAAAAACCGACAAATTGAAGATTGAGACACTTATGCAACATATGGGAATCTTTATTCAGGAAACGTTTCGCCACACAGTGGCTTCATCAGTCCAATACAAAGTAGAAAGGCGTAAGGAGTGGAGGAGTTTGAGGTAATCAGTCCCTCAGCCTGGAGTCGATGTGTTCAGTCCATCAATCTTGTAGAAAGTACAGCATAGGGCCGTAGACGTGGCTTATATACTGTAGTGAGGTGAGGTGAAGCAGGAGGAGGCGGGGTCATAGTGGTACCATCCACTAGTCGAAGTAGGTCTTCGTCCAAAGGTTGGACAAGTGTCGGTTTATTCAAACCATTCATCACAACTGTCAGACACTGCAACATCATGGGATCTTGTTACAAAGAATTCTTCAACACTTGTTCAACCTTTGGACGAAGACCTACTTCGACTAGTGGATGGTACCACTATGACCCCGCCTCCGCCTGTTTCACCTCACCTCACTACAGTATATAAGCCACTTCTACGGCCCTATGCTGTACTTTCTACAAGATTGATGGACTGAACACATCGACTCCAGGCTGAGGGAGTGATTACCTCAAACTCCTCCTCTCCTTACGCCTTTCTACTTTGTATTGGACTGATGAAGCCACTGTGTGGCGAAACGTTTCCTGAATAAAGATTCCCATATGTTGCATAAGTGTCTCAATCTTCATTAATTGTTTTACTGGGTTTTGAAACCTATCTACTACACTAGGATTGTGTAACACTGGGTGTCACTTGTACACCACCAGTCATGGATACTGCGGAAAAATTTGAATTTTCCTAAATTCAGCATGTGTAAATTTGAATAATATAATAACTGTGTGTTAAAAAGTGATGCTGATTTGACCCTTCGAGAAATTTCGAGTGGGCGAGGGGGAATGTGGAGCAACCGCGAAGAGGACGCTATAATGAATTTAATGTGTATGCACTGATTGTTATAATAGTCATGTAATCAGGCATCATCGAGGTTCACTTGGTGTAAATCGGCCTCAGTCCGTAATTTAGAAACTGCTGACACGTTCCCCCTGAAGAATTGGGATGAATTGTGAAAACTCTTAAAAGTCCTAAAAGAAAGGAAAAATGGGAGGCTCCGATTCTTCCTAGCAGCACACCTTAATTAAGTGACGCTTACCCATAAAGTAGAAAAGTTTTTGCATGGGCCATCTAAACTCTAGCTATTAGGGTAGCATTAGGGTGTGTTACATATAAAAATTGTGATCCAATAATTAAATAGTAAGTGGTAATACGAATTTCATTTCTAATAACACCATTGTATTATATGTATTGTACTATTAGTTATATTTGGTGTACCCAGCAAGTAAACCAAAATGTACACTCCACACAATTTTACTTTACCAGAGTAGCTGGTTTCAATATTGTAATTATTAATTTAATGTCATGAAAGCTTTCTTGTGAGAGTAGTGATGGAGTGGGCATCGAGGGAGTGACAGTTTTGAGACCTACTTGACTAAGTCCCACTTACCTCACCCAAATTACTTGCACGTAATAATTCAGGTAACCCTGTAAACCTTAAATTTCTCACAAAATAATTCATAGATACTTTAATCCCGAAAAGTTCTATTTAAAATAAACTTAGTCCCAATCAAAACATAATTATATTTCAACAGCCTAATTGAGACTTGTTAATGAGCCTCAGCGAATCGATATGGACATAAAATGTAACAGAATACTGTAATTTAATTTGTCTTCAGCATCGACTCGTTCTGTCGGGCGTTCTGTGAGTTTCAATTTTAGGATGTACTTTTTTTTCATATTGTAATGGCGAAAAATCGCAGTGTGTAAAATAGCTTTATAATAGACTTTTACTGCATCGTACCTTGTCGTTAAATTAGACAATTTCTATGTACAAAAAAAGGCCATAAAATCAGTGTTCCACTGACAAAACAAAGTCGCGTAAATAAAAAATTATATACATCAGGAGTGTTTTACAATCTATGTGAATCACGGACAGGAAAAAAAAAAAACCTGTAAAGGTTATCAAATGAAAAGAACAACGACTAACAAATAATACATTTATATTTAAAAAAAAGTGAAATATAAATTAGTTTTTTTGGTGTTAAGTGATACTTGAAGACCCCAGAAGTGTTGGGTTTTTCCTCTGGGGAATTTGATGTCTCAGGGGAAAATATTGCATGGGATACTATGCTTCAAGGGGTCACCTGTGAAGTATATACATAGTTCACAGATAACCTGCACATATAAGACCGAAATTAAGACGACGTATCGGAACATTAAGTAGCCACAATGGTCCAAACCGAAACGTCGTCACAAGTTTGAGTCTCATATATGCGGGTTATTTGTGTATTGTACCAACCATGGTATTGTGCTTTTCTTTTATTCTTTAAGTGTATAATTGTTCAACTCGTGATGAAAATCAAAAGATCATAGAGTGTTCTCTTTCCAGTACAGGATGAATGTCACAGAAACTCCCTTGTTGTGCAGGTCGCTCAGGGACGAGGTGGAGAGACATCCTATAAAATACCGACACGGTGGAAATAGATGCTAATGCAGTGTAATTAAATTCTTGACTGGCAACAATTCGCCCAGACGCGACGGGATTTTTTTTTCCGGGGCCTAAAAAAACGCACTGTGTGGGCGAAACGTTCTTAGTAAAGGTCAATACACTGCATTTATACGTCTGTTTCAAGGTCAGTATACTAAATAAGTCTTCGTATTTTACTGAATATCTACATTTTTTACTAAAAACGGTAATGATTTACGTTCCAGTTACATAATAAATATAACTAATTGCAAGAGTCAGTATTGACATCACTCTTGCAGTGTACCAGGTGACTCAGGTTATTGTAGTGTACCAGGTGACTCAGGTTATTGTAGTGTACCAGGTGACTCAGGTTATTGTAGTGTACCAGGTGACTCAGGTTATTGTGTGTCCCAGTACTCAGTTTTTGTAGTTTCCGGGTGCCAGTTATTGAGTGTACCAGGTGACTCAGGTTATTGTGTGTCCCAGGTACCAATTTTTGATAAAACCAGTGACCAGGTTATTGAGGTACCCAGTGACTCGTTATTGAGTGTACCAGTGACTCAGTTATTGTTGACCAGGTGACCGGGTTTTTGTAGTGTCCCCGGTGACTCAATTTTTGTAGTGTACCGGGTACTCAGGTTATTGTAGTGACCATGACTCGGGTTTTTTGTATGTACCGGGTGACTCAGGTTATTGTAGTGTACCAGGTGACTCAGGTTTTGTATTTACCATACTCGGGTTTATTGTATTTACCGGGTGACTCAGGTTTTGAGTTACCTGACTCGGGTTTTTGTAGTGTACCAGGTGACTAGGTTTTGAGGTCCCAGTGACTCGGGTTATTAGTTCAGGTAACCAGGTTATTGAGTGTACCAGGACCCCAATTATTGCAGTGTACCAGGTGACCCGGGTTATTGCAGGCCAGTGACCAGGTTATTGAGTACCAGGTGACCAGGTTTTTGAGTGTCCCAGGTACCGGTTATTGATGTCCCAGGGACCAGTTTTTTAGTGTCCGGTGACCAGGTTATTGAGTGTACCGGGGACCCGTTATTGAGTGCCAGGTGACCCAGGTTATTGAGTGAAACCAGTGACCAGGTTATTGGTGTACCGGGTGACCAGGTTATTGAGTGTACCAGGTGACTCAGTTATTGAGTGTCCAGGGACCGGGTTTTTTGAGTGTACCATGACCAGGTTATTGCAGGCCCAGTGACCGGGTTTTTGATTTCCCCGGGGACTCAGTTATTGCAGTGTACCAGGGACCCAAGTTTTAAATGCCGGGCCCAGTTTACCCAGGTGGCCCCGGGTTTATTGCAGGTACCAGGTGACCCAATTTTATTGCAGTTACCATGACCCAAGGTTTTTTGAAATGTACCAGGTAAACCCAAAGTTTTCAGTGTACCGGGTGCCCCAAAAAGTTTATTGCAGTTTTAGTAACCCAGGTTATTGCGTGTCCCGGTGAAAAAGGGTTATTCCATTCCCCGGGTGACCCAGTTTTTGCAGGTACCAGTGACCCAGTATTGCAGTTCCAGGTGACCAGGTTTTTTTCATGTCCAGGTGACCCAATTGCAGTGTACCTGACCAGGTTTTGCATGTACCGGGTGACCCAGTTTTGCAGTGTACCGGGTGACCAGTTTTGCAGTGTACCAGGGGCCCCAGGAAATTGCAGTGTCCCGGGGTGACCCAGGTTATTCAGTGTACCAGGTGACCCAGGTTTTGCATTACCAGTGCCCAAATTATTGCGGGGTTACCAGTGACCCAGGTTTTGCAGTGTACCAGGTACCCAATTATTGCAGTGAAACCAGGGACCCAAGTTATTGCAGTGTACCAGGTGACCCAAGTTTTTGCAGTGTACCAGGTGACCCAAGTTATTGCAGTGTACCAGGTGACCAAGTTTTTGCAGTGTACCAGGTGACCCAAGTTATTGCAGTGTACCGGGTCCCCCAAGTTTTTTTCAGTTACCAGGTGACCCAAGATTGCTTTAAACCGGTACCCGTTTATTCCCAGTGTACCAGGGACCCATTTTGCATTACCAGGTGCCCAAGTTATTGCAGTGTACCAGGTGACCCAAGTTATTGCAGTGTACCAGGTGACCCAAGTTATTGCAGTGTACCAGGTGACTCAAGTATTGCAGTGTACCAGGTGACCCATGTTTTGCAGTGTACCGGTGCCCAAAGTTATTGCAGTGTAATAAATTATTGCATTAAAACCGGTACTAATAAATTACCCCAAAAAATTTTAAGGTCATACCCAAAAACTTACCGGGGCCCCCCAAGAGGGGCGGCCCCGGTGACCCCAAAACAGGACCAACCCGGCGTGCCGGACCGGGGGCCCCGGGACCCGTTTTGTTACCGGGCCGGCGTTACCGGCCCAAGAAACTTCCGGTCCCCCCTTTTGGCATTACCGGGACCGTTTGCTTTAACCATCCCTTTGCACCCCCAAATTATCCCCCATAAAAGCATTACCGGGGACTCAAGTTTTGCAGGTCCAGGTACCCAAGTTATTGCAGTGTACCAGGTGACCCAAGTTATTGCAGTGTACCAGGTGACCCAAGTTATTGCAGTGTACCAGGTGACTCAAGTATTGCAGTGTACCAGGTGACCCAAGTTATTGCAGTGTACCAGGTGACCCAAGTTATTGCTTGTACCAGTGACTCAAGTTTGCATGACCAGGTGACCCAAGTTATTGCAGTGTACCAGGTGACCCAAGTTATTGCAGTGTACCAGGTGACCCAAGTTATTGCAGTGTACCAGGTGACTCAAGTATTGCAGTGTACCAGGTGACCCAAGTTATTGCAGTGTACCAGGTGACCCAAGTTATTGCAGTGTACCAGGTGACCCAGGTTATTGCAATGTACCAGGTGACCCAAGTTATTGCAGTGTACCGGGTGACCCAGGTTATTGCAGTGTATCAGGTAACCCAGGTTATTGCAGTGTGCCAGGTGAAGCAGGTTATTGCAGTGTACCAGGTGACCCAAGTTATTGCAGTGTACCAGGTGACTCAAGTATTGCAGTGTACCAGGTGACCCAAGTTATTGCAGTGTACCAGGTGACCCAAGTTATTGCAGTGTACCAGGTGACCCAAGTTATTGCAGTGTACCAGGTGACTCAAGTATTGCAGTGTACCAGGTGACCCAATTATTGCAGTGTACCAGGTGACCCAAGTTATTGCATGTCCCGGGGTCCCAAGTTTTTTGCTTCCGGTGACTCAATTTTTTTGCAGGTACCAGGTGACTCAAGTATTGCAGTGTACCAGGTGACCCAAGTTATTGCAGTGTACCAGGTGACCCAAGTTATTGCAGTGTACCAGGTGACCCAAGTTATTGCAGTGTACCAGGTGACTCAAGTATTGCAGTGTACCAGGTGACCCAAGTTGTTGCATTACCGGGTGCCCCAAGTTATTGCAGTGTACCGGGTGACCCAATTATTGGTGTACCAGGGACCAATATTGCAGTGTACCAGGTTGCCCAAAATTTTGTGCAGTGACCAGTAAACCCCAAGTTTTTTGCAGTGTACCGTGACCCAAGTTTTGCAGTTACCCGGGACCCAAGTTTTTGGGGCATGTACCAGGGTGACCCAATTTATTGCAGTGTCCCAGGTACCAAGTATTGCAGTGTCCAGGACCCAATTTTTGCGTTTACCAAGGGGGGCCCAAGTTATTCCATTTCCGGGTGCCCAAGTTATTGCGGTTCCCGGGAAATTCCAGGTGAGAGCCCTGGTCCTGGGAGAAACCGACCGGGTCTTAACTACTGAACTAAAAGGTAAAACTAGGGGAACGAATCACCACATTAACGATCGTGAAGACAAAATTGCCTCGTTACCTTTTTTTATAAACTGTCTCGTTAATATTTTACTAAATCGGCCCTTTAACACCTCACTAAATTGTCTTTTTAAATTCCGACTAATTCGACTGTCGACACTAACCCTTTAAAATGCATTTAACGAGACAGAAAGAGACCTCGTTAAATCATTAGCGTTTTAACTATGTTTTTTAAATTTTTACATTATCCTATAACGCACGGGGCTGCCGCCGGGTTATTTGTTAAAATTTCCCAACTCGGCTTAAACGCCGTTTCCGCAAGGGAACAATGATCATTCCAGCTGTTAAACTTTCCCCAAACCCTTTTTTCGAGGTTCAATGCATGTCAGGATTTTATGAAGTAAATTATCTAACCTGTTTTCCCGGGGGTATGAAAATGACCCTTTTAGGTTGGGATAGGCACCCACTTATATTGGTACTGAGTGGAAAACTACTGGGTATTTTTGGAGGGGAGTGTGTGCGGGGTTCGAATCCTGCTTGGACTGAGAATAATGTTGATAAAAAATTTCGCCCGTTTGTGACTTGAAATTAACATTTAAATATCTTTTAAAATTTCCCCCCGCTGTGGCGGGATTTGAGATATATATATATAATATATATAATATATATATATAAAATAATTATAATATTATATATATTATAATATATAAATCATCCCTTACCTTATCCCCTAGGGTAACCCCTTTTCATCTTCACGGCTGTATAGCGTTTTTAGCTTCCTCACTGGTTCCAAGAACATCTGTCACATCCCCCTGACAACAAAAACCAGAGAAAAAACGTGAAATATCCCGAGATAGCATTAATGATGGGTATTAAATTTCCCTGAATAAACAACAATCAATTTATTCTCTGCTAACACATTTTTATTGCCTTAAAATAAACCCCCATAAAGATTATCATCCTGAATAACATTTCAAAGGTGATTTTCACCATAAAAACACCACAGGGGTGGTTATCACCCTAAGATAGCACCCCAGTGGGGATTGTCACCCCCCCAAAATAACACTACAGGATGATTTTCATCTTAAATACACCTCAGGAACTGTCACCCAAGATAACACCACGTATGTTTCACCCAAGATCACCACAGTGTGACATTACAGTTCCCCCGTTCTCTTCAAACTTAAAATATAAACTTAAAAGTTTTAAAACTTCTAAACTTCAGTCCTGTCGAACTTTTTTTCCTTTTCTTAAAAGAAATTTTTAAAAGTACGTATTTTGTCCCACGTCCCGGCCTTGCTGTAGTTATAAATCTGTTTTTTTTTCTTCGTACGTTTTTGTATTTCAAAGAAATGAGAAAAATATGGTTAATTTTAATTTAAGACTGAAAAGAGGAAATTGTTTGGAATATCGCTATCAGCTATTGTTGCTGCGCTGCAGCTGCTGCTGGCGCTTTGCTGCCTTTTTTGCTGCTGCGTTGTTCTTGCGCACTACTACGTTGTTTTTGTTAATTATTATTGCGTTGTTGTTCGCTGTGTTTTTTATCAGCAACACGTTTTAAAAAACATGGAATCTGCGCCGCGTTGTCTGACCTCGTCACCTAATCTCTCTATGACCATCTGTCTGTCTGCCTGTTTTTGCCCCCCTGTCACCAGTCTGTCTACCTCGCTGTACCAACTATCTTATCACCTATTTTTGGTGGCAGAGACTGAGCCTCAGCTCTTGGCCCCACCCCTTTAAACTGACTTCTATTGTGTTCATTTTACCTGGCTTCGTAATCCTATCATACCTATTTAAAGCTGAAAATTCTGCCCTTTTTCCCCTTCCCTTGCCCAATTATTCCACTTTTTGCTGTCTGTGGCTGGAAAACAATATTTTCCTAACACCCTTTACCCTCCGTGTTTTTTAAATCTCAACTGGGTTTTCCCCCTCCGGGATCAGTCCCGCCCCCACATCAGTTATTCTCAGTATTTTTGTTGTTATCATGCTTCAGGCCCCCTTCTTCTGATGTCACAGATTTAGCTCTAATATCTCTTTGTAAAACCCCTTTTTTGAAAATTTCCCGAAAAGCGAATTTCCCCAAGGTTTTTCTTTTGACATGCCTTAGGGGAAAATCCGGGGACTAAGTTTCCCGAAAATCCTTTTTTTGAGTGGAGTTTGGGGCCTGTTTGGGGACGAGTCTGATTTCCCTTTTCTTGATCTGCCGTCTACCCATCTGTATGAATTCCTGACTTCTGTCTTCCCCCTTTGTCCGTCCATGTCTTTCGCACCTGTTTTTTCTAATAATACTTACCCCCTCAACCTGTCACCGCTCATACCACCTCGTGTAATGATAACAAGCCTGGCTCTCCCAGGGGCCCTTCATAAATGGATTTCGCATAAATGGCCTTTGTCAATAAAAAATACTTAACAATATAACAACCAAACAAAGGGTTGCGCAAAGGGGCAATGAGACATCGTCGAACAGGGCAATGTTTTTTTGCGCAGGTCTTAGTCTACGAGACCCCCCCCACTGCAGCTTTTGGTCATCTGACGAGACCTCCGTTGCCCTTTCCAGCCCCCACCCCCCCTTTTAAAAAAAATTTTAATTGTAAATTGCGCTGCTGGGAATTTTTTCATTAAATTTTTTTATTTTTCATCCCTAGGATTGCATTGACCTGATGGGGGTTTGTGCTTCTCGATAAATAATAAAATAATA
>NC_069430.1:20924898-20949898 GCF_026875155.1 Cherax quadricarinatus | reverse complement strand
CAGAACCAGAGAGAGACAGTGACAGGGACCTGTCTGATCTCTCTGTGATAACACCAGAACCAGGGAAAGGCATTGGCAGGGACCTGTCTGATCTCTCTGTGATAACACCAGAACCAGGGAAAGGCAGTGACAGGGACCTGTCTGATCTCTCTGTGATAACACCAGAACCAGTGAGAGGCAGTGGCAAGGACCTATCTGATCTCTCTGTTATAACACCAGAACCAGGGAGAGGCAGTGGCAAGGATCTGTCTGATCTCTCTGTTATAACACCAGAACCAGGGAGAGGCAGTGGCAGGGACCTGTCTGATCTCTCTGTTATAACACCAGAACCAGAGAGAGGCAGTGACAGGAACCTGGCTGATCTCTCTGTTATAACACCAGAACCAGGGAGAGGCAGTGGCAGGAACCTGGCTGATCTCTCTGTTATAATACCAGAACCAGGGAGAGGCAGTGACAGGAACCTGGCTGATCTCTCTGTTATAACACCAGAACCAGGGAGAGGCAGTGACAGGAACCTGGCTGATCTCTCTGTTATAACACCAGAACCAGGGAGAGGCAGTTGCAGGAACCTGGCTGATCTCTCTGTTATAACACCAGAACCAGGGAGAGGCAGTGACAGGAACCTGGCTGATCTCTCTGTTATAATACAAGAACCGGTGAAAAATGTTATGGGGATACCGACAAAATATTCTGAACTGTAAATAACTGTCTTTCCACGCGAGAACCAATTGACTGATCTTGATAAATGAGACACTTTTGCAACATTTGCGTGTCTTTATTCTGGAAATTTCACGTCACACAGTGGCTTCTTCAGTCCAATGCAGAAAAAGGTGAAATAAGAGGAGGAGTTTGAGGTAATCAGTCCCTCAGCCTTGAGTCGATGTGTTCAGTCCATCAATCTTGAAAGAAGTGCAGCATATTGGAGGTGATTGAGCTTTTATACTGAGGTGAGGTAAGGCGAGGTGAGGTGGAGCAGTTGTAGGTGGAGTCTCCATTGAACAAAGGCACTAGTGGAAGTAGATCGTGCCTAATCTATAGACACGACCTACTTCCACTACTCCACTACTTCAAAACTTCTAGTCTTATTCCACCTTTTTCTACATTGGACTGAAGAAGCCAGTGCATGGCCAAACGTTTCCAGAATAAAGATAACCATCTGTTGCACAAGTGTCTCATTTATCAACTTGTCGGTTTTGTAAACCATTTATTCACATCCTGTCGGACACAGCAACATCTTGGGATCTTGATGCAGAGATTTCTTCAACACTTGTCTAATCTATAGACACGACTTACTTCCATTAGTTCCTTTATTCACTGGTGACTCCGTCTACCACTGCTTCACCTCACCTCTCGTCAGTATATAAGCTCCATCACCTCCAATATGCTGCACTTTTGTCAAGATTGAAGGACTGAACACATTGACTCAAGGCTGAGGGACTGATTATCTCAAACTCTCCTCTTATTCTACCTTTTTCTACACTGGACTGAAGAAGCCACCATGAGGTGAAACGTTTTCAGAATAGAGATACCCAAAGTCTACACAAGTGTCTCATTTATCAATGAGTCTGTTTTATTAACCATTTATTCACAGACTGATCTTCATGAAACTCACAGAAGTTAGTTCTCTATGTCATTAAATATGCTAGAGTATACGATGCTAAAAATATATAACAAACTGACCGTATCCCACCGAGGCAGGGTGGCCCAAAAGGAAAAAACGAAAATTTCTCCATTTAGATTTAGTAATATATACAGGAGAAGGGGTTACTAGTTCCTTGTTCCCGGCATTATAGTCGCCTCTTACGATACATATGACTTACGGAGGAAGAATTCTGTTCCACTTTCCCATGGAGATAAACGGAAATAACAAGAACTAGTAAGAAGATAGAAGAAAACCCAAAGGTGTGTATATATATATATCAGACTACCTGTTTTAAAAATTTGCTTCTTAATATAGATCAAATTTATTTCTCGCCTAATCGGCTAAAATGGAATTGCGTGAAAAAATGTGTATTGTTTAGATTTTAGGTTGTAAAGAATGCTACTTAATTGTTTACCTGATAACTTAAATCCTTATTGCTCCAGAGGATAAGACTTTATTGAAATTGGGACAGAAATCTCTTTTATAAGGCTCCCCTATGTTGTTTTCGATTTTGTTTGTAAATGCCATGGAAAAGGTGTAATCAAAAACTGAAATGCATGTGGAAAGTCCCTCATAATTTATGCTGGTCAGTTGTGGATGTATTTTTATTGCCTTTGTAAAAAGTTACGTTATATAGAATAGGGAAACTGTAGACTGAACTTATAAAGTCCTTTAAGAAGGACAACTCAGCACTGAAAGTTTGAAGATGATACGATGAGGCATTCTCAAGTTATCGCGTGGAAGCCGAGGAGATAAAAAAATATAACAGGAAAGCACAATTCTGTCAGCCGCTATTAATTGTTCGTTCATTAATAAAATTAACATGTTAATTTTAGCTTTCTGACATGAAGTTAACATATTAAGGATAGGTCCCATTCATAAAGTTAACTTGTTAAAGGGTAAGGGAGTAAACACTTCCTATTAAGCCTGTAAATAGGGAACGTATAGAAATTGACGTTGCGTAACGCGTATGATAAGCAACTACGGCAAGTGAGGCCGAGTTACCAGGTCAGAGCTGCATCTCACCCGTGTGTGTGGATGATGTTATTCTTGGTTGAAGCAAACATTGGTAACACACAGCTCATCAACCAGCTTCTACTGGCTTCACTTTAACTCAGTCTACGAGGAGTCAGTACAAGGATCCTTGCAGGCTCGATCCTCCCTCCGCTGATCGTGACCACGGTCTCTGACCGAAGGGATTGCGAGTGACCACCCTTCAGAGAAGAAGCAACTATATTGCTACTATACACAGAAATACAACCATAAGGGTTTGGCTGGTGTATTAGAATATGATAATACGATACCTGTCTAAAAAAAAAGAAAAATACAATATAAATGCAACCAAAAGTGTATAAAAGTGTGTTGTGAAACAGATGGTGCTAACCTAACTGAATTAATCCTTTTACAGACTGTGGCTGAGTGGGTAGTGACCTGGACCGGCTCTTGCTAGGACCCAGGTTCCTCCCTCACACCATCTTACTTGTTTTACAACCTTCACAATATACTGTAACTCTCATTTCAAAAAAAAAAAAATATGTTATTAAAAGAGACGAACGAAGGAAATTACAACCTAACGATGATAATAATGAAAGAGTTGAGAGAGAGAGAGATAGATAGATAGATAGATAGATAGATAGATAGATAGATAGATAGATAGATAGAGAAAGAGAGAGAGAGAGAGAGAGAGAGAGAGAGAGAGAGAGAGAGAGAGTGAGTGAGTGAGAGAGTGAGTGAGAGAGTGAGGTATGGCATGGTCCCCCAACAGGAAAATCCTAAAATCGCATAGATAAACACACTGGGAACACCACTTTCTGACGATCAGTTGTAGTGAATCTTTTGTGTTGTAGTCATACTGTATGATCATACTAACTATATATAGTATACATATGTATACATATATAAATATATAAATATATATATATATATGTATATATATATATATATATATATATATATATATATATATATATATATATATATATATATATATATATATATATATATATATACCTGTCTTGCACAACATGTAAACATTGGTGACACAATACACAAATATTGTCTCGTAGTTACGGCAACATCCACACTGGTCTCATTAGCGGATCCTTCCCTAATAAATAACCCTCAGCCATTGATGGCACATCACCCACCTGAAATAGCCACCCTGATATTTTTGATACCCCCCAGGCTTACAATTCCGCCAGACACGCGCCGGTCCAATTTAATTTCAGAGGCTTGGCGGGGAGAAAATCTCCCAGTAATTCGCTTTAAAATAAGATTTAATTATATAAAACTGGCCAGAGGCTGCGGCCGGAATCTCCTCCTGTGAGATACACTTTCATGGCATTTATATTGAACTTGATGACGCATTCTGAGTTTATATACATTGTAAATGCGTTAATCTACATTGTGAGTCTTAATATAAATTGTGAGGGCGTTAATATAAATTATTAAAGCATAAATGTAAATTGCGAGAGCGTAAATGCGCATTATGAATGCGTTAATAGGCATTTTGAGAGGGTTGTTATATATTGGGTGTGCGTATATATACATTGAGAATGTCAATATAAACAGTGAGAGCGTTAACATGCATTGTGAGAGGGTTAATGTTTATTATGAATATTAATATACATTAATGAAGAGAATAATATGCATTGTGAGTGTTAATCTACATCGTGAGAGTATTAACACACTTTGTGAGAAGAATAATATACATTGTGAGATGATTAATATACGTTGTGAGAGGGTATATACATTGTGGGAGTATTAATACACAATGTGAGAGCATTAATATACATTGTGAGGAGGTTAATACATATTGTGACTAACAAGACTGATTTACATTTTGAAAGGCTTTAATATACATTATGATAGGCCTTAATATACATTGAGAGAGTGTTAATATACACTTGAGAGCATAATTCTATACATTGTGAGAGATTTAATTTACATTGTGAGAATAATATAAATTATGAAGTTAATGTACATTGTGTGGCTTAATATACAATGCCAGTGAATTAATATACATTATAAGAGCTTCAATGTACATAGAGTTAATATACATTGTGAAAGATTGACTGTACATTGTGAGAAGATTAATATACATTAGCGAAAAATTTAGCAGACACTGTGAGAGAGTTAAGGCAGACTGTGAGAACCTTATTACTCCAGCAAGCACCTTGATGCTTCTCAGGAAGTTTTACGTAATTTCTTTTCTTAGCAAAGTCTTGGAGGCCGTCGTTTCCAAGTCCGAGTTTCTTCGGCAGCTGCTCCACTCTCCTCGTTACCTCGACATTACCTTATATGCAATAAGATCACAGTAAACAGGTGATTTCACAATGTGCAAAAATAACCACTGTGAAAAAATAGTGAACTTCCAATCGCTTTCGTGATTTCTTACATTATCCTTGATTGTGTGAGAAATCACGAAAGCGCTTGGAAGTTCACCATTTTTTTTTTCACAGTCGTTGTTTTGCATTATCTTACAGACGAAGCGCATTGAAGATGCCAATCAGAGACATACACACCACTTCTAACTTAATTTTTCTTCTTCAAGGCTGAGGTGCCGATTTCCTCACTGCTTCTGCTGTCCCCAGTGTTTAGGTCATCTCTGTATTTCGACTGACGAAGCCTGCTGATCAACTGAAAGATCTCGGCATTAAAGACAGCAAATTGCTGCGCATATGTTTGGCTCATAAAGCAGTCCGTAGTTTAATGTAGCTCATCTGTCCTCTCGCATGAATACTGGAAAAAAAAAATTATGTTTTTCAGTTTTTTTGGACGGTATCCTATTTTCATGGACTTCTAAATCTCTCTCTCTCTCTCTCTCTCTCTCTCTCTCTCTCTCTCTCTCTCTCTCTCTCTCTTCTCTCTTCCTCCTCTCTCTCTCTCTCTCTCTCTCTCTCTCTCTCTCTCTCTCTCTCTCTCTCTCTCTCTCTCTCTCTCTCTCTCTCTCTCTCTCTCTCTCAAGGCTTAAGGAAATACCTTATTAGGACTATGTTTTTTTTTCCGGAAGATCGGTGGTGTGGTGGTGGCTCAACTTTTTCAATAAGTTTCAAACTCGAGAAATCGTAAGTTTTAAGACTGTCGGGAAAGTGGATAAGTGGCTCCAGCTCACACAGGAGGTGCTCCAGCAAACTTGGCTTCCAGTTGTTCTTCCTAGCTGTACTTCTACATCAAGAACAAGGGTTTTGTGTGTGCTCCCACACCAAGAATAAGGGTTTTGTGTACGCTCACAGCAAGGACCAGAGCTTTGTGTGTGCTCCCACGCCAAGAGGGGATACAAGGGATGTACTCTTTTACTAAGAACAGATATTTTGGAATCAGTTGAAGACATTGTGAGTACTCTGATACCAAGAGACCTGCCGAAAAAAATACAAAAGACACAGGAGAGCCTCACAAAGGATCAACAAGTCCAATAGAACTCCTACAACAGCCCCACAGAAGACTTACATAAACTGGTGATGAGCATTGCGTTGTTAACTGGCAGTGTGGAAGAGAGAAGCGTTGGGAGGTATTGTTTACATCCGTAGGTGGACGATAACACACATTGATGTTTCGACTGTCCTCACCACGTCAAATGTGACACAACTGCGTCACACGTGACACAACGGCGTCAAATGTGACATCACTACCTCAAAGTTGACAACACTACGTCAAGTGTAACTTCATCTCGTTAAAGGTTGAAGACTTTAATGGTGGATTCAAGTTGGGGCAATTTGAATACTTACCGGGTGCTCCGTATTAGTCAGTGGAGTTCAGAGTATTCTTCCCACTGCTGAAGGAAGCATCGACATGTTAAGAAATCTTTAACCTTAAACGTTACATTAAGAAAATCCGTCAACTCCCTCGCGATACTCATTTCCATTCACTGTTGAAGCCAGCGGAGGCAACAGAGATATCAATAAACGGTGTAGAAAACCCACAAGGTGATGAGTGAGACCCGTGTGCAGCATTTGGTTATCTTTTTTTTTTCCTGGAAACGTTTCGCCAGCCAGTAGCTTATTCAGTCCACTGCAGAGAAAGGTCGAAGATGAGGAGTTTGTGGTAATCAGTCCCTCAGCCTGAAGAGTTGTGTTCAGTCCATCAAGCTCGATAAAAGTACAGCATATGTTGGCGAAACGTTTCCAGAATAAAGATACCCAAATGATTCCCAAGTGTTCCACGACATAGATCTCTGCATTAAGTTATTATTAGTTTTAATGATAAAAAAAATGAAAAGTCTTCGGACGAATTTATTAGAAAACACAATTTGTCTGAGATCGGGACGCGATTCGCCGACGGATGATCGAGCCTCCACCTAATCTTTGCGCTGAATGACCCACAAGCGTTTAGCTCTTCACATATAATAGATAAATAAAGAAGAATTCTCCGAGAACGAAGGGTCGAGAGAATGGAACTCGAGGAATCCCGGACAAGATCATTGAGGGTGAAGGGAACATGACAGTAGAGAGCGAGGGGAAACAGTAGAGAGTGAGGGGAAGGTGTTAGAGGGTGAGGGGAAGGTGACAGTAGAGAGTGAGGGGAAGGTGACAGTAGAAGGTGAGGGGGGAAAGTGACAGTAGTGGGTGAGGGGAAGATGAGTCTCTTTTCCAAAGGTTCCAGACTTACCAAACATACTGTTAGCGAGGCCATTGTGCATGGAGGAGTCTAGTGAGAGGAAGACAACTCAATGACTGTTGTGTGTGAAGTTAATTATCACACCACCACCAGACAGTCTTTGGCATGCAAGACACTAAGAGTCGTGTAGATCATTTAGCGTTTGTAGAGAAGGTGTTTCGACCCTCAGCACGGTCCGATACACTACCTCTCTCGCTCTCTTTCTCCTTCCTAGAGAGGGCGTCTGCGTCACCTAGCATATGAGGTATATAGTCCCATTTACCTCGAGGGTGTTCCTGGGGGTCAACGCCCCCGCGGCCCTGTCCATGACCAGGCCTCGGAGCGGATCAGGGCCCGAACCTGAACCGACGTACGAACAATAGCCCGGCTGGTCAGGTACTAACTTTAGGTGCCTGTCCAGCTTCCTCCTGAAGAGAGTCAGGAATCTATTGGCAATCCCCTTTATGTATGCTGGGAGGCAGTTGAACAGTCTTGTACCCCTGACACTTATTGTGTTGTCTCATAGTGTACTCATGGCACCCCTGCGTTTCACTGGGGGGAGGGGGGAGGTTTCACCACCTGCTGAGTCTGTTGCGTATAGACTTCTAATTCTTGCGTATTCTCCTGCCAGACATAATTCCCACAATAGAAAACAACTACAGAACATATGGAGAAATTGCCACAGACTATGTCAGCATAAAGTACAGAGACTCGACCATAAATTAAATACAGTATTTTCTTGTAGTAGCTGACGTACTTCGTACGACACTGTAGCTAGTCTTGTAGTAGCTGACGTACTTCGTACGACACTGTAGCTAGTCTTGTAGTAGCTGACGTACTTCGTACGACACTGTAGCTAGTCTTGTAGTAGCTGACGTACTTCGTACGACACTGTAGCTAGTCTTGTAGTAGCTGACGTACTTCGTACGACACTGTAGCTAGTCTTGTAGTAGCTGACGTACTTCGTACGACACTGTAGCTAGTCTTGTAGTAGCTGACGTACTTCGTACGACACTGTAGCTAGTCTTGTAGTAGCTGACGTACTTCGTACGACACTGTAGCTAGTCTTGTAGTAGCTGACGTACTTCGTACGACACTGTAGCTAGTCTTGTAGTAGCTGACGTACTTCGTACGACACTGTAGCTAGTCTTGTAGTAGCTGACGTACTTCGTACGACACTGTAGCTAGTCTTGTAGTAGCTGACGTACTTCGTACGACACTGTAGCTAGTCTGTAGTAGCTGACGTACTTCGTACGACACTGTAGCTAGTCTTGTAGTAGCTGACGTACTTCGTACGACACTGTAGCTAGTCTTGTAGTAGCTGACGTACTTCGTACGACACTGTAGCTAGTCTTGTAGTAGCTGACGTACTTCGTACGACACTGTAGCTAGTCTTGTAGTAGCTGACGTACTTCGTACGACACTGTAGCTAGTCTTGTAGTAGCTGACGTACTTCGTACGACACTGTAGCTAGTCTTGTAGTAGCTGACGTACTTCGTACGACACTGTAGCTAGTCTTGTAGTAGCTGACGTACTTCGTACGACACTGTAGCTAGTCTTGTAGTAGCTGACGTACTTCGTACGACACTGTAGCTAGTCTTGTAGTAGCTGACGTACTTCGTACGACACTGTAGCTAGTCTTGTAGTAGCTGACGTACTTCGTACGACACTGTAGCTAGTCTTGTAGTAGCTGACGTACTTCGTACGACACTGTAGCTAGTCTTGTAGTAGCTGACGTACTTCGTACGACACTGTAGCTAGTCTTGTAGTAGCTGACGTACTTCGTACGACACTGTAGCTAGTCTTGTAGTAGCTGACGTACTTTCGTACGACACTGTAGCTAGTCTTGTAGTAGCTGACGTACTTCGTACGACACTGTAGCTAGTCTTGTAGTAGCTGACGTACTTCGTACGACACTGTAGCTAGTCTTGTAGTAGCTGACGTAGCACCCATTACACTGTAGTTTTCACGTAGTGACTGGTGTAGGCTAAACTGCGCTGTAGTTATTCTTGTAGATGATGTAGGTAAGTATTACAGGACACTTCATTTTCTAGTTTTTCTTCTTTTTCTTGTTCTTCTTCTTCTTCGTAGTGAAGCCGCGTACCTCCACACGACCTCTGTGTCGCCAGGACTTACAGCGACGCGTCACGCAGGACGTTACTCGGATTCTGTGTAAAACGGAATTGTGTCACCTTGTTTTTCAAGCCCACCAGGGTCGTGTGTTGCTATACGCAGTGTTGCTTATATTGTAGCTGCTGTGTGTTGCTTGTATTGTAGCTGCTGTGTGTTACTTGTATTGTAGCTGCTGTGTGTTGCTTGTATTGTAGCTGCTGTGTGTTGCTTGTATTGTAGCTGTTGTGTTGCTTGTATTGTAGCTGCTGTGTTGCTTGTATTGTAGCTGCTGTGTTGCTTGTATTGTAGCTGCTGTGTGTTGCTTGTATTGTAGCTGCTGTGTGTTGCTTGTATTGTAGCTGCTGTGTGTTGCTTGTATTGTAGCTGCTGTGTTGCTTGTATTGTAGCTGCTGTGTGTTGCTTGTATTGTAGCTGCTGTGTGTTGCTTGTATTGTAGCTGCTGTGTGTTGCTTGTATTGTAGCTGCTGTGTGTTGCTTGTATTGTAGCTGCTGTGTTGCTTGTATTGTAGCTGCTGTGTGTTGCTTGTATTGTAGCTGCTGTGGTGCTTGTATTGTAGCTGCTGTGTTGCTTGTATTGTAGCTGCTGTGTGTTGCTTGTATTGTAGCTGCTGTGTGTTGCTTGTATTGTAGCTGCTGTGTGTTGCTTGTATTGTAGCTGCTGTGTGTTGCTTGTATTGTAGCTGCTGTGTTGCTTGTATTGTAGCTGCTGTGTGTTGCTTGTATTGTAGCTGCTGTGGTGCTTGTATTGTAGCTGCTGTGTGTTGCTTGTATTGCAGCTGCTGTGTTGCTTGTATTGTAGCTGCTGTGTGTTGCTTGTATTGTAGCTGCTGTGTGTTGCTTGTATTGTAGCTGCTGTGTTGCTTGTATTGTAGCTGCTGTGTGTTGCTTGTATTGTAGCTGGTACGCTTGCAAAGGTAACTAAATTGCTCTGTGTGTGTGTGTGTGTGTGTGTGTGTGTGTGTGTGTGTGTGTGTGTGTGTGTGTGTGTGTGTGTGTGTGTGTGTGTGTGTGTGTGTGTGTGTGTGGTGTGGTGTGTGATTACTTATTTGAAATTACCTCTTTGAGTTGTCGTGGGATGAGCTCCAGCTCTTGGTCTCGCCACTTCCGACCGAACGACAGACAGCATGATAATGTCTATTTTTAAACGTCCATACAGAGTCCACTTCCCCTGTGTCATTCCCCAGGTCATTCAACTTCTCCATAACAGTGTGTGTGTGTGTGTGTGAGTGTGTGTGTGTGTGTGTGTGTGTTTGTGTGTGTGTGTGTGTGTGTGTGTGTGTGTGTGTGTGTGTACTCCTCACACGTGTACTCGCGACCGGTAGTACTCATGATAAGCTCGGCGGCTCCTGGATTGGATCGTTTAGTAGGCTTCTGTCGTGAGGCCAAAAGCCTCCATAAGAACATAGCGTCACTCAGTTTCTCAAACCAGAGAAACCAATTCAGTTACATCCGAATGGCGGACCCTGGACCGGTTCTCCAGGAGATCTGCGTCGCTCCAGCGTTGAGTCAGTCTTTTAACCTCGCTGGAAGATTGACAACAGCGCTGAGGCAGTCTTTTAACCTCGCTGGAAGACTGACACACAGCCTTGAGACAGTTTGTCAGCCCCAGTAGAAGATTGAAAGCCGTAGTTCCCACGACCTAAACATTTCGCTAATAACGTTGATAACTACCCAAATAGGGGGGGCGAAACGATCAAGTGGACCAAGATGGACCGAAGCGTCGGCCAAATGATGTTGGCTGAATGATCGGTGTTGTATGTTGATCTTCCCACTGAGCTCTACCACTGGGGTCTACCATTGGAGTATACCACAGGGGTCTACCACTGAGTTCTACCACTGAGTTCTACCACTGGGGTCTACTATTGGGGTCTACGACTGGGGTCTACCACAAGGGTCTACCGCAGGGGACTACCACTGGAGTCTGCCGCTGGGGGTCTACCAGCGTGTAAATATTTTAGTAAAAATATTCTTTACTACTCTATGGTAAGCAACAGTGAAAATTATAATCTTTACAATTTGTATTTCTCTATGTAAATCCATATACATTAACACAGACACAGTCACAGACATTAACACAGACACAGTCACAGACATTAACACAGACACAGTCACAGACATTAACACAGACAAAGTCACAGACATAAACAGAGACATTAACACAGACACAGTCACAGACATTAACACAGACACAGTATGGAAGACAGTAAATGTAGTCTCAGTTTTTAAAAAAGGAGACAGACACGAAGCATTAAACTACAGACCAGTGTCACTGACGTGTATAGTATGCAAGGTCATGGAGAAAATTATCAGAAGAGTGGTGGAGCACCTAGAAAGGAATGGGCTTATCAACGACAGCCAGTACGGCTTCAGGGACGGGAAATCCTGCGTCACAAACCTAATGGAGTTCTATGACAGGGTGACGGCAGTAAGACAGGAGAGAGAGGGGTGGGTACATTGCATTTTCTTGGACTGTAAGAAAGCGTTTGACACAATTCCACACAAGAGATTAGTGTGGAAGCTGGAGGACCAGGCAGGGATAACTGGGAAGGCACTTAAGTGGATCACGGAATACCTGTCAGGAAGATAATAGCGAGTCATGGTACGTGGCGAGGTGTCAGTGGGCGCCGGTAACGAGCGGGGTGCCACAGGGGTCAGTCCTAGGACCGGTGCTGTTTCTGGTATTTGTGAACGACATGACGGAAGGAATAGACTCTGAAGTGTCCCTGACTGCAGATGACGTGAAGTTGATGAGAAGAATTCAATCGGACGAAGACCAGGCAGAACTACAGAGGGATCTGGACAGACTGCAGACCTGGTCCAGCAATTGGCTCCTGGAGTTCAACCCCACCAAGCGCAAAGTCATGAAGATTGGGGAAGGGCAAAGAAGACCGCAGACGGAGTGCAGTCTAAGGGGCCAGAACCTACAAACCTCACTCAAGGAAAAGGATCTTGGTGTGAGTATAACACCGGGAGCATCTCCTGAGGTACACATCAACCAAATAACTGCTGCAGCATATGGGCGCCTGGCAAACCTAAGAACAGCATTCCGACATCTAAATAAGGAGTATTTCAGGACTCTACACTATGTACGTTAGGCCCATATTGAAATATGCAGCGCCAGTTTGGAATCCTCACCTAGCCAAGCATGTAAGGAAACTAGAGAAAGTGCAAAGGTTTGCAACAAGACTAGTCCCGGAATTAAGGGGCATGTCCTACGAGGAGAGGTTAAGGAAAATCGACCTGACGACACTGGAACACAGGAGAGTTAGGGGGTATTTGATAACGACATATAAAATACTGAGAGGTATAGACAAGGTGACCAGAGACAGGATGTTCCAGAGATGGGACACAGCAACAAGGGGTCACAGTTAGAAGCTGAAGACTCAGATGAACCACAGGGATGTTAGAAAGTATTCCTTCAGTCACAGAATTGTCAGGAAGTGGAATAGCCTGGGTAGTGATGTACTGGAGGCAGGACCCATACATAGCTTTAAGAAGAGGTTTGATAAAGCTCACGGAGTGGGAAGAGTGACCGGGTAGCTGCCAGTTGAAGAGTCGGGGCCAGGAGCTGTGACTCGACCCCCGCGACCACAACTAGATGAGTCACAGACATTAACACAGACACAGTCACAGACATTAACAGAGACACAGCCACAGACATTAACACATATACAGTCATAGACATTAACACAGACACAGTCATAGACATTAACACAGACACAGTCACAGACATTAACACAGACACAGCCACAGACATTAACACAGACACAGTCACAGATATTAACACAGGCACGGCCACAGACATTAACACAGACACAGTCACAGACATTAACACAGATACAGCCACAGACATTAACACAGACACAGACACAGTCACAGACATTAACACAGGCACAGCCACAGACATTAACACAGACACAGTTACAGATATTAACACAAACACAGCCACAGACATTAACACAGACACAGCCACACACTCCAGCACAGACACCGTCACACACTCCAGCACAGACACAGTCAAACACTCCAGCACAAACACAGTCACACACTCCAGCACAGACACAGTCACACACTCCAGCACAGACACAGTCACACACTCCAGCACAGACACAGTCACACACTCCAGCACAGACACAGTCACACACTCCAGCAAAGACACAGTCACACACTCCAGCAGACACAGTCACATATTCCAGTACAGACACAGTCACACTCCAGTACAGACACAGTCACACACTCCAGCACAGGCACAGTCACACACTCCAGCACAGACACAGTCACACACTCCAGCACAGACACAGTCACACACTCCAGCACAGACACAGTCACACACTCCAGCACAGACACAGTCACACACTCCAGCACAGACACAGTCACACGCTCCAGCACAGAGTCACACATTCCAGCACAGACACAGTCACACACTCCAGCATAGACACAGTCACACACTCCAGCACAGACACAGTCACACACTCCAGCACAGACACAGTCACACACTCCAGCACAGACACAGTCACACGCTCCAGCACAGACACAGTCACACATTCCAGCACAGACACAGTCACACACTCCAGCACAGACACAGTCACACACTCCAGCACAGACACAGTCACACACTCCAGCACAGACACAGTCACACACTCCAGCACAGACATACAACAACTCAGATGTGGATATCATCACATCCACATTAGTTTACAGTGATACTCTTAATATTACTAGTACAGGTACTATTACTGCTATTATTGCTTCTGTTATTTTGGCTTTTATTACTACTACTCGAGAAAAGCACAGACAACCACAGCCACAGACACAGCCACAGACAGCCACAGACACAGCCACAGACACAGCCACAAACACAGCCACAGACACAGCCACAGACACAGCCACAGACACACAGAGAGAGAGAGACATCACAGGCTGGAGAGACACCATGGCAACAACTGGGAATTTCCATCAGTTCATCAAGACTTGGAAGAAGTGGCGGTGGATCAGGTTATTAATATCAACCTCCAAGTCACCTTGTCAAGGCCTTTTAACAGTCTACTGTAAACAAGACAGTAAGAAAAAAATAACTGTGATGGGAGGGTATGCTGTTACGTGTGCGCAGGAGACACCATGTACTCTACTCTCCTGTTTGTACTCTCCTGTTTGTACTCTCCTGTTTGTACTCTCCTGTTTGTACTCTCCTGTTTGCACTCACCTGTTTGTGGTTGCATGGGTCCATTCTCAGCTCCTGGCCCTGCCTCTTAACTTACCACTCATAGCCTCATGGGCCCCTATTGTACCTGCTCTTCAAACTATGTGTGGAGGCTGCTTCCATCACTTCCTCGCGAAGATCATTCCACTTCCCGACCATTCTGTGACTTAAGAAAGCAGCTTCCTCACATTCCTGTGGCTAATCTGTGACTTTAACTTTCAGCGGTGATCCCGAGTTCCCGGTTCTCGCCTCTCACACAGCATATCCCTGTTTACCTTAGCTATTCTAGGTATTTTGTATGTTATCATGTCCTCCCAAGGATCTTCTCTCCTCCAGCGTCGTTCAGTAGAAGTCCATTAGCCTCTCCTCGTACCTGATGCCTCATAGTTCAGGAACAAGTCTTGTTGGATACCTTTGCACTTTTTCCAGTTTTTAAAATGCTTTTTCAGAGTTGCATTCTTCTCCAGGCTGAGGGACTGACCACCCCAAATACTCTTTCCTCCAAGGTTATTGGACTGATTACATCATCTTCATGCTTCACTCAGCTGATGCTTCACTCAACTGATGCTTCACTCAGCTGATGCTTCACTCAGCTGGTGCTTCACTCAGCTGGTGCTTCACTCAGCTGATGCTTCACTCAGCTGGTGCTTCACTCAGCTGGTGCTTCACTCAGCTGATGCTTCAATCAGCTGATGCTTCACTCAGCTGATGCTTCACTCAGCTGATGCTTCAATCAGCTGATGCTTCACTCAGCTGATGCTTCACTCAGCTGATGCTTTCAATCAGCTGATGCTTCACATCCAAACTGATGCTTCACGACTCCAGCTGATGCTTCAATCAGCTGATGTTCACTCACTGATGCTTCACTCAACTGATGCTTCAATCAGCTGATGCTTCATCAGCTGATGCTTCAATCAGCTGATGCTTCACTCAACTGATGCTTCACTCAGCTGATGCTTCACTCAGCTGATCCTTCACTCAGCTGATGCTTCACTCAGCTGATGCTTCAATCAGCTGATGCTTCAATCAGCTGATGCTTCACTCAACTGATGCTTCACTCAGCTGATGCTTCACTCAGCTGATGCTTCACTCAGCTGATGCTTCAATCAGCTGATGCTTCAATCAGCTGATGCTTCAATCAGCTGATGCTTCACTCAACTGATGCTTCACTCAGCTGATGCTTCATCAGCTAGTATGCTGTTCAATCAGCTGATGCTTCACTCAGCTGATGCTTCAATAGCTTATGCTTCAATCAGCTGATGCTTCACATCACTGATGCTTCACATCAGCTGATGCTTCACTCAGCTGATGCTTCACTCAGCTGATGCTTCACTCAGCTGATGCTTCAATCAGCTGATGCTTCACTCAGTTGATGCTTCAATCAGCTGATGCTTCACTCAGTTGATGCTTCAATCAGCTGATGCTTCAGTGATACTTCAATCAGCTGATACTTCAATCAGCTGATGCTTCAATCAGTTGATGCTTCAATCAGCTGATGCTTCAATCAGTTGACGCTTCAATCAGCTGATGCTTCAATCAGCTGATGCTTCAATCAGCTGATGCTTCAATCAGCTGATGCTTCAATAAGCTGATGCTTCAATCATCTGATGCTTCAATCAGCTGATGCTTCAATCAGCTGATGCTTCAATAAGCTGATGCTTCAATCATCTGATGCTTCAATCAGTTGACGCTTCAATCAGCTGATGCTTCAATCAGCTGATGCTTCAATCAGCTGATGCTTCAATAAGCTGACGCTTCAATCAGCTGATGCTTCAATCAGCTGATGCTTCAATCAGCTGATGCTTCAATAAGCTGACGCTTCAGTCAGCTGATGCTTCAATCAGTTGACGCTTCAATCAGCTGATGCTTCAATCAGCTGATGCTTCAATCATCTGATTCTTCAATAAGCTGACGCTTCAATCAGCTGATGCTTCAATCAGCTGATGCTTCAATCAGCTGATGCTTCAATCAGCTGATGCTTCAATCATCTGATGCTTCAATCAGTTGACGCTTCAATCAGCTGATGCTTCAATCAGCTGATGCTTCAATCAGCTGATGCTTCAATCAGCTGATGCTTCAATAAGCTGACGCTTCAGTCAGCTGATGCTTCAATCAGTTGACGCTTCAATCAGCTGATGCTTCAATCAGCAATCAGCTGATGCTTCAATCAGCTGATGCTTCAATCAGCTGATGCTTCAATCATCTGATGCTTCAATCAGCTGATGCTTCAACCAGCTGATGCTTCAATCAGCTGATGTTTCAATCAGTTGATGCTTCAATCAGCTGATGCTTCAATCAGCTGATGCTTCAATCAGCTGATGCTTCAATCATCTGATGCTTCAATCATCTGATGCTTCAATCAGCTGATGCTTCAATCAGCTGATGCTTCAATCAGCTGATGCTTCAATCAGCTGATGCTTCAATCAGCTGATGCTTCAATCATCTGATGCTTCAATCAGCTGATGCTTCAATCAGCTGATGCTTCAATCAGCTGATGCTTCAATCATCTGATGCTTCAATCAGCTGATGCTTCAATCAGCTGTGACTCACAATAAATCTCTTCATCAACTGAAGTGCCGCTTCATTGATGTATCCACCAGGTCATATTATACACTGAAAACCAAAATAATTCACTACCATTAATGGAGACCCAATGTCAACACTGATCACCTCCTTTGTTTACAAAAACTAACATTCCAACTGTTAGTTAAGCGAAGGCATATAAGGGAGACAATAAATTTCATATATACGGCTTCTGTTATACTACATAGCGACCATGCTCGTGTTTATTTGCATTATTTTCTGTTTGATGCAAACATCAGCGGGATTCTGATGTTTACACTGGAGTGTGTTAGTAATTTAAAACGCTGCTCATTGAGGAGCTCAAGAGTCACCTGGGATATTAAAGGTGAAGGTAAGGTCGTTTAAATCAGCCTTGTACATCCTGGCCGGAATAAGGGTGTCACAGGTGATGTGGTGACAAAGGTAACACGCTCTCCTCTATTAGCTCTCTCTCTCTTCTCCCCTTTATACTATATATATATATAATATATAATATGATATGTATGATAATAATATCGACTCCCAGCTGAGGGACTGATTACCTCATATCTCCATCCTCTCCTTACGCCTTACCTCTTTGTATTGGACTGATGTAAGCCACTTGTGCGAACGTTTCCTGAATAAAGATTCCCATATGCTGCTTAATGTCTCAATCTTCACTTGTAGGTTTTTCAAAACTGTAGTGTAAAGCACCCTTCTGGCAAGACAGTGATGGAGTGAAATGTATGTGTAAGTTTTCATTTTTCGGGCCACCCTGCCTTGGTGGAATCGGCCCGTGTGAATAATAATATAAAATAAAATAATATATATATATATATATATATATATATATATATAATATGTGTGTGTGTGTGTGTGTGTGTGTGTGTGTGTGTGTGTGTGTGTGTTGTGTGTGAGCCAGGTAATCAGTCTCACTGTTCCTCGATGCACTAGGCTACGATGCCACATAACTTTGGGCCGAGAGCAGACACTGTCGGTTGATTCCCAGAGCTGTACACACAGTCTTTCTCCTTCCTATTTCATCTTATCTGTTGATATATGTCAGTCCACGAGATATATAAGAATGCTTATGGTTCG
Source organism: Cherax quadricarinatus (assembly GCF_026875155.1). Taxonomy (NCBI): domain Eukaryota; kingdom Metazoa; phylum Arthropoda; class Malacostraca; order Decapoda; family Parastacidae; genus Cherax; species Cherax quadricarinatus. The sequence continues at coordinate 20,931,689 of NC_069430.1, read as the reverse complement.
CAGAGGCGAACAACATATTTACAAACATTTTCTGACATAAATGTTTGTAATTACCAATTATCTTAGTTTAAATAACAACACCAAGAATTATCCTCATGGAACTGTTATGATTAATTTCTGAGTGAATGTGCAGTCATTATTAAGAGATCATATAAGCAACATGTAAGCAAACCATACCACGGATGGGGTTTGAACCCGCGGTAAGAGAGTCTCAAAACTCCAGAAAATCGTGTCATTACGATTTCGTGAGTCAAGCAACATGTAGAACGGACTTCCATATTTAATATTAATGCCAGTGTTTATTCCTACAAGTGTTGCAAGTACCTCCATAAATCTCTCTTTAAGTCTGCTCTCTGAATCACTGACAATATTTATATTCTTCTAAGGATTAAACATTAGCGTGATGAATATCTTGGTCCTCTTGTTGATATGACGAGGCCAACAAGCTAGAAGTTTCTAGTTTCTAGCTTGTTGAGAGTGTCGACAAAGATGTGAATATCATCCTCATAGCAGATGACAGCCTCATCATCCTGTGAAGCTTTTTGGGAGTTATCCTGGGTAATTTACAATATGTAAGATAATTTTACTTATGTGTACCTGTTCCTAAATAAACTTGCTTACTTGCTCACTAACCTGTACATCGGTACACTTACGGGTCTTTAACGGGGGAGGGAAACAGTACGTCGAGGGAGACGTGAAGGTGAGGGTGTCAGTTGGTGGACCACAGCAGCAGTGAACCTTGGCTCACCCGTGCCGGATTCAGTGGCCTGAGTGTCACTGTGGGAGGCCATGGCAGCAAAGACCACTGGCTCAGTGGTCCCGTCACCAGTAACATTATAATTCTCTTAGGTAATACGTAATAGTCAGTGTTTCCGGTGTTTTTTTGTCGTTTAATTATTTTTCAGTTTCTGTCCCATCTACTTTTCTTGTAGGATGGCAGGTATTTCCGACACGTATGGTACTGTAGGAGAGCAGGTGTTTCCGACACATATGGTAGTGTAGGAGAGCAGGTGTTTCCGACACATATGGTAGTGTAGGAGAGCAGGTGTTGCCGACACATAAGGTAGTGTAGGAAAGCAGGTGTTACCGACATGTATGGTAGATTAGGATGGCAGGTGTTGCCGACACGTATGGTGAAGACATTGCCACTATAAATCTTGTTAAATGTCTAGAGGTAAACAGTAATACAAATAGACTGTGAAAGCTTGCAATTGTATTTTAATTCTATAACCTACATGAACTGTATCATATATCTTAGCCAGTTCAAAGAGCTCATCACCAGCAATTCCTTTCTTAAATCAGTTACAAAGGTAACTGCACAAGAAGAAATTTCTCGCTTAGCAGGTATCATCAATTACTATATATACTACGATGGCAGGCCTCCATCTGCCCTTCTTGTCACCTTCCACGGTAAGAATTACTGAGTTCACGTTGAGTTAGGCCTAAGAATTAACAATTGTGCTTCTGTGTTACCAAGTGAATTGTTTACCAATCTAATGGCACTCAAGTTAACTTACGACAAAGTAACTGTTAACTCACTGATCATTACTGACCGCTTCATCACTCACCTTAGCATCACGATCATTTCAGAAGCCAGACACAGTATTCTAAAATCAAGGAGAAAAGAACTGACGTATAGTTACTTATGGAATCAACAGCCTATTTAATTATTCTTACTTGATAAAGCTGATAAATTAACCATGGAAAATAATTTAGAGGAAAAAGTTGAAAATAACCTTGGTCCGCCTTTTGCAATCATTAGAAATAACAGATCAGTGAATAATGACGAGTGTCATAGGAATATAGTTAGAAGCTTGAGTAGTTCAGTAATTCACTATGATAATACAAACTGACACAAATAAACCATACCGCGGGTTGGGATAGAACCCGCGGTCAGAGAGTCTCAAAACTCCAGACCGTCGCGTTAGCCACTGGACCAGCTAGCCACAATAAGATTCGTCCAACTAGGTATATTTCTACACCATAGGAAGGTTAGCATAGGCACCACTGTGACCACAAATGCATTTGTGGTCACAGTTTTGAGACTCTCTGATCGTGGGTTCTATTCCCATCCGTGGTATGGTTTGTTTGCAATCGTGTCATTACGATTTTGCGACACAAATACATATACGGAGCAACTTGCAATGTAAACAGACTGATGCAGTAGCCAGGATTAACACTGGCCACAAGTATTTCTGATAGTTTGACATTACACAGACGGTGATCAGACTGAATACAAAGTATGTGGTCGGCTTTACTGTCATTTTCTCGAACACTGTGTGCTTTATTATTCTCATTTTAAATAAATATCCCGAATTTACCAGTAACAAATGCCATATAAATTGTACGTATATATCGAGATGCACTTTTGTTAACCAGTTTTGAAGGCTAGTTCTTAGGGCTTTTGTGTATCCACATGCTTTTGCGGGATCCTCCACAGGAAGGATATGGGGTACACAAGTTATCAAGTCATGATGAAGCAGAATAGTCCATTATTGCCAGCAATAATGAGCTCTTCTGCACCAAGAGTTCTTCTAGACCATATTTCTTAATTATCTGAATCAGTGTCCAGCTCCGTAATTCTTAGAAAAAAAGTGGAAATTTTCTTAAGGTTGGAATATCCAACCGGAAATCTACTGCATAATAACGAGAACAAAAGAGCATCAACACTAAGAGAACTTCCCCAGTTGTAGGGTCCTCACTGACGGCTCTTGTAGCACCGGCGGTGTCCTTCGAGGGGCGTCACAGTGGTTCCTCGGCCCCGCTTCTTGAAACAAAGGGATTTAAGGTCTTTAAGAGGAAGCTTGACAAGTTCTTGCAGGAGGTGCGCAAGGTTAGTCAGACTGGGATGGTTGCGTAGGCCTGCGGGTCCCGGATACTCACAGCCAGGTTAATCAGAAGGTAGTGCTAGTGTCATGGAAGGCTACGAAGGTAGGAAACTCTCGAAATTGGTCACAGGTATGTCAAGGGTATCAGGGATACGTCGCACTTTATATTTTCGTTTCATATTCGACTAACGTTATGACACGACAAATATGAATTTACACAGCCTGAAGTTATTGAGTTTCATTCCGCCTAAAAGTTACACCAGCCATTAAAGACAGAAGCTGTTTAAAAAAGGCATAATCTTGTTATTTCATGAAAAACATTACCATAATATTTCACAAATAAAATGAGCAAATTGGTACCTACGTCCTCCAACACCAATCCCAACCTTCTTCTACGTAGGATACAACAGTGTTGAGAGTTTGAAGACGATCGGAAGAGGCTTTCTCAAGTTATCGCATGGAAACCAACAATCAGGAATAGTCAGTATAAAATTAGCCAGTGGTCACCTAATTTCAGAACAATAGCAGTGAAAATTTGAAGCCGATCGGCTGATTCATTCTCAACTAGGAAACGGAAACCTGTGAGGAAGATAAAAAAAAATCAACCCCTTGCAGGTACCCTTTAGGGTTTACCTAATTGTGTAGATCAAAGTTATTTACCGTTTTGGTTGTCTTAAATAAAAATATTTTTTTTTACCTTTATCTAGATTATAGAAATGGGCAAAGATCAGCAGACGGAGGACCGAGCCTCCACCGCGCTAGACATCAAATATCTCTTCATGTAATACATTTTTTTTTTTCAGAGATACTGTTTATGCAGATAGTATCATCGTGAGGATGAAGGAGCAGAGAGAATATCTGTTGCTGTTGTTGCTGTTGTTGCTGTTGTTGCTGTTGCTGAGGGAAAGGTGAGAGAACATTAGCTTCACCCTCTTCTTTTCACATTCTAAATAAAAGTATATATATTTTTTTATGTTTTATATATGTGTAGTTGGTATTACGTGTATATAATGTCGGAGATGTTTTGAGATACACCTCTAGGATGTTTTGGTTCTTTCTTTTATAACCGAGAAAATAATCTGAAAGTAACAACACTAATACATTTGTTCACTTCAGCTACGAATTAATATTCAATATTTGGAAAGATGTTATAAAGCTTCACGAAGCTCGTGGAAAACTGAAATCTGAAGACAATATTAAATCTGTGATGTTGCCTGTTGACCTCTCAGGTGTTTACATTTACTTGTCTACGTTGCTTGTCCACGTTACTTGTCTACGTTACTTGTCTATATTACTTGTCTACGTTGCTTATTTTAACTCCTCTTACCTCCTTCACGTCTCCATCACCATTCCCTCTCTATACACAAAGTAATCACCAGCTCAAAGGAGTCAACATGGAGACAGTAAAAGAGACCGTAAGAGAAGTTGTGTTTCAGTCCGTTACTAAGGTTCTCTTCACTGTCATGAAGATGGTTACTCTACCATATCGATGTATATGATGTTTATCTTTTGATTCATTTTAATTTTCATGTGGGTTTATTTGTGCTGTTCACTGACTACCTTCCCCTGACCCCTCCCCAGTATTACCTCACTTCAGTTATGGGTAACATCACCACCAAGTCTTACAGGTGATACTAAGGAAAAACAAATGTTTTTTTAAAAGCTTTCATTAAGACAACGTTTAGCTTGTCGTGACTTGTTTAAGCCGTAAACAGAATAAAACGTTGCCTTTAAAAATGGCTTTCTCTGCTCTGTCTGTCCTTACATTATTCACAATGGATGGCACTCTGCCTTCCAGTCTTACCTTGTCTTCAGTTTCCATCTCCTCCAGCAGCCAGGGCGTAGAGTGTCCGTGTCAGCGGGTGATGCTGGCCAAGATCCGGGTGGCGTTACCTGATGATGCCATGATGGCCACCAGGAGCGGCTTCATCAACTGCTGTGTGGAGAGCTTCCTGGGTCACCCCGACCCTTCAGCTAGGGTCGTCTGGTGGGTACTCTCGCCTCACACTAATTATTCTTAATTTATTAGTCATGAAAAATCAGTTAATCTGGATCATGATTATTTTGTTTATATATATATATATATATATATATATATATATATATATATATATATATATATATATATATAATAATATATATATATATTATAATATATATTAAATATATATATATAATATATATATTATATATACATATATATATATAATATATATAATATATAATATATATATATATATATACATATATATATAAAATATATATATATATATATATATATATATAATATATATATATATATATATATATATAATATATAAAATAATATATCCTGGAGGATTGGCACCAAACCTGCACACGAAAATCACTCCATATGAAAGCAAAGACTTCGGCAGGAGATGCAACATTCCCCCGATGAAAAACAGCGCCACGAGTACACTGAGAACAATACAATAAGTGTTCGGGGCCCAAGACTGTTCAATTGCCTCTCAGCATACATATGGGAGATTACCAGTAGACCCCTGGCTGTCTTCAAGAAGGCACTGGACAGGCACCTAAAGTCAGTACCTGACCAACCGGGCTGTGGTTCGTACGTCAGTTTGCGTGCTGCCAACAGTAACATCCTGGTTGATCAGACTCTGATCCACCATGAGGCCTGGTCTCAGACCGGGCCGCGGGGGCGTTGACCCCCGAAACCCTCTCCAGGTAAACTCCAGGTAGTCCAGGTATATATATATATATATATATTTTTTTTTGTCACACTGGCCGATTCCCACCAAGGCAGGGTGGCCCGAAAAAGAAAAACTTTCACCATCATTCACTCCATCACTGTCTTGCCAGAAGGGTGCTTTACACTACAGTTTTTAAACTGCAACATTAACACCCCTCCTTCAGAGTGCAGGCACTGTACTTCCCATCTCCAGGACTCAAGTCCGGCCTGCCGGTTTCCCTGAACCCCTTCATAAATGTTACTTTGCTCACACTCCAACAGCACGTCAAGTATTAAAAAACCATTTGTTCTTCCATTCACGTCCTATCAAACACGCTCACGCATGCCTGCTGGAAGTCCAAGCCCCTCGCACACAAAACCTCCTTTACCCCCTCCCTCCAACCTTTCCTAGGCCGACCCCTACCCCGCCTTCCTTCCACTACAGACTGATACACTCTTGAAGTCATTCTGTTTCGCTCCATTCTACTCCACATGTCCGAACCACCTCAACAACCCTTCCTCAGCCCTCTGGACAACAGTATTGTGTAATCCCGCACCTCCTCCTAACTTCCAAACTACGAATTCTCTGCATTATATTCACCACCACACATTGCCCTCAGACATGAACATCTCCACTGCCTCCAGCCTTCTCCTCGCTGCAACATTCATCACCCATGCTTCACACCCATATAAGAGCGTTGGTAAAACTATACTCTCATACATCCCCTCTTTGCCTCCAAGGACAAAGTTTTTTTGTTCTCCACAGACTCCTAAAAGCACCACTCACCCTTTTCCCCTCATCAATTCTATGATTCACCTCATCTTTCATAGACCCATCCGCTGACACGTCTACTCCCAAATATCTGAATACATTCACCTCCCCATACTCTCTCCCTCCAATCGAAAATCCAAACTTTCATCACCTAATTCTTTTTGTATCCTCATAACCTTTACTCTTTCCTGTATTCACTTTTAATTTTCTTCTTCACACCCTAAAACCAAATTCATCCACCAATCTCTGCAACTTCTCTTCAGAATCTCCCAAGAGCACAGTGTCATCAAAAAGAGCAACTGTGACAACTCCCACTTTATGGTGATTCTTTATCTTTTAAACTCCACGCCTCTTGCCAAGACCCTCGCATTTATTTCTCTTACAACCCCATCTATAAATATATTAAACAACCACGATGACATCACACATCCTTGTCTAAGGCCTACTTTTACTGGGAAATAATTCCCTCTTTCCTACATAC
>NC_069430.1:20919898-20922398 GCF_026875155.1 Cherax quadricarinatus | reverse complement strand
ATTGTTGACTTCTCATTTTCTTCAGAATTCATTCATAGATGACTGATGTCTCTTAGTAACAAGGATTTTTCTCAAATTAAAAAAATAAAATAAAAAAAAGAGTCGAAATTTTGAAGAGTTTAAGAGCAGTGAATCCCTTATTGAGTTTTCAAGACGTTATAATTAGCTTTAATGATCTCCTGTCAGCCAATCCGAACTACCGAGAGAAGCCGCAGGGTTCCGTCGCATCCAGCGACGCCCTAGCCATGGTAGGCTCGAATGTGAGCTTCGTCTGCGGGGCCTTCGTAGGGCATACCAACGACAGCTTCACGAAGCCCACCCAGACCTGGACAAAGCTATATCCAAATGGCTCCGTCCACACCTTTGCTAAGCGCCTTCCCAACGTCACCATCAGCATTCATCACACGATGTAAGTGTTCTCTACGTTAGTAGAGCGTTAACGCTAGCAGCTGTCTTCAGGGAGAGCGCAGGACCGGTTCTTTGTACTTCTTGCAGACTTTCCTAATCCCGGCAGGAAAAGCTTAACTGTGTTGTTAAAAGAAATTCTGTTCTATCTGAAAGAGAGGGTCGAACCTCCTCCACTCCCTGTACTTAATCACTCACTCGCGTGTTTAACTAGTCACGTAAAATACCAAGTCTAATAACCTTATCCCTTACCCCAGGAAAGGTATGCTGACCGGATGCCTGAGCATCAACCAAGTGGAAGCTGTACACTTCGGGACGTACAGATGCGTTATCTCCAACCACTACGGCATCTACGACAGGAATTTCACTCTTGTCGAAGGAGGTGAGTTATGAGAGCTTGGGAGAGAACATCGAAGTGGTAGGAAGAAGAAAAACCTTGATGGCTGTGAAAGACTAATCTAAGACTTCCTCAAGGGAGGTTCCCTGACGTTCTTGATCTAGGGTACTGGATCTGTGCTACAGTGTCCTAAATTGAGCCTGAATGCCTTCCATCCCTTCTCACCACAGGCGCTGTATAATCCCTACGGGTTTAGCGCTCCCCATGATAATAAGCCTTGCTTGACTCCCAGTTCCTTCATTACGTTCAGCTGTACACCTGTTCGTCGGTGCAAATATTTAACCAGCCAATCACGTGGCAGTACCTCAATGCCTAAAATCATGGCATGCAGACATGGTCAAGAGGTCCAGTTGTTGTTCATACCAGATGCCAGAATGGGGAATGACTCTGACCGTGGAATGATTGTTGGTTTCAAACTGCATGATTTAAGTTTCACAAAAGCTGTTGATCTGAGATTTTCAAGAACAACAATCCCTACAGATGACAGAGAATAGAGTGAAAAACAAAATATCCAGTGAACAGCGGCTCTGTGGGCGAAAATGCCTTATTAATGAGAGAGGTCAGCCTGGTTCAAGCTGACACGAAGGCGACAGTATCTCAAATAACCACTCATTACAACAGTGGTATGTAGAACAGCATCTCTGAACGCACAACGCCTGGTCACAGACCGGGCCGCGGGGGCGTTGACCCCCCGGAGCTCTCTCCAGTTAAACACCAGGTAAACACGTCGAACTGTGAAGTGGGTGGTTAAAGACGACACCAGGTTCCACTCCTGTCAGCTAATAACAGGAAACTGAAGCTACGGTGATAGTGGTGGTGGTAGTGGTAATGGTTTCCTGACATAATGCCAATTGTGCATCATTTCAGTGCCACACTGTACCTGATTCAGACCGTTCTGGGGCAAAGATGAGGCCCCTACCCAGCACTAGAAGGGAGTAAAATATTCTCTAAGTGTATATTGTTCGTGCTTCTTTCAAATCCATATTTTCTAATATATAACAATTGTGGAAATATTGTCTATATATTGCTAAACAATTCAATTTATTGTTTGTCTGGCTATGTGACCCTTATGGGTTTAGCGCTCTCCATTAATATAATAAAAAAGAAATATTGCGTGTTGCCGTGTTAGTACCAGAGTTGCAGGCGATCACTGAGCAATATAAGATGGCACTGGTGGTGATAGCGGCTTTGGTGGCACTGGTGATGGTGGCACTGTGTGTGTGGTGCCGCTGGAGACTCCAACTGGCGCTCTACTGCCGTCGCAACACTGCCAGCATCAAAGGTACGGCTTATTGGTACTCTAGTGTCATAGGTACGGCTTATTGGTACTCTAGTGTCATAGGTACGGCTTATTGGTACTCTAGTGTCATAGGTACGGCTTATTGGTACTCTAGTGTCATAGGTACGGCTTATTGGTACTCTAGTGTCATAGGTACGGCTTATTGGTACTCTAGTGTCATAGGTACGGCTTATTGGTACTCTAGTGTCATAGGTACGGCTTATTGGTACTCTAGTGTCATAGGTACGGCTTATTGGTACTCTAGTGTCATAGGTACGGCTTATTGGTACTCTAGTGTCATAGGTACGGCTTATTGGTACTCTAGTGTCATAGGTACGGCTTATTGGTACTCTAGTGTCATAGGTACGGCTTATTGGTACTCTAGTGTCATAGGTACGGCTTATTGGTACTCTAGTGTC
>NC_069430.1:20772398-20914898 GCF_026875155.1 Cherax quadricarinatus | reverse complement strand
CACCTGGGCTTTATTTTTGTAATGATAAACAGAGATCGTAATATTTTCACTCTACTCTCAGATGAGAGACTTGGGATAACTGTAGTAATGTAGCTGCGTGATGCTTCTGGTGCCTTTCAACGTCAGACTCTGGGCTATTTTCAGATTTACAGAAAACTGTTATATACCTTAGTTCTGCTATCGCTATTGCTGTTCTTCAAGATGCTTCTGTCATTAGCACACAGGAACAACTGTGTTCACATACTGCAGAATTTACTAAAACAGTGACACTGACGAACGCCAGTTTTTATAAATCTGTGACAGCATCACTGGTTTGACCAGAGAAGCGGATTCGAGTGCAGTGACGGTATGACTATGTTGTTTTTATCTTCCGAGGAAACATCACACTTAATGAAGCTCAACACTTAAACTTTCCTCTTCGTAACCATGGTTAAATTCCATCTCCAAAGCGTAAAATTTCTCTAGACATTAAACATCTCGATTCAGTGCTGATGAACTCTTCAGCACACTCCATGTATTGTTTCAAATCGCCTATTTAATTCGTTGAATAAACTGTTTCTGACAAGTATAGGAGGACATTTATACCTATGAAAAAATAACATGACTTTCATCAAGGCAGCTTGGGGGTTGAAGGAAATTATAAGGGCTGCAGCGCCTAGAAGCTCCTCTCGACGTTCCACTCCCCAGCAGTAAATAGGTACATGAGTTACTAATCTTCTTTTGTGGGTGGCAGCACTGGGGATATCTCTAGAAGCATTTATTTAATTCACTTTCTACCAACAGGAAGCGACGATGCAGTTGGAATCTCCAGAGAGAAATAACTTGCTGGGGATCTTGAAGGTGGTTAGGAAGGTTCGTGTGCCTGCTGTGTGTGGCTGGCAGATGGCAGAGAGCCAAATGGTTGACACAATCGGCATCAGACTGGAGGAAAAACCCCGACGTTCCGAACTGAAACTAAATATTCCAGAGATCATGGTGGAAGGCTCTTGGTCTGACTCTCCGAAGAGCCAGCGACTGTCCAACATGATCACTGGGAGCAACGCCGCCTCCAGGGAGGACCTAGAGGTCGACAAGGAGAAGAAACAGGAGGTCAGAGGTCCGGTCATCTACACAGAAGACGAGTACTATGTCTTACCGGACCCGGGTTCGCCTTGTTCAGTCACGCCGTTCATCCTGCCCTCTGACGACCGAACCCGCAAAGCTGCCACCAACGCCATGGTAAATGGTCAATGTATGCTTAACAATTCGCAGACTTGTGAAATTATTGACAAACATTATTTCAGACCAGAGCAGGACTCGAACCTGCGCATTTGCATCAAAGTACACGGTACTTATTCCATTTAGAAATTACAACTCAAACATATAAGACTGAATAATATGACCAATAGAGAGTAATATTCAGGTGTTGCCAACAGACGGTAATTATTATTATTATTATTATTATTATTATTATTATTATTATTATTATTATTATTATTATTATTATTATTATTATTATTATTATTATTTTATTATTATTATTAATTATTATTATTTTATTATTTTTTATTATTATTAATTAATTATTATTATTATTATTATTACTACTGCTACTACAACCTATAATAATAATACCCGTCTCTCCTCTTTGTGACAGACGTGTCAGTCAGTAAGCAGGTGCGTTCAGGTGACGTGTGTGGGGGATCCGGAACACTTGTTCTGGCAGACAGTCCGTCTTCGTCTGGGGCCCCCATCTGTGCACCATCTGAGACCACCTGTGCACCACCTGGACACCACAACCTCCAGGGCCTGAAGGATGATACCCATGTACAACATCTTGCAAAGTTTTAAGAAAGAAACCCATGAACAACCTACGAGGTTTCACGGAGGAAGCTCATGTTGAATCCCCTAAAAGGGTTCAGCAAGAAAACCCATGTAAAACCTCCTGTGAAGCTTCAGTAAGGAAGCTCTTGTACAACCTCCCACAAAGCTTATGGAGGGAAACCCATAAACAACTTCCTACAAGCCTCCAGGGGAAAAACCTACATACAACTTCCTACAAAGCTTCAGGGAAACCTGTAAACAAACTCCTACAAGGCTTCAGAGAAACTCACGTACAACCTCCTAGAAGGCTTCATTGAGAAAAATCCATGAATGGCCTACAAAGCTTTCTGGAGGGAAAACCCATCTACAACATTTGACAAAGCTGAAACCTTGTGGGAGGAAATCCATGTTGATGTATGATCTGCTGAGTGTATATCATGTAGCATTTATATCATATTAAAAATTTCGGATGACAAGAGATGAGTGACGAAATTCATAGATATACTAACCTCTTGTGTTCTAGTTGAATTTAAGTGGCACCTGTGATCATCTCGTTTAAGAACAACAAGATAATATAAACGAGGTGGCTAAAATACTTTGACGGCCACAAACCACGGAAAGGATAAGAGAGAACAACTTCAAATTCAGAAGGGTAACAGAAACCTTGTTTTGCATATAACAGAGATACAATACACTAAGAAGGTGAGAATGTAGTCAATGTGCTCGAGAAACAGTGGGGCTACGAGCATTTAGTGTTTACGAAAAAAAAATATCGAGTGCCTTCGGCTTATTATGCAGCCTGAGGCTGATGAGTGTCAGTGTTGAAGTTGTTGCAAGAAACTGGTATTCAAATATCTACAAGAATAAACATCATATGTGTTGTAACATTTTTCCCTTCCTAGCAAGGACATTATGTTATTTGCATCACGAATCTTGCAGATCTTTCAAGGACTTTCGTGAGAAGAAATTTAACCTTCATCGTGTGTTGTTTAGAGTCCTGCCTCGATCAATGTATTCTATTGTGTCTCAGCAATCGCGCTCTGACCTGTGTGAATAAACTTAGAAATATTTACTCAGAAGTAACAAAATAGTACAAGTTTGAGTACAAGGTATGATGAGTTAAAGTGTACGCAGTATAGTTAACTCAAGTACAGGATATAGTGAGTTAGAGTACAAGGTATAGTTAGTCAAGTACAGGATATGGTGAGTTAGAGTACAAGGTATGGTTAATAATAACAATATCTTCATTTACTACAAGTACATGTACAAGGTATACAATCCTAGCTGACATCAATGACATACTACTATATAGAAAGCCGCTTGTTATGCAGAGCATTTCGGGCAAATTAGGTCAGTTTTATTCCAGGATGCGACCCACACCAGTCGACTAACTCCCAGGTACCCATTTTACTGATGGGGAACATGTACAACCGGTGTAAAGAAACACGCAAAATGTTTCTACCTTTGCCGGGAATCGAACCCAGACACTCGCCGTGTGAAGCGAGAACTTTAGACACCAGGCCACGGGGCACCGGTTAGGTCAAGTACAGGAAATGGTGAGTGAGAGTACAGAGTATGGTTAGCCAAGTACAGGAAATGGTGAGTTAGAGTACAAGGTATGGTTAGGTCATCATGCTCGTAAAATGCTGCCTTAACCTTAATTCTGGAGACCCTAACTTACAACATTCTAAATCTAGTAGGTTAACATGTAGTGTTAGTTGAACAAGGACGGAGCCCTTGAACAATTGAACCCTTGAACAGTTGAACAATTGAACAACCATACTGTGCTTTTTCTTGTGATCGAAAAAGGTATATCATCTTCTGATTCACTATGGTTCCATTTGGCAAATATTTGAAAACTATCGTTGGTATTACACTCTGTGGGGACATCTGTCAAGTACCTGAGATAACACCTGTGTTACTGACTTAAGCAAAATACGTGAGTTTTTTATGTTGAGTTTAAATTTACAGTCATTAAAGAAGTAAGTTTACTTAGGCACAGGTACACATAAGTATAGTTATTATACATAGTGTACATCACCTAGGACTGACTGACTTTATTACGCTCAGAAAATGAACAAGAGTAAATGTTAAGTAGCTATACAAAGGAGGGAGAGGGTGGGACCCATGCATACCAATTATATACCTGTAGCCGGTTTCTAGGGTTTGTCTACCTTTGCAGCCGTTCGGCCTGAGACCAGACTTCCTTGGTGATTGCCCTTTTAACTTGACTGTTGCTCTTGGTTGCCCGTTGGCCCACATAGCTTTCACAGCCTGGCTGATCTGGCACTTGGCCGAGGGAGTAGTCTGGTTTCCTCTAGAAGACATCAACATTTGCTCCGGTAATATTTCTGATATCTGCTGGTAGCAGGTTAAGAGTCTTTGACTGGGTTTATTTTTCACTTCACTTCGTAACATTTCACAAACGCCTTGAAATTTTTGTTTCGCCCTACTTCTGCAGTATATTCAGCAAACAGGTGATTGCTGAAAGGTAGTTACAGAAGTTATCAAATTTCAGACGCCCTGTTCCATGATAGTCATTTCGAACCGAGCTTCAGACAAGCACAAATTTGTGTCTACAATAATGTGGCAAAAATCATTCTGAACCTAACGAAAAAAATATATTTTATTGTGTTTGTTTATTGTTAAATTACTGTAAACTTATCTAAAATATATTTAGCTGGATTAGGCTAAATTAAATTGTGCTTGTTATAATAAGGTTAGGTAAGCTTTCTAAGGTTCTCTGGCACAAAATTTTTAATTTTTACATAAATATACACGAAAAAAAATATATCTTTAAACGTATAAGAGAAAGTTTTAGAAAGGACTTGATTTTTAATGAGTTCTTGCTAATTAACGAATTTTACCTATTCAGTTTACCATGTTCTATTGTATGGTCAGTCTGCCGAAGAATGTTGAATGTACAGATAACCCGCACTTAAGAGACATCGTTAAAGGTTCCGATCTCCTTAGTGCAGGGTGCTGGTGCATCGTTCCAGCCACGGTATTATCACTTATTACTCTTTATTGCTGGTGAGATGCCGACACAAAAGAATAAAACACGAATTTACTGGTGAAGTTAACACTGGGACAACGCTCAGTGTTACTTTAAGCCAAACGTTGTCACAACAAAAGCTTGTTATGCATGTATTTTTTTTTTTTACTGAAGAATGTTAATGATTCTTTTGTCATGTTCGATATTTAATTGTAAAACCATCATGGAACTCCGTGTTTATCAAGAACTGCAAGAAGCCATATCATGTGCTTTTTAACATCCTATGGAGAGGGAACATGGACACAGGGGTCGTCCCACAGCTGCTCCAAACAACAGACATAGCCCCACTCCACAAAGGTGGCAGTACAGCAATAGCAAAGAACTACAGACCGATAGCACTAACATCCTATAAACCTCTTTGAAAGGGTTCTAAGAAGCAAGATCGCCACCCATTTAGATACCCATCAGTTATACAACCCAGGGCAATACGGATTTAAAGCAGGTCGCTCTTGCCTGTCCCAACTACTGGACCACTATTACAAGGTCCCAGATGCTCTATAAGACAAACAAATCGCAGATGAATTATACACAGACTTTGCAAAAGCCTTTGACAAGTGTGACCATGGTGTAATAGTGCACAAAATGCGTGATAAAGGAATAACAGGAAAAGTTGGTAGATGGATCTATAGTTTCCTGACAAATAGAACAAAAAGAGCAGTAGTAAACAGAGTAAAGTCTGCGGCGGCTGCAGTGAAAAGCTCTGTTCCACAAGGCACAGTACTCGCTCCCATCCAGTTCCTCAACCTCATATCTGACACAGACAGGGATGTAAACCACAGCACCTAGTCTTCCTTTGCAGATGACACCCGAATTTGCATGGCAGTGTTATCCGTTGAACACACTGCAAGACTCCAGGCAGACATCAACCAAATCTTTAAGTGGGCCGCAGATAGAAATATGAAGGTCAGTGATGAGGAGTTTCAATTACTTCGATATGGAAAACATGAGGAAATTAAAACTGTATTGGAGTATAAAACAAATTCCAACTACACAATAGAGCGAAAAAAATTAATGTAAAAGACTCGGGAGCCATAATGTCAGAGGATCTCACTTTCAAGGACCATAACACTGTATCAATCGCATCTGCTAGAAAAATGACAGGATGGATAATAAGAACCTTCAAAACTAGGGATGCCAAGCCCATGATGACACTCTTCAGGTCACTTGTTCTATCTAGGCTGGAATATTGCTGCACACTAACAGCACATTTCAAGGTAGATGAAATGCTGACCTAGAAAATGTACAGAGAACCCTCATGGCACACAAAACTGCGATAAAACACCTCAATTACTGGGAACGCCTAAAGTTCCTTAAACTGTACTCCCTAAAACGCAGGCGGGAGAGATACATGATTATATACACTTGGAAAATCCTAGAAGGACTAGTACCAAACTTGCACATGAAAATCACTCCGTATGCAAGCAAAAGACTCGGTAGACGATGCAACATCACCCCAATGAAAAGCAGAGACGTCACGAGTACACTGAAGACAACTCAATAAGTGTCAGGGGCCCAAGACTGTTCAACTGCCTCCCAGCATACATAAGGGGGATTACCAACAGACCCCTGGCTGTCTCCAAGAAAGCGTTGGGCAGGCTTCTAAAGTCAGTACCTGACCAACAGGGCTGTGGTTCGTACGTCGGGTTGTGTGCGACTAACAATAACAACCTGGTTGATCAGGTCCTGATCCACCATGAGACCTGGTCACAGACCGGGCCGCGGGGGCGTTGATCCCCGAAACCCTCTCCAGGTATACTCCAGGTAGTGAGGACATCATTCACTTATACGAACTGACCTCTGTGAGCAGTTTATTTATGAAGAGTTCTAAACTTTTTGGGTAATGTTTAGTGTTTTCCTAAAGGATGCTAGATGTTTATATTATGTGTTGATTATCTTCGTCATCGGTACGAAACAACGATCTGAAAATGTTTAGGTAACCGCCTGTATCAACAGTACTCAAAAATTTGAAAGATTTCTTCTGGATTTATTAAATATTGATTTGTCTCGTATATTATTAACTACTTATCTTTCGGTTTTTGACTGTTGGTCAATCAGAGGAATTTTTTATTATGAATTAAAGTAACGAGTCTGAATTACTAGGTACACAGGCCAGGAGCCAACAGTTACCGCTATCCCGGACACTTTCATGGGATCCAAGAGTGACCTAGAACGATGTTCTTGGTTTTAAGAACTCATACTTGAAATAAAAAAAATGTATATACTCCTTCAGTGGGCCATTATTCATAATTACAATCACTTGCATTTTTTATTTGCTCAGAGTGAGTGGCGGAGAATGAATCAGTCTATGATGCCTTGAGAAAGTATGAACGGCCAATGTTTATCGCTTCATTAAGATATGGAATGCGTCTGATATCGTTCGAATAGTGAAGTGTTTATAGTTGTGTTCTGTGAAACGAATTGATTATACAGTAGGAACTAAGTGGCAGATTGTCTTTATAGTCTGTGCTGTGATAGTTGTGGTCTGTGCTCTGCTAGTTGTGGTCTGTGCTCTGCTAGTTGTGGTCTGTGCTCTGCTAGTTGTGGTCTGTGCTCTGCTAGCTGTGGTCTGTGCTCTGTTAGTTGTGGTCTGTGCTTTGCTAGATGTGCTTGTAGGAGGGGGGACTCACTGAGTCGGGGCTTCTGAACAATGTATTCTTTCTTAAGTTTTAAGTAAGTTTATTCAGGTATACACAAATACAGTTACATAGATTATCATACATAGCAGCATATGTGTAGAGAACCTGGGATAACCCAAAAAAAAGTCAGAGTGACCTATTTCCATTGGTGTCCTACAGTTCACCTGAACACTAACTTTAAGAGAACTTTAATCCCTAAAATAGGGATTAAAATAAAATAAACTCTATTTTAAGGCATCGAAGTCTAACGACCATTTATCATTGAGAATTTATTACCCACCTGGAAACACAGAGTCAGAAAAACTTGTGTCTTCATAAGGGTTCTGGAGTCTCATATATAGTGTTGTATCTATATAAATATATACTCACCGAGTTGTGTCTGCGGGGAGTTGAGTCCCAACTCCTGGCCCCGCCTCATAAAGATGGGGTATATAAGATTTCGTACATATCAGTAATTACTGCCAATGTGATTCTTTTAGATGTAAAATTTATTTTTTATATATATAGTGTAATTTTTATGCCTCAGTGAAGTGAAATTTAGAATTAGAAATTTATATATATTTATATTGTAAGAGCATTGTTTAATATTTTATATGTTGTTTAATTAAGAATATTACTTCAAGAGAGATGAGATTATTCATTTAAAACAAACCTTTCCACTAAATTTGGCAGATCGTGATGCAACTTGGGGGGATATAGAATGTTTTTGCTCTCACCTGGCGAAGCTAGGCCAGACAGGTAAGTTTATTCAGGTATACACAAATATAGTTACATAGAGAACCTAAGATAACCCAAGAAAAAGTCAGACAAAGTGACTTATTTCCACAAGGGTCCTGACTGTGGCAATGACACCAGATGACGTGGGATAACTCAAAGCCATTTAAAATAGAGAACACCTTTTCATCTACGTTTCACCCTCACTGGGACGTTTTCAAGTACTATTCCGGGTGAAATGTCGAAAACCTTAGTTTCTTCATGCTTGATGGTATTGTATGAAAGGTCAAATTGTACCCCCGTAGCTCAGTGGTACAACACTCAGCTCACAACAGAGATAATTCGGGTTTATTTCCGGGCTGTATCGTGTGTGATTCACTGGTGGCGTACCCGGCCCGGGTCTCGTCCATGTGGTGTGACCCAGTGATTCCCGGGACGGGCGAGACGTAGGGTCTGTCAACAACAAACAAAACAAACAATGTATTTCTTTTCTACAGTTTACAGGTAATGTAGTTCACTTGTAAGAAAATAGTTAGGTATAAAACAAAGTCAATAGCATGGGTGTTAGCTGAAAGTCCTACTACCACCACCACCACTACTACTACTACTACTACTACTACTACTACTTACTACTACTACTACTACTACTTATTATTATTACAATTATTATTACTACTATTATTATTATCATTATCATTCAATTGTTTGAAAAGAAATCACTTCAAAATAGCATAGTTCCTCCATTTTGATGTCGTATTTTCTGTCATTCGCTCCAGAAATTTACAGATAAACTGCTCTAAATTCAGTAATTTTAACTCCTTGATCTAGGAGACTAAGATCTCTCACTTCATGTGTCCAGCAGCACTGATACAGAGGTGTCTCAGAGAGTGGTATCGCGCTCGGCTTACAACCAATGGGCCCGGGTTTTAGTCTGGGCAAGTCGAGACGTATTTATGAGATTTTTTTTTTTTTTACACCTGCTGTCCTTGTTCACCCAACAGTGGATAGTTACCCTGATGTTAGGTTACTGTTACAGATATCACCATGGAATAAATGACGATCAAGGGAAAGCTCTAACATGGGTAAGCTCCAACATGGGGAAGCTCCAACATGGGTTAGCTCCAACATGGGGAAGCTCCAACATGGGAAAGCTCCAACATGGGTAAGCTCCAACATGGGAGAGCTCCAATGTGGGGGAGTTCCACATAGGGAAGTTCAACATGGGAAAGCTTAATATGGGGAAGTTCAACATAGGGAAGCTCAACATGGAGGAGCTCCAGCATAGGGAAGCTCAAACATGAAGCTCCAACACGGGAAAGCTTAATATGGGGAAGTTCTGCAAGGGGACGCTCGACATCGGAAGCTCAAGCATGACGATGCTCCAGCATGACGATGCTCCAGCATGACGATGCTCCAGCATGACGATGCTCCAGCATGACGATGCTCCAGCATGACGATGCTCCAGCATGGGGGAAGCTCAACTTGGTGAAGCTCAACGTGGGAAAACTCAGTTTGGAAAAGCTCATCATGGGGCAGCTCAATATGGGAATGTTCACATAGGGAACCTCAGTATGGGGAAGCTCCAGCATACGGAAGCTCCAACATGGGGAAGCTTCAACATGGGGAAGCTTCAACATGGGAAAGCTCCAACATGGGGAGGCTTCAACATGGGGAAGCTTCAACATGGGGAAGCTCCAACATGGGGAGGCTTCAACATGGGGAAGCTTCAACATGGGGAAGCTCAATATCTGAAAGCTTAGCATCTGAGAGCTCAACATAGGAAATTTCAACATGGGAAAGCTCAACATAGGGAAGTTCAACATAAGAACATAAGTAAGAAGGAACACAGCAACAGGCCTACTGGCCCATGCGAGGCAGGCCCAAGCCACCTCCCAGCTTAAACCAATGACCCACCTAGTCGGATCAGGTCACATCTACTTAAGGAAGGAGCACAGCATCAGCTCTATTAGCACAAGCTAGTCAGGTCCAACTCACACCCACCCACACCCACTCATGTATTTATCCAAACTATTTTTAAAACTACACAACGTCTTAGCTTCTATGACGGTACTCGGGAGTTTGTTCCACTCATCTATAACTCTATTACCAAACCAATGTTTTTCTATATCCTTCCTGAATCTGAATTTTTCCAACTGAATGTCACAGATTCGCTCATTTGCACAGGACTACTAAACACCTCAAATGATGTAGTTGAAGTTTTGGCGGTAAAGATCGAAAACCAAAACCTTGTCATTGTGGTGGTATACAAGCCTCCAGATGCAACTTCCCAGCAATTCCAGGAGCAGCTTGAGAAAATTGACCACTGTCTGGAAAACCTCCCAACTCCTGCCCCAAACATCTTACTACTAGGAGATTTCAACCTGAGACACCTAAAATGGAGGAGTATAGCAAACAATGTTTTAGCAGAGATCACCCCGGGAGGCAGCTCTGATGAATTATTAAATCTCTGCACTATGAACTATTAAATATCTGCAGCAAATTCACCTTAAACCAGCAAATAGTAGAGCCTACAAGACTAGAAAATATGCTGGATCTCATCTTCACTAACAATGACGATCTGATACGTAATATAACTGTATCAAAGACAATACACTCGGATCACAACATAATAGAGGTACAGACATGTATGCACAGGGCTCCAGACCAGCAAAATGTGAGCAGTCATGAAGGTCTGTTCACGAAATTCAATTTCAATAACAAAAACATACAATGGGATCAAGTAAACCATGTCCTAAATGAAGCAAGCTGGGAAGATATCCTAAACAATACAGATCCGAACATTTGCCTTGAAAAAATGAATTCTATGGTACTTGTGATCTGCTCAAGACACATTAAATTAAGAAAAGAAAGAGAAGATGTAAACTAGAAAGAGAGAGACGTTCCCTATACAGACGAAGGCGAAGAGTCACAGAGAACCCGATATAAAGGTACAAAAAAAAAAAAACAGTGCTGGTGTTGGAAGGTGCAGGTGGTTGAGGCAGCGCACTGGGACACTGCATGTGGTGGCTGGGCCTACTGGATAAGCAGCGTAACCCATGTGCTCTGGGTACATCCACATTAGGCACGAAAATATTCTAAGCCAGGCTGGTTTAAAAACCCACAAAATACCACAACACCACAGGGATGGTAAAGCACTCAGAATAGCTTAGAACTGGAAGCACAAAGCGACGGTGAAGGCTGGAACTCACGTGGCTTGCTTGAGTACTGGGTTAGTCACCTGGGTTAGTCGGCTGGCTTGCTTGGCTTAACCCATCACCCAGATTGGCTTGAGAACTTGTAACGATGAGCACAGCAGGGGTGGAAAGCTGGCTAGCAGGAAAGGGTGGTACTTAAGACAGGCTGGATGGTGTAGGGCTTGACTCCTTCCCACAGACTGGCTTGGCGGCTTGGCTTAATTTGCAAACTCAGGTCAACCCCTCGGAAGTAATGCAAATAAGCAAATGAAACACTAAGATACAAAGACTGACCAGGAAGTAGAAAGCAAACAAGCTGGTGGACACTTGAGCGGGGTGCCTGGCTGCTAGGCTAGGCCGCCATGCTGTCACACACACAATGACCATGGATGAGAGAAAGTTAATCTCCATACAACCGCGTAAATATCAAATTTACGTGCTCGCCGCTGGCACCATTTGTTGGGAGGGTTCGTGGAGATGTGACGGTTGGAGTTAAACACACTTGTTGGATGGTAACACTTATATTAGCAGAGTGTGAAAGGGAAGCCCAGACTGCCTGTGTTGCCTGTTCGTAGACCTAAGCACAGAGTAAGGAGCAAGCTGGGAGTGCAGCGCTCACATACAGCATCACTGAGCCTAGCAAGGGGTCAACTATGTAAAACATATGGATGGTACTATGATACTCAGATAACATATACATATACAGGGGATCAGCAACTATGCCGACACTGAATGGGGTCAATATATCTGAAATACGAAGTGCGGCACTATTCAATGAAATTGCAAATATCGAACTTAAGCTGAAGGAATCTTATAGGAGACACGAATCACAGGAAGAACTAAAAGCCATAAAAGAAATTTAAAAAAAAAATACTTCTTCTCTTATGCCAAATCTAAGGGAAAAACAACATCCGGTATTGGGCCCCTGCTTAGGCGGGATGGGACATACAGAGATGATAGCCAAGAAATGAGTGAGATACTAAAGTCCCAATATGACTCAGTGTTCAGCGAGCCACTGCCCACTCTAAGGGTCGACAATCCAAATGAAGTCTTCATGAACAAAACCCAATATTTGGTCATCCCAAAAATCTCGGATATTATTTTAACTCCACAAGACTTTGAATTGGCAATTAATGACATGCCCATGCACTCTACCCCAGGCCCAGATTCGTGGAACTCCATGCTCATCAAGAATTGCAAGAAGCCCCTATCGCGTGCCTTCAGCATTTTTATGGAGAGGGAGCATGGCACAGGGGTCATCCCACCCACACTAAAAACAACAGACATATACCCACTCCACAAAGGTGGCAGTAAAGCAATTGCAAAGAACCACAGGCCGATAGCACTAATATCCCACATTATAAAAATCTTTGAGAGGGTTCTAAGAAGTAAGATAGCCAACCACCCAGATACCCATAAGTTACATAACCAAGGGCAACACGGGTTTAGAGCAGGTCGCTCCTGCCTGTCCCAGCTACTGGACCACTATGACAAGGTCCTGGGTGCTGTAGAGGATAAATAAAATACAGATGTAGTATACATAGACTTCGCAAAAGCTTTCGACAAGTGTGACTATGGTGTAATAGCACACAAAATGCGGGATAAAGGAATAACGGGAAAAGTTGGTAGATGGATCTACAACTTCCTGACAAATAGAACACAAAAAGTAATAGTAAACAGAGTAAAGTCCCAGGCAGCCATGGTAAAAAGCTCTGTTCCACAAGGCACAGTACTCGCTCCCATTCTATTCCTCATCCTCATTTCTGACATAGACAGAGATGTAAGCCATAGCTCCGTGTCTTCCTTTGTGGATGACACCCGGATCACCATGGCAGTGACCTCCATCGAAGACACCGCGAGACTCCGACTGGACGTCAACCAAATCTTCGAATGGGCCACTCAAAACAATATGAAGATCAACGAGGAGAAATTTCAACTACTCATATATGGAAAATTTGAAGAAATTAAAAATGTGTCAGGGTATACCACAAATTCTAACCATACAATAGAGCAAAAATTAATTTTAAGGACCTGGGAGTGATAATGTCAGAAGATCTCCCCTTCAAAGACCACAACAATGTATCCCACCTCATCCGCTAGGAAATGATAGGATGGATAATAAGAATCTTCAAAACTAGGGATGCCAAGCCCATGATGATTCTCTTCAAAATCGCTTGTGCTCTCTAGGCTGGGAAAACTGCTGTACACTAACAGCCCCCTTCAAGGCTGGCGGCATTGCAGGCCTGGAGAGTGTACAAAGAACTTTCACGGCACACATAAGTGCGATAAGGCACATAAACTACTGTTTAAGATTCTTGATCTGTATTCCCTCGAATGCAGGCGAGAGAGGATACATGATAATAAACACTTGGAAGGTCCTGGGGGGATTGGCACCAAAAACCCGCACACGAAAATCCTCCAATTGAAAGCAAAAGACTCGGCAGGAGGGTGCAAAAATTTCCTTGATGAAAAGCAGGGGGGCCACGAGTACACAGAGAGACAACACAAAGTGTCTGGGGCCCAAGACTGTTCAATTGCCTCCCAGCATACATAAAGGAGATTACCAATAGACCCCCGGGGTGTCCCTTTAAGAAGGCACTGGGCAGGCACCTAAAGTCAGTAAACCCGACCAACCGGGCTGTGGTTTTGTATGTCAGCTTGCGTGCAGCCAGCAGTAACAGCCTGTTGATCAGGCCCTGACCCACATGAGGCCTGGTCTCAGACCGGGCCAGGGGGGCGTTGACCCTCGAAACCTCTCCGGGTTTAAACTCCAGGTAAACCTAAAACCATTGCTGCAAAGTCCTGTCTTGGCCAGATTTTTTAGCACTCTATTTACATCCCCATTATTTATTCTGTTTCCTTTTTTTACACCTCAATCATATCCCCCCTAATTCTACGTCTTTCTCGAGAGTGCAGATTCATGGCCTCAGTCTATCCTCATAGGGAAGATTTCTGACAGGGATCAACTTTGTCATCCCCCTTTGTACGTTTTCCAGAGCTTTTTTATTCCATTCTGTAATACGGTGACCAGAATGAGCAGCATAGTCTAAAAAGGCCAACCAAGGATGTATGAGTTGAAGAACAAACCCGAGGACTTCTATTATTTTTGCTTCTAGATATGAAGCCAAGGATTCTGTTAGCTTTATTGCGAACCTTATGCCCCTGTTGTCTTGGTTTTAGATTACTGTAACCAGATACTCCTAAATCCTTTTCGCAATCGGTTGTATTTAAGATCCGCATCGGGAAGTCAACACGGGGAAGCTCAACACGGGGAAGTCAACACGGGGAGCTCAACACGGGGAAGCTCAACACGGGGAAGCTCAACACGGGGAAGCTCAACACGGGGAAGCTCAACATGGGGAAGCTCAACACGGCGAAGCTCAACACGGGGAAGCTCAACACGGGGAAGCTCAACACGGGGAAGCTCAACACAAGGAAGTTCAACACGGGGAAGATCAACACGGGGAAGCTCAACACGGGGAAGCTCAACAGGGGAAGCTCAACACGGGGAAGCTCAACAAGGGAAGATCAAAAACAAGGAAGCTCAACACGGGGAAGTTCAACACGGGGAAGCTCAACACGGGGAAGCTCAACACGGGGAAGATCAACACAAGGAAGCTCAACACGGGGAAGCTCAACCGGGGGAAGCTCAACACGGGGAAGCTCAACACGGGGAAGATCAACACGGGGAAGCTCAACACGGGGAAGCTCAACACGGGGAAGCTCAACACGAAGAAGATCAACACGGGGAAGCTCAACACGGGGAAGCGCAACACGGGGAAGCTCAAAACGGGGAAGCTCAACACGGGGAAGCTCAACACGGGGAAGCTCAACACAAGGAAGCTCAACACGGGGAAGCTCAACACAAGGAAGCTCAACAGGGGGAAGTTTCAACAGGGGGAAGCTCAACACGGAGAAGCTCAACACAAAGGAAGCTCACACGGGGAAGCTCAAAAAACAAGGAAGTCAAACACGGGGGAAGCTAAAACACGGGGAAGCTCAACACGGGGAAGCTCAACACGGGGAGCTCAACACGAGGAAGCTCAAACGGGGAAGCTCAACACGGGGAAGATCACACAAGAAGGAGCTCAACACGGGAAGCTCAACACGGGGAAACTCAACACGGGGAACCCTCAACACGGGGAAGTCAACACGGGGAAGATCAACACGGGAAGATCAACACGGGGAAGATAAAACACGGGGAAGTTTCAACACGGGGAAGATCAAACACGGGGAAGTTTAAAACCGGGAAGATCAACACGAGGAAGATGAACACGGGGAAGATCAACACGGGGAAGCTCAACACGGGGAAGCTCACACAAGGAAGCTCAACAGGGGGAAGCTCAACCAAGGAAGCTCAACACGGGGAAGCTCAACAGGGGGAAGTCAACACGGAGAAGCTCAACAAAAGGGAAAAGCTCAAAAAGGGGGAAGCTCAACACAAGGAAGCCCCAACACGGGGAAGCTCACACGGGGAAGCTCAACACGGGGAAGCTCAACACGGGGAAGCTCAACACGGGAAGCTCAACACGGGGAAGCTCACACGGGGAAGCTCAACACGGGGAAGCTAAACAGGGGGAAAGATCAACAAGGGAAATCAACACGGGGAAAGCCAACCGGGGGAAAAGCTCAACCGGGGAAGCTCAAACACGGGGAAGCTCAACACGGGGAAGCTCACACGGGGAAGTTTCACACGGGGAGATCAACATGGGGAAGCTCAACACGGGGAGTCAACACGGGGAAGCTCACACGGGGAAGCTAAAACCGGGGAAGCTCAACACCGGGGAAGCTCAACACGGGGAAGCTCAACAGGGGGAAGCTCAACACGGGGAAGATCAACACGGGGAAGCTCAACACGGGGAAGATCAACACAAGGAGCTAACACGGGGAAGTAAAACACGGGGAAGCTCAACACGGGGAAGCTCAACACGGGGAAGCTCAACACGGGGAAGCTCAACACGGGGAAGATCAACACAAGGAAGATCAACACGGGGAAGCTCAACACGGGGAAGCTCAACACGGGGAAGCTCAACACGGGGAAGCTCAACACGGGGAAGCTCAACACGGGGAAGCTCAACACGGGGAAGCTCAACACGGGGAAGCTCAACCACGGGGAAGCTAAAACACGGGGAAGCTCAACACGGGGAAGCTCAACAGGGGGGAAGCTCAACACGGGGAAGATCAACAAAGGAGATCAACACGGGGAAGCTCAACACGGGGAAGCTCAACACGGGGAAGCTCAACACGGGGAAGCTCAACACGGGGAAGCTCAACACGGGGAAGCTCAACACGGGGAAAGATCAACCCCAAGGAAGCTCAACACGGGGAAGCTCAACACGGGGAAAGTTTCAACACGGGGAAGCTCACACGGGGAAGCTCAACACGGGGGAAGATCAACACGGGGAAGATCAACACGGGGAAGATCAAAACGGGGAAGATCAACACGGGGAAGATCAACACGGGGAAGATCAACACGGGGAAGTTTTCAACACGAGGAAGATAAAACAGGGGGAAAAGATCAACACGGGGAAGCTCAACAGGGGGAAGCTCAACACGGGGAAGAATCAACACGGGGAAGATCAACACGGGGAAGCTCAACACGGGGAAGCTCAACAGGGGAAGCTCAACACGGGGAAGCACAACAGGGGGAAGCTCAACAGGGGGAAAGGGATCAACACGGGGAAGATCAACACGGGGAAGATCAACAGGGGAAGATCAAACGGGGAAGATCAACAGGGGGAAGATCAACCGGGGAAGATCACACGGAAAAAGATCAACAGGGGGAAAAATCAACACGGGGAAGATCAAACGGGGAGATCAACACGGGGAAGATTAACACGGGAAGATCAACACGGGGAAGATCAACAGGGGGAAGCTCAACACGGGGAAGCTCAACACGGGGAAGCTCAAAGGGGAAGATCATCACGGAGAAGTTTAAACACGGGGAAGATCAACACGGGGAAGCTCAACACGGGGAACATCAACACGGGGAAGATCAACACGGGGGAATTTATCAACAGGGGGAAGATCAACACGGGGAAGATCAACACGGGGAAGTCAACACGGGGAAGATCAACACGGGGAAGATCAACACGGGGAAGATCAACACGGGGAAGCTCAACACGGGGAAGATCAACACGGGGAAGATCAACACGGAGAATATCAACACGGGGAAGATCAACACGGGGAAGATCAACACGGGGAAGCTCAACACGGGGAAGATCAACACGGGGAAGATCAACAAGGGGAAGATCAACACGGGGAAGCTCAACACGGGGAAGATCAACACGGGGAAGCTCAACACGGGGAAGATCAACACGGGGAAGATAAAACAAGGGGAAGATCAACGGGGAAGATCAAACACGGGGAAGATCAACAGGGGGAAGATCAACAGGGGGAAGCTCAACAACGGGGAAGTTTCAACACGGGGAAGATCAACAGGGGGAAGATCAACACGGGGAAGATCAACACGGGAAGATCAAAAACGGGGAAGATCAACGGGGAAGCTCAACACGGGGAAGATCAAAAACGGGGGAAGATCAACAGGGGGAAGCTCAACACGGGGAGCTCAACACGGGGAAGATCAACACGGGGAAGATCAACAGGGGGAAGCTCACATGGGGAAGTCAACACGGGGAAGAAATCAACACGGGGAAGTTAAACACGGGGAAGATCAACACGGGGAAGATCAACCGGGGAAGATCAACACGGGGAAGATCAAACACGGGGAAGCTCAACACGGGGAAGCTCAAACAGGGGAAAATCAACACGGGGAAGATCAACCGGGGGAAGTTCAACACGGGGAAGCTCAACACGGGGGAAAGATCAACACGGGGAAGCTCAACACGGGGAAGATCAACACGGGGAAGATCAACCGGGGAAGTCAACACGGGGAAGCTCAACACGGGGAAGCTCAACACGGGGAAGCTCAACACGGGGAAGCTCAACAGGGGGAAAGGGCTCAACACGGGAAGATCAACACGGGAAGATCAACAAGGGGAAGATAAAACACGGGGAAGCTCAACATGGGGAAGATCAACACGGGGAAGATCAACACGGAGAAGCTCAACACGGGGAAGCTCAACACGGGGAAGTCAACACGGGGAGCTCAACACGGGGAAGCTCAACACGGGGAAGCTCAACACGGGGAAGATCAACACGGGGAAGATCAACACGGGGAAGCTCAACACGGGAAGCTCAACACGGGGAAGCTCAACAGGGGGAAGCTAAAACACGGGGAAGATCAACACGGGGAAGTTCAACACGGGGAAGATCAACACGGGAAGATCAACACGGGGAAGATCAACACGGGGAAGTAACACGGGGAAGCTCAAACACGGGGAAGATCACATGTGGAAGCTCAACAGGGGAAGATCAAACGGGGAGATCAACACGGGGAGATCAACACGGGGAAAAATCAACACGGGGAATATCAACACGGGGAAGATCAACACGGGGAAGATCAACACGGGGAAAAATCAACACGGGGAAGATCAACACGGGGAAATCAACACGGGGAAGATCAACGGGAAGATCAAAGGGGGAAGATAAACCACGGGGTAGATCAACACGGGAAGATAAACAGGGGAAAGATCAACAGGGGAAGATCAACACGGGGAAACCAACACGGGGAATTTTCCCAAAAATTTTCCATTAACCCCCAAATGGTTTTTTTTTGCATTTTAAATTTGAGGCTGTGTCTGGAGAGGTTTTCCTGGGGGAGGTGTCCTGGGGAGGTGTCTGGGGAGGTGTCCTGGGAGGTGCCCTGAGGAGGTGTCCTGGGGAGGTGTCCTGGGGAGGTGTCCTTGGGAGGTGTTCGGGGGAGGTGTCCGGGGGAGGTGTCCTGGGGAGGTGTCCTGGGGGGTGTCCTGGGGAGGTGTCCTGGGGAGGTGTACTGAGGAGGTGTCCTAAGGAGGTGTCCTGGGGAGGTGCCCTGAGGAGTGTCCTGGGGAGGGGGTCCTGGGGAGGTGTCCTGGGGAGGTTTTCCTGAGGAGGTGTCCTGGGGAGGTGTCCTGGGGAGGTGCCCTGGGAGGTGTCCTGGGGGGGTGTCCTGAGGAGGTGTCCTGGGGAGGTTTTCCTAGGGAGGTGTCCTGTGGTGTCCTGGGGGGGTGTCCTGGGGAGGTGTCCTGAGGAGGTGTCCTGGGGAGGTGTCCTGGGGAGGTGTCCTGAGGAGGTGTCCTGGGGAGGTGTCCTGAGGAGGTGTCCTGGGGAGGTGTCCTGGGGAGGTGTCCTGAGGTGTCCTGGGGAGGTGTCCTGGGGAGGTGTCCTGAGGAGGTGTCCTATGGAGGTGTCCTGGGGAGGTGTCCTGGGGAGGTGTCCTGGGGAGGTGTCCTGGGAGGTGTCCTGGGGAGGTGTCCTGGGGAGGTTTTCCGGGAGGTGCCCTGGGGAGGTGTCCTGAGGAGGTGTCCTGGGGAGGTGTCCTGGGGGGGTTTGTCCTGGGGAGGTGTCCTGGGGAGATGTCCTGGGGAGGTGTCCTGGGGAGGTGTCCTGAGGAGGTGTCCTGGGGAGATGTCCTGAGGAGGTGTCCTGGGGAGGTGTTTTTGGGGAGGTGTCCTGAGGTGTCCTGGGGAGGTGCCCTGAGGAGGTGTCCTGGGGAGGTGTCCCTGGGGAGGCGTTCCTGTCTCATTTCCCTGGGGAGGTGTCCTGGGGAGGTGTCCTGGGGAGGTGTCCTGAGGAGGTGTCCTGGGGAGGTGTCCTGGGGAGGTGTCCTGAGGAGGTGTCGGGGATGCCTACCGGGAGTGCCTGGGGAGGTGTCACGGGGGAAGGTGTCCTGGAGGTGGTGCTGGGGAGGTGTCCTGAGGAGGTGCCCTGGGAGGTGTCCGGGGGAGGTGTCCTGGGGGGTGTCCTGGGAAGGTGTCCTGGGGAGGTGTCTGGGGAGATGCTCTGGGAGGTGTCCTGGGGAGGTGTCCTGGGGAGGTGTCCAGAGGAGGTGTCCTGTGGAGGTGTCTGGGGAGGGTGTATGGGGAGGTGTCCTGAGGAGTGTCCTGGGAAGGTGTCCTGGGGAGGTGTCCTGGGGAGATGTCCTGGGAGGTGTCCTGAGGAGGTGTCCTGGGGAGGTGTCCTGAGGAGGTGTCCTGGGGAGGTGTCCTGGGGAGGTGTCCTGGGGAGGCGTTCCTGTCTCAGTGCCCTGGGGAGGTGTCCTGGAGAGGTGTCCTGGGGAGGTGTCCTGGAAAGGTGTCCTGGGGAGGTGTCTTGGGGAGGTGTCCTGGGGAGGTGTTCCTGTCTCAGTGCCCTGGGGAGGTGTCCTGGGGAGGTGTCCGGGGGAAGTGTCCTGGCGAGGTGTCCTGGGGAGGTGTTCCTGTCTCAATGTCCTGGGGAGGTGTCCTGGGGAGGTGTCCTGGGGAGGTGTTCCTGTCTCAGTGTCCTGGGGAGGTGTCCTGGAGAGGTGTTCCTGCCTCAGTGTCCTGGGGAGGTGTTCCTGCCTCAGTGTCCTGGGGAGGTGTTCCTGTCTCAGGGGTCCTGGGGAGGTGTTCCGGGTTCAGTGTCTGGGGGGGTGTTCTGTCCTCAGTGGTCCTGGGGAGGGTGTTCTGCCTCAGTGTCCTGGGGAGGTGTTCCTGTCTCAGTGTCCTGGGGAGGTGTTCCTGTCTCAGTGTCCTGGGGAGGTGTTCCTGTCTCAGTGTCCTGGGGAGGTGTTCCTGCCTCAGTGTCCTGGGGAGGTGTTCCTGTCTCAGTGTCCTGGGGAGGTGTTCCTGTCTCAGTGTCCTGGGGAGGTGTTCCTATCTCAGTGTCCTGGGGAGGTGTTCCTGTCTCAGTGTCCTGGGGAGGTGTTCCTGTCTCAGTGTCCTGGGGAGGTGTTCCGTCTCAGTGTCCTGGGGAGGTGTTCCTGTCTCAGTGTCCGGGGAGGTGTTCCTGTCTCAGTATCCTGGGGAGGTGTTCCTGTTCAGTGTCCTGGGAGGTGTTCCTGTCTCAGTGTCCTGGGGAGGTGTTCCTGCCTCAGTGTCCTGGGAGGTGTTCCTGTCTCAGTGTCCTGGGGAGGTGTTCCTGCCTCAGTGTCCTGGGGAGGTGTTCCTGCCTCAGTGCCTGGGGAGGTGTTCCTGTTCAGTGTCTGGGGAGTGTTCCTGCTCAGTGCCCTGGGGAGGTTTTCCCTGTTCAGTGTCCTGGGGGGTTTTTCCTGCCTCCGTGTTCTGGGGAGGTTTTCCCTGCCTCAGTGTCTGGGGAGGTGTTCTGCCTCAGTGTCCTGGGGAGGTGTTCCTGTCTCAGTGTCTGGGGAGGTGTTCCTGTCTCGTGTCCTGGGGAGGTGTTCCTTGTCTCAGTGTCCTGGGGGTGTTCCTCCCTCAGTGTCCGGGGGAGGTGTTCCTGTCTCATTTGTCCGGGGGAGGTGTTCTGCCTCAGGTCCTGGGGAGGTTTTTCCCAGTCTCAGTGTCCTGGGGAGGTGTTCCTGCCTCAGTGTCCGGGGGAGGTGTTCCTGTCTCAGTGTCCGGGGGAGGTGTTCCTGTCTCATGTCCTGGGGAGGTGTTCCTGTCTCGTGTCCTTGGGAGGTGTTCCTATCTCAGTGTCCAGGGGAGGTGTTTCCTGCCTCAGTGTCCTGGGGAGGTGTTCCTGTCTCGGGTGTCCTGGGAGGTGTTCTGTCTCAGTGTCCTGGGGAGGTGTTCCTGTCTCCATTGTCCTCGGTTGGTGTTCCTGCCTCAGTGTCCTGGGGAGGGGGTTCCTGTCTCAGTGTCCTGGGGAGGTGTTCCTGTCTCAGTGTCCGGGGGAGGTGTTCCTGTCTCACTGTCCTGGGGAGTGTTCCTGCTCAGTGTCCTGGGGAGGTGTTCCTGTCTCAGTGCCCTGGGGAGGTGTTCCTGTTCAGTGGCCCTGGGCAGGTGTTCCTGTCTCATTGTCCTGGGGAGGTGTTTCCCTGTCTCATTTGTCCGGGGGAGGTGTTCCTGTCTCAGTGTCCTGGTGAGGTGTTCCATTCTCAGTGTCCTGGGGAGGTGTTCCTGTCTCAGTGTCCTGGGGAGGTGTTCCGGTCTCAGTGTCCGGGGAGGTGTTCCTGTCTCAGTGTCTGGGGAGGTGTTCCTGCCTCAGTGTCTGGGGAGGTGTTCCTGTCTCAGTGTCCTGGGGAGGTGTTCCTGCCTCAGTGTCCTGGGGAGGTGTTCCTGCCTCAGTGTCCTGGGGAGGTGTTCCTGTCTCAGTGTCCTGGGGAGGTGTTCCTGCCTCAGTGTCCTGGGGAGATGTTCCTGTCTCAGTGTCCTGGGGAGGTGTTCCTGTCTCAGTGTCCTGGGGAGGTTTTTCCTGTCTCATTTGTCCTGGGGAGGTGTTCCTGCCTCAGTGTCCAGGGGAGGTGTTCCTGTCTCAGTGTCCTGGGGAGGTGTTCCTGTCTCAGTGTCCTGGGGAGGTGTTCCTGTCTCAGTGTCCTGGGGAGGTGTTCCTGTCTCAGTGTCCTGGGGAGGTGTTCCTGCCTCAGTGTCCTGGGGAGGTGTTCCTGTCTCAGTGTCCTGGGGAGGTGTTCCTGCCTCAGTGTCCTGGGGAGGTGTTCCTGTTCAGTTGTCCTGGGGAGGTGTTCCCTGCCTCAGTGTCCTAAGGAGGTGTTCCAGTCTCAGTGTCCGGGGGGAGTTTTTCCCTGCCTCAGTGCCCTGGGGAGGTTTTTCCTGTCTCATTTGGTCCTGGGGTGGTGTTCCTGTCTCAGTGTCGTGGGGAGGTGTTCCTGTCTCAGTGTCCTCAGGAGGTTTTCCTGTCTCAGTGTCCTGGGGAGGTGTTCCTGCCTCAGTGTCCTGGGGAGGTGTTCCTGTCTCAGTGTCTTGGGGAGGTGTTCCTGTCTCAGTGTCCTAGGGAGGTGTTCCTGTCTCAGTGTCCTGGGGAGGTGTTCCTGCTTCAGTGTCCTGGGGAGGTGTTCCTGTCTCAGTGTCCTGGGGAGGTGTTCCTGTCTCAGTGTCCTGGGGAGGTGTTTCTGTCTCAGTGTCCTGGGGAGGTGTTCCTGCCTCAGTGTCTTGGGGAGGTGTTTCTGTCTCAGTGTCCTGGGCAGGTGTTCCTGCCTCAGTGCCCTGGGGGATGTTCCTGTCTCAGTGTCCTGGGGAGGTGTTCCTGTCTCAGTGTCCTGGGGAGGTCTTCCTGTCTCAGTGTTCTGGGGAGGTGTTCCCGTCTCAGTGTCCTGGGAAGTATTCCTGCCTCAGTGTCCTGGGGAGGTGTTCCTGTCTCAGTGTCCTGGGGAGGTGTTCCTGTCTCAGTGTCCTGGGGAGGTGTTCCTGCCTCAGTGTCCTGGGAGGTGTTCCTGTCTCAGTGTCCTGGCGAGGTGTTCCTGCCTCAGTGTCCTGGGGAGGTGTTCCTGCCACAGTGTCCTGGGGAGGTGTTCCTGTCTCAGTGTCCTGAGAAGGTGTTCCTGCCTCATTGTCCTGGGGAGGTGTTCCTGTCTCAGTGTCCTGGGGAGGTGTTCCTGTCTCAGTGTCCTGGGGAGGTGTTCCTCCCTTCATATCCTGGGGAGGTGTTCCTGTCTCAGTGTCCTGGGGAGGTGTTCCTGCCTCAGTGTCCTGGGGAGGTGTTCCTATATCAGTGTCATAGGGAGGTGTTCCTACATCGGTGTCCTGTGGAGGTGTTCCTACATCAGTGTCATGGGGAGGTGTTCCTGCCTCAGAGTCCTGGGGAGGTGTTGCTGCCTCAGGTCTGGGAAGTGTTCCTGCCCAGTGTCCTGGGGAGGTGTTGCTGCCTCAGTGTCCTGGGGAAGTGTTCCTGCCTCATTGTTCTGGGGAGGTGTCCCTGCCTCAGTGTCCTGGGGAGGTGTCCCTGCCTCAGTGTTCTGGGGAGGTGTTGCTGCCTCATTGTCCTGGGGAAGTGTTCCTGCCTCAATGTCCTGGGGAGGTGTCCCTGCCTCAGTGTCCTGGGGAGGTGTCCCTGCCTCAGTGTCCTAGGGGGGTTGTCCCTGCCGCAGTTTTCACTGGGGAGGTGTCCCTGCCTCAGTGTCCTGGGGAGGTGTTCCTGCCTCAGTGTCCTGGGGAGGTGTTCCTGCCTCAGTGTCCTGGGGAGGTGTTCCTGCCTCAGTGCCTGGGGAGGGTGATCCTGCCTCAGTGTCCTGGGAGGTGTCCCTGCCTCAGTGTCTGGGAGGTGTCCCTGCCTCAGTGTCCTGGGGAGGTTGTCCCTGCCTCAGTGTCTGGGGACGTGTTCCTGCCTCAATGTCCTGGGAGGTGTTCCGGGCCCAGTGTCCTGGGAGGTTTTCCTGCCTCAGTGCCCTGGGGAGGTTGTTCCTGCCTCAGTGTCCTGAGGAGGGTTCCTGCCTCAGTGTCCTGGTGAGGTTTTCCTGCTTAGGCCTGGTGAGGTGTTCCTGCGTCAGTGTCCTGGGGAGGTGTTCCTGCCTCACTCTCCTGGGAGGTGCTCCTACCTTAGTGCCCTGGTGAGGTGTTTCTACCTCAATACCCTGGGGAGATATTGAGGTGTTCCTGCCTCAGTGTCCTGGGGAGGTGTTCCTACATCAGTGTCATAGGGAGGTGTTCCTACATCGGTGTCCTGTGGAGGTGTTCCTACTTCAGTGTCCTTTAGAGGTGCTCTTACCTCAGTGTCCTGGGGAGGTGTTCCTACTTCATTGTCCTGTGGAGGTGTTCCAACCTCAGTGTCCTGGGGAGGTGTTCCTACCCCAGTATCCTGGTGAGATTTTCCTGCCTTAGTGTCCTGTGGAGGTGTTCCTACTTCACTGTCCTTTGGAGGTGCTCTTACCTCAGTGTCCTGGGGAAATGTTTCTACCTCAGTGTCCTGGGGAGATGTTCCTGCCTCAGTGTCCTGGGAAGGTATTCCAACTTCAGTGTCCTTTAGAGGTGTTCCTACTTTAGTGTCCTGGGGAGTTGTTTCTACCTCAGTGTCCTGGGGAGGTGTTTCTACCTCAGTGTCCTGGGGAGATGTTCCTGCCTCAGTGTCCTGGGGAGATGTTTCAGCCTCATTGTCCTGGGGAGATGTTCCTACTTCAGTGTCCTGGGGAGGTGTTTC
This sequence comes from Cherax quadricarinatus, assembly GCF_026875155.1. NCBI lineage: Eukaryota > Metazoa > Arthropoda > Malacostraca > Decapoda > Parastacidae > Cherax > Cherax quadricarinatus. The sequence goes on along the minus strand of NC_069430.1, from coordinate 20,889,606 downwards.
TACCTTAGTGTTCTGAGGAGGTGTCTCTAACCCCCCTCTTGATAGCCGTCAACCTTCCAGGTTATACAAAGGTTTAGAATTTTCTTGACCGGAAAAAATTGTCTCTGTAAAAATATATTTTATATATATATATTTAAAATATTATATATATATTTTATATATATATATATTTTATATTTATATATTATATATATATTATATAATATTTATTTATTTTATATATATATTAATATTTATATATATATATATTTTATAAAAATTATATATATATTTTTATATATATATATAAATATAAGTACATTACGTAGATTTAGCCATAATGAAATAAGTCAAACGCTGATTTATTTCTGATTATAAGAGACATTCTTCATTTGATTTACAGAAATCAATTTGATAAATAATTTGACATGTAAAAATTTTCACGACTTAGAATGAAGGTTCCTTTGAGGGAAACACAAGAACACTAGAAGTTTATATTCGACCAGAAGATGCATTCTCTAGTTGGCAGAATCTAACAAAATTTGCATCTAAGAGGCTAAGTCCATAAAAAAAATTAACTCATTTAGATGAATCTGCCATTAAAGATTTATTTTAACTAGAGGAAAGCTCTAAGCCAGCAAGGGGGAAATATAGCGCCTGTGGAATAGGAAACATTCTGATATGATCCAAGGAAGGTGAAGATAAGTGCTGTTCCTTCTCTCAAGCGGCACTCAACAGCATCAAGGCAAAATAATGCAATAATGTAAAAATAATAATATACAATTTAGAGATCAAAAGTGGCAGATATACACAGTAGTGGTGGCCCGTGGCCTGGAAGGCACTCTCGCTTCACACGCTGAGATCCGGGTTCGATTCCCGGAAAGGGTAGAAACATTGGGCATGTTTCCTTACACCAGTTGTCCCTTCACTCATCAGTTATAATAGGTACCTGGGTGTAGTCGACTGTATAGGTCTTATCCTGGGATTAAAACTGACCTAATTGGCCCGAAATGCCAGTATAACAAGGGGTTTCCTATATATTTACTATGTCATTGATGTCAGCCAGGACTGTATCCCTTTGTATGTACTTGTAGAAATAAAGATAAGAACACCAACCTCCCAGGTTTGATACACGACTGTTAAGTTTATGAAGCCTACCAGACAGACTAGGCTCTATGTCAAAGCGATAAATTTTAGTAATGGTTTATGTAAATTAGGACAGAGGTTCACTTTTACTTGTCATTTGTTCCTGAATCTTCATTTAATAATGGTTGTCCTGGGTTGAAATTTGAAGCGGTTTAAATTTTAAGGTTTTCGGGAACATATAAAAAAAGCCTTGGAAAAAAATAGAAAATAACAGGATTTTTTCAATATTTCTCTATTTTCTTTTTGAAGTTTTGTTTTTTTTATTTTTTCTCTACAATCCTCTGAGGAAAAAAAATAAGGATTTTGTTTTTTTAAAAAAATCATACAAATTCTATAAAATATGTAAATAGGCGCCTATAAAGCCAAAATTCAATTTTAAAAAAATTCTTCCGGTAAAGGTTATATAAGGTTCGTCAGAAACAGGACAAGTGTTGCCTGACCCCCCGTTGGGGCTTTTGGTCTCGGGACCGAGGCCTTCCGCTGGCTTACCGGTCTTCCCCTCTAAAAATTATGGTTACAGTTATAACTATATATAAATTCACCTAATCTAAATCTAATCTATAAATTCACCAACAATGAAGTGTTATTAGATAAAAAATAATTAATAAAATTAGAAATATAAAATGTACATAAGTTAAAGTGATAGAGAAGCTTTATTTAAACAAAGGCCATCATCAATGAAAGTTTGAAGCCTATCAAAAGAGTATTATTATTATAATCAAGGGGGAAGCGCTAAACCCGGAGGATTATACAGCGCCTGGGGGGGGGATGTGGAAGGCATTCAGGCTTAATTCGGGGAACTGGAGCACAGATCCAATTCCCTAAATCAAGAGCCCCTCACCAACATCAAGGAACCTTCCTTGAGGGGATCAAAAGAGTAATTGCTTGGAATCCAACGATTTCAAGTTCCTTTACCAGTGTTCGTAAATTTATAATCTCTTCTTTCTTAAGAAATCTATTAACTTTAATATTTTGAAGGTAATGAGACACTCTGTACTTTATGAATGGAAATCAATATCACTTTTTATTTAACAAACTGGGACGTATAGACCCCAGTAACAACGTGAACTTTACTTTCGAAGAAACATACCATGGGCTGAAAATTTGAAGCCGCTCGGAAGAAGCATTCTTCAGTTATCGCATAGATTCTAACGATTCCAGATTTCATTTGTCAACGCACTATTTTTTTTTTTAAGTTATGGGAACCATTCCAGGGTGCTGGAAATGGGTTCAATAACATTGGTCATAGGGCACCTACACATGTCAGTTATGCATAGAATGTAGCCCTAGTTACCGTACACCAACGTTGAGAGTTTTAAGCTGATCTGCTGAGGCTTCCTCGTGTTATGAGTGAAATAAAAATTGTAAGTTGGAGGAGGGGAAAAAGGAAAAAATAAATCTGGCAACCACTTACAGGTTTCCCTTCGGGAATACATATTTCTACATAATTTGCTACTGTAACAGTTTCGAATGATGTAAATGATAACATCCCCATCTTATCCCATGAGGGACCAGGGATCGCATAGGTGAAACCTTGTGTTTGTTCCCTTACACCTGTTACCCCTGATCACCTAGCAATAAGTAGGTACCTGGGTGTTTTACCTGGAATTTACCTGGAGAAGGTTTCGGGGGTCAACGCTCCCGTGTTAGTAGACTGTTTTGGGTCGCAGGCTGGGGAAGAAGCTTAAAAGACCCCCATGAAAATAAGACCGACAGTCCCCGATGATGCACTGACTTTATAGTTATCCTGGGTTACTTATCCTTCAGGGTAAATATTCAAACAAAATCTCATCCGTCAAGCCCCTGTGGCCCAATGGATAAGGCATTGGCCTCCTAAGCCAAGGATTGTGGGTTCGAGTCCCACCAGGGGTTCATTATAGGTGTCCCGTACCTCGATTGCTATAGTTTGATCCCCAGTGTGGGTGTCAACATTAAAACGTTGTTTCCTTAAGACACCTAGAAACTTTATTCAGGTAAAGATAGATACACATAAATACAGTTGTATAAATTTTAATACATAGCAGCATGTGTAGATTACCTAGGATAACCCCAAAAAGTTAAACAAAATGACTTATTTCCACTGGGATCCTTGTAATATATTTTTTAGAGCTTAAAACTGAAAACAGCTAGTAACTCTAAAAATACTGTCGATAAAGGTTTTGATTCGGTGTTGCTGATCTTGACAATTTGTTTCCTGTTGCCCAGGTAGGACTTAAACCACTTTACAGAAAAAGAAAAAAAAACATACCACGGGCGGGAATAGAACCCGCGATCAGAGAGTCTCAACAGAACCTATGCCGATAACTTGTTTCTTACATAATTTATTATGGTTGATTGCATCGAAGGTCTTTTGCAAGTCTAAGGTCACCATGCTTATGAGATTCCTTTGCGACATTTCAGTTCTCATGTAGTCCATCATATTAATTAGGAAGATGTCGGTCGAGTAGGATCTCATAAAACTTGACAGGTAACTAGGGAGAATGCATTTGACATTATTATTATTATTATTATTATTATTATTATTATTATTATAATCAAAAAGAAGCGCTAAGCCACAAGGGCTATACAGCGAGCAATGTATTTGACAGTACACCGCCTTCTCTAGAATTTTAAGAACATAAGAAATAAAGAACACTGCAGCAGGCCTACTGGCCTATGCGGGACAGTTCCATGTCATCCCCCAGCTTAGACCAATGGCCCACCCAGTCAGGTCACCTCCACTTAAGGAAGGAGCACGGCTTCTGACTCAGTAGCACCTGCTAATCAGGTCCAACTCACACCTACCCACACCCACTCATGTGTTTATCTAAACTATTTTTAAAACTACACAACGTCTTAGCTTCTATGACGGTACTCGGGAGTTTGATCCACTCATTCACAACTCTATTACCAAACCAATGCTTTCCTATATCCTTCCTGAACCTGAATTTTTTCCAGCTTAGAACCATTGCTGCGAGTCCTGTCTTGGCTAGATATTTTTCAGCACGCTATTTACATTCCCTTTATTTATTCCTGTCTTCCATTTATACACCTCGATCATATCCCCCCTAATTCTACGCTTTTCGAGAGAGTGCAGATTCAAGGTCCTCAGTCTATCTTCATAGGGAAGATTTCTGATACATGGGATCAACTTTGTCATCCTCCTTTGTACGTTTTCCAGTGCATTTATATTCATTCTGTAATATATCATACTGAGTATACTAACAGGCTTATAGTTGCTGACATCAGAACTATTTTTCTTGAAGATATGAGTAACTCTGGCCTCCTTGAACCCCTCCGGTACGGTATTAGTGGTGATGGACAAATATATTCTGTGCGTAATGGGGACTGGCAATTCTGAGGCGCCTTCTTTGAGGAACTTAGGTGGGATTATCTGAATTGGTTCTCTTAGTTGGGTTTAACTTAGTTCTTTTTGCACGAAGTCATAAGATACACCAACTACTTGGGAACTGTTTGGGGTGAAGCCTTTATTAGTGTTGTATGTTTTAAACTTATTAGAGTCTGTGTTAAAGGTATTTGAGGCAACGGGCAGTTTACTTACTAGTGTTGATGCAACAGTTGTGTAGTATGAATTTAAACAATTTGTCACTTTAGTTGTTCATGGCATACCTCGTTATCGATATTTAGCACTATGTTAGATCTATCTACGGGTTTACGGTTATTCCCTAGCTCTTTTAGGTGTTGCCAGAGCTTTCTGGAGTTATTCTTGTATCCGATTTTTGAGCAATAGTGCCTTGCCTTTGCTCCTTTTACAAGCCTCTGCACTCTGTTCCTCACTCTTTGGAATTCATTTAGCGCTACAATATTCTGTCTGTCTTGAATATTGCTTCCCCCAATGAAAAGCAGGGGTCCCACTAGCACGATGAGACAACACAATAAGTGTCAGGGGCCCAAGACTGTTCAATTGCCTCCCAGCATACATAAGAGGGATTACCAATAGACCCCTGGCTGTCTTCAAGCAGGCACTGGACAAGCACCTAAAGTCAGTACCTGACCAACCGGGCTGTAGTTCGTACGTCAGTTTACGTGCGGCCAACAGTAACAGCCTGGTTGATCAGACCCTGATCCACCATGAGGCCTGGTCACGGACCGGGCCGCGGAGGCGTTGACCCTCAAAGCCCTCTCCAGGTATACTCCAGGTACCCCTGAATTTGATATTATCTAATATCTCAGCAGTAATCCAGGGTTCAGTTCTTCATTTAATCCTAACCTCTGCGGTGCAATATTATCAAGGATGGCAGTGAACATGGTTTTGAATTTTGCCGAGGCATCATTACGTCCCTGCAAATTATTATTACACTCCAGTCACAGTTATGTGGCCTATTTACCAATGTTTCTTTACCGTAGTTTCTAGCTGACCTGCTGTCCCTAATCACCTAGCAGACCATACCCCCGGCCGGGATTGAACCCGCGGTCATAGAGTCTCAAAACTCCAGCCCGTCGCATTAGCCACGCGACGGGCTGGAGTTTTGAGACTCTATGACCGCGGGTTCAATCCCGGCCGGGGGTATGGTTTGTTTGCAATCGTGTAATTACGATTTCTTGAGTCATCACCTAGCAGTAAAATAAGGACCTGGGTGATAGTCGACTGGTGTGGGTCGCATCCTGGGGACAAAACTGACCTAATTTGCCCGAAATGCTTTGCATAACAAGGGGTTTTCTATATAGAAGTATACTTTGCACATGTACTTGTAGAAATAATAATAATAATAATAATAATAATAATAATAATAATAATAATAATAATAATAATAATAATAATAATAATGTACATTTTTATATGTATAGAGCATGTGTCCCCTCAACCCCATTAAAAAAGAGAGCTTTTGTATATAATATTTTCAAAACCCAAATAAAAACCTGCTGATGTATAATACAGCTCAGGCTGTAGTGACCTTAATTAGGTAATCCACACATATGCTGCTATGTATGATAATTTGTGTAATTGTATTTATGTGTACCTATACCTGAATAAACTTGGTGCTGCTTTAGCGTGCGGTCTACCAGCTCCGCATGCTAACCTAACCTAACATAACATAACATAACATAACATAACATAACCTAACCTAACCTAACCTAACATAACATAACATAACATAACATAACATAACATAACCTAACCAAACCCCAACCTAACCTAACTACTAACATAACATAACTACCTAACCTAACCTAACCTAATCTAACCTATATAACATAACATAACATAACATAACATAACTAACCTAACCTAACCTAACCTAACAATAACATAACCTAACCTAACCTAACCTAACCTAATCTAACATATCATAACATAACTAACATAAACATAACATAACCTAACCTAACCTAACCTAACTAACTAACCTATAACATAACAATACATAAACATAACATAACATAACATAACATAACATAACATAACATAACCTAACCTAACCTAACCTAACACCTAACCTAACATAACATAACCTAACCTAACCTAACCTAACCTAACCTAATCTAACATATCATAACATAACATAACATAACATAACATAACATAACATAACATAACATAACATAACATACCTAACCTAACCTAACCTAACCTAACATAACATAACCTTACCTAACCTAACCTAATTTAACCTAACCAGGTTAGGTTAGGTAAAAGAGGTTAGCACAGATAAAAAAAAAATTATAACATAAAGGGTAGACCGCAGACTACGAATACTGTGGTAGACCGCACGCTAAAGTAGCACCATAAACTTACTGATATGTATGATAATTATCATACACAGCAGCATATTTGTAGAGAATCTAGGATAACCCCAAAAAATCAGAATGTCTTATTTCCATTGGTGGACAGAAGACATGCTTACTCAGGGAGTGAGACGCTTTTATGCCTGGTATCCACCTGATCTAACTTGGGCATCTCATGTTCCCGTTTCTCTTTATGAAAGAAACTTACTGTCTGCTTTAAATAAAAAACGGATGTATAACTTAAACAAACTATGATCAATTTCTCTAGTATTAAGTAGTCTGTAAGCCATTAATTTAGTCTGCCTATAATGACTTGGCATGACAATGGCTCTCTTTGCACTGCAACTCATTACTGTAACTACAGAATCTCAGTGTAAACCTGCAAAGAAATAAAAATTGTATTGTATTATATTATTGTATTTGTTTTTAGTTCACGTCCACATTTGTTCATCATATGGAACAGACTTCCAGCACATGTCAAAGCCAGTCATAGCATGAACCAGTTCAAGAAGAGTGCCAAAAGGTGTCTGATGAATGTAGCTACAGAAAGGGAGGGGAATGATTTTCTATTTTTTAGCTAACATACGTGTAAATTTTACCTTATTCCTAGTAATGACCCTCGTATTGTAGATAGTCTTAATGACCCTCGTGTAGTAGATAGTCTTTTTAGTATGATAATAAGATGTTATCTTCATTATAGAATAATAAGAAAATATTATAACCTTTATATTATAATAATAAGGTAAAAGGACCCAAATGGAAATAAGTCACTCTGTCTGACTTTTTTGGGTTATCCTAGGTTCTCTACACATATGCTGCTATGTATGATAATTCCATGTAACTGTATTTGTGTATACCTGAATAAACTTACTTACATTCCTCCCTGACTCCCGGGAGGCTGGCACATTAAGGCGCACGTTATAGTGGTCCTTAACAACCCCAACAAGGAAAACGAAAAGAATTTTCTCATTAATTTATTTATTTATTTATTTAACTATATATTTAGTCATTCTACACGTATGGAGAACTAGAGCCACACTACAACCCATCCAGTCATCAAAAAAAAAGAGAAAATTTTCAGTAAATAGCTGCAGGTACTGAGGAAAGCATGAGTCTTGGCTGCCAGTAGACACTCCACCAACCACTAGATTAGAGAATACAATTAGTAAGTTTTTTTTTTCCTTTCATTTGTTACGTTAATTTTTTTTTTTGGGGGGGGCTATAGGCACACAAGAGCTATGGGAACGTGTATAGATATAATATATTATGTAGCTTTAAGGCAGGATAGCACAAAAGTCAAGCAGTTTGGCTTGGTTTTCCATTGGGGTCAATTACTCCCATCAAGGTAAGTGCTTGGTGCCGGTGAGGGGCTCTTGATCCAAGAAATTAAGCTTATCCTCTCCTTCTTTGGGGGATACCTGATTAACGCCCATTACTCTTAGGGATTTAGTGCTTTCCCCAGGGATTACTGAGCTTCACTCAGCCTCTCTCTAGGGAGGGTCCTTGATCTAAGGAATTATATTGGGATTCCCTTCCTTGGATCAAACCTAAATGCTTCCCATTCCCCTAGGCACTATGAAACCCCTGGGTTAGTAAGTTAATTTAGGTATGGGTACACATTAGTACAATTATCATAGTGTAAATTATCTAGGATAGCCCCGTGGCCTGGTGGCTAAAGCTCTCACTTCACACGGCGAGGGTCTGCGTTTGATTCCTAGCAAGGGTAGAAACACTGGGCATGTTTCCTTACACCAGTTGTATATATTCTCCATTAGTGGAATGGGTACCTGGGTGTTAGTCGACTGGTGTGGGTCGCATCCCGGGACAAAACTGATCTAATTTGCTCGAAATGCTCTGCATAACAAGCAGCTTTCTATATAGTAGTATGTCATCGATGTCAACTAGGCCTGTATGCCTTGTACATGTAGAAATATAGATATTATTATTATTATTATTATTATTATTAAATATCTAAACTTCTACCTAGGTTCTTTACACTATGAGCTCAATGCTCTACCACTGAATTATGAAGTAACTTCACCCACTGATCTATGAAGTACAGTACAAGTATTTATATTTTGAATTTAATAATCACAGAGCTACTAAATATATTACATTGCTATTACATTTATGGGGGAGTGCGATGGAAATAAATGGTATCAAATACCGACACAATGGAAATATAAACATATGTGCAGTATAATGTGATCCTTTATTGACAACGTTTCACCCACACAGTGGGCTTTATTAAGTCACAAACAGATCTGTTTGTGATTTGATTAAGCCCACTGTGTAGGCGAAATGTTGTCAATAAAGGATCACATTATACTGCATATGTGTTTGTATTTCCATGGGGGAGTGCCAAAACCATAGGGGTCATACAGTGCCAGGTGGAATGGAAGGCATTCAGGCTTGATTCAAGGGGTATTGGTCCACTTCCTTTGATCAAGAGCCCCTCATCAGCATCAAGGAACCTCCCTTGAGAGGCATTCTAAATAGAATCATTACAGATATGCACAGGTGACATTTTATCCAAATAGCATAGGCCAGTAGGCCTGCTGCATTGCTCCACCTTTCTTATGTTCTTATGTAAGCTTATGTCTTATGTACTCCTCCATAACCTGTGTCAATATAGAGTAAGAATTAAGAATTAGGATTAGTCTGCCTGAAATGCCTAGGCATGCTAGTGGCCTTCTTTGTAATTAATATTTTATATGTAAACCACACATTGTAAGCTTTTCAAGGAAATCAATATTTTCATTTTCATTTTCAAGCTAAGATGTAACCTTTCTTAGTAAGTATTATATCTAGGACAGTAGTAGTTGCTGAAGCATCGAGTGTGGTGATAAGCTGTGTGGGCTTCCATAAGTATTTCTATGCAAGGTGATGGTCATTAAACTTTATTCTGTACCTTACTGCATAGGAAAGACTTAAGAGAATAATTATTATTACAGTATTACATTCTTGGGGGAGAGGGAGAGTGCTAAACTGGAATTAAGTTAGAAAGTTTATTTAGGTACAGATACACACAAATGCAATTATCATACACAGTTTAACATATGAGTATATAAATTACCTATGATATTGTAACTGATTTTCACACAGTTGAGTTACTGAGCTATTTTAACTTTTTAAGGTTTAAATAAGATATTATAAAGACCCCAATGGAAATAAGTCATTGACTTTTTTGGGACTATCCTAGATAATTTACACTATGATAATTGTATTTATGTCTACCTATACCTGAATTAACTTACTAACCCAGAGGTTTTGTACAGTTGCCTGGGGGACTGGGAGGCATTTAGGTTCAATCCAAGGAAAGGGATCACAGTTCAATTCCTTAGATCGAGGACCCTCCTTTGAGGGAGGCTGAGTGAAGCTCAGTAACCCCTGGGGTCATTGTTTCATTGATTCTCTGTGTATAGTAAATGGTCTGTATTTTAAATCTCTGATATCTCGCTTACCTTGAAAGCTGTGAGCATGATGTTATTCTAGGCAAGAGCAGTAATGCCCTGAAGAAGTGATGGCTAGACTGTATGCTGAATATACCTCCTCCATAGGCCAGCTGGTACTAGAAAATGCCTTTAATCTCATTTATGTTACCAAGTCATCAATTAGTCAGAAGTCTTCAATATTATCCTACTGGCAAGTTCTTCCATATAAAAATTTAGTGAAACTATTGGCAGGAACTAGCCTAGCCTAACCTAAACATAAATTATATTTCCATCCCCTTCTGGGATCAAAATATATGGACCAATTAATTTTCCGAGTTTGTCTCCATGTGGGTTATTACTGAGCACTGACAAATGTTCATTATACTTTAGTTATTTATAAATTATATTGTTATCTTTTAACAAATCTTCAAAATTGCCACCTGGATAACTCACTGACGTCATTCATTTGAAAAGTAGGTGGCATCTCTGCATGGCTTCCCAGACTTTGCATAGCCTCAAGAATAGTATTTGCATTTTTTTTTAGTTTAATTGCTTCTTTTGTGGCTATTCTGTTTTTCTGTGTTTTCAGTGTTATTTCTCTCTTGGTGATAGTATACTTCCTCAGGTTCTAGTATATGTATATATTTAATTTTTTGATGGTGCTGTAATGTTTATTTTCCATGGCATTCCACAAAATTTTTCTATCTTGCATGGAAATGCCCATACTTATGTAATGCTGGTGTTATATTGGTCTTCAACCAATTTACATTTTGTTTTGCTTGTCTATGTAAGCAAGGTTTTAATGTAAATTACCTAGGATAACCCAAGAAAGTCAGGCTGAGTGACTTATTTCCATTGAGGCTGTTTCACCCAAATATATGTCAGGTAGGCTAGCTTAGAATGTCTTTTCATGTTTGTTTTTCAGTACAGTTAGAACATTTGACATTTATCTTTGTATTTTTTCCATGTATACAGTCACAACTTGCAGCTTTTATTCCATTGTTCTTCCTTGCTAAGTCTAAAAGGGTTTATGACCTCAGATAGCACATTAAAACACAAGATATTTGTTGCAAAACCACAACCTCTTTGAGGTACAGTACAGGCAAGCCCCACTTATACAGCAGGGTAGGTTCCAGGTTACTGTTGTAAAGTAAAACAGCCTTCTTTTCATTTTCAAACACATATAAAAGCCCGATAACGTGTTTACACTATCATATACAGTGGACCCTCGCCTAATGAACGCATCGCATAACGTTAAATTCGCCTAACAATACATTTTAACGCTAACATTTTGCCTTGGCTAACGCTAAAAAACTCGCCTAACGATATTTGTTCTCGGGTACCAATTAATATCATTAGGTGAGGGTCCACTGTATTAAGTGAACAATAGAGGTAGGCCTAAAAAATGCATATACAGTACACATATTACCTACCTTAAAATATTTTCATCCTTAGTTTATAGTGAGTGGGGAATATATTTACAGTATTGTAGGAAGTCTGAACAAATGAAGAATGGGTATAATTGAAAACTACTGTACTGTATTAGCAAAACGCTGTAAAGGAAAGCACTGTAAAGCAGGACCTATGGAAAGCATTTGATACAGTGGAGGTCATGTAAACAGCATGACCTCCACTACTCAGTCTGTGTACAAACCTTTCTCCCACATTAGACAGCATCACAATGGAGTTAATAAAATTTTACTTCAGCTGTGGATGTACTGTATCTGCTGGGTGTGAGTAAATAATGACAACAATGCAGTATGTAAAAATTTGTCTTTAGAAATGTCAGATGTTACTTCAGCTTAATGTTGACATATGTATAAAAATTTAAAAGAAGGAACCGGATTAACTGCTTGTCTAGCAAATAAGTACACTGCATAAACAGTGTAAGAATTTGAAATTTCTGCTTTAAGTAATAGTCATATATCAGCAATAGGTATTTTGTTTTAATGCTTAATGTACAGTAATGTACTAAGTTGCACAGTTACTTCTGTTTAATTTTTAACTTTTATTTTAGTGGAAGCTTATCCATGATTAAAAATGCATGTGATTATTTTTAAGGGTTCTTCTAGCCTCACAGTCTGACCTGAGGCCAGAATTCTTTGTTGATTGCCTGATTAACAAGGCTGCTAGCAACTCTTAAGCCCACATAGCCCTCACAGTCTGACATTGTACAGCCTTCTCAATGCTTACCATCCATAATGATTTCCTCAGAAAAACAGTGGTGCTTTTATTTGTCTTATTGCTAACTGTACAATTCTTGAATTATGAATTATGATTTAAAAAAATTGTTTTCTTCATGCATTATAACCATTATAAAAATGAAATAGTATTTTTTACAATGAAAATTTGTATATAGATGCTTCTTGCTCTACGATGATTCGACTTAAAATATTTTGACTTTACAATGGTACGATAGCGATGCACGCTCAGTACTGTACATTTATTGACAGGATAAACTTGCATTTATTTATTTACTTTTCAGTACTGGTATTTAGTTAAGTAATTATTTGTTTATTTACTTATTCAGTGACAGTAGTTATTTATTTACTTATCATATTCATATTTGATTAGCAATATTTTCAACTTGCAATGGATTCATTGGAACATAGCCCCATTGTAAGTCAAGGAGCACCTGTATTTATCATTGAAGATAATAATCATGATTTTTACTGCCTACATGTTCAAAATTATCCTTATGTTCTTCTTGCAAGTCCACTTTATTTCAGTTTGCTTACTGTTTTTACAAATGATTGCATTACCTAAACTTCTCCAGAGTATGTCATCAGTGTGGAACACAGCAGAAAACCTACTTCTCGGGCCCAGTATGGACTCGGCAAGGAGTAGGGGCAGCCATATATCAGAAGTCACACGTAGGGTAAGTGTCTGTTTACCTCTTCAGTTTAATTTAACCCCTTGACTGTCACAACCCCTAATCCTGAGGTCTCTCCTGGTGTCACAAAAATTTAAAAAAAAATAAATTATTTTTTCATATGAAATGATAGAGAATCTTTTCCCAATGGTAATGACACCAAAAGTACGAAATTTGACGGAAAACTTACAGAATTACGCTCTCGCGAAGTAAGTGACCTCGGCGATATTTACGAATCGGCGATTTCGCCCACTTTGAGCCCTATTTTTGGCTAATTCTGTTGTTCCAGTCGACCAAACTCATAGCTATTTCTTTAGAACTCCATTTTTTCTATCGATTGAGTACAAGAAACTGCCCATTTACTGATTCCAACTACCCAATAACATGGTCAGAAATTTGCAATTTGGCCAATTTCACAAAAATTAAAAAATATGACAATTTCAAAATAGGGTCCAGAATGAACAACGCAGACATTCCTGGCTCTAAAATAACATTTTCTTTGTTCATCAGTCATGTCTCCAGGCCCCTCTGATATTACTCTTGCTTTCAATTTTGAATTTTTATTCAAACAAAAATAGAAGATTTACTGTTATGCAGACTACTGCAATACTGTGATAATTGTATAAATAATGTCAACCCATTCATGACTGCATATTAGAATGGCTAATTGGACATTTATTTATTTTGAACATCGGCAAAAATCAAACATTTCTCCTATTTTGAGCTGCATTTCCAGGTTCTTTTTATAGTAAAACCAATCAAAATCACCTTTTTTTCTATAATATGTTTTCCATTCTATCAAATGAGACCAAGAAAACGAGAATACAACCATAAATACTATACAAAAATAGATCACAAAGTCGGCATTTTAATTAAAAAAAAAAATCCTAGTTTTTTTTTATTATGCACTTCATGCTGCAGGATTTTTTTTATGTGGTGCACACTGACCAATTCTCTCACATGTGGGCCTACCAGCTTTCTCCTGCTTGATTTGAAGCCGGTAGAATTTATGAGTATATATACGTCAAACATGGTGGCTCGTAAGACGTATACAACCGAAACAGTCAAAGGGTTAAATAGGATGTAATCTAACTTCTGCTATGTCATGTAACATCAGTTTATCACTATTGCCATTTTTATTTCATTGTCTTGCTGTATCATAATTGAGGAAAGAACTGTGCTAAATGGCATGCTTCACCTGATATCTGTAACTGTATATTTTGCACAAGTCTAACAATTTGCACTACTCTCCAAAGTTGTTCATCTTATTGTAATTTTTTTGATTTAAATAATATTTTTATTGTAATAATTAATTTAATTAAAATTAAGGTTTTGGAGGGGGGAGAGAGAAAAGGGAAAGTTTTAAGGGGTAGGGGCTTAAAATCCAGCAGGCTTTTTTTGGTGTTTTAGATCGAGTTAGTGGAGACAAGTAATTTTTTGTTTTATGTGTGTTGAGAATGAGCAGGAACATTTTTGAAAACAAAGGCATTCAGGGAAAACCATTTAGCTGGATTGAGTCCTGGGGGGAAGATGCAGCCCCTACCTCTGAAATGTAGTGATTTTTGCACTTATGGGGGTCTTTTGTTTTGTGTCATTAGTGGGGCGAATTATTGAATGAGTGATGGGGATGTGTTTTTTTTTTTGGGTCACCCTACCTTTGGTGGGAGATGATAATTGTAAAAAAAAATGCATGTTGTTTTTTACATTAAATTAAAAAGAAAAAAATTCAAAAACAGCAGTGGTAGGAACAAACTATTGCATAAATGAAGGTTACCACCCAAAAATTAAATATTTTTTTTGGAAAAATTGATTAATAATGGGTAAAGATCAATGTGGGGCTGTTACAAAATCCATAATACGATCAGCATTTTGGCCAAGACTTAATATAATGTTTGATTTATTTTTTTTAATAAAGCTGAGTACAAGACAAAATTAACAGATTTTCTGTCTCTCTTTTAAATATTTACACTAGGTAGAGGGAAAGATATACTGCCACTGGCAATCATCAACAGCAGCAGCAGCTGTAGTACAACATCAGTAAAAAATCCACAAGTCTGTTGAAACTTCCCGGCAGACCCCCCCCCGACACCCCCAGGTATAGATGTTAAAAAAACCTTATTCAAAGGATATAAAAAAACAAGTATATTTTTTTAAATGGGAATTTTGGGTAAAAGTTTTAAATAATTCATGAATTGTATGTTTTTGTTTTATCAAACCAATGGAATAGAACCGCCCTTTTACCTCTATGCACAAAAAATGGACAAAAAATATTTTAGCAAACCAGTTTGTTTTCTGTGCACAAAGCATACTGCCAGTGCTGTGTCAACATCAACATTGAAAGATTCCACCCCTATTCAGTATAACCAGTAAAGACCAGAAAGGAAAAAAAACCCCCAGTTTTTAACCTTCCCCAAAGAAATTTTTTTCATTCTTTAGATCTTATATTTTTTTTTGATTTTGTGAACCACAATCTCCCCCCTCTCTTTGACAGTTGTCCCCTTGACGGTTTAGCTGAAAAGGAGCTGGGAACCCACATAGGTCTGTTATTGTACCAGAGGGGGTCCCAAAATAAATGCACACAGGGACAGTAAAAAAAAAAGTTTTGATGTAAAACCAATTTGATTTTATTACTAGCTTATTGGGATTAAAAAAGAAAGTTGCTTTTCCCTTGGTGGCTTTTGGGAGCCTTTCAAAAAAAATACTTTTTTTTTTTTTCAACTGTTAATTGTAGTCACCCGGTAAATTTTTTGATTACTTTGAAAGTGATTTTTGTTAAATTAAATATTTTTTAAGGGAAAATTTTAACACTCTTTTTATCAGGTTTTTGTCGAGGTTTTTAACTGAAAAATTTTCGGGGCCGTGTGAGTGTCTCCCACCAGAAATTGCAAAAAGACTGGGACATAAAGCGCAGGAACAAGGGTTTAAAAAACGGAAATTAGGCATCTTAAGTGTTATCAGAGGCTCGTTTTTGTGATTTTTGGGAAATTTTTTTTTTTTGGCCATTTTAAAATGATACTTGATGTTGCCCTATGTGGCAGGGAAGAAGACTTTTTCCTTTTTTATAATGTTATTTTTTTTTGTTAACCGTATTTTTAAAATCAGATTGTAGATAGTGTCATACTTCAGTTCCCCATTTAGCTTTTTTTTTTTTTTTCATCTGTGTAGCAGTTGAACCCAAAAATTAAAGGGGATAAGGTTCCTAAGCTCCCACTATGCATTTAAAATTGTGTCTATGTAAATTTTTTTTTTTTACATTTGAGCCTTTTTTTTCAAAAGAAATTGCCTAACCTGTTAAATGAAATTCAAGAGAAAAATTTCTTAAAGCGGGGAAAATCGGGTGAGCTTTTTGGTGAACCCTTTTTTTGGTTTGGTTTCATATTCCAAGCAAAAATAAAATGGGCCTTGAAAAAAAAAATAAATGTTCGATTAAAGCTGTTTGCAAAGATCTTTCGGGAAAGCGCTTGATAAATGAAGGGGGGGAAAAATTTTGGGATGCGACTGTACTGTCATTTTTCTTTGGTTCTTAATTTAATAAAATATTTCCCTTTTACAGTTATTAGCTAGGTATTTTTTACATTTAACGCTTTGAATTTAATGTTCATAATTGTGTGTTTTTGATTTTGTTGTTTTTGCCCATTTTGGGGAATTTTTGATTATTCACTTATTTTTTTAATGCCATTTCATTTTACTTGGCAAGGGCCCTAAATTTAAAATTAATTTATAGTTTTATTTTTGAATGCTCTATTGGATTTCCTACCCCAATTCTGTCGTCTTTCTGCCCATTTTTCCTTATAATTTTAATTTTAAAAAAGTTTAAAAACATTTTTAAGGAGAGTTACCCTAAAATTTTGTTTTTTTAAATTTAGTTAATACACTTAAAGTTTTAAGGTTCCTGGGCCTCAGAAATCTACATCGGGGAATTCCAAGGTTCAACTGTATGTACTGAATTTGTTTCCCCAAACTAGCATTCATATTTACTTTAGTAAATTTTTTGATCCCATTTTTGTTAAATTTTACCATGTTGCAGAAATGCCCATTCAAATTATAAGATTTATTTTTTTAAACTAAACATTTAAATGATGTATAAAAAATTTGGTTTTTTAAATTTTATTTTCTTATTATTTGGATGATATTTAAGAGTGCCTTAAAGTAAATTTTGTTATAAGTTTTAATAAAAATAGTTTGCAAGTATTAGCCATCAGCAGTACCCTAAGTTCACATCCCTTTTTACAATTCATTGTATTTAGGAAAATGCAGCTCTATGTGATAAAGTAGCCGGGGCACAAAGCAGGGGGTCGGGCAGGGAAGGGGGACTTTCCTTCTGAAAGCTGTTCAGCCCCAAACCATTACCGATCAGTTTAATAAACTCAACCCAAAGTAAAAACAAAGAAGAAAAATTTAATGTGTAATTTGTGATTATACAGTAGTTTCATACTTGACCTTACATTTTCAATACGTATCTCTGATTGAGCAAGGGGCTAGTAACCCCCTTCTTTGCATAAATTCTTATGGGTTTTGGTGGGGGGCAGCCATAATCACTGTCTTTGCGTGGCACTCGATATAAAAGCTGAAAAATCCCCCCAAAAACTGTAATATCCCAAACCTTCCTTTAAAGGCAGGCATTGTATTTCCCCATTTCCAAGACTCCAAGCAGCTAACCATTTCCCCTGAATCCCTTCCAAATATTCCCCTGCTACACCCAAAACCTCATCGGGCCCCAAAAAAACCATTCGTCCCCATTCACTCCTATCAAACCCGCTCCGCATGCTTGGAAATCCAAGCCCCTCCCCAAGCCCTTTCCCCCCCCAACCTTTTGGGGACCCCTCCCCTGCTTCCCTTTCCCCCAAACAGGTTTATTTTGGTTTATCTCTGGATATTGAAAGCTAAACTCATCTCTTTTTTTATGTAAAAAGGTGGATAACTTTTGTTAAAGTCAATTTTATTATTTCAGAGTACTAGTAGCTACTTTTTTTTGGGTATGGCAGCGTGACAATTGGGACAGCAAAACCCCAAGCAAGCTTGCTAAGCTAAACTCTCGATCCAAGTCAAGGCAAGTGTGGAAAAAGGGCTTTTTTCAGCTGCTTGCGGAATACTCTTTTGGGGTTTTTAAATTTTTGCAGTTTAAAATTTGGATTTTAGTAGTGGTTGGGTAAAACCAACCACCCAGGGGAGGTATCCCGCCCTGCCGTGAGTGTGAAATGGAAACCTGTAATTTTTTTTAGTAGGTTTTGCTGGTGTCTTTGTTCTGTCTCATAAACATGCAATAACAGGGATATCTTGTTACTTCTATTTCCCACTTGGGTAGCGAAATGCATTTACAAGCATATACAGTGGGGCCCCCCATTTTACAGGGTTGGGTTTCCAGGCTACTCCCTTGAAGTGGAACTCCTTTTTTTCTTTTTTTTTCTTTTTTTTCACTTTTTTTTTTTCAAAAAGTGGGCCTTTCCCCCCGAAGCAGGGTGACCAAAAAGAAAGAAAATCCCAAAAAAGAAATATTTCATCTCATTCAACACTTTCACCTCACTCCAATAACCCTTGTTTTTGCAGAGGTGCTCAGAACACAACATTTAGAAGCATATACGTATAAAGATACCCAACATTCCTCCAAACGCTAATACCCCAAAAACCCCCCTTTTAGAGTGCAGGCTTGTATTTCCCATTTCCAGGATCAAGCCGGCAAAATTTAAAATAACCCGGTTTCCTGAATCCCTTCACTAAATATTACCTCTCACACCCCAAACACTCGTCAGGTCCCCAAATACCATTCGTGCCTTCACCCCTTCGAACACGCTCATGCCCCTGCGGGAAGTCCAACCCCCCCCCCCTCCCCCCACAAAACCCCCTTTTTCCCCCCTTCCTTCCAACCTTTTCGGGCGCCCCTACCCCCCCTTCCCTTCTCCTAAAAAATTTAAATACTTCCATGTCATTTACTTTGATCCTTTTTCTCTAAATGACCAAACCACCTCAAAACCCCCTTCTTCACCCCCTCTGACAAATATTTTTATTAACCCCAAACCCCTTTCCAAAATTTCCACACTCCAAATTTTTGCAAAATTTTTTCCCACACATTGCCCTTAGACAGGACATTTCCACTGCCTAAAACCCCCCCTTGCTGTGCTTCACAACCCAAGCTTCACACCCATTAAGAGGTTGGTACAAATATTTTTTCATATTTCCTTTTTTGCCTCTTAGATAACCTTTTTGACCCCACAATCCCTAAAGCACCACCACCTTTTTCCTTCACATTCTATGTTTAAACCCTCTTCTTTCTTTCTTTCAACACAGGCCGTACCCCAAACCGAGGCGGGGTTCCCAAAAGCAAAAACAAAAGTTTTCCCCTTTTAAATTTAGTAAATATAAAAGAGAAGGGGTTATAGACCTTGCTCCTGGCTTTTAGTCCCTTTACAACAACATGGTTACGGAGGAAGAATTTGTTCCACCCCCCATGGAGGAAAGGGGAAAAATAAACAAGACTAGTAAAAAAAATAGAAAAAAAACCCAGAAGGGGGTTTTAAAATATGCTTGTACATGTATTCTAGTGTGCCCAAGTGAAAGTAGAAGTAGTAAGATGGGGTGTACCTAAACCTTGCATGTTTATGAGCAGAAAAATGGACCCCAAACCTACCTCTTGTAAAACTTTTACAGGCTTTTTTTTACACTCACTTTGGGAGGCGGTATACCTCCCTGGTGGTTTTCTGTCTACCAACCCACACCTTTAAGATTAACCCCATCCTTCAAAAATCCATCCGCCGACCGTCAACTCCAAGAAACTGAAAAAAAATTCACTTTTCCATACTCCCCTCCCCAATTTTTAAACTAAAATTTTTCTTTATCCCCAAATCATTTTTATACTCCATACCTTACTCTTTTTTATGTTCCTTTTAACTTTTACCTTTTCCCCCAAAATTTCCCCAAAATCCCACTACCTTTGCAATTTTTCTTTAGAAACTCCCATAAAAAACCCGTTCTACAAAAAGTAAATGGTAAATTCCCCCTTTTGAATTTGATTCCCCCTAATTTTCCCCCCCCTCTTCCGAACACCCTGCTTTATTCTTTTACAACCCCATTATAAATATATTAAACAACCCTGGTGACATTACACATCCCTGTCTAAGACCCCACTTTTACCCGGGGAAATAGTCTCCTCTCTTCACACCCCTAACTGAGCTCACTTCCCCATAAAAACTCTTTACGATTTAGTAACTTACCACCATTCCATATACTTGCAACATTACCCCATTTTCCCCTATCCCCAATTTTATTTCCTTTTTTAAATCCCTAAAAGCAAAAAAACTTCCCCTCCTTTATCTAAATACTGTTCACTTATGTTAATGTAAACATTGATCTACACATCCCCCCCACTCTGAAACCCCCGCTCTCTTTCAATCCTACATTTTGCTTACCTCTAATTCTTTCAATAAAAACCCTACCGTACGCTTTTCCTAGTTACCAGTGAACTTTTCCCTATAATTTTTTCAAATTTTTTTGTCCCCCCTTTCCCCTTTTATAAGGGCTATCTCTCTCCGCCCAAACCCTAGTCCTTCCCCCCCTTTTATCATTTTTTAAAAAAAAATAAATATAAATGCTAGATAAAAGGTTTACACTAACATACATTAAGCTAGCTAAGAACTAGGCATTAAAAAAAAACAAAATAAAAAGTAAAAAGCCCCAAAAGTACACTTCTTACTTACCCTAAAATATTTAAAATGACTGTGTAGAGGTGGCAGCAGTGTAAAAGTTTTTCCCTGTCAGCAATAAGTCACTTTTATTTTTTTTTGTTACCTAGGGTTTTCTCCACATATGCTGTATATGTAAGGATTTGATGGCTATCTCAGCCCTTGAATATCTTTTTATAAATAAGTAAGAAGTTTATTAGGGATACCAAATACGAAAAAAGATTATCTTGTACATACAGTAGTGTAAGAACCTAGGATAACCCAAAAAAGTCACTTCACTAAAATTTGGGCCCTTTTAAAAAAAAGGCTTTGACTCTTCTTTTTTTACAAATAGGCTTTGATGCCATCATCAATGGAGCCAACTAATTAACAAAATAATAAAAAAGAAGAACGAGATACACGGAGTTTACAAGTAAAAACAGAAATGAACAGGTGGGGGCGATCACTCGGAAACGAAATAAAAACATTTTATAAAGTGTTCCAATTTTAGTTTTTTCATGATGTTTGTAAGAGTTTTTGAAAATTTTTTCTACTATTTTTTTTATTTTAATAGTAATTACCTCACAAAACAAATACTGGACCCCCCCTTTCATATAGCTCCCAACTCGAACAATTATGTAAGTATTTTTTAAGGTATTTTTTGGGGGGTCTGAACAGAAATCTAATTTACATTATTCTTTATGGAACAAATTGTTTTGGGAATGGCCTGAAACAGCCTTCTGGAAGAATTATGACCAAAAATTGGGGACCCCGTACTCTTTCTTGTTACAAGTTAGTACATGAGAATAAATAAACAGCAACACTCCTTCTCATGCAACACACCTTTTTTAGTGAATGATGATGATATTATTATTTTTATTATTTTATTATTATTTTTATTTTTTTATTATTATTTATTATTATTATTTCATAGTAAAAAAGAAGCATAAACCCCAAGGGTCATGAAAAGTTTAGATGAGTGAAGGCATACAAAGGAATATTTTTCTATGGTTTTCCCCCAGTAGCTGGTATTGGACTAAGAAAAATAATTCTTCCCACACCCCACAAGCCGCTTAGTGGGGTTGTACATTCATTTTATTTTATGTAACGTGTTTTTTATATTATTTTGAAAAAATATATAGGTGGATTAATGGGAAAAGTCTATTTAAGTAATATGTGCATTTTAAAGGCCCCCGAGTATTATTATTATTTTTTAATTATGGCTTTTTTCAAGAGTAGAGGAAATCTTGTGATTTTAATGTGTACCCGCATGCCCGCACAGTTGTAAGTTATTTAGGGCAGGCTTTTATTATTATATTATCACACTGGCCCATTTCCCAAGGCAGGGTGGCCCAAAAAGAAAAAATTTCACCATCATTCACTCCCTCACTGTTTGCCCGAAAGGGGGCTTTACACTACAGTTTTTAAACTGAACATTAACCCCCTCCTTTAGAGTCAGGAACTGTACTTTTCCCCTCTAACTCAAGTCCGGCCTGCCCGGTTTCCCCCGAACCCCTTAAAATGTACTTTGCCCCCTCAACAGCCGCAAGTATTAAAAAAACCTTTGTCTCCATTCACTCCCACAAACACCTCACGCGCCTGGAAGTCCAAGCCCCTCGCACCAAAACCTCCTTTACCCCCCCCCTCCAACCTTTCCCAGGCGACCCCTACCCCGCCTTCCTTCCACTACAGATGATACCTCTTTTAAGTCATTTTGTTTCGTCCTTTCTTACATGTCCCAACCACCCCAACAACCTTCCCCAGCCCTTGGACAAAAGTTTTGGGAATCCCCACCTCCCCCTAAATTCCAAACTAGAATTTTCTGCTTTATTCACACCCCCACATTTCCCTAAAACATGACTCTCCATGCCCCCAGCCTTCTCCTCGCGCAACATTTACACCCCCTGCTTCACCCCCTATAAGAGCGTTGGGAAAAAATAACTCCTTTCATTCCCCCCTTTCCTCCCAAAGGGCAAAGTTTTTTGTTCCCCAAAACTCCTAAGTGCACCCCTCACCCTTTTCCCCCCATCAGTTTGTGATTACTTTTCTTTCATAGACCATCCGCTGACACGTCCCCTCCCCAAATATTGAATACATTCACCCCCCTCCATACTCTCTCCCTCCCAAACTGATATCCAATCTTTAAACACCTAAACTTTTTTTTATTCTAAAACCCTTTCTCTTTCCTGTATCCCCTTTAAATTTTTTTCTTTTCACACCTACCCAAACATCCCCAATCTCTGCAACTTCTTTCAGAATTCCAAAGGAAGTTCATCAGCAAAGACAAATGTGACAACCCCACTTTGTGTGTGATTTTTTACTTTAACTCGACCCTCTTGCAAGACCCTCGCATTCATTCCTTACAACCCCCTCTATTTAAAAATATTAAAAACCACGGGACTCACATCCTTGTCTAAGGCCACTTTCTGGGGTTTTCCCCCCTTTCCTACATACCAACTTGGCCTCACTACCTTAAAAAAAATCTTCATTTTCAGTAACCCACCTCCACACCATACACTTGCAACATCTGCCCCCATTGCCCCCCCATCCACCCCGTCTACGCCTTTTCCAAATCCATAAATGCCACAAAGACCCCTTTACCTTATCTAAATACTGTTTATTTTTATGTTTCACTGTAAAACCCTGGTCCCACACCCCCTACCTTTCCAAAGCCTCCCTTTTTCATTGCTATCCCCATTCTCCGTCTTTCTCTTAATTCTTTCAATAAAACTCTACCATTCACTTTTCCAGTATACTCAAAAGACTTACCCCCCATAATTTTTGCACTCCTTTTTTTCCCCCTTTTCCTTTTTACAAAGGAACTATGCTGCTCCTGCCAATCCCTAGGTACCTCCCTCTTCCATACTTTATTAAAAAAATTGCACCAACCACTCCAAAACTATTCCCATGCTTTTAAAAATTTCTATCTTTTCCCATCAATCCCCCTCTTTACCCCCCCTTTATTTTACCTAAGCCCCACGAAAATTCCTCCACACTCAAATGGCTCTTTCCCCACTCCTGCAAGATGTTATTCCCCCTTCCCTTACACGAAATCACAGCTTCCCCATCTTTATCAAAAATTTAACTTCCTCAAAATATTCCCCATCTTCCCCAATACCTCTAACCTCCATTTAAAAACTCCTCTCCTATTTTTAACTGACAAATCCCTTTGTTCTCTTGGCTTCCCTTCTTGTTAAAACTCATCCAAAACTTTTTTTTTTTCAACAAAATTTGTTGATAACATTCACCCACTTCCCCATTGCTCTCTTTTTACATTGCTTCACCACTCTCTTACCCTTCTCTTTTCCATATATTTCCCCCTTGCATCACTTCTGCTTTGAAAAACTTTTCATATGCTAACTTTTTTCCCCTTTACTTTCCCTTTTCATCATCATTCCACCAAACGCTCCTCTACCTCCCCACCACTTTTCGTAAACCCCAAACTTCTGCTGAACATCTAACATACATTTTAAACTACCCATACCTTCGACCCCCTTGCCCCATGCTCTCTTTTCCCTCATCCTCCAATAGTGTTTATTAAAAAATTCACTCTATATAACTAACCTTAAAGCCTTGAAATTTTTGGAAAGCTTCCAAAATAATGGAGATGTGCTCATGGAGAATGTCAAAAAACCCGGTGGGGCGCGTAACCCTATTGAAAAACAGGTGGGGGGGGGCTGTATAGTGAGTTTTGGTCTTGTTTGAAATATCCATTTTTGTGGAATGCGTAAAACAAAAAACCAGAAGCAAACACGTAAAGGGTTCTACTGTATAAAAGTAACCCCTTTTTCCCGTAAAATTAAGTCTAAAAACAAAAACTTTATTTTTTTTTTAGATACCCCGCCTGTTTGTTTAAAAAAAATGATTAATGTAAAAACTTTGTCTTTATGGTTGCCGTGCACAAAAACCGGAGTTGATTATGACTGTTGCTTTATTTTATCAGTGTGCAGGCCCTTTAATTTTCTTTCATTCTTTTTTTTTTCTACACCCCTCCCATTAGTTACATTCATGTCTGACGGCTCGGTTGAAAGGGCTCTACCATATGCATACCTAAAAATGTACATGCATATTAGAGGTGATTTCCCCTTTTTTTGTTTGTTCAATATACAGTAACTACTGTAAAAAATATACTAAAAAAATGTAATAAATGGTGCAAAGTGACATTAAAAAAATTCAAAGATAGTAGACAAAACCCATCCCTTTATATTCTCCTTGCTTTTCAATGAATTCGTTTACCAAGTGGTTTGGGGAAGGAACTCCCTCGTTAAGTGGGGAGAGTGTTTTCTAAATCTTACAATTTTGGGGGGGTGTTTTATTTCCCCTGGTAATGCAATCACTATGTTATGTGAAAGTTTTTCATCATTATATTTATTCACATATTGTTCATTTCGTCAGATTGATTTTAGGTAAAGAAGTTTGTGTCATCAGCAAAGGTCTAGTTTAAGTTTTTTTTAAGTGGATTGACAAGTCATTTATATAAAGAGAGACACAAGTGGACTAGGAGCTGTCTTAACAAAAGCAAATTTTTTTTGTGGAGTGGAAGAAAATATACAGCTTTCGTTACATATTAGTGCCCGCCTTAAAGAATAAACAGTGAGTATATTGTTTATGTGTGGTTTTGATTATAGTTTGAGGAAAGGTTGTTTGTTACGTATCTTTAAAACCTAGGGAAATGGGAAAAAAATTTTCCCCGTGACCCTGTATGTCTTAAGAGGCGACTAAAAAAGCTGGGGGGAAAGGGGGTTAGTAACCCCTTCTCCGTATAAATTACTAATTTAAAAACCCGAAACTTTCTTTTTTTTTTTAGGGCACCCTGCCTCTGTGGGATATGGGCAGTTTGTTGAAAAAAATATAGTGAAATCAGTACATGTTATGGCTTTTCTTTAGATACACTTCAGTCTGCTGCAGTGAGCCTTTGTGAGTCTGAAATATACTGTTTATTACTTCCTCCTTCTATTTTATTTTCTTCATGTGAGTTCCTTTATGCTTTAAATTATACAATCATGAACAATAAGTATCCTTTTTTAAATTCTAAATTTTGCTAAATTCTCGGCAGGTAGTCCTAGTGCCACCACGTCTCCAGTTGGGACATCAGAAAAAATTGTGAAATCTCGGAAGAGTGGGAGTAATAAACCTAAGCGTCTTTGTCCGCCTATCACTCTAGATTCAGCAGGAAGACCTATCTTCCCCATTATTCTAGGGCCACTTACTATTCATAGTCTTGGAGAGGTGAGTGATATGCTGTAATTATTTACAATGCTTCCTCTTACTTGCCTCGGTAGGAAACAGCCAATGTATTGATTTGGGATATTGGCAGTTTGGAGGGATATCTAAACTGTCATATCTGAGCGTGTCTCCAAAGACAGTGATTATGTATGAGTGAGGGTGAAAGTGTTGAATGATGATGAAAGTTTTTTCTTTCTTTTTAGGTTTTTCTTTCTTTTTGGGTCACCCTGCCTAGGTAAGAAGTGGCCGATGTGTTAAAAAAAAAAATTTTTCTTCCTTAGGTCAACAAAAAATAATTTATACCCTTTTTTTAATGCAGTATAACTTTCCAAATTTGTTAAACATTTCATTGAATCTCCAGATTGCTGCATAGCCTTTATTTAAAATAATTCTCACTAGCCATCCATTAGAGTATGTACAGCCTCTCTTCACTTATCGGCGTACTCGTTTACCGACAACTCAGACTCACGACGGGCTTTCTGACCAGCATGCATACCTAAATAATGTATATTAGAACTAATTTCCTCTATTCTGTTTATTACAATACATGTACAGTGGCAGTGGTACCTTGACTTACGAGTTTAATTCATTCCGTGACCGAACTCGTAACTCAATTTGCTCGTATATCAGATCAATTCTCCTCATTGAAATTAATTGAAATGCCATTAATCTGTTCCAGCAGAATTCCTGGCTCTCAGGAGGCAGGAGAAAATACTTCAATATAACACTAATATCAACTGTAAGGCTTATTTATCTATCACAGTTGATCTAATATGACATAATAAACAATATAAATAACATAGAAACATGATACATGTATATACTCTAGAATGAATATAAAATATGTCCTTATGTGATGAGTGATGGCAGCCACTCCTGAGGTAAAAATAATTATTGCTCTGACCATATCTTCCCATTCTTGCCCTTCTGAGGTCTTATTACAAGAGAAAACAGTGTTTGTGAGGCTAACTGCACTAGATCACTAGTTTCATAAGGAAAACACTGAAACAAAAGCAGTTTTCTCATGTTTTTCTGTGATTTCATGCTTTAATTCAATGGACTTCATCCTCTTCTTCTGCTTCTCAGCACTGTCCTTTGCACTTACTTTCTTAGGACCCATGGTCGGAAAAAAGAAATTTGGCAAAATATCTGCAGAAAAAGCACAAAACGCTGGGATGCTGGGTGGATGTTATGGCATTCGCTGCAACAGTTAGTGGCAGCGTATCTGAAGCTCACTCGTAACTTGGATTTTGGCTCGCAGCTCAAAGCAGAAAATCAACCAAGCAATGGCTTGTAACTCGGAAAACTCATAAGTGGGGGCACTCAGTGCCCCCACATATACATTTATACATTTATACAGTAAACTACTGTACAAACATTTAAAAATATACCAGAAATGTTATAAATGGTGCAAAGGTGACATTAAAACAATGTCAAAGATGGCTGACAAGCCCACTACCATTATAGCATGCTCCTCACTTAGTGATGAATTCGTTTACCAACGTGGTCTTAGGAACGGAACTTCGTTGCTAAGTGAGGAGAGGCTGTATTGGGTATTGAAGCAGTTTAGGCATTTACAGAGGATGGAGAGAGTTAGGATGATGAGGGCTTATAAATTTAAGGTGTAAGGTAGGAAGGGTAGGGGGGTCATCACAGGGGTCATCACAGGGGTCATCCGAAATTAAAAGTACTGATTGTTGTGATTTTTTTTTTTTTTTTTTTTTAATTTTATCTTCTGAAATGGTAGAGAATCTTTTTCTGAAAGTTTTCTGGACGTAATGACACCAAAGGTGAGAAATTTAACAGAAAATTTATGGAAATACGCAGGCACAAAGTTGGTGATCTGGGCACGGTTTGCCTATCGGCAGTTTCTCACTTTGAGGCCTATTTTACAGAATTATGTCTAGGACCAAATTTGCCGATCATAGTATGTTTAAGGACACTGCAACTAAGACATAGCTCTATATGGGCAACATTGGTGCCATTGATATATATCTGCATGGGAGATAGTGAAAGATTTAAACCTAATTGATTCTAAGTTAAGTTTACTTGTAAGTGATGCTGAAAACTAAATACTTTCTCTCCGATTTATGTTAACATGCTGGCTTCATTTCAGAAAATTTCTCTAACTAACTGGTATGCATACTTTGACTATCCTTCTCTCTGATGGTCCTACCTTTAATGCAGCCTTTTTCTATGATTTCTTAAGTGGCACCAATTTGCTTCATCAGCTGCAGTCCCTTTCCCATTTCCTTTGTCAAATGCTTTTTCCTAAGTATCACCCCTCCCCTTTACCATCCTTTTTATTTCTTTCTGTTAGAGAAAATTACCTTTTCTGTGGTTAGTTCATTTCGTGCCTTTGATGCTGATGAAGGGCTCTTGATCATAGGAATTGAAGCCACCCTCCCCATTCCTCAGCAAACTTGATTACCTCCCATTCTCTGGACATTGTATGATGCCTTCTGGTTTTTTACTTCTTCATTAATTTCTTACAGATTGTGAGTGAACGTGAGGCATATCATAGAGAACAATGCATCTTCCCAGTTGGGTTTTGTTCTTCTAGAATATATGCAAGTCTCAGAGATCCACTCAACCCAGTGCTATACACTTGCAAGATCCTGGATGGAGGTGTTGTCCCACGGTAGTTATTTACTGTGCAATGTATCTTCATTTCCTCCAGAAATTCTCTTTGAGTAGCAACTACTTATAGAGTTCTCTTGGTGAATTTCAGTCGCTTAACTATCAGTATAATTATTGATTTAAAATTTCTTGAGCAATATTTGAAACATGGTGGAGAATTTTGTGTACTGGAGTTTTAGGACTCTGATCATGGGCTCTAACCCCACTTTCATTTCCAGGACTCAAGTCCGACTAGTCCTGGAAATGGGAAGTACAATGCCTGCACTTTAAAGGAGGGGTTTGGGATATTGGCAGTTTGGAGGGATATGTTGTGTATCTCTATACATATATGCTTCTAAGCTGTTATATTCTGAGCACCTCTGCAAAAGCAGTGATAATGTGTGAGTGTGGTGAAAGTGTTGAATGATGATGAAAGTATTTTCTTTTTGGGGATTTTCTTTCTTTTTTTTTTTTTGGGTCACCCTGCCTCGATGGGCAGGGTGGCCCAAAAGGAAAAACGAAAGTTTCTCCTTTTACATTTAGTAATATATACAGGAGAAGAGGTTACTAGCCCCTTGCTCCCGGCATTTTAGTCGCCTCTTACAACATGCATGGCTCACGGAGGAAGAATTCTGTTCCACTTCCCCATGGAGGTAAGAGGAAATAAACAAGAACAAGAACTAGTAAGAAAAAATGGAAGAAAACCCAGAGGGGTGTGTATATACATATATGCTTGTACATGTATGTGTAGTGTGACCTAAGTGTAAGTAGAAGTAGCAAGACATACCTGAAACCTTGCATGTTTATGAGACTGAAAAATGGACACCAGCAATCCTACCATCATGTAAAACAATTACAGGTTTCCGTTTTACACTCACTTGGCAGGACGGTAGTACCTCCCTGGGCGGTTGCTGTCTACCAACCTACTACCTAGGTTTCTAGTTCTTGTTCTTGTTGTTTATTTCCTCTTATCTCCATGGGGAAGTGGAGCAGAATTCTTCCTCCGTAATCCATGCGTGTTGAAAGAGGCAACTAAAATGCCGTGAGCAAGGGGCTAGTAACCCCTTCTCCTGTATAAATTACTAAATTTAAAAAGAGAAACTTTTTTTTTTTTTTTTTTTGGCCACCCTGCCTCGGTGGGATACGGCCGGTTTGTTGAAAGAAAAGATGATGTATATACATACCCCTCTGGGTTTTCTTCTGTCTTCTTGCTAGTTTTTGTTCTTGCTTATTTCCGCTTATCTCCATGGGGAAACGAAACAGAATTCTTCCTCCATAAGCCATTTGTGTCATAAGAGGTGACTAAAATGCCAGGAGCAAGGGGGTAGTAACCCCTTCTCTTGTATATATTACTAAATTTAAAAGGAGAAGCTTTTGTTTTTTCTTTTGGGCTACCCCGCCTTGGTGGGATACAGCCAGTTTGTTGAAAGAAGAATTTTTTCTTTTTCATGGAAGATAGGCAGTGTGATAAAAAAAAAATTAAATTATTCTGTTATTTTGTTGCTGCATTGTTCATATAAAACAATGAAAGGCAAAAAAACATTCAAGACTCAAATGTACAGGTAATATAAATTGAGGGAAATACTTAGCACTTGCACATGTTTATTCAGATTTTTGAAAGGTGATGCAGCAGAAAAGAATCAATAAATATTTCTTTTTTTTTTTTTTTGTATAAAGTCACCCAAATTCTGTGTCATTAATGACAATATTTGTTACTTCTTAATCCAGATAAATTTTTACTTCTGGCAAATCATTTTTTTGGGGTAAAAACATAATGAATATAATTCTTTCTTTCAACACACCGGCCATATCCCACCGAGGCAGGGTGGCCCAAAAGGAAAAATGAAAGTTTCTCCTTTTACATTTAGTAATATATGCAGGAGAAGGGGTTACTAGCCCCTTGCTCCCGGCATTTTAGTCGCCTCTTACAACACGCATGGCTTACGGAGGAAGAATTCTGTTCCACTTCCCCATGGAGGTAAGAGGAAATAAACAAGAACAAGAACTAGAAAGAAAATAGAAGAAAACCCAAAGGGGTCTGTATATATATGCTTGTACATGTATTGGCAGTTTGGAGGGATATGTTGTGTATCTTTATATGTGTATGCTTCTAGACTGTTGTATTCTGAGCACCTCTGCAAAAACAGTGATAATGTGCGAGTGTGGTGAAAGTGTTGAATGATGATGAAAGTATTTTCTTTTTGGGGATTTTCTTTCTTTTTTGGGTCACCCTGCCTCGGTGGGAGACGGCCGACTTGTTGAAAAAAAAAAAAAAAAAAAAAAAAAAAAAAAAAAAAAAAATAACATGTATGTGTAGTGTGACCTAAGTGTAAGTAGAAGTAGCAAGACGTACCTGAAATCTTGCATGTTCATGAGACAGAAAAAAGGACACCAGCAATCCTTGCATCATGTAAAACAATTACAGGTTTTCGTTTTACACTCACTTGGCAGGACGGTAGTAACTCCCTGGGCGGTTGCTGTCTACCAACCTACTACCTATATGAATATAATTGTAGGCTTGAAATAAGTATTTCTTATTTTTAATTATAGATTTGAAGTAGTGTGTGATGATGAGGAGGATGCAGTAGTGGTTGGGAACTCTCCAGCTGAGTGCCACAACCATATCCTACAAACCATTAACCTTGTCCTTGACATGGATCTTCTAACCATCAGGTAGAGAGCATTGCCTTATATGTGTGTTATACATTATTTCAGATTGCTTATTTGTCATCAGTAAACCTATTAGCATTTGGTAGACTTCATAGATGCCATGTTCACAGTATGTACTTTACCCACATTATTGAATTTACAGGGTAAGAGCTGTTATCCTACTTTTTGTTCAGTTCAAGACCCCTTTGAGAGTCCAAGCCATAGTTCTATGCCTTGCCCACAGAATCCAAGAATTTTCAAAAAAAAAAATTTTTTTTTTTTTTCTTATAAAATGGAACAATCTCTTTCTAAGGTAATAAAAGAAAAAGTACGAAATTTGATGGAAAAGTTACAAAATTACACTCGCGAATTTTACTTCATCAGTGATATTTACTCATCGGCGATTTTGCCCACTTTGACTCCTATTTTAGGCCAGTTACATTGTTCTTTGCTATTTCGCTACTATTACTTCTACTTTATCGATTGAGCACAAGAAACTGCCCAATCAACTATTTCAGCTACTCAATAAAGTGATCAGAAATTGGTAATTTGGCCATTTTTACACAGAGTTCAAAATATTCCGGTTTAAAAATAGGGTCCAGAATAAACAATGCAGGCATTCCTGGCACTAAAATAATATTTCCTCTGTTACTAGTTATGTTTCCAGGCTTTACAGATGAATTCCATTTTGATTTTTATTCACATGAAGAATTTTTATTCATCACAAAAAACAGAAGATTTATTGTTATGCAATACAGTGGACCCCCGCATAACGATCACCTCTGAATGCGACCAATTATGTAAGTGTATTTATGTAAGTGCGTTTGTACGTGTATGTTTAGGGGTCTGAAATGGACTAATCTACTTCACAATATTCCTTATGGGAACAAATTCGGTCACTACTGGCACCTGAACATACTTTTGGAGTGAAAAAATATCGTTAACCGGGGGTCCACTGTATTGTAATAATTGTATAAATAATATCATTTTTTTTTTTTTAACAAGTCAGCCGTCTCCCACCGATGCAGGGTGACCAAAAAAGAAAGAAAATCCCCAAAAAGAAAATACTTTCATCATCATTCAACACTTTCACCTCACTCACACATAATCACTGTTTTTGCAGAGGTGCTCAGAACACAACAGTTTAGAAGCATATACGTATAAAGATACACAACATATCCCTCCAAACTGCTAATATCCCGAAACCCCTCCTTTAGAGTGCAGGCATTGTACTTTCCATTTCCATGACTCAAGTCCGGCTATATAAAAATAACCGGTTTCCCTGACTCCCTTCACTAAGTATTACCCTGCTCACACTCCAACAGATCGTCAGGTCCCAAATACCATTCGTCTCCATTCACTCCTATCGAAGACGCTCATGCACGCCTGCTGGAAGTCCAAGCCCCTCGCCCCCAAAACCTCCCTTACCCCTTCCAACCTTTTCGAGGGCGACCCCTGCCTCTCCTTCCTTCCCCTACAGATTTAAATGCTCTCCTTGTCATTCTACCTTGATCCATTTTCTCTAAATGACCAAACCACCTCAACAACCCCTCTTCAGCCCTCTGACTAATACTTTTATTAACTCCACACCTTCTCCTAATTTCCACACACTGAATTTTCTGCATAATATTTACACCACACATTGCCCTTAGACAGGACATCTCCACTGCCTCCAACTGCCTCCTTGCTGCTGCATTCACAACCCAAGCTTCACACCCATATAAGAGTGTTGGTACTACTGTACTTTCATACATTCCTTTCTTTGCCTCCATAGATAACGCTTTTTTGTCTCCGCATATACCTCAATGCACCACTCACCTTTTTTCCCTCATCAATTCTATGATTAACTTCATGCTTCATAAATCCATCCACCAACACGTCAACTCCCAAGTATCTGAAAACATTCACTTCTTCCATACTCCTCCTCCCCAATTTCATATCCAATTTTTCTTTATCTAAATCATTTGATACCCTCATCACCTTACTCTTTTCTATGTTCACTTTCAACTTTCTACCTTTACACACACTCCCAAACTCATCCACTAACCTTTGCAATTTTTCTTTAGAATCTCCCATAAGCACAGTATCATCAGCAAAAAGCAACTGTGTCAATTCCCATTTTGTATTTGATTCCCTATAATTTAATCCCACCCCTCTCCCAAATACCCTAGCATTTACTTCTTTTACAACCCCATCTATAAATATATTAAACAACCATGGTAACATTACACATCCCTGTCTGAGACCTACTTTTACCGGGAAGTAGTCTCCCTCTCTTCTACACACCCTAACCTGAGCCTCACTATCCTCATAAAAACTCTTTACAGCATTTAGTAACTTACCACCTATTCCATATACTTGCAGCATCTGCCACACTGCTCCCCTATCCACTCTATCATATGCCTTTTCTAAATCCATAAATGCAATGAAAACTTCTCTACCTTTATCTAAATACTGTTCACATATATGCTTCAATGTAAACACTTGATCTACACATCCCCTACCCACTCTGAAACCTCCTTGCTCATCTGCAATCCTACATTCTGTCTTACCTCTAATTCTTTCAATTATAACCCTACCATACACTTTTCCTGGTATACTCAGTAAACTTATTCCTCTAATTTTTGCAATCTCTTTTGTCCCCCTTCCCTTTATATAAAGGGACTATACACGCTCTCTGCCAATCCCTAGGTACCCTCCCCTCTTTCATACATTTATTAAACAAAAATACACTTACCATCCGACTTACGACCTGCTCGACTTACGACCGTGTTTTTTATGCCAAATTTCTGGGAAATAAACAACTATTTGTGTTGTACACAGTGTTTATCCTAAACCTTACAGTATAAAATACAGTACTAACAACATAAAAAGTAAAGTAAAACATGAAATACCAAAATAAAACAATAAAATAAAGTCATTACAAAAATGTTTTGTTGATACACGGTGTAAAGTTGACTTCGCCTTTTCGACTTACGACGATTTCTCGGAACTGAACTCGGTTTGTAAGTTGGAGGGTAGGTGTACCAACCACCCCAACCTTTCCCCCCTGTTTTTAAACGTTTCTGTTATGATGTAAAAGTTAGGGGGTTTATCCCCACTGTTATGTTGGGATAAATACATTGTTTTTCACTCCGAAGAGGGTTAGTCCTCCGGGCCCCGGCTAAAAATTGGTTTTTTTCGCATTTAAAATTTTAAAAATTTTGTTTAAAAACCCCCACCCCCCCCTTACAACCCCTACCGTTTTTAAGAAAACCATTTTTCCAGGTTTTCAAGTTAAAATAAATTTTTTTTTTTTTAAAATTCTGAAGTCCCTCCCCCACTCTTCATCTGCTCTGTTTTGCACTCTTCCCCCACTCTCTTCCCTTTTTTTTTACTCTCCTTTTAACTCTCTCTTCTTATATCACTTTCCCCCCTTTTGTTTACTTTTGAACATCGGAAAAAAATTGAACTTTTCCCATACTTTGAGTCAATTTCAAGTTTTTTTCATTTTATTTCTGAAATATACCTTCCATTTTAAAGGGCCCAAAACTGCCAGTAAACCATAAAAAAAAATTAAAATACCCCGCAAAGGCTGTTTTAATCCCAAAACACTTGAGTTTTTTTCTCATTATGATGCTTACTGCGGATTTGTTTTTATGGGACATTTACCAATAGTCATTCGCTATTTAGGTTTTTCAGATTTCCCGCTCAAGTTTCTGGGTGAGTGAATTTTGGGGTTTTAGAATTACAGCTTGGACCCTTGAAAAAGGCATAGAACTATTTTTGGGCCCAAAGGGTTGAATAAAGCTGGTAAAAAAATGGGGTTTGTACTTTGAAGGAGTGGTGAGGATGTTGCGTTGAAGGTAATTTGAATTGTGGCTGCCCCCATTTTCGGGTGCTGTACAACCCTTGGGGTTTTAAACTTTGATAAAATTACTTAAATGACCTCTTACCCAGTAATACCCGGGTACAAGTTTCCCTTGCTTTATGCGTTTCCCTCATTTGAATTTGCTTTTATGTGGTGATCCCCCTTACTAAAAAAAATGTAATTTACTATATTCTGTTTATTTTTTATTATCTTTTTTTAAAAACCCCCCCAAAAAAAAAAAAAAAAAAATAAAAAAAATTTTTTTAAAAAAAAAAATTTAAAAAAAAAAAAAAGGCCTTTTTTAAAAAATACCCTTTAACTGGTTTATATTGACATTTATAGGGGAAAAAGGGGAAAAAACGGAAAAAGCAGAGTTAGGAATGGAAAAACCATTAGCATTTCTGATGAAATTCTATGGTTTGGTTTTTAGCTTTTTTTGCATTAAGTAATTTGAAAAAGGGGCATGCCTTAGTTGGCATGGTTGTGTAATCAGGTTGGGGTGGAGAAAGAAAGGAATAGGAAGATATTAAAAAGGTGAACCCGCAAAAAACGGTGGTTTGGGGGTGAGGGAGTGTGGGGAGAGAGAGGAGGAAGGGGTTTTTATGATTTTGATAGACATATGATATAGGAGGGGTTCAGGATATTGGCAGTTGGAGGGATATGTTGCGTATCTATATACGTACAGTGGAACCTCAAATATCGAACTTTCTTCGGTCCAGAAGGCTGTTCGAGTGCCTTTACCGAATGAATTTATTCCCATCAGGAATAATGTAAATTAGATTAGTCCATTTCAGGCCCTCAAAAATACACTTATAAAAGCACTTACAAAAATACACTTACATAATTGGTTGTGTTGGGAGCAGTTCGATTTTTGAGGTTCCACTGTATATGCTTCTGAGCTGTTGTATTCTGGGCACCTCTGCAAAAAACAGTGAGTGAGGTGAAAGTGTTGAATGATGATGAAAGTATTTTCTTTTTGGGGATTTTCTTTCTTTTTGGGTCACCCTGCCTTGGTGGGAGATGGCCGACTTGTTGAAAAAAAAAAAAGAGAGAGATATAGATAGATATAGAGATCTTCTTTCAACAAACCGGTCGTATCCCACCGAGGCAGGGTGGCCCAAAAAGAAAAACAAAAGTTTATCTTTTTAAATTTAGTAATTTATACGGGAGAAGGGGTTACTAGCCCCTTGCTCCCGGCATTTTAGTCGCCTCTTGCAACACGCATGGCTTATGGAGGAAGAATTCTGTTCCACTTTCCCATGGAGATAAGAGGAAATAAACAAAAACAAGAACTAGAAAGAAAATAGAAGAAAACCCAGAGGGGTATGTATATATATGCTTGTACATGTATGTGTAGTGTGACCTAAGTGTAAGTAGAAGTAGCAAAACATACCTGAAATCTTGCATGTTTATGAGACCGACAAAAGACACCAGCAAACCTACCATCATGTAAAACAAATACAGGCTTTCGTTTTACACTCACTTGGCAGGATGGTAGTACCTCCCTGGGCGGTTGCTGTCTACCAACCTACTACCTAGAAGATATAGATAGATATAGAGATAGATACAGAGATAGAGAGATAGAGATAGATATAGATAGAAAGATAGAGATTGATTCTGATAGAATTTTGGATTTTTTTTTTTTTTCACCATCTCTTTCCTTTCTGCCCCCTCCTGCTGCTTAGGGCCTTTGTGGTATACCACTCCTTCCCTCCCTCCCATTCTCCCTAGTTCCACTCACCACCACCCTTTCCCTTCCTCATCCTACCCATCTTCACTCCTTTCCACCCTCCCTCCGTAATCCCACCCACCACCAACCCTTCCCTCCCTCCTGCCATCAAAGCTAATGGCAGGAAGAAGCAAATATTTGTATCATAATTATTTTGCTGGATGATACCGATGTCCTCATTACTAATACGTATCTCAGAGTTATTTTCTTTTAAGTTTTAGCAAGATAAGAGCATAAAAATATGAATGTTACAGTGAGCCTGCTGACCTATGCCTAACCATTTCCACTCATATATACTTAGTGCTAACCAAGTTTCCATCATGTTTCCCAACATCACCATGACATTCAGTATGTTTACATAATTTATGTATAGCAAATGTTACAAGCATGGATAGCTGTTGAACTAATGTTCAAAGACTTGTAATATATTTGTGAATAAATACGTATAGATATGAGGATTTTTACTTTAAGCAGTTGGTTCTCACATAAGATTGTAAAGGCTCTATTAACCCTTTGAGGGTCGACAGGCCCTCTCTGAGACTCGTTCTCATGGTCGGCCAAATTTAAAAAAAAAAATAATTTTTTCTTATGAAAAGATAGAGAATCTTTGCCTGATCATAATGACACCAAAAATATGAAATTTGATGGAAAACTTACGGAATTATGCTCTCGCGAAGTTAGCGGTCTCGGCGATGTTTACGGATCGGCTATTTTGCCCACTTTGAGCCCCATTTTCGGCCAGTTCCACTGTACTAGTCGACAAAAAACATGAATATTTCACTAGAACTCCATTTTTTCTATTGAATGAGTGCAAGAAACCATCCATTTACCAATTTCAACTATCCAGTACAGTGGTCAGAATTTAGAAATTTTTGCCAATTTCACACAAATTTCAAAAGATCCCAAATTTCCAAATAGGGTCCAGAACAAACAAAGAAATACATTCCTGGCACTAAAATGACATTTCCTCTGTTCATTAGTCATGTCTCAAGGCCCCTCTTACATTCTTTTGCTTTCCACTTTGAATTTTTATTCTCACAAAAAATAGAAGATTTACTGTTATGCAGACTACTGCATTAGTGTAAAAAATGGTATGAATCTATTGGCACACTTGAAAAAGAATATTAGACTCACCAGTGACGTGTATTGGATGCTTGGCATGATTTGTTTACTTATGAACTTTGGTAAAAATTGAACATTTCTGCTACTTTGAGCTCAATTTCAAGGGACTTTTCATTGTTTAAAAAAAGTCAAAATCATCTCAATTTCTATGATATGCCTTCCATTCTATAAAATGAGACCAAGAAAACTAGAATACAACAATAAATACCTACGAAAATACAGTGCAAAGTCGGTTTTATTCCAAAAAAATGGTCAAAGTTTTTTTTTTCTCATTATGCACTGTGTGCTGCAGGATTTTTTTTATACCGTGCACACTGACCACATAGACCCATTCTTTCATATGGAGGCTACCAGCTTTCTCCCACTAGATTTGAGGGCGCTAGAATTTAGGCATACTAGTACATCAAAAACCCTAGGTCGTAAGCCGTACTAGTACGTCCGAAACCCTCAAAGGGTTAAAAACTGCTCCATAATATTAGGATTTTCTGGTATTGACTCTAAACATTTATTGAGGTAGACCTGTCTATGGCATTTGTTGTCAAGTAATGGCTATGAAATATTATATAAGTGTCCATGAATTGTGACCAGGTCATGAAACTTTTTCAGCTCTGTTTTGTTTGCAAGAATAAACAAAATGACAAATAAAAAAGCATTAGTTGTCATAATCAGTAAGACAGCTCATGGTTCCTCTTTTGGATGTAATTGAGAATATATTTTTAAACTTCTTGAAGATTGGTATATCTGTTCATCTCATTTAGGATTAAGATTGCTTTACATAGATGTCTTGCATCTCACAAATATTCAAATATTACAGAACAGATGGGATTGACAGTGAAGTGAGGGGCTGCCGCTTTTTTGGATTAACTCACCCTAGTGTACAAAATGTTCTGCAGGCATGCCCAGGAGCAAGAAAGTGTGCGCGGTACAAGTGGGTGAAATTTGAGGTAATTACCATATTTTTTATATCAAAGTTCATAACTGACTTGGTGTATGAGAAATGTTTTGCATGAATTATGTTCCTTGTATCAACTTTTCCTTGCATTACATATTTTGTTTTTGTGAAGGGAGCAGATTTTAGGATTTTAATTTCTATGCCTAAAGTGCCCATTCATTTTAGAAGGTAAAACGAGGTTTCACATATAAACTAATAGCAGTAATTAAACACGTACTTGGGAGGATTTTTTTTTTTTTTACACCTTTGTTGCTTTCTGCATTCCAATGCCAGACTTTCAAGGTATGATTCCCAAATAACACTTAGCATTCATTGAAATACAGATATTCATAAATCTGTTCATGTAGAGAGCCTAGGAAATAAACAAGATTAATGAAAGTTCAATAAATTTAACTTCAGTTAGAGAATTAACCAAGAGAATATAATTTTATTATTATTATTATTATTATTAGTAATATTATTATTTTTATTATAGGTAGTAGGTTGGTAGACAGCAGCCGCCCAGGAAGGTACTACCGTCCTGCCAAGTGAGTGTAAAACGAAAGCCTGTAATTGTTTTACATGATGGTAGGATTGCTGGTGTCCTTTTT
Organism: Cherax quadricarinatus; assembly: GCF_026875155.1. NCBI lineage: Eukaryota > Metazoa > Arthropoda > Malacostraca > Decapoda > Parastacidae > Cherax > Cherax quadricarinatus. The sequence continues at coordinate 20,850,056 of NC_069430.1, read as the reverse complement.
TCTGTCTCATGAACATGCAAGATTTCAGGTATGTCTTGCTACTTCTACTTACACTTATGTCATACTACACATACATGTACAAGCACATACATACACACCCCTCTGGGTTTTCTTCTATTTTCTTTCTAGTTCTTATTCTTGTTTATTTCCTCTTATCTCCATGGGGAAGTGGAACAGTATTCTTCCTCTGTAAGCCATGCGTGTTGTAAGAAGCGACTAAAATGCCGGGAGCAAGGGGCTAGTAACCTCTTCTCCTGTATATATTACTAAATGTAAAAGGAGAAACTTTTGTTTTTCCTTTTGGTCCACCCCGCCTCGGTGGGATACGGCCGGTGTGTTGAAAGAAGAAAGAAAAGTGCTAAATCTTTGTCATAAAGCACTGCAGGGAGGGATGTGTGAAAGTTAAAAGTGAGCGAGAGGTAGGGGGTCTTTCAAGTTAGGGGTAGTGGGAGTGGGGAGTTAGTGTAAGTAAAACTGAAATCACAGCTTGTGTAATAGGTTAGTTTAGTTAAAAATTCGGAGTGACTGTGTCAGTGGTGGAACTTTAAGCAAGGAGGTCAGTGAGTGAGTGTTTTGGGGCAGTTTAAATGTCAGAAAGTGAATTGTTTTGTACACTTGATAATCAGGGCACTCCATCAAGATAAGTCAGACATTAAGACACATGTGCAACATCTGGGTATCTATATTGTAGATTTTTCGCCATCCAGTGGCTTTATCAATACAAATTCCAGGACAAAACTGAAGACAGTAGAACTATGTACCAAAGATGAGGTAATCAGCCCCTCAACCTTGGAGTAGGTGCGAAGAGCACCGTAGTCATAGAGATTCTGAAGCAGAAGCAAGGAGCCTGATGCTTATATACTAACGTCAGGTGGAAATGGGACGGGTAGCAGACGAGGGCATAGTCACTGGTAGGGCGGGATTTCCCAGTGGAAGTAGGTCCTACCCAAAAGATGGGGTTAGTTGTAGTAGTAGTTGTCGTAGTCTGAAGGTTATGTAGATGTCCTCAGAATCAAGACTCCATGATGTTGCAGTGTCTGACAATTTTGTATAAGAATGGTATACAATACCGACAAGATGAAATTAAGACACATGTGCAGCATTTGGGTATCTATATAGATACCCTATACCCTATGTATCTATATAGATACACCTACTCCAAGGTTTAGGGACTGATTACCTCATCTTCTGTACATAGTTCTACTGTCTTCAAGTTATGTCCTGGAATTTGTATTGATAGTCACTGGATGGCGAAATGTCTACAATATAGAAACCCAGATGTTGCACATGTGTCTTAATTTCATCTTGTCGGTATTGTATACCATTCTTATACAGTAAGTCAGACAGACATTGTGACCTGAGAATCCTCACAGAGAGGTGCCAGTTGCTTCTCCATGTGGTATCTGTGAGAGAGTCATATATGTCCAATACTTGGTCTTCCAAGCCCAGCAATGATGGGAAGACAACCAAAATCCAAAACGTGCTTTGATGGAAAACAATTTGTTGTGGTCTAATGCCGACCAACATTGTTACCAGCAGTAGCAGAGATGGTGAGAGAGCATTGAACGATAGTCCAAGTAAGTGGAAGGAAAAAAGAATTATCAGACATTCCCTGAAAAATGGTCTTGGGCCACCCTTAACTCACACCAGTTCATGGAAAAGGTGAATAACAGATGTAATACAAGGTCTGTATGAAAGATGTTGCACTGCAGAACCCTGCAGGTAGCTTAATTATTGAAAAATAAGGTATAAGAACATTCAGAAGAACTGATTAAATATGAATGTACAGTGGACCCCCGCCTTATGATGGCATCGCGTTACGTTAAATCCGCCATACGATACTTTTGAACGCAAAAAATTTCCCTTTGCCTCACGCTAAGAAAACTCGCCTCATGAGATTCGTCCGGGACACACCCCAAGTGTGGCCTCAGCGTCAGTGTTTACAAGCCAGCCAGTGTGGTCGCATCCACGCATATATTCGGTACATTTCACCTTATCCCATGTTTTTGTAACTGCAAAATAATCACCATGGGCCCCAAGAAAGCTTTTTGTGCCAACCCTGTGGTAAAAAGGGTGAGAATTAGTATGGAAATTAAGAAAGATTTTGAAGGTTTGGGGCTAACCCTGAGAAGATTAGGGAAATGTGTGCAAAGGGGGTTGAACTGCAAACCTTTATGGATGAAAAGCACCCTAACACAGCTATTGCAAGCCGTGCTGGTGACTATTACAATGACAGTGTTGTGGCCCATTTTAGGCAAATCTTAAAGGAACGGGAGGTACAGAGCTCTATGGACAGATTTGTTGGCGACAGAGGTCCAGTGACTCTAAAGCTGGTCCTAAGTGGCATTAAAAGAAGGGAAGTAACCCCAGAAAAAGACTTGATACCTCAAGTCCTAATGGAAGGGGATTTCCCTTCTAAACAATAACAACTTCCACACTCTCCCCTCCTCCCATCCCATCAGTCATCACAAGATCTTCAATAAAGGTAAGTGTCATGTATTCTATTCTTAGTAGAGTATTAATTGTGCATGTCTTCTTAAGTTTGTGTGTATTAAAATTAATATTTCATGTGGTAAAATTTTTTTTTTCAGACTTTTGGGTGTCTTGCACTAATTAATTTGATTTCCATTATTTCTTATGGGGAAAATTAATTCGCCTTACGATAATTTTGGCTCATGATGAGCTCTCAGGAACGGATTAATATCGTAAGGCAGGGGTCCACTGTACTTCTTTCTTTCTTTCAACACATCAGCCGTCCCCACCGAGGCGAGGTGGCCAAAAGGAAAACAAAAGTTTCTCCTTCAATTTAGTAATATATACAGGAGAAGGGTTACTAGCCCCTTGCTCCCGGAATTTTAGTCACCTCTTACAACACGCAGGGCTTACGGAGGAAAAATTCTGTTCCACTTCCCATGGAGATAAGAGGAAATAAACAAAAACAAGAACTAGAAAGAAAATAGAAGAAACCCAGGGGGGTTATGTATATGTACGCTTGTACATGTATGTGTAGTGTGCCCTAAGTGTAAGTAGAAGTAGCAAGACATACCTGAAATTTTACATGTTCAGGGAGAAAAAAAAGGACACCAGAAATCCTACCATCATGTAAAACAATTGCAGGCTTTCGTTTTACACTGGGCAGGACGGTAGTACCTCCCTGGGCGGTTGCTGTCTACCAACCTACTACCTAGGTCCACTGTACTTGTATTACAAAAAATGAAAGGTAATCTACACCAGGAGATTACAGAGTAAAAATTTAAAAAAAATTGTACCAGATAGAAGAAGTAAAAGGAATAAAAAGCTGTTTAGGAAATTGCAGTAAAGCCTAACTGAAAAAAAGTCCTTTAGAATTGGTTTACCAATAACAAAAAAAGAATGAAAAATTTTTGAAAAGACCAGTATGAACTGATGTCCTAGTCCCCTGAATGACAGGAAGGTGGAAGCCCCATATAGTTTTTTCATTATCTCTGCCCAACTTACAAATCATATCTGACATAAGCACAAATTCTCCTGAATATTAATACTAATACAATGATAACTAAGTGCTAAACTCGGAAGGGTCATACAGCACTGTCCAGAATTCTTAGAAAAAAACACACTAGGGCCTGATTCATGGAATTTTTTTTTAAAAGCAAAGTAAAAAAATATTGTAAGCACTCACTCTTCTTTTTAAGAAAGAACTAACATTTAGATGAAGTCACAGAGCTCTTAAGAGTGCATTATTATTATCATGGGAGAGTGCTAAACCCATAGAGATCATACAGCGCCTGTAGGTGGTGGGGGAGGGATGGAAGGCATTCAGGCTCAGTTCAGGGGACTGGAGCACAGATCCAGTTCCCTAGATCAAGAGCCCCTCATCAACATCAAGGGGCCTCTTAAGAGTGCAGAAATTGTTTTTCTGCACAAAGGTAGTAGTAGAGCTCTGACAAATAATTACAGATCAACGTGGATTTAGAGCAGATCATTCCTGTTGCAACTGTTAGACCATCATTACAAAATTATTTAATAAGCTTTGAAAGAAAACTAAATCACAAAAAATGGTCTGCAAGAACTTTGCTAAGGCATTTGATAAATACAATCATGGAGTGATAGCCCATAAAATAACATCAGTAGATATATTGGGAAAAGTGGGAAAATTAATATTAAATTTTCAAACTAAGAGAATACAGAGTACAGTGGACCCTCGGTTATCGGTTGTTCTGGATATCCGCCAACTCGGTTATCACCTGGTTTTTTGGCTGAAATTTTATTCCGGTTATCGGCTGTTATTTCGTTTATCTGCCATATTGGGCGCGTCCACCTGCCCACCACCGCTCACACGTTTGTGAGTCAGTCTGGCTGTGTCTCTGGGCAATAAGGAAGCTTCTGCTCATTCATCCAAACATTTCGCTATAATCTATTGTTTTTTGTGGTTATTGATTGAGTGCAGCTGCGAAATAAGCAACCATGGGCCCAAAGAAAGTTCCTAGCAAAGTTCCTTTGGTAAAGAAAGTGAGAAACATGATGGAATTTAAGAAAGAAGTTATTGAAAAATATGAGAGTGGTGTGCGGGTGCTGGAGCTTGCCAGGATGTTTTGGAAATCCAAATCAACAATCACTTCCATCCTGGCAAAGAAAGTAGAAATCAAGGAAGCTAATGTTGCAAAAGGGGTAAATGTGCTAACAAAACAAAGATATGGAAGATATGGAGAAGTTATTGTTCTTATGGATCACCAAAAAACAATTAGCGAGAGATAGTGTTGTGGAGTCGATCATTTGTGAAAAGGCTAGGCAGTTGTATGCGGATCTCATTAAGAAAATGCCTGGAATGAGGACTGCTGTTACTGAATTTAGGGCCAGCAAAGGCTGGTTCGAGAGATTTAAGAAGCGTAGTGGCATACACAGTGTTGTAAGGCATGGCGAGGCTGCAAATTCTGACAAATGTGCAGCCGAAGCATTTGTTGGTGAATTCAAGGGGTACATAGAGGCTGAAGGATTCCTTCCCCAACAAGTGTTCAGTTGTAACAAAACAGGCCTCTTTTGGAAGAAAATGTCAAAGAGGACCTACATCACAAAGGAGGAAAAGGCACTGCTAGGACACAAGCCTATGAAAGACAGGCTTTCTCTTTTGTTCTATGGTAATGCTAGTGGGGATTTCAGTGAAGCTTTTACTGGTGTATCACTCTGAAAATCCCAGAGTGTTCAAGAAAAACAATGTCATCAAGAGTAAATTGTGTGTGTTGTGGAAAGCTAATAATAAGGCATGGGTCACAAGGCACATTTTTATTGACTGGGTCCATGAAGTGTTTGGCCCCAGTGTGAAAAAATGCCTCCAGGAAAATAAATTGACACTCAAGTGTCTTCTAGTACTGGACAGTGCTCCTACTCATCCTCCAGACTTGGAAGATCAATTGTTTAGGGACTTAAGTTTTATAACAGTAAACTTCTTGCCTCCTAACACCACTCCTCTCATCCAGCCCATGAACCAGCAGGTCATTTCTAACTTCAAAAAACTACACAAAAGCAGTGTTTCAAAGGTGCTTTGAAGTGACCTTGGACACTGACTTGATCCTAAGAGAGTTCTGGAGGAATCACTTCAGTATCCTCCATTGCATAAGCCTTATAGGTAAGGCTTGGCAGGGAATGACTTCCAGGACTTTGAACTCTGCTTGGAGAAAATTGTGGCCAGAATGTGTCCTTGACAAGGATTTTGAAGGGTTTAGGGCTGACCCTGAGGACCTTATGCCTGTTGTAGAATCCGCTGTGTCTTTGGGGAAGTCCATGGGGTTAGAGGTTAGTGGTGAGGATGTGGAAGAGTTGGTGGAGGACCACAGGGGAAGAGCTAACCACTAAAGAGCTCCAAGAGCTTCATCTGCAACAGCAACAGACCACAGCTGAGGAAGTTGCTTCACAGGAGTAGGAAGAGAGAAGAGAGAATGTGCCTTCTTCAGTGATTATGGATATTTGTGCAAAGTGGAGGGAGGTGCAAACTTTTGTGGAGAAATATCACCCTGACCAAGCTGAAACAAGCCATATCTGCAACATATTCAGTGACAAAACCTTGTCCCACTTCTGGGAAATCTTAGAGACGCTAGAAACAGATCTCTCTGGACAGTTTCTTTGTGTGACAGGGGTGCAGTAACTCAAGCTGGTCCTAGTGACAGTAAAAGACAAAGAAGGGACGTAACCCCAGAAAGGGCTTTGATACCTGAAGTCCTTATGGAGGGGGATTCCCCTTCCAAACAATAATCGGTCATCCCTCTCTCCTCCTCCCTGTCTTCTATAAGCCAACAAGAGTCTTCAGTAAAGGTATGTAATAGTGATTTAAATTTTCATTTATTTATTTTATTTAGTTCTCATTGTTTTTTGTATGTAAAACTATAATTAATCTTTAAAAATGTATTTTTTTTTTTTTAATATTTTTGGGTGTCTGGAACAGATTAATTGTAATTACATACATTAATTCTTATGGGAAATATTTTGATTTTCAGCCATTTCGGTTTTAGGCCGACCTTCTGGAATGGATTACGGCCAATAACTAAGGGTCCACTGTAGTAGTAAATAAAGCTAAGTGAAAAAAAAAAAGGTACAGTACTCCTAGACACAGTCCTGGTGCCATTACTATTTCTCTTCATAACAGATATGGACAGCTTCATATCATCCTTTACAAACATCACCAAAATAAACATGCAAGTTTGAGTTTAATACTAGCTGATGAAACTGTTGCATCTTGCAAAAATGTAGTGATGTATTATATTTCGAGGAAGCGCTCAGTCCAACAGTGTTATACAGTGTCTGAGGGCCAGTTACATTTAGTCCTACCTTTCTTTTCTCTGTGGTAATTTCAGTTTTTTTGTTTAATTCTTTTTCTTGCAGAGTTTGTCCTTGGAGGTAGAGTATTATTATAATCAACACTAAGTACTAAACCCACAAGGGTCATATAGTCCTCATTGGAGGTGGAACACTCATTTCAAGCCATCGACCACGTTTTCTTTTCACCTAACAGGTGTGTCGCAGTGAAGCTGAAGTTGAAAGTGTATTTGAAGCAGAGAAGGAAGCCTCACTCTGCCATGAAGCACTGTTGCGTAACATTCGCTTTGCTCGACACCACGTTGCATCACCTTAATATTTTTTATTATGCCAGGACAACAGATATTGGAAAATAATATAATGAAGTACAGTACATAGATATTTATGAACAATAAATGTATGTATGTATTATTATTATTATTATTAAAATCAAAGAAAGTGCTAAACTGATTAATAATAAATGTAGGCAATATGTTCCTGTTTATATTTTCCTTTTTTTTTATATGAAACTTAAAAAAATTTCTATAATTCATTATGCAATCCCTACATTTTGCTCTACTTCCAATATATTTAGCTAAGTCTACAATTCGACTTGAAGCTTATTCTTATAACATTTAGTTCAGCCACAGTTATCAAAAGAATTGGTAGCTGCTTCTCAGAAATGCTTGTAGTAGTAGTAGAAGGTCATAGTAGGTGGTAGTTGTTGGTCTTCTTTGCAGTAGTCTGACTGGTCATTAATATTACCATAGTAAATACAGTTCTTATTTTACACAGGATAAGTTAGGATGGTAAATCATACACATCAGAGTTGATATTTATTATACAAATTAACATACAAATGGTGAGAAGTAATGATGGTTTTGTTTAGCTAGAAAGAAAAAATATAGTATTTAAGTCATATTTTACCTTCACTGACATCCAAGAATATTTTCAATTATCTCAAATCTCAAGCCTTTTAACAAAAGGCAAATGTATCCCTTTAATACTTTCAGGATTTTTGTGGATTTCATAGTTACCACAATTTGTCCATACTTTAAATATGATGAGCTCTAAATATTAAAAAAGAAATAAAAAAAAATATAATCTTGTTCCAAGAAATTGGAGTTGCAGGAAAGGGAACTATGAGGGGTAGGGGGAGCCATCCTTGATTAAGGACTGTTGATTCAAAAACACTGGACCCAGCCTTCCCTTGCATAAAACCTCATTAAAACCATGGTACAGGTAGGGATTGAACTCGCGGTTAGTAAGTCGTAAAACTCCAGACCAGCACGTTAGCCACTGGGCCAGCTGGCTACAATAAGATTCAGCTGGCCCTGTGGCTAATAGGCTGGTCTGGGGTTTTACAACTCACTAGTTGCGAGTTCAATCCCCGCCAGTACCATGGTTTGTTTGCAATCATATCATTACAACATCGTGAGTCAAAACCTCATTACCTCCCATTTTTCCATGGGTTTTGCACTTACCAATGATTGTATCACTATATCTCATTCCCCAGGAGCTTTATGACCTCCCATGGGTTCAACACTTACCATTGATTATGGTACCCTCCTGTTATTTGGATCAAATATGTTTACCTCTTGTTTCACAAGTGCTTTGTTACCTTTAACCCTTAAACTGTCCAAGCAGATCTACGTTCACATGCGTAGTGCTCCAAAAGTAGATCTACGTTTTTTTTACATATTTTCAAATATAACAAAAAAAAAAACATAGATCCAAGTTTTTTTACACGTTTTCAAATGTAAAAAAATAAAATCTACTTTTTTTACATACTTTCAAATGTTGAAAAAACGTAGATCTACGTTTGGACAGTTTAAAGGTTAAAAGTATAAAATCCAGGAATTAACTTCTGGACTTCATCAAAATTTAGTTAACATTCTATACACACACTGAACCAAGGTGGCATCATACATCTATGCCTAATGCCTACTTCAAATAAAAATAATAACCCTAAGAAAGTAATTATGTCCCTCGTAGTTTCAAAAATCAAATCACCCTTGATAAACTCTGGCACGAGTTACAATCCTTCCTTGTGGAGACTACAATCATATAGTGGAAAATTGGGTAGAAATTTAATCACAACACTTCCTCCTCAGATCAAACCCAGGTACTGCATGATTAGTATTTTATTACTAATACAATTTGCTAATTAATGAAGTAACAAAAGTCCTGTTATACATGAAGACAGTTGAGCACTTTTTCATGCATTTTAATTGAGCTATGTGTAGAAAGAGGTTTGGTAATAAGTAATACATACTTTATGAAAAAGAGGATAAATAAATATACAAGGTATGATATAGCACATAATGAAAGTAGTTTGTTAGATTATGTATTGGTGGATAAAAGGTTGATGGGTAGGCTCCAGGATGTACACGTTTATAGAGGGGAACTGATATATCGGATCATTATTTAGTTGTAGCTACAGTTAAAGTAAGAGGTAGATGAGACAAGAGGAAAATGGCAACAACAAGTATAAGAGAAGTGAAAGTATATAAACTAAGGGAGGAGGAAGTTCGGGTGAGATATAAGCAACTATTGGCAGAAAGGTGGGCTAGTGCAAGTATGAGTAGTGGGGGGTTGAAGAGGGTTGGAAATAGTTTTTAAAAAAAGCAGTATTAGAATGTGGGGCAGAAGTTTGTGGTTACAGGAGGGTGGGTGCAGGAGGAAAGAGGAGTGATTGGTGGAATGATGAAGTAAAGGGTGTGATAAAAGAGAAAAAGGTAGCTTATGAGAGGTTTTTACAAAGCAGAAGTGTTATAAGAAGAGCAGAGTATATGGAGAGTAAAAGAAAGGTGAAGAGAGTGGTGAGAGAGTGCAAAAGGAGAACAGATGACAGAGTGGGAGAGGCACTGTCAAAAAATTTTAATGAAAATAAGAAAAAAATTTGGAGTGAGTTAAACAAATTAAGAAAGCTTAGGGAACGAATGGATGTGCCAGCTAAAAACAGAGTAGGGGAGTTAGTAGATTGGGAAATGGAGGTATTGCATAGATGGCAGGAATATTTTGAGGAACTTTTAAATGTCAATGAAGAAAGGGAGGCGGTAATTTCATGCATTGGCCAGAGAGGTATACCATCTTTTAGGAGCGAAGAAGAGCAGGATGTGAGTGGGGGGGAGATGCGTGAGGCATTACGTAGAATGAAAGGGAGTAAAACAGCTGGAACTGATGGGATTATGACAGAAATGTTAAAAGCAGGGGGGGGATATAGTGTTAGAGTGGGTGGTATTTTTGTTTAATAAATGTATGAAAGAGGGGAAGGTACCTAGGGATTGGCAGAGAGCATGAATAGTTCCCTTATATAAAGGGAAGGGGGACAAAAGAGATTGTAAAAAATATAGAGGAATTAGTTTACTGAGTATACCAGGAAAAGTGTACGGTAGGGTTATAATTGAAAGAATTAGAGGTAAGACAGAATGTAGAATTGCGGATGAGCAAGGAGGTTTCAGAGTGGGTAGGGGATGTGTAGATCAAGTGTTTACATTGAAGCATATATGTGAACAGTATTTAGATAAAGGTAGGGAAATTTTCATTGCATTTATGGATTTAGAAAAGGCATATGATAGAGTGGATAGAGAAGCAAAGTGGCAGATGTTGCAAGTACAGTGGACCCCCGCATAACGATTACCTCCGAATGTGACTAATTATGTAAGTGTATTTATGTAAGTGCGTTTGTACGTGTATGTTTGGGGGTCTGAAATGGACTAATCTACTTCACAATATTTCTTATGGGAACAAATTCGGTCAGTACTGGCACCTGAATATACTTCTGGAGTGAAAAAATATCGTTAACTGGGGGTCCACTGTATATGGAATAGGTAGTAAGTTACTAAATGCTGTAAAGAGTTTTTATGAGGATAGTGAGGCTCAGGTTAGGGTGTGTAGAAGAGAGGGAGACTACTTCCCAGTAAAAGTAGGTCTTAGACAGGGATGTGTAATGTCATCATGGTTGTTTAACATATTTATAGATGGGGTTTAAAAAAAGTAAATGCTAGGGTGTTCGGGAGAGGGGTGGGATTAAATTATGGGGAATCAAATACAAAATGGGAATTGACACAGTTACTTTCTGCTCATGATACTGTGCTTATGGGAGATTCTAAAGAAAATTTGCAAAGGTTAGTGGACGAGTTTGAGAGTGTGTGTAAAGGTAGAAAGTTGAAAGTGAACATAGAAAAGAGTAAGGTGATGAGGGTATCAAATGATTTAGATAAAGAAAAACTGGATATCAAATTGGAGAGGAGGAGTATGGAAGAAGTGAATGTTTTCAGATATCTGGGAGTTGACATGTCAACGGATGGATTTATGAAGGATGAGGTTAATCATAGAATTGATGATGGAAAAAAAGTGAGTGGTGCATTGAGGTATATGTGGAGACAAAAAATGTTATCTATGGAGGCAAAGAAGGGAATGTATGAAAGTATAGTGGTACCAACACTCTTATATGGGTGTGAAGCTTGGGTTGTAAATGCTGCAGCAAGGAGACATTTGGAGGCATTGGAGATGTCCTGCTAAGGGCAATGTGTGGTGTAAATATTATGCAGAAAATTCAGAGTGTGGAAATTAGGAGAAGGTGTGGAGTTAATAAAAGTATTAGTCAGAGACCTGAAGAGGGGTTGTTGAGGTGGTTTGGTCATTTAGAGAGAATGGGTCAAAGTAGAATGACATGGAGAGCGTGTAAATCTGTAGGGAAAGGAAGGCGGGGTAGGGGTCATCCTCGAAAAGGTTGGAGGGAGGGGGTAAAGTAGGTTTTGTTGGCGAGGGGCTTGGACTTCCAGCAAGCGTGCATGAGCATGTTAGATAGGAGTGAATGGAGATGAATGGTATTTGGGACCTGATGAGCTGTTGGAGTGTGAGCAGAGTAATATTTAGTGAAGGGATTCAGGGAAACCGGTTTTTATATAGCCGGACTTGAGTCCTGGAAATGGGAAGTACAATGCCTGCACTTTAAAGGAGGGGTTTGGGATATTGGCAGTTTGGAGGGATATGTTGTGTATCTTTATATGTATATGCTTCTAAACTGTTGTATTCTGAGCACCTCTGCAAAAACAGTGATTATGTGTGAGTGAGGTGGAAGTGTTGAATGATGAAAGTATTTTCTTTTTGGGGACTTTCTTTCTTTTTGGGTCACCCTACTTTGGTGGGAGACGGCCAATTTGTTAAAAAAAAAAAAAGTGTATTCTCCATGAGGAAGTGGGACAGAATTCTTCTGTAAGCCATGTGCGTTGCAAGAGGCGACTAAAATGCAAGGAGCAAGGGGCTAGTAACCCCTTTGCCTGTATATATTACTAAATGTAAAAGGAGAAACATTAGTTTTCCCTTTTGGGCCACCCTGCCTCAGTGGGATACAGCTGGTGCATTGAAAGAACAAAGTGTATGCATCAGTGCAAGTTTTGAGTTTTATTTTGTCTCATCCCAATTTCAGCATCTCACTTGGCCTATGGTAACCTGATTATTACATTCAGTGAGGAGACCTAAACCCATAGGGGTCATAAAGAGCATGGGGAATTGGAAGGCAATCAGGCTTAATCCAAGGAATGAAAAAACTGGTCCAATTTCTTGGATCAAGTGCTCCTGTCATTAGAGTACAATATCATCAGGTTCCCATCTTCTCCGGGGAGAAGATGGAAACCTGATGATATTGTACTGTAATGACCTCAGCCTTAACCTCACATTTTCCTGCATGTAAGGTCATGTAACCTGACTTTATAACTTCTTGTTTTTGTGCATATAGATTTTAATCTGTTGAAATATGCAGCACTCTTGTACTGTTTTATTGTCTTCTTGGCAGTTCACTTGATCCATTGTCTATTGTGTAATAAACCCTTGAGTGCCCTCGGAATAAACCTACTATCCCCAGGCACTGTATGACCCCCTGATGGGTTTAGTACATTAAATATAGTAGTTTTCAACTTCATTTTTAAACTCCAATTCTTACTACATATCAGTACAAAAAAAATCACTATATACAGTCATGGTACTTAAAAGATATGAAACACTCTTATGAACACAGTATTAACCAAAAAAAAGTGAATTAACCATCACCAAAATTATTTGTCTGGTAATTCGGACATCCTTTTAACACAGATAAACCCATACAGGTTCTGCACTTTTCAGAACAAAAGTAAATCCCATATACGAACACAGATAAACCCATACAGGTTCTGCACTTTTCAGAACAAAAGTAAATCCCATATACGGTGGTACCTTGAGTTTAGAACTTATTTCATTCCAGACGGCTGTTCAAGTGCTGTTACCGAACAAATTTTTTCCCATCAGGAATAATGTAAATTAGATTAATCTGTTTCAGACCCCCAAAAATACACTTACAAAATCACTTACAAAAATACACTTACATAATTGGTCACGTTGGGTGCAGTTCTAAACTCGAGGTTCCACTGTATTAAAATACTTACAGTAAAAGAGACCACCTGCAGCTCACAAGACTGCCATCCCCACAAGCCCCTTTGGGGCGGGGCAGATGGCAGACCAGAGAGGCCTAGCTTCTCCCTACGAGCCCCGTGAGGGTGGGGACTGTGGCTAGGCCTGGGGACAGTTGGTCCCAAAGATGAGGGGGTACTTGTACCTCCTCCCATGGGAGACTTAGGTCTCGAGATACTCCCCAGATAGGGAGCCAAGGCCGGGTCACCACTACTTGGAAAAGACCCGGGCCGGGAGAGTACCGGCGAATAAAAAAAAAATAAAGGAGACTAATGTGTACTCACTTATATGTATTCTCCTATGTGTGGTTGCAGGGGTTGAGTCTTAGCTAATGGCCCTGCCTCTCAACTTGCTTAGCCTCGTGGGCCCTATCATACTTATTCTTGAAACTATGTATTGAGTCTGCTTCTGCCACTTTGTCAAGATCATTCCACTACCATTTATACCAAAGAAATACTTTCTGACATCCCTGTGGCTCATCTGTCTTGAACTTCCACCTGTGTCCCTGAGTACCTGTTTCCCACCTCACAGCCTGTCCCCATCTGCCCTCATGCTCCTCTGAGTATGATGTCTTCCCTGGTCCTTCTGTCTTCCCCAGCTGTTGCTGGGGAAGTGGCCCAGAGTTGGGCTAACTGGGAGAAGTTGGAATTGCATCGACAGGAGCTCCACAAGTTTGGGTGCTCCCCTACCTCTTTGGCCTGTCATCCATTGCTCTTCTCCATGTTTGATGGGTTTTCATGTATACTCCCTCAGTTCTCTTTTTATCGCTGTCCTGTCCTTATCCAAATAAACATGATTGTATTGTGTAGTCTTCAGTCGTGCTTTTTGTCATAATATCCTTGCTATGCTGTATGACCCATGTAGGTTTAGAACATAATCTGATTGTATTATTATTATTGAATGGTCTCTTACATGTTAATTTGAATAGGTCATACTGGAATGTTTGGGTCACGATGAGTTGATTGGGGTTTGAACTTGGCAGATGACTAAGGCATTACAGATTACTATTAGGGTCTTCAGAGACTTTTCTTCATATAATAAACCTTTTTAATGGACTAATTGGGCAAAGAAGTAGGTGGTCAGTGATGACAACTGTAGTGGATAGAGAAAATATTGTTTTGCTGTGATTGTAACGATAATGAACAATTCTACGACCAAAGTCCATTGTATCCAAATCCATTAACCCAGTGGATTTTGTTACATATTTCCAAAATCCATCAGATGGAGGGTTTACTGTAACTTGATGTGATGCTCTAGAATACCCCAAGTGCTGTACAACTCTTACAAGTTCAACACGTCCCCATGAATATAATACTAAGATAACTTAATCATTACACTGTAATTAACCATTACAGTGTGATGGTTAATTTTCACGTCTTGCTAGCTATGCTCGGTCGGAGGTAGACATTTAAGAATTTCATGGTGACTATAGTTAAAGATTTTTAAATTTTAATCAACCAGGGAAAAATGTCCACTTGTGTTTATCTGCCATAGCTCATTCCTGAAATAAATCAATAAATCATAGTATATAATACATTGGATGAATGTATAATACAGTAAGTGTATAATTTATTAGCTGAGCATATAACCTATTAGTTAAATACATTACTACCTACAAATAAAAAAATATATAACATTTATATATATATGGCGCTCATAACGGAGATAAAACACCTCAATTACTGGGAGAGCTTGAGGTTCCTAAACCTGTATTCCCTGGAACGCAGGCGGGAGAGATACATGATTATATACACCTGGAAAATCCTAGAGGGACTAGTACCGAACTTGCACACGAAAATCACTCACTACGAAAGCAAAAGACTTGGCAGACGATGCAACATCCCCCCAATGAAAAGCAGGGGTGTCACTAACATGTTAAGAGACCATACAATAAGTGTCAGGGGCCCGAGACTGTTCAACTGCCTCCCAGCATACATAAGGGGGATTACCAATAGACCCCTGGCAGTCTTCAAGCTGGCACTGGACAAGCACCTAAAGTCAGTACCTGACCAGCCAGGCTGTGGCTCGTACGTTGGTTTGTGTGCAGCCAGCAGTAACAGCCTGTTAGGTAAGACACATATGCAACAGTTAGGTATCTTTATTATGAAACGTTTCGCCTACACAGTAGGCTTCTTCAGTCAAGTACAGAAAAGTTGATAGAAGCAGAAGATACTTGAAGACGATGTAATCAGTCCATCACCCTTAAAGTTTTGAGGTGATGGACTGATTACATCGTCTTCAAGTATCTTCTGCTTCTATCAACTTTTCTGTACTTGACTGAAGAAGCCTACTGTGTAGGCGAAACGTTTCATAATAAAGATACCTAACTGTTGCATATGTGTCTTACCTAACAACCTGTCGGTATTTTATACCATTTTAATGTTCAGTAACAGCCTGGTTGATCAGGCTCTAATCCACCAGGAGGCCTGGTCACAGACCGGGCCGCGGGGGCATTGATCCCCGGAACTTTCTCCAGGTAAACTCCAGGTAAACATGTACTGTATTTTTTTTCAACGAACTGGCTGTATCCCATCGAGGTAGGGTGACCCAAAAAAGAAGAAACACTTTGATCATCACTCACTCCATCACTGTCTTGCCTGAGGAGTGCTGACACTGCACTTAATATATATCTCCACCCCTCCTTCAGAGAGTAAGCACTGTACTTCCCACCTCCAGGCCTCAAGTCCAGCTAACCAGTTTCCCTGATTTCTTTTATAAATGTCACTTTGCTCACACTCCAACAGCATGTGAAGTCATAAAAAACATTTGCCTTTTCTGTCTCCCAGCTTATGCACGCTTGATGGAAGTCCAAGCCCCTCGCACAGAAAACCTCCTTTATTCCCTCCCTCCGACCTTTCCTAGGTCAACCCCTACCCTGCTTTCCTTCCACTACAGATTTATGTGCCCTCCAAGCCATTATATTTGTTCCATCCTCTCTAAATGTTGAAACCCTCAACAACCCCTCAGCCCTCTAGATAATACTTTTACAAACCCCACACCTCCACCTATCTCCAAGCTACAGATTCTCTGCATAATATTTATGCCACACACTGCCCTCAGACACCGGCCATCTTCAGCAAGGTAGGGTGGAGAGGAAAACTCATTCATCATCACTCATTCAATCCATCTTCCTAGAAGGATGCTCACAAGAGAAAGCAAGACTGAGGGACAAACAGGGGTACCAGAGAGTATACCTCGACCGCGACAGAACACAAGAAGAAAGGACTACACTGAAAGAGAGGGTACAGAGACGCAAGGAGGAACGAGAGGCAATGACGAAAATGAGCAGGACCCAGACACAGGAGGAAGGGCAAACACACCCCACAGAATCTCCCACCAAAAGACTCCAACCGCGACATTCCCAACGCAACTGAGCAACATATACTACAACCCACTCACTGTTCCCTCTGCCACCAACCCCCATATCAAAAACCTCACCCCAACAGCTGTCCCTTATGGGCATTCTGACCCCACCCCCATCATCACAAACCCCACCTACACCACAGCCCCATATAGGCCCCCACCAAGGCTCTCGCTCCCCCAACCCCAATATTCTTGCATGACCACAATGATAGAAAAGAAACTAAAAGTTTGGTACACAAACGCGGATGGAATAACGAATAAACATGAGGAGTGGAACGACTGATCAGTGAAAAATCCCCAGACATCATAGCAGTCACAGAAACAAAACTCGCTGAGACAATAACAGACACAATCTTCCCAATGGGATATCAGATCCTGAGGAAAGATAGAAGGAGTAGAGGGGGAGGAGGGGTTGCACTGCTCA
Source organism: Cherax quadricarinatus (assembly GCF_026875155.1). Taxonomy (NCBI): domain Eukaryota; kingdom Metazoa; phylum Arthropoda; class Malacostraca; order Decapoda; family Parastacidae; genus Cherax; species Cherax quadricarinatus. The sequence goes on along the minus strand of NC_069430.1, from coordinate 20,833,051 downwards.
TAAAACACCGATGGGGATTTGAGGAAATGGAAGGCATGGACATGATTTGAGAAAGAGACTACATTGTAGGTACAATTCAGTCCGGAGAACATAAAGTAGTCATTGGAGTGATGTATAACCCACCACAGAACTGCAGGAGGCCAAGAGAGGAGTACGAAGAAAACAACAGGGTGATGGTGGACACACTGGCTGAGGTGGCAAGAAGAGCTCACTCGAGCAGAGCAAAGTTACTGGTAATGGGCGATTTCAACCACAGGGAGATCGACTGGGAAAACCTGGAGCCACATGGGGGTCCCGAAACATGGAGAGCCAAGATGATGGATGTGGTACTTGAAAACCTCATGCATCAACATGTCAAGGACACAACCAGAGAGAGAGGGGAGGATGAGCCAGCAAGACTGGATCTTGTGTTCATCCTGAGCAGTTCAGACATTGAGGACATCACTTACAAGAGGCCCCTTGGAGCTAGCGATCACGTGGTTCTGAGTTATGATTATATAGTAGAGTTACAATTGGAGAAGGTAACAGGAACTGAAAGGGGACAGGCCAAACTATAAAAGGGGGAACTACACAGGTATGAGAAACTTCCTGCAGGAGGTTCAGTGGGACAGAGAAATGGTAGGAAAATCAGTAAACGAGATGATGGAATATGTGGCAACAAAGTGCAAGGAGGCAGAGGAAAGTTTTGTTCCCAAGGGAAACAGAAATAATAGGAAGACCAAAACGAGTCCTTGGTTTACCCGAAGGTGTAGGGAGGCAAAAACTAAGTGCAACAGAGAATGGAAAAGGTACAGGAGGCATAGGACCCAGGAAAACAAGGAGATTAGTAGAAGAGCCAGAAACGAGTATGCACAGATAAGGAGGAGGCCCAGCGACAGTATGAAAACGACATAGCATCGAAAGTCAAATCTGACCTGAAACTGCTGTATAGCCACATTAGGAGGAAGACAACAGTCAAGGACCAGGTGATAAGGCTGAGGAAAGAAGGTGGAGAACTCACAAGAAACGATCAGAGGTATGTGAGGAGCTCAACACGAGATTTAAGGAAGTATTTACAGTAGAGACAGGAAGGACTCTGGGGGGACAGACCAGATGGGGACACCAGCAAGGAATACACCAACAAGTGTTGGACGACATACATACAGATGAGGAGGAGGTGAAGAAACTGCTAAGGGACATCGATACCTCAAAGGCAATGGGACCGGACATCTCCCCGTGGGTCCTTAGAGAGGGAGCAGATATGTTGTGCGTGCCACTTACCACAATCTTCAACACGTCCCTGGAAACTGGGCAACTACCTGAGGTATGGAAGACAGCAAATGTAGTTCCCATTTTTAAAAAAGGAGACAGAAAAGAGGCACTAAACTATAGACCTGTGTCATTGACGTGTATAGTATGCAAAATTATGGAGAAGATTATCAGGAGGAGAGTGGTGGAGCACCTGGAACGGAACAAGAGTATAAATGCCAACCAGCACGGATTCACGGAAGGTAAATCCTGTGTCACAAACCTTCTGGAGTTTTATGATAAAATAACGGAAGTAAGACATGAGAGAGAGGGGTGGGTTGATTGCATCTTCTTGGACTGCAAGAAGGCCTTTGACACAGTTCCTCACAAGAGATTAGTGCAGAAGCTAGAGCATCAAGCGCATATAACAGGAAGGGCACTGCAATGGATCAGAGAATACCTGACAGGGTGGCAACAACGAGTCATGGTACGTAATGATGTATCACAGTGGGCACCTGTGATGAGCGGGGTCCCACAGGGGTCGGTCCTAGGACCAGTGCTATTTTTGGTATATGTGAATGACATGATGGAAGGGTTAGACTCAGAAGTGTCCCTGTTTGCAGATGATGTGAAGTTAATGAGGAGAATTAAATCTGATGAGGACCAGGCAGGACTTCAAAGAGACCTGGACAGACTGGACAACTGGTCCAGCAAATGGCTTCTCGAATTTAATCCTGCCAAATGCAAAGTCATGAAGATAGGGGAAGGGCACAGAAGACCAATGACAGAGTATAGGCTAGGTGGCCAAAGACTGCAAACCTCACTCAAGGAGAAAGATCTTGGGGTGAGTATAACACCGAGCATGTCTCCGGAAGCACACATCAATCAGATAACTGCTGCAGCATATGGGCGCCTGGCAAACCTGAGAACAGCATTCCGATACCTTAGTAAGGAATCGTTCAAGACACTGTACACCGTGTATGTCAGGCCCATACTGGAGTATGCAGCACCTGTTTGGAACCCGCACTTGATAAAGCACGTCAAGAAACTAGAGAAAGTACAAAGGTTTGCCACAAGGTTAGTTCCAGAGCTAAGGGGAATATCCTATGAAGAAAGATTAAGGGAAATCGGCCTGACGACACTGGAGGACAGGAGGGTCAGGGGAGACATGATAACGACATATAAAATATTGCGTGGAATAGACAAGGTGGACAAAGACAGGATGTTCCAGGGAGGGGACACAGAAACAAGAGGCCACAATTGGAAGTTGAAGACACAAATGAGTCAGAGAGATATTAGGAAGTATTTCTTCAGTCATAGAGTTGTAAGGCAGTGGAATAGCCTAGAAAATGACGTAGTGGAGGCAGGAACCATACACAGTTTTAAGACGAGGTTTGATAAAGCTCATGGAGCGGGGAGAGAGAGGGCCCAGTAGCAACCGGTGAAGAGGCGGGGCCAGGAGCTAAGACTCGACCCCTGAAACCACAAATAGGTGAGTACAAATAGGTGAGTACCCCTCCTTCAGAGTTCAGGCACTGTCCTTCCCACCTCTGAGAATCAAGTCTGGCTAACCAGTTTTCATAATTCCCTTCATAACTGTCATCTTGCTCACACTCCAACAGAACGTCAAGCCACAAAACCCATTCGTCTCCACTCCGATTTAACACATTCACATAAACAGAGACGAACTAAACTAATAATAAACATTTATCTCATGAACTTGATGCTGTCTGTTGTTTCACAAAAGTCAGATAAATCTGCAACTAACTGAATGGTGGTGAAAACTTCGTGTATATTTGTTCATCTACATATTTCCTATGCACCTGATCCCGCACTTCATCCCTGGCACATCGGAACAAAAAAATATAGTTATTGTTTGACCTCTCTCCCTCATGGCTTCACCTTTGACCTCTCCCAAGCCTGACCTTAGTGTGCTGGTTCACCTTACAAATCAGTGCATCAGTAGGCATCCTTTCAAAGATATGGTGCTATGTGCCCCAATCAGCTCTTCTAGCTTTGTACCATTCTCTCATTTATCCTTACCTCACCGAAGGTATTTGTGCATGGGGCTCAGCCACAGCAAATCACCTTAAGCTTGTAATAACCCAGCAAAAAAGCTGCAGTGCAACTGATTACTAACTCCTGCATTACACAACACACTTCACCACTTTTCAAGAGTCTTTAACTTGCTAAATATACAAAACATCCACACTTTTTATTGTGCCCACTACATACACAGAACACTGTACTCTAATGTAAACCATCCTCTCAAACTCCTCCTCGATAACTATAACGGAACACACGACAATAATACGAGACACAGATCACTCTTCGATATTCCCTGTGTTCATCTCTCCCTATGCAAAAATGCTATGCACGTAAAAGGCCCAAAGATCTGGAATTCATTGCTAGAAGAAACTAAAGGACCCTGTCTGCAATTCAGTTTAAGGCTCAAACAAGAAATCACCTCATTACCCAAAATTAACCAGACAAACCATACCTAATCACTACCAGTTTCTCAAAAGCGACTCATTGTGCTGGTGGTGCTCAACCGTTTACTACTTCGAAATTACGATGTCTGTTCTTTTCATTGTTTTAAATAGTAGTAGATTGCAATACAGTACATCATAATGTAAATTGTTCCACTGTAATACCAAATTTCATTGTTTTAAATAGTACTAAACTGTAATACATCACATTGTAAATTGTTTTAAATTGTTACATTGTAATACTGTAATCTTCATTAACTAATTCAATAGTGTAAAAATTCTCTACTAGACTTATCAAAACCATATAGCATCACCTGATGTAATATTCAGTTCTCCTGTACTCACTCTAACTCATCTAATGACCAAATGAACTATGCATTATTGCCTTACTATTCTTAAGTTAATCTTTAAGTTTGCCCAAAATGCTCAGCATACAGAGGGGCTCTTGGCATGTACACCCAACTATTATATTCATCTGTACAACCATGTAATTTGTCAAAATAAAAAATTTAAATCTAAATCTAGAAAGTCTAATCTGGACAAAACATCACAATAAATATTTCTCTGCAAAATATAGTCTAACACTATTGTTTATTTAGTGATTGTTATTAGTTCAGAAGTTTTCTGTGAAGACTGACATTCTAATAAGCATTTGTTAATTACCATAATCCAAAATATTTAGTGATGTATAAACTGCACAGAAGAGTAAACTAGCTCTTTATATCTGATTATGAACCCAGTTGTTGATCTGTTTTCTCTTTCTCATGACTGTGGAAAATGGCAGATCAGTCTTGCTAACCTGTATTTCTTAAAAGATATTCAGACATTTTTTTTCAACTCAGAAGGCCTAGTCTCACACTGGGCCTCCAGAGCAATGATTCCGGAACCATCCAGAAATGTAACCAACCTGTAATTGACATCTGGAAACCAATATCAGTGCCACCATTAGCTGTAGATGTGAAGACGAACTGACTGGTCAGAGGAATGCTGTAGTAGTTAAACAGAGTCCAGCTTCTTCCTCCAATATTACCGCACAGCTTTTCACTGTAGGAATAACACAACAGGAAGTAGTAGAGTTAGATTTTAGTATAACCACTGTGAATAATGAGTTAATTAACAGAAACCTCTTGAAACTTAAATGGAATCATAGCTATATTTTTTGTAATGTGTGTTTTAGTAGTAATGCCCAAAAACTTTAATTTTAAGCTGGTATTGTATTTTACGAACAATCCGCACTTGGAAAAGGAACCTTATTATCACGTTTCGGACCATCCTATCACTGTCAAGTCAAAAGTTAGGCAAGAAAAAGTAGACGACATAAGACACTACGAGATGGCTGGGAGGAGAAAGATGGTGGTAAAAGCAGAGGCAGTACTAGTAGTAGTAGTAGTAATTCGTGAATTGTTCCAGCCATGACACTGACTTGATTCTTTAAGCTAGTATATTATTTCTTATATGATAAATGGAATACATATTCTGGCTGCAGTTAAAGCTTAACAGATATGGCAGACATGTACTCCACTGGTACATGCATACACATGTGTACTCTACATGTATGTCATCTAATCAAGAATGATCAGAAGTTGGAAAAGATGTATAGTATTGTAAACAGGCTAGTCCCAACACAGTCACTAGATGAGCTGAACCTGGCGATTTTTAAAGAGAGGAGTACTAGTGAAGACAAGATGTAGATTGACAAGACACGTAAAAGAACTGATGGGGACAATAGAAAAAAAAATCACAGTGTGATTCATTATTTTTTTTACTATGTGGAGTGTGTAGACAGCCTGTACTGTCAGAACACACAGCCTAGCCGTCTGCTCTGACTAGTTCATATTTCGCGGCATTTAGGTGCTGCCCTCTGTAGGCTCACCCAGGTCAGTGGGAGGCTGAGCCCATTCGCTCTCACTCCTAGGCCGACCCACTTGATAGACACAAGTGCACCCCCTCCACGGACTGGCTTGCGGTCACTCCCTCACACTGCCCGTTGTGTACTCACTCCTTTCCAATTAAAGCCAAACTAGTCCACGGCCGTATCATTGCTACCTACGCTACCTTCATCGGCACTAACCGCTGTTCAGCAGCAAGAACAGCAATAACAAGTGGTAATACACAAATAATCCACACATAGGAGAGAGGAGCTAAAGGTCTTGGTCATATGACCAAAAGACTAGCGTCTTGTTTCTGGATGAATCTAACAACCATCTCCACCACCACCAAGGAACAAACTTCAAAATGCAAGGATCAAAAGCAAGGAAATATAAATTAAAGGGTGCTACTTTAGCATGCTGTCTAGCAGCTTATTTACACTTTAGCATGCGGTCTACCAGCACTTTTACACTTAACCTAACTGGGTAAGGTTAGGTAGACCGCACATTAAATGTCAGTTCTCAGCGTTGACTACGAATACTGCGGCAGACAGCATGGTAAAGTAGCACCAATTCAAGTTAAAAACGCAAATGAGTCACAGGAATGTTAGACAGTCCTTTAATTCAGCCTAATGACAGTAGGAAAGTGAAACGAACTAAATATAATAGTAAGGAACGTGCCACACATGATTTAAAATGGTTATGATAAAGGCCAAAAGGCTAAACTCTTGCAGTACAAACCTAAGAGAAGGGGTCATGACTGCTACGGGTTTAGCATTTAACCAGAAATATAGTAAGAGACGGGGCTAAGAGCCAAAATTTGGCTCCCTTCCCCCAGTTCCCCCAAGGGAAGTTTCTTGGTGCTGGTGAGGGGCTCATGATCTAAGAAATTGGACCTGTGTTCCAATTCCTTTAATCGAGCATCAATACCTTCCATTACCCTAGGCGTTGTATGACCCCTACGGGTTTAGACCTCCCCCTATAAATACAATATACTACATCCCTGTAAATACAAATTGGCGAGTATCCTAGATTAAAATACCAGCAAAAACAAATTAATGAATAACGAAAAATCCCTCGAAGAATAAAGAGGATTATAATGATCACAAGTACTCCAATGAACCAGCTAACAGTGAAGTCAAAAGGTAATTCAAACGAAGATTACAGTAATGTATGGTTTTGGTTTAATATGTATACCCACTGCCAGGACGTATGTACAATTATAAACAATAAACAGAGACCAGTTAAAACTTATTAGTGAATAGAGTTTGGGATAAGTATGAGAACACTCACCCCTACAGCTATAGCACACTCGTACAGAAAGACAGTTCTAGTATAGTGTTAGCCAGCCTAAGGCAGGTGAAGGTCTACACATCTGGGATGTTCCTACATCTAAGGTAACCTCACCCAGGCCATCCACAGACTGAAAACATCAGACAGTCCCATGCCAAGGTGCTACACACATCCTGGCCGTGCCTAAGGCTGGCTAAGATGACATGCGGGAAAGTGGTTGCGTGATATGTCTAATACCAGACAAATGTCTCTAAACAGAAAGCTAGAGCAAGTTGCAACTGTCAGAAACACCCTACAATTGCACTCGGCACAATCTACAGACATCATGAAGAATGACAGGAAAACCTGTGAGAAACCTTTTGAGAAATTTCAATTACTCAGATATGGTAAACATGAGGAAATTAAATCTTCATCAGAGTACAAAACAAATTCTGGTCACAAAATAGAGCGAAACACCAACGTCAAAGACCTGGGAGCGATTATGTCGGAGGATCTCACCTTCAAGGACCATAACATTGTATCAATCGCATCTGCTAGAAAAATGACAGGATGGATAATGAGAACCTTCAAAACTAGGGAGGCCAAGCCCATGATGACACTCTTCAGGTCACTTGTTCTATCTAGGCTGGAATATTGCTGCACTCTAACAGCACCTTTCAAGGCAGGTGAAATTGCCGACCTAGAAAATGTACAGAGAACTTTCACGGCGCGCATAACGGAGATAAAACACCTCAATTACTGGGAGCGCTTGAGGTTTCTAAACCTGTATTCCCTGGAACGCAGGAGGGAGAGATACATGATTATATACACCTGGAAAATCCTAGAGGGACTAGTACCGAACTTGCACACGAAAATCACTCACTACGAAAGCAAAAGACTTGGCAGACGATGCACCATCCCCCAATGAAAAACAGGGGTGTCACTAGCACGTTAAGAGACCATACAATAAGTGTCAGGGGCCCGAGACTGTTCAACTGCCTCCCAGCACACATAAGGGGGATTACCAACAGACCCCTGGCAGTCTTCAAGCTGGCACTGGACAAGCACCTAAAGTCAGTTCCTGATCAGCCGGGCTGTGGCTCGTACGTTGGTTTGCGTGCAGCCAGCAGCAACAGCCTGGTTGATCAGGCGCTGATCCACCAGGAGGCCTGGTCACAGACCGGGCCGCGGGGGCATTGACCCCCGAAACTCTCTCCAGGTAAACTCCAGGTATTATTCAGAATCATAAAAGCATAATTTAACTCAAGGTGTTAAACTATATAGCTGTGACAGAAGAAGTGGGAAAGCACTTTGAAGAATTAGGCACATCAAAGGAAATGGAACCACAGAAGTAGCCGAGGTACTGCGTATGCCACAAACCAGGATCTACATGTCACAGGATACATAAGATTTGCTAAATGTTGTACTAAATTTCCAAAAAATTAAACACAAGAGGCTCTATACTACAGGCCACTATCACTAACATCTATATCATGCAAAAAGTATTTAAGAAAATAATAAGTAAGCTAATAAATCACCTGGAAAGCAAGTGTTAACCAAAAAAAAAAAAAAAAAAAAAAACTGTCTCCAGAGAAGGAAGATCTTGCTCATATCTTCGAGTTACGCAAATCTAATGAGAAAAATGAGGAGAGGTGAGGACTGCAAGATGCTACAGGAAGACCTGAGAAAGCTACTTGAATGGTTAAACATTTGACTAGTGGATATCAATCCCAGCATACTTAGGATGGTGAGCACGTGAATAGACGGTAGGAGGACAGAGGGAGCACATCACACGAGAGGAAGACACATCAGACCTGGAGGTAGGTACCAACTCTCTCGTCTAAGAAACACAACAAAATATCTGTCACAACTTGAACGCTGGCATATAAAAAAAAAACTTCAGAACTCTGAAGGAGGCAGAAAACTGTATACATACATAAGAACAGTACTGAAGTTTGCGATCCCAACATGAGCCCCCCATCCCCTCAAGCCTACAAAAAAAATTAAGGTGGTTTAAAAATTTGCCACAAGTCAGTCCCAGAACTAGAGGAACTGGTATATGGAGATAGGTTAATAGTTAAATATCATCACATAGGAGCTGTAAATCAACCCCTACAACCAGAAATAAGCGAGTACATACACACTCACACACACACACACAATTAGGTGAGTACGCACACCTGGAGCTACATGGGGGTCCCGAAACTTGGAGAGCCAAAATGATGGATGTAATACTGTAAAACCTTATGCACAAACATGTTAGGGACACTACCAGAGTGAGAGAGGGGAGGCTGAACCAGCAAGACCGGACCTTGTGTTCACCCTGAGTAGTTCAGACATTGAGGACATCACATATGAAAGGCCCCTTGGACCTAGTGATTATGCAGTTCTGAGCTTTGAATACATAGTTGCAAGTGGAGAGGGTAACAGGAGTAGAAAGGGACAAGCCAAACTTTAAAAGGGGGGACTACACAATTATGAGGAACTTCCTACAGGAGGTTCAGTGGGAAAGAAAATTGGTAGGAAAGTCAGTAAACGGAATGATGGACTACGTAACAACAAGATGCAAGGACAACAGAAATCATGGGAAGACCAGAATAAGTCCTTGGTTTACCTGAAGGTGTAGGGAGGCAAAAACTAAGTGCACTAGAGAATGGAAAAAGTACAGAAGGCATAGGACCCAGGAAAATAGAGAGATTAGTCGAAGAACCAGAAACGAGTATGCACAGACGAGGGAGGCCCAGCGACAGTACGAAAACAACATAGCATCGAAAGTCAAGTCTAACCCGAAACTGTTTTATAGCCACATTAGGAGGAAGACAACTATTACTACCCAGGGATAATAAGGCCTGTTATCCTGGGTGTAAAGGGGAACAAGGAGCAGAACAAACACAGCTGAATGACTTTGAAATATATTTTCCTTCACCAAGAGCAATGTGGATATTTACACATGTGTACACAATATACAGTTGGAAATGTATGTGTACAATACGGTTAAGGCAAGGCCAAGACACAGCCTGGAGACAGAATGGACAACGATGCTCAACCAGCTCTAGTATGGAAATGACAAGGGTAGAGGTTGAACCTGGGGTACTGATCGAACGATGAGGCCCCATCGTTCGACCCTAGTACTGGTTCACTGGATGGCGAGATAGCCTTTCAATGAGGGTATGTACATGCGCCGAATAATGGCTATGTACTCTTTGCATGCCACAACAGTCAAGGACCAGGTAATTAGGCTGAGGAAAGAAGGTGGGGAGCTCACAAGAAACGACCAAGAGGTATATGAGGAGTTCAACATGAGATATAAGGAAATATTTACAATGGAGACAGAAAAGACACTGAGAAGACAAAACAGAGGGGTACACCAACAAGGGATATGCCAACAAGTGTTGGATGAAATACACACAACTGAGGAGGAGGTGAAGAAGCTGCTGTGTGAACTTGATACCTCAAAGGCAGTGGGACCTTAGAGAGGGAGCAGAGACGCTGTGTGTGCCATTAACCACAATTTTCAACACATCCCTTGAAACTGGGCAACTACCTGGGGTATGGAAGACGGCAAATTTAGTCCCCATCTTTAAAAAGGAGGCAGAAACGAGGCACTAAACTATAGCCCAGTGTCACTGACGTGTATAGTATGCAGAGTCATGGACAAGATTATCAGGAGGAGAGTGGTGGAGCACCTGGAATGGAACAAGATTGTAAACGCCAACTAGCACAGATTCATGGAAGGCAAATCCTGTGTCACAAACCTACTGGATTTTATGACAAGGTAACAGAAGTAAGACTAGAGAGATAAATGGGTTGATTGCATTTTCTTGGACTGCAAGAAGGCCTTCGACACAGTTCGTCACAAGATCCTCACAGTTCCTCACAAGAGAAGCTAGAGGATCAGGCACATATAACTGGAAGGGCAATGCAATGGATCAGAGAATACCTGACATGGAGGCAACAGTGAGTCATGGTATGTGATGAGGTATCACAATGGGCGCCTGTGACGAGCGGGGTCCCACAGGGGTCAGTCCTAGGACCAGTGCTATTTATGGCATATGTGAATGACATGATGGAAGGGGTAGACTCAGGAGTGTCCCTGTTTGCAGATGATGTGAAGTTAATGAGGAAATTTAAATCAGATGAGGATCAGGCAGGACTACAAAGAGACCTGGACAGGCTAGATGCGTGGTCCAGCAACTGGCTCTTAGAATTTAACCCCGCCAAATGCAAAATCATGAAGATCGGGGAAGGGCAAAGAAGATCACAGACAGAGTATAGGCTAGGTGGCCAAAGACTGCAAACCTCACTCAAGGAGAAAGATCTTGGGGTGAGCATAATACCGAGCACGTCTCCGGAAGCATACATTAACCAGATAACTGCTGCAGCGTATGGGCGCCTGGCAAACTTGAGAATAGTGTTCCGATACCTTAGTAAGGAATCGTTCAAGACACTGTACACTGTATACGTCAGGCCTATACTGGAGTATGCAGCACCAGTTTGGAACCCACACCTGGTCAAGCACGTCAAGAAATTAGAGAAAGTGCAAAGATTTGCGACAAGACTAGTTCCAGAGCTCAGGGAAATGTCCTACAAAGAAAGGTTAAGGGAAAACGGCCTGATGACACTGGAGGACAGGAGGGCTAGGGAAGACATGATAACGACATACAAAATACTGCGAGGAATAGATAAGGTGGACATAAGATGTTCCAGAGATGGGACACAGAAACAAGGGGACACAATTGGAAGTTGAAGACTCAGATGAGTCAAAGGAGTGTTAGGAAGTATTTTTTAAGTCATAGAGTTGTCAGGAAGTGGAATAGTCTGGCAAGTGATGTTGTGGAGGCAGGAACCATACACAATTTTAAGAAGAGGTATGATAAAGCTTATGGAGCAGGGAGAGAGAGGACTCAGTAGCGGTCAGTGAAGAGGCGGGGCCAGGAGCTGAGTCCCGACCCCTGCAACCACAAATAGGTGAGTACCAGCTGTGAATCGACCCCTGCTGGTTGCTTATACACTTTCCTACAACCAGTCTGCCAGATTACTATTATCATCATTACTGTCATCACGAGGAAGCGCTAAACTTGTAAAGGGTCAAACATCACCAGCGAACTGGGAAGCATAAACCTGTCACCGGCACCAAGTCAGAGCACAAAGTGTGGAATCAAGTTAAAGAGCTTACTTTATGTCCTTGACAAGTCTGTCTCCTGTACAGCCTGGAGTGAGGAAGATCCTGCCGGGGCCCACCACGCTCACCACAGCGAACACCATCTCCAGCAGAGACGGTACCTGCACCGTCAGATGGGTTAGTTAATGAGGACGGGGGGAGGTTTGAATCTTATCGACTACACTAGGGTCATTAAGGCTGTACGTATGCAGGCAGGAATAACAGGAAAAGCATTGCAATAGATCAAGGAATACCTGATCGGAAGGAAACAGTGATGGTGAAAGAATATTATTACCCCTAAAATAGGGATAAAATTCTCAGCATATATACGGTGAGAGAAATGCAACTCTCAGTGTATACTATATATCCTGCATTGAGAGGGACAAAGTTGCATATGTTACTTATTCTATGTAATATATTCAGTAATTAATATTAACTCTTCATGTAGTCTGTAATGTATTCTAAATTATTTCTGAGTAATATATTCTTGTTTGTACAAGTATGTGACATATTTCGCAATCTATTATACACTGTCAGTTGTATACGTTACCATGGAAGGTGCACTGGTTATCCTGTTGGGTTTGTGTTGGTATGAGATACCGATACAGTGGTAGGGAAAACGTGCAGTTACGTGGTACCTTTATTCTAAGACGTTTCGCCCGCACAGGGTAGTAAAAGATAGGCTTTATCAGAGCAGTGAGAGATATATCTAATAAATTGTAAGTGTACTCACCTATCTTTGGCTGCAGGGGTCGAGTCCTAGCTCCTGGCCCCGCCTCTTCACCGGTTGCTACTGTGTGTGTGTGTGTGTGTGTGTGTGTGTGTGTGTTCTCCATTATATTATCTCCATGAAAGACACAATAATTTAGGAGGAGAACGGCTTAAGAAGGAGACTTCATTCGGCTTATTAACCCCGAAGGATTAGTAATCCAGGATAACCCACTAAAGCCAATCATTGTGGCTTATTTCCAGTCAACTAATTCCCAGGTGTCTATATACTGGTAGTTAATAAGTGGGGGTCGACCCCATGTCTTCTAGGATGTGAGCCTCCGGGTGCGCTAGCCTGCACTACCACGTACCAGGTATGTGAGCCTCCGGGTGCGCTAGCCTGCACTACCACGTACCAGGTATGTGAGCCTCCGGGTGCGCTAGCCTGCACTACCACGTACCAGGTATGTGAGCCTCCGGGTGCGCTAGCCTGCACTACCACGTACCAGGTATGTGAGCCTCCGGGTGCGCTAGCCTGCACTACCACGTACCAGGTATGTGAGCCTCCGGGTGCGCTAGCCTGCACTACCACGTACCAGGTATGGGACAAATGGTTTATAAAACCGACAAGATGATAAATAAGACACTTGTGCAACTTTTGGATGTATCTGGCTGGAGAAAATTTTCCAGAATAAAGATACCCAAAATTTACACACGAGTCTCATTGATCAACTACTAGCTATCATGGAAGCTGCATTATCTGCGTGAATGACACGATCTTAAGGACAGAATAGAGTTGGTGAATACTATGTGGGTTCCTCTTTGCATCAAATTTATATTTGTCATCATCTGCATCTTGTAGATAGCAGTGGGAGATTACTTAGACATTCCCTCCACCTCTTACATAGAAGTCACTTACAGTTACTACACCTTCACTTACCGTCACAGTGAGGGTACAGGTGATGCCCTTTGGGTACTGGGTGGGATAGCCCGGGGTGCTCCAGTAACTCTGGGAGCCACTGGACACCAACACAGCCATGTTGCAGTCTGCAGAAGAAGCAACACCTCTTAATATCTTAGTGTCTCTCTCTGGGTGACATGAACCGGCAAATGAAACCCGCATATCCAGAGGCACAACAAGCAATTCCTTTGGTTCGTAAAGCATTGTAATCCCTTGTAAATCCGGTACCTACGTAGTAACATCAGGCAATCGAAGACATAGGACCATAGCAACTACGCACCATTGCAAAGGCTTAAAAACCATTCAGTGGAAATCTATACAAATATAAAATATTGATAGTTGGATTTATATAGTGAAATATTAATCATCTATTTTGATGTTTTCAATCGGCCCCTGCCCCCCCCCCCCAAAAAAAAAAAAAAAAAAAGGTTATTCCACTATTTTAGGAAGCTCAGGAAATACACACAATAACGTATGGACATACTTGCGCTGAAATTAGCAACAGTAGTTGTGGCAGGTGTGGTAGATGTAGCGGTGGTGGGTGTGGTTGTAGTAGTTCTGGTAGTGGTGGTGGGTGTGGTTGTGGTAGTGGTGATGGGTGTGAGTCTGGTTGTAGTAGTTCTGGTAATGGTGATGGGTGTGGTTGTAGTAGATGTAGTGGTTTTTGTCGTTGTGGTAGATTTACTGGTGGTAGTTTTAACTGAAGATTTAGAGGTAGTTTTGGTACTAGAGACAGTAGTTTTTACATTAGTAGTTCTCTGAGTCGGAATGGTTGTACTGGTGGCTGCAGCGGACGTTACAGGTGATGTGGTTGTAGTTAGTGGAGTTCTTGTGGTTGGTGTGGTTGTAGTACCAGACATTTTTGTAGTTAAAGTTGTAGTGGTGACTGGTGAGGATGTAGTATGTGTAGCGGTGATGGTGGTTGAGGTAGGTGTAGTGGGGGTGGGCGTGGTTATGGTAGACGTAGAGGTGGAGAGTATGGTAAGTTTTGGTGGTGGTAGTGCTTGTAGTTCTGGAAGATGTAGAAGTGATGGTAGTAAAGTGTGGTTGAGAAAGGTGTAATGGAGGTAGTGAGTATGGTTGTGGTGGATGTAATGGTGGTGGTGGGTATGGTTGTGGTAGATGCAGTCGTGGTGGTGAGTGTGGTTGTGGTAGATGTAGTGGTGGTAGAGGAAGTGGGTTTTGGTAATTGTAGTGGCGGTGGGTGTGGTTTGTGGTAGATGTAATGGTGGTGGTGGATGTGGTTGTGGAGATGTAGTGGTAGTGGTGGGTGACGTTGTGGTAGTTGTAGTGGGGGTGGCTGTAGTTGTGGTAGGAGTAGTGGTGGTAGTGGGTTTTGGTTGTGGTAGCTGTAGTGGTGGTGGGTGTGGTTTTTGGTAGGAGTAGTGGTGGTAGTGGGTGTGGTTGTGGTAGCATTAGTGGTGGTAGTGGGGGTGGTAGGTGTAGTGGTTATGCTAGGTGGGGTTTTGTTACGTGCAACGGTAGTGGTGCTTGTGGTTATGGTAAGTGTAGTGTGGTGAATGTGCTTGTCAATGTGGATATCGTAGGTGTTGTGGTGGGTGTGGTTCTGGAAGTAGTAGTGGTGGGTGGGGGTAGGTGTCGTGGGAGTGGGTGTGACTGAAGTAGATGTAGTGGTGGTAGAGGGTTTTAGTAAAATGTTGTGGTGGTAGAAGGTATGGTAGATGTAGTGGTGGGAGAGGGTGTGGTAGATGTAGTGGTGGTAGAGGCTGTGGTAGATGTAGCGGTAGAGGTGGTGTGGGAGATGTAGGTAGTGGTAGAGGGTGTTGTAGATGTAGTGGTGGTAGAAAGTGTGGTAGATGTTGTGGTGATAGAAGGTGTGGTAGATGTAGTGGTGGTAGGGGGTGTGGTAGATGTAGGGGTGGTAGAAGGTGTGGTAGATGTAGTGGTGGTAGAGGCTGTGGTAGATGTAGTGGTAGAGGTGTGATAGATGTAGTAGTGGAAAGGGGGTGTGGTAGATGTAGTGGAAAGGGTAAGGGGTGTGGTAGATGTGGTGGTAGAAGGGGGGTAGATGTAGTGTGGTAGAGGGTGTGGTAGATTGTGGTGGTAGAGAGTGTGGTAGATGTAGGGGTATTAGAGGGTGTGTAGATGTGGTAATGGAAAGGGGGTTGTGGTAGATGTAGTGGTGGCAATGGTAATGGTTAAGATGTAGGGTTTGGGCTTGGTTGTGGTAGAGTAATGGTGGTGGTGGGTGTGGTTATGGTTGAATAGTGGTGGTTGATGGGTGTGGTTGTGGTAGTTGTGGTGGTGGGTGTGGTTGCGGTAGATGTGTGGTGATGGTGGGCCTGGTTGTGGTAGATGTAGCGGTGGTAGTGGTTTTGTGGTTGGGGGTAGATGTATGGTGATAGTGGGTGTGGTTGTGGTAGATGTAGTGGTGGAAATGAGTGTGGTTGTGGTAGTGAGTGTGGTTGTGGTAGGGGGTGTGGTTGTGGTAGATGTTGTGGTGGTGATGGGGGTGTGGTTGTAGAAGATGTAATGGTGATAGGGAGCGTGCTTGTGGTAGATGTAGAGGTGATGGTGGGGGTGGTTTTTAGATGTAGTGGTGGTGGTGGTGAGTGTAGTTGTAGATGTAGTGGTGTTTAGTGGGTGGGGTTTTGTGGTAGATGTAGTGGGGGTAGTTATGTGGTTGTAAAAGATGAAATGGTAATAGGGGGCGTGCTTGTGGAAGAAGTAGAGGTGATGACTGGTGTGGTTGTAGATGAGTGGTAGTGGTGTGCGGGGTTTGAGGTAGATGTAGTGGGGGAGGCAGGGTGTAGTAGTAGATGTAGTGGTGGTGGTGGTGGTAGGTGTAGTTTTAGATGTAGTGGTGTGTGCAGTTGTGGTAGATGTAATGGTTGTTGTGGTTGTGGTAGATGTAGTGGTGATGGTGATGGTAGATATAGTAGTGGTGAGTATGGTTGTAATTGTGGTGGAGGTGGGCTTTGCAGTAGACGTAGTGGTGATGGCGGGTGTGGTTGTAGTAGATGTAGTGGTGGTGGTGGTGGGTGTAGATGTAGTAGTGGTAGTGAGTGTGGTTGTGGTATATGTAGTGGTGGTGGGTGGGGTTGTGGTAGTTGTAGTGGTGGTGAGTGAGGTTTTAAATGTAGTGGAAGGGGGTGTTTACAGTAGATGTGGTGATGATGGCGGGTGTGGTTGTAGTAGATGTAGTGGTGGTGGTTGTGGGTGTAGTTGTAGTGGTGGTAGTGGGTGTGGTTGTGGTAGATGTAGTGGTGGTAGTGGGTGTGGTTGTATAAGATGCAAATGGTGATAGCGGGCGTGCTTGTGGTCGATTGTAGAGATAATGGTGGGTATTGTTGTAGATGTACTGGTGGTGGTGGGTGGGTTGTGGGAGATGTAGTGGTGGGGGTGGAGGTGGTTGGAATAGAGGTGACAGTGGTAGATATGATTGTGGTTGTTATGGTTATAGTGGTTGTTATGGTTACGGCTGTTGTGGTTGTGGTTGGTGACGTTGTGGTAGTTGTTGTGGTTTCAGTAGTTATAGAAGAGATGGGTAGTGTGGTTTTGGCAGTTGTATGGGTTGGATGGTTATGGTTGTGGTAGGTATAGTGGTGCTGGGTGTGGTTGTGGTAGTTGTAGTGGTGGTAGATGTGATTGTGGTACTTGTAGTGGTGGTACTGAAGAGTGTCGTTGTGGTAGGTGTAGTGGTGGTGAATGTGCTTGTGAACGTGGATGTCGTAGGTGTTGTGGAGTGGTGAGGATGTGTAGTAGAGGTTGGTATTAGTGGTGGTAGTGGGTGTGGTAGATGTAGTGGCGATGGTGGGTGCGGTTGTGGTATATGTAGTGGTGATGGTGAGTGGGGTAGTGGTAGAAGTAGTGGTGGTGGTGGGTGTGGTTGTGGCAGATGTAGTGGTGGTAGAGGGAGTGGTTGTGGTAATTGCGGTGGTAGTGGGTGTGGTTGTGGTAAATGTAGTGGTGGTGGTTGTGGGTGTGGTAGGAGTAGTGGTGGTATGGTGGTGGTAGGTGTAGTGGTTATGCTAGGGGGTTGTGTTACGTGCAACCGTAGTGGTGCTTGTGTTTATGATAAGTGTAGTGGTGGTGAATGTGCTTGTCAATGTGGATGTCGAATGTGTTGTGGTGGGTGTGGTTGTGGAAGTAGTAGTGGTGGGTGTGGTAGGTGTCGTGGTAGTGGGTGTGACTGAAGTAGATGTAGTGGTGGCGGTGGGTGTAGTAGACGTAGTGGTGGTGGTGGGTGTGATAGAAGTAGTAGTGGTAAGGGTGTGGTAGATGTAGTGGTGGTTGTGGTTGTGTAGATGTAGTGGTGTTGTGGGTGTGGTAGATGTAGTAGTGGTAGAGAGGTGTGGTAGATGTAGCGGTAGAGGGTGTGGTAGATTTAGTAGTGGTAGAGGGTGTGGTAGATGTAGTGGTGGTAGAGGGTGTGGCAGATGTAGTGGTGGTAGAAGGTGTGGTCGATGTAGTAATGGTAGAGGGTGTGGTAGATGTAGTGATGGCAGTGGGTATGGTAGATGTAGTTGTGGGCTTGGTTGTGGAAGATGTAATGGTGGTGGTGGGTGTGGTTATGGTTGATATAGTGGTGGTGATGGGTGTGGTTGTAGTAGATGTGGTGGTGATTGTGGGTCTGGTTGTGGTAGATGTAGCGGTGGTAGTGGGTGTGGTTGGGGTAGATGTAGTGGTGGTAGTGGGTGTGGTTGTGGTAGATGTAGTGGTGACAGTGGGTGTGGTTGTGGTAGATGTAGTGGTGGAAGTGGGTGTGGTTGGGGTAGATGTTGTGGTGGTGGTTGTAGAAGATGTAATGGTGATAGGGGGCGTCCTTGTGGTAGATGTAGAGGTGATGGTGGGTATGGTTGTAGATGTAGTGGTGGAGGTGGGTGGGGTTGTGGTAGATGTAGTGTGTGGGTGAGGTTGTGGTAGATGTAGTGGTGGAGAGTGTGGTTGTAAATGTAGTGAAGGTGGGTATTGCAGTATATGTAGTGGTGATAACGGGAGTGGTTGTAGAAGATGTAATGGTGATAGGGAGCGTGCTTGTGGTAGATGTAGAGGTGATAGTGGGTGTGGTTGTAGATGTAGTTGTGGTGGTGTGTGGGGTTGTGGTAGATATAGTGGTGGTGGGTGGAGTTGCCGTAGATGTAGTGGTGGTGGGTGGGGTTGTGGTAGATGTGGTGGCGATTGTGGTTGTAAATGTAGTGGTGATAACGGGTGTGGTTGTGGAAGATGTAATGGTGATAGAAAGCGTGCTTGTGGTAGATGTAGAGGTGATGGTGGGGATGGTTGTAGATGTAGTGGTGGTGGTGGGTGGGGTTGAGGTAGATGTAGTGCTGATGGTGGGTGTGGTTGCAGAAGTTGTGGTGGTGGTGGGTGTAGTTGTAGATGTAGTGGGGGTAGTGGATGTGGTTGTGGGAAATGTAGTGGTGGTGAGTGTGATTGTAAATGTAGTGGAGGTGGGTGTTTTAGTAGATGTAGGGGTCACAGTGGGTGTGGTTGTAGTAGATGTAGTGGTGGTAGTTGGTGTGGTTGTAGAAGATGTAATTGTAATAGGGGGCGTGCTTGTGGTAGAAGTAGAGGTGATGGGTTGTGTGGTTGTGGATGTAGTGGCGTGTGGAGTTGAGTAGATGTAGTGGTGATGGCGGGTGTAGTAGTAGATGTAGTGGTGGTGGGTGTAGTTGTAGATGTAGTGGTGGTAATGGGTGTGGTTGTGGCATATGTAGTGGTGGTGGGTGGGGTTGTGGTAGTTGTAGGGGTGGGTGGGGTAGTGGTAGATGTAGTGGTGATAGTGGGTGTGGTTGTCGAAGATGTAATGGTGATAGCGGGCGTGCTAGTTGTCGATGTAGAGGTAATGGTAGGTGTTGTTGTAGATGTACTGGTGGTCGTGGGTGGGGTTGAGGTAGATGTAGTGGTGATGGGGAGTGTAGTAGTAAATGTAGTGATGGTGGTGGTGGGTGTAGTTGTAGATGTAGTGGTGTGTAGGGTTGGAGTAGATGCAAATGTGGTTGTGGTAGATGTAGTGATGGTGGTGGGTATGGTTGTGGTAGATGTATTAGTGATGGTGGGTGTGGTTGTGGGAGATGTAGTGGTGGGGGTAGAGGTGGTTGGTATAGAGTTGACAGTGGTAGATGTGATTGTGGTAGTTACAGTGGTTGTTATGGTTATGATTGTTGTGGTTGTGGTTGGTGAGGTTGTGGTTGTTATAGTTGCTGTTGTGGTTGGTGAGGTTGTGGTAGTTGTTGTGGTTTCAGTAGTTATAGAAGAGATGGGTAGTGTGGTTTTGGCAGTTGTAGTGGTGTTGGATTGTATGGTTGTGGTAGGTATAGTGGTGCTGCGTGTGGTTGTGGTACTTGTAGTGGTGGTAGGTGTGGTTGTGGTACTTGTAGTGGTGGTAGGTGTGGTTGTGGTACTTGTAGTGGTGGTACTGTTGAGTGTCGTTGTGGTAGGTGTAGTGGTGCTGAATGTGCTTGTGAATGTGGATGTCGTAGGTGTTATGGTGGGAGTGATTGTAGTAGATGTAGTGGTGGTAGAGGGTGTGGTAGATTTAATGGTGGCAGTGGGTGTAGTAGATGTAGTGGTGGTAGTGGGTGTAGTAGATGTAGTGGCGATGGTGGTTGCGGTTGTGGTATATGTAGTGGTGATGGTGAGTGTGGTAGTGGTAGAAGTAGTGGTGGTGTGTGTTGTTGTGGTAGATGTAGTGGTGATAGAGGATGTAGTTGTGGCAGAAGTAGTGGTGGTGGTGGGTGTGGTTGTGGTAGATGTAGTGGTGATAGTGGATGTAGTTGTGGTAGATGTAGTGGTAGAGGTGGGTGTGGTTGTGATGGATATAGTGGTGGGGTGGAGGTGGTTAGTATAGAGGTGACAGTGGTAGATGTGGTTGTGGTATTTATAGTGGTTCTTATGGTTACGGTAGTTGTGGGTGTGGTTGCTGTGGTTGTTGTGGTTGTGGTAGTTATAATAGTGGTGGGTAGTGTGGTTTTAGCATTTGTAGTGGTGTTGGATTGTGTGGTTGTGGTAGGTGTAGTGGTGGTGGGTGTGGTTGAGGTACTTGTAGTGGTCGTATTGATGAGTGTGGTTGTGTTAGTTGTAGTGGTGATGGTGATGGTGGGTGTGGTTGTAAATATACTAAACGTGGGTGATGCAGTAGATGTAGTGGTGATAGTGGGTGAGGATGTAGTATACGTAGTAGTGATGGTGGTGGGTGCGGTTGTAAATGTAGTGGTGGTGGTGGATGGGGTTGTGGTAGATGTAGTGGTGGTGATGATGGTGGGTGTGGTTGTAATAGATATAATGGTGATAGTGGGTGTGGTTGTTGTAGATGTAGTGGTGGTGGTGGTTGTGGTTGTAGATGTAGTGGTGAGTGGGGTTGTGGTAGATGTAGTGATGATCGTGGGCGTGGTTGTGTTAGATGTAGTGGTTGGTGTGGTTGTGGTAGATGTAGTGGTGATGATGGGTGTGGTTGAGGTAGATGTAGTGCTGATGGTGGGTGGGGTTGTGGTAAATGTAGTGGTAATGGTGGGTGTGGTTGTGGTAGATGTAGTGGTTGGTGGGGTTGTGGTAGATGTAGTGGTGATGATGGGTGTGGTTGAGGTAGAAGTAGTGGTGATGTTGGATGTGGGTGTAGATGTAGTGGTGGTGGTGGGTGTGGTAGGTATTGAGGTGATAGTGGAAGATATGGTTGTGGTAGGTATAGTGGTTGTTATTTTTACGGTAGTTGTGTTTGTGGTATTTATAATGGCAGTTGGTGATATGGTTGCGGTAGTTACAGACGTGGTGAGTAGTGTTCTGGCAGTTGCAGTGGTGTTTAATGGTGCAATTGTGGTAGGTGTAGCGGTGATAGGTGCGATTGTGGTACTTGCAGCCGTGATCGGTGTGGTTGTGGTAGGAGTAGTGGTGGTAGTGGGGTGTGGTTGTGGTAGCTGTAGTGGCTGTGGGTGTGGGTGTGGTAGTAGTGGTGGTAGTGGGTGTGGTAGGTGTAGTGGTTATGCTAGGTGGGGTTGTGTTACGTGCAACGGTAGTGGTGCTTGTGGTTATGGTAAGTGTAGTGGTGGTGAATGTGCTTGTCAGTGTGGATGTCGTAGGTGTTGTGGTGGGTGTGGTTATGGAAGTAATAGTGGTGGGTATATGTGTAGTGGTGGCGGTGGGTGTAGTAGACGTAGTGGTGGTGGTGGGTGTGATAGATGTAGTAGTGGTAGAGGGTGTGGTAGATGTAGTGGTGGTGGTGGGTGTGGTAGATGTAGTAGTGGTAGAAGGTGTGGCAGATGTATTAGTGGTAGAGGGTGTGGTAGATGTAGTGGTGGTGATGGGTGTGGTAGATGTAGTAGTGGTAGAGGGTGTGGTAGATGTAATGGTAGAGGGTGTGGTAGATGTAGTGGTGGCAGTGGTTATGGTAGATGTAGTGGTGAGTTTGGTTGTGGTAGATGTAATGGTGGTGGTGGGTGTGGTTATGGTTGATATAGTGGTGGTGATGGGTGTGGTTGTAGTAGATGTAATGGTGGTGGTGGGTGTGGTTGTGGTAGATGTGGTGGTGGGTGTGGTTGCGGTAGATGTGGTTGTGATGGTGGGTCTGGTTTTGGTAGATGTTGAGGTGGTAGTGGGTGTGGCTGTGGTAGTGGTAGTGGTGGAGGTGGTTGTGGTTGTGGTAGATGTAGTGATGGTAGTGGGTGTGGTTGTGGTAGATGTAGTGGTGGTAATGGGTGTGGTTGTGGTAGATGTTGTGGTGGTGGTGGTGGGTGTGGTTGTAGAAGATGTAATGGTGATAGGGGGCGTCCTTGTGGTAGATGTAGAGGTGATAGTGGGTGTGGTCGTAGATGTAGTGGTGGTGGTGGGTGGGGTTGATATAGATGTAGTGGTGGTGGGTGGGGTCGTGGTAGATGTAGTGGTGGTGGGGTGGGGTTGTCGTAGATGTGGTGATGAGTGTGGTTGTAAATGTAGTGGTGATAACGGGTGTGGTTGTTGAAGATGTAATGGTAACAGGGAGCGTGCTTGTGGTAGATGTAGAGGCGATGGTGGAGACGGTTGTAGATGTAGTGGTGGTGGTGGGTGGGGTTGAGGTAGATGTAGTGCTGATGGCGGGTGTGGTTGTAGATGTAGTGGTGGTGGGTGTAGTTGTAGATGTAGTGGTGTGTTGGGTTGTGGTAGATGTAATGGTTGTTGTGGTTGTGGTAGATGTAGTGGTGATGGTGGGTGTGGTTGTGGTAGATATAGTAGTGGTGATTGTGGTTGTAAATGTAGTGGAGGTGGGTGTTGCAGAAGATGTGGTGATGATGGCGGGTGTGGTTGTAGATGTAGTGATGGTGGTGGTGGGTGTAGTTGTAGATGTAGTGGTGGTGGTTGTGGGTGTAGTTGTAGATGTAGTGGTGGTGGGGTTGTGGGTGTGGTAGTTGTGATGTAGTGTGTGGTAATTGGGTGTAGTGGTTGTATATGTAGTGGTGGTGGGTGGGGTTGTGGTAGTTAGATGTAGTGGTGGTGGTGTGGTTTGTAGATGTAGTGGTGGTGGTGGTTGTAGATGTGGTGAATGATTGGTGCGGGTGTTGGTTGTAGATGGTAGTGATGGTGTGTGTGTGTGTGATGTTGTAGATGGTAGTGTGGTGTGTGGGGTGGGTGTAGTTGTAGATGTAGTGGTGGTAGCGGGTGTGGTTGTGGTAGATGTAGTGTGTGGTAGTGGGTTGTGGTTGTAGAGTTGTAATGGTATAGCGGGCGTGGTTGTGGTGATGTAGAGGTGATGGGTGTTGTTGTAGATGTTCGTGGTGGTGGTGGGTGGGGTTGAGGTAGATGTGAGTGTGTGGTTGGGTGTAGTTTAGATGTGTGGTGTGGTAGGGTTAGGTTATGTGTATGGTGGGTTGTGTGTTGTGTAGTGTAGTGGTGGTTGGGTTGTGGTAGTGTGTGATGGTGGTTGTGGTTGTGGGAGATGTAGTGGTGGGAGTGGAGGTTGTTGGTATAGGGTGATATGTGGTAGATGTGATTGTGGTATGTTATTATGGGTGTGTTAGGGTTACGGTTGCTGTGGGTGTGTTGGTGAGGTTGTGGTTGTTATAGTTACGATAGTGTGGTTGGGTTTGTGAGGTTGTGGTGTTGTTGTGGTTTCAGTAGTTATAGAAGTGATGGTAGTGTGGTTTGGGCAGTTGTAGTGGTGTTGGATGGTATGGTTGCGGTGGTGGGTGTGTTTTGGCAGTTGTAGTGGTGGTACTGGTGAGTGTCGTTGTGGTAGGTGTAGTGGTGGTAGGTGCGGATGCGGTAGTTGTAGCGCTGGTCGGTGTGGTTGTAGAAGGTGAAGTGGAGGAGGGTGTAGTTGAGATAGGTGTAT
Source organism: Cherax quadricarinatus (assembly GCF_026875155.1). Classification (NCBI taxonomy): domain Eukaryota; kingdom Metazoa; phylum Arthropoda; class Malacostraca; order Decapoda; family Parastacidae; genus Cherax; species Cherax quadricarinatus. The sequence continues at coordinate 20,809,101 of NC_069430.1, read as the reverse complement.
TGATAGTCTTGAGTGTATTTTTAGGTGTAGTGGTGGTAGTTGTGGTTGAAATAGGTGTAGTGGTGGTGGCGAGTGTGGTTGTAGTAGGTGTACGGGTGGTGAGTGTTGTAGTAGGTGTAGTGTTAGTGGTGGATGTGGGTGTGGTAGGTGTGACAGTGGGTGTCGTTTTGGTGGGAGTTTCAGATGTAGTGGCTGAGGCGTGTGTTACAAGCGTTATGGAAGTAGTAGTAGTGGGTGTTGCAGGCGTTGTGGTAGTAGTGGTGGGTGTTGCAGGCGTAGAGGTAAGTGTTGCAGGCATAGTGGTACTTGTGATGGGTGTTGCAGGCGTAGTGGTAGTAGCGGAGGGTGTTGTAGGCGTTGTGATAGCAGTAGTGTGTGATGCAGGCGTTGCGTTAGTAGTAGTTGTTGTTCCAAGCGTTGTGGTAGAAGTGGTGGGTGTTGAAGGGGTAATAGTGGTGGGTGTTGAAGGGGTAGTAGTAGAGGTAGTGGTGGGTGTTGCAGGCGTTGTGGTGTTAGCAGTAGGTTTTGCAGGCGTTGTGGTAGTAGTGGTGGGTGCTGCAGGCGTAGTGGCTGTGGTGATGGTGGGTGTTGCAGGCGTAGTGGTAGTAGTGGAGGGTGTTGCAGGCGCAGTGGTAGTAGTGGTAGGAGTTGCAGGCGTAGTGGTAGTAGTGGTGGGTGTTGTAGGCGTAGTGGTTGTAATGGTAGGTGTTGCAGACGTAGTTGTAGTAATGGTCGGTGTTGCAGGCGTAGTGGTAGTAGTGGTAGTAGTTGTAGACGTAGTGGTAGTACTGGTGGGTGTTGCAGGCGTCGTGGCAGTAGTTGTGGGTGTTGCAGGCGTAGTAGTAGTAGTGGTGGTGGGTGTTGCAGGCGTAGTGGTAGTAGTGGTGGGTGTTGCAGGCGCAGTGGTAATAGTGGTAGGAGTTGCAGGCGTAGTCGTAGAAGTGGTGGGTGTTGCTGGCGTAGTGGTAGTAGTGGTGGGTGTTGCAGGCGTAGTGGTAGTAGTGGTGGGTGTTGCAGGCGTAGTGCTAGTAGTCGTGGGTGTTGCAGGCGTAGTGTTATTAGTGGTGGGGGTTGCAGGCGTAGTGGTATTAGTGGTCGGTGTTGCAGGCGTAGTGGTAGTAGTGGTATTAGTTGCAGACGTAGTGGTAGTAGTGGCGAGTGTTGCTGGCGTAGTGGTAGTAGTGGTGTGTGTTGCAGGCGTAGTGATAGTAGTGGTGGGTGTTGCAGGCGTAGTGGTAGTAGTGGTGGGTGTTGCAGGCTTAGTGGCATTAGTGGTGGGGGTTGCAGGCGTAGTGGTTGTAGTGTTTGGTGTTGCAGGCGTAGTGGTAGAAGAGATGAGTGTTGCAGGAGAAGTTGTAATAGTCGCAGGTGTTGCAGGTGTTGTGGCAGTAGTTGTGGGTGTTGCTGGCGTAGAAGTAATCGTGGCGGTGGGTGTTGCAGGCGTAGTGGTTGTAGTGGTGGGTGTTGCAGGCGTAGTGGTCGTATTGGTAGGTGTTGCAGGCGTAGTTGTAGTAGTGGTCGTTGTTGCAAGCGTAGTGGTAGTAGTGGTATTAGTTGCAGACGTAGTGGTAGTAGTGGTGGGAGTTGCAGGCGTAGTGGTAGTAGTGGTGGGTATTGCAGGCTTAGTGGTATTAGTGGTGGGGGTTGCAGGAGTAGTGGTTGTAGTGTTTGGTGATGCAGGCGTAGTGGTAGTAGTGGTAGGTGTTGCTAGCGTAGTGGTAGTAGTGGTGGGTGTTGTAGGCATAGTGGTTGTAATGTAAGGTGTTGCAGGCGTAGTTGCAGTAGTGGTCGGTGTTGCAGGCGTAGTAGTAGTAGTAGTGGTGGTGGGTGTTGCAGGCGTAGTGGTTGCAGCGGTAGGTGTTGCAGGCGTAGTGGTAGTAGTGGCGGGTGTTGAAGGTATAGAGGAAGTAGTGGTGTGTGTTGCAGAAGTAGTAGTAGTGGTGGGTGTTGTAGGCGTATTTGAAGTAGTGGTGGGTGTTGCAGGCGTAGTGGTTGTAGTGGTACTTGTTGCAGGCGTAGTGGTAGTAGTGGTGGGTGTTGCAGGTGTAGTGGTAGTAGCAGTGGGTGTTGCAGATGTAGCAGTAGTGGGTGTTGCAGGCGTAGCTGTAGTAGTGGTGGGTGTTGCAAACGTAATGGTTGCAGTGGTAGTTGTTGCAGGCGTAGTGGTAGCAGTGGTGGGTGATGCAGGCGTAATGGTAGTAGTGGTAGGAGTTGCAGACGTAGTGGTAGTAGTGGTGGGTGTTACGGGCGTAGTGGTTGTAGTGATGAGTGTTGCAGGCGAAGTTGTAATAGTCGTAGGTGTTGCAGGCGTTGTGGCAGTAGTGATGGGTGTTGCAGGCGTAGTAGTAGTAGTGGTGGGTGTTACAGGCGCAATGGTAGTAATGGAGGGTGTTGCAGGCGTAGTATTAGTAGTGGTGGGTGTTGCAGGCGTAGTGGTGGTGTTGGGCGTAGTGGTAGTAGTAGGAGTTGCAGGGTTGTAGTAGTAGTAGTAGTGGGTTGCAGGCCTAGTATTAGTAGTGGTGGGTGTTGCAGGCCTAGTGTAGTAGTGGTGGGTGTTTGCAGGAGTAGTGGTAGTAGTGTGGGTGTTGCAAGCGTATTAGTGGTTCAGTAGTGTAGGTGTGTTTTTGCAGAAGTAGTAATATGGAGGTGTTGCAGGCGTAGTGGTAGTAGTGGTGGGTGTTTTGGTGTAATGGTAGCAGTGGGGTGTTGCAGACTAGTTGTAGTGGTGGGTGTTGCAGACGTAGTTGTGTAGTGGTGGGTGTTGCAGGCGTTGTAAGGGGTGTGAATAGTTGTGGTAGGTGGTGCAGGGTGTTGCAGCGGTAGTTGTTGCAGGAAGTGGTGTAGTGGTTTGGTGTTGCAGCGAGGAGTAGTGGTAGGAGTTGCAGGCGTTAGTGGTAGTAGTGGTAGGTGTTGCTAGGTGGTTGTGGTGGTGTTGTAGGCGTAGTGTTGTAATGTTGTGTTGCAGGCGTAGTTGCAGTAGTGGTGGTAGGTGTGCAGGCGTTGTGGTGAGTGGTAGGTGTTGCAGGCGTAGTGTAGTAGTGGTGGTGTTGAGGCTATAGAGAGTAGTGGTGTGTGTGCAGGCGTATGGTTTAGTGGTAGTTGTTGCAGGCGTAGTGGTAGTAGTGGTGGGTGTTGCAGGTAGTGTGTAGCAGTGGTGTTGAGATGTGAGTAGTGGGTGTTGCAGGCGTAGTGGTAGTTAGTGGTGGGTGTTGCATAGTAGTGGTTAGTAGTGGTGTTGTTGCAGGCTAGTGTAGTAGTGGTGGGTGATGCAGGCGTATGTGTAGTAGTGGTAGGTAGTTGCAGGACGTAGTGGTAGTAGTGGTGGGTGTTCGGCGTAGGTTAGTAGTGTGGGTGTTGCAGGCGTAGTTGTAGTAGTGGTGGGTGTTCAGGCGTAGTGGTAGAGTGGTGGGTGTTGCAGGCACAGTGTAGTAGTATGAGTAGTGTAGTAGTGTGTAGTAGTGGTGGTGTTGCAGGCTAGTTAGTGGTGGGTGTTGCAGGCGTAGTAGGAGTGTGGTGGTGTTGCAGGCGTAGGGGTATAGTGGTGGGTGTTGCAAGTGTAGTGGCAGTAGTGGTGGGTTTGAGATAGTAATAGTGGTGGTGTTGCGGTGTAGTGGTAGTATGGTGGTGGGTGTTGCTAGGTGTAGTGGTAGTAGTGAGTGGGTGTTGCAGGCGTAGTGGTAGTTGTGGTGTTGCAGGCGTAGTTGTAGTAGTGTGGGTGTGCAGGCGTTGTGGTTAGTGGTAGGTGGTTGCAGGGTAGTTGTTAGTATGGTTGGTGTTGCAGGTGCAAGTGGTGTAGTGGTTGTGTTGCAGCGTAGTGGTAGTAGTGAGTTGTTGCAGGCGTAGTGGTAATATCGTAGGTGTTGCGGTGTTTGGTGTTGCAGGGTGTGGTAGTAGAGTGGTGGTGTTGCAGCCGTAGTGTTGCAGTGGTAGGGTGTTTGCAGGCGTAGTGGTAGTAGTGGTGGGTGTTGCAGGTACGTGTATGTGGTTAGGAGTTACAGACGTAGTGGTAGATTAGCAGACGTATGGTAGTCACGTAGTGGTAGTAGTGGTGGGTGTACAGGCGTAATGGTAGTAGTGGAAGGAGTTGCAGGCGTAGTAAGTAGTAGTTAGATTAGTGGGGTGTTGCAGTGCCTAGTGATTAGTAGTGGTGGTGTTGCAGGCCGTATGTGTAGTAGTGGTGGGTGTTGCAGGCGTAGTGGTAGTAGTGGGTGTTGCAGGCGTAGTGGTAGTAGTGGTGGGTGTTGCAGGCCTAGTATTAGTAGTGGTGGGTGTTGCAGGCGTAGTGGTAGTAGTGGATGTTGCAGGCGTAGTGGTAGTAGTGGTGGGTGTTGCAGGCGTAGTGGCAGTAGTGGTGTGTTGCAGAGTAGTATAGTTGAGGTGTTGTCTGGTGTAATGGTAGTAGGTGGTGGGTGTTGCAGACATAGTAGTAGTGGTGGTGTTGCAGGGTAGTGGTAGTATGGTGGGTGTGCAGGTAGTTGTATTAATGGTGGGTGTTGCAGGTGTAGTGGTTGTAGTGGTGGGTTGCAGCGTAGTGGTTGAGATGAGTGTTGCAGGCGTAGTTGTTAGTGAGGTGTTGCAGGCGTTGTCAGTAGTTGTAGGGTGTTGCAGGCGTAGTGTAGTAGTGGTGGGGTGGGTGTTGCAGGCGTAGTGGAGTATGAGGTTGCGGGCGTAGTGTAGTGTTGGTGTTGTAAGTAGTGTTGATGGTAGGTATGCGGGCGTAGTTGTGGAGGGTGTGTTTGCAGGCGTAGTGGTAGTAGTGGTTGGGTGTTACAGGTCGTATGGTAGTAGTAGGGTGTTGCGGCGTAGGGAGTAGTGATGGGTGTTGCAGGCGTAGTGGTATTATGGTGGTGTTGCAGGCGTAGTGGTGTAGTGGTTGGTGTTGCAGGTAGTGGTAGTAGAGATGAGTGTTGCAGGCGTAGTTGAAATAGTTCCGTAGGTTGTTGCAGGTGTTGTGCAGTAGTTGGGGTTTTTGCAGGCGTGGTAGTTGTAGTAGTGTGTGGGGTGTTGCAGTGTGGGTTGCAGTGGTAGGTGTTGCAGGCGTAGTGTAGTAGTGGTGGGTGTTGCAGGCGTAGTGGTAGTAGTGTGGAGTTACAGACTTTATGGTGGATTCAGACGTGTGGCGGGTGGTGCTGGCGTAGTGGTAGTAGGTGGAGTGTTGCAGATGTAGTGTTAATTGTAGGTTGCAGGCGTCAGTTGTGGTAGTGGTGGTGTTGCAGGCGTAGTGGAGTAGTGGTATGTGGACAGCGTAGGGTAGTAGTAGGGTGTTGCTGGCGTAGTGGTAGTAGTGGTGGGTGTTGCAATAGTAGTGGTATTAGTGGTGGTGTTGCAGGCGTAGTGGTTGTAGTGGTGGGTGTTGCAGGCATAGTGGTAGTAGAGGGTGTTGCAGGCGTAGTTGTAGTAGTGTGGGTGTTGTGCAGTAGTGTGGGTTTGCAGGCGTAGTAGTAGTAGTATGGGTGTTGCAGTCGTAGTGGTTGAGTGGAGGTGTTGCAGGCGTAGTGGTAGTAGTGGTGGGTGTTGCAGGCTGTAGTGGTAGTAGTGGTAGGGTTTGACAGACGTAGTGGTAGTGGTTCAGGTAGTGGAGGGTTTACAGTGTAGTGGGGTGTTGCAGAGAGTGTGGGTGGTTGCAGTGGTAGTGTGGTGTGTTGGGGCAGTCGTATAGTAGTGGGGGTTGCAGGGGTAGTGAGTGGGTGTTGCAGGCTAGTTAGTAGTGGTGGGTGTTGCAGGCGTAGTGGTATAGTGGTGGTGTTGCAGGCGTAGTGTGTATTAGTGGTGCTGCAGGCGTTAGTTGGTAGTAGTGGTGGGTGTTGCAGGTGTAGTGGTAGTAGTGGTGTTGTGTTGCAGGCGTAGTGTAGTAGTGGAGTTGCAGGCGTAGTTGTAGTAGTGGTGGTGTTGCAAAGTAGTATAGTGTGGGTGTTGCAGGCGTATGGTAGTAGTGTGGGTGTTGCAGACATAAGTAGTAGTTGGGTGTTGCAGACGTAGTTGTGGTAGTGTGGAGTGCATGCGTAGTGGTAGTTAGTGGGTGATTGCAGGCGTTGTGGTATGTGGGGTGTTGTAGGGTAGTGGTAGTAGTGGTGGGTGTTCAGAAGTAGTAGTAGTGGGTGTTGCAGGCGTAGTGTAGAGTGTGGGTTGCAGCGTATTGGTGCAGTCGTAGTGTTTGCAGCGTAGTGGTAGATGGTGGGTGTTGCAGGTGTAGTGGTAGTAGTGGTGGTGTTGCAGCGTGTGGTAGTAGTGGTGGTGTTGCAGGGTAGTGGTAGTAGTTGTAGGGTTGTTGCAGGCGTAGTGGTAGTATGGTGGGTGTTGCGGGACGTAGTGGTAGTAGTGGTGGTGTTTGCAGCGTATGTGGTAGTAGTAGTTGGTGTTGCAGGCGTAGTTGTAATAGTGGGGAGTTGCAGGGTAGTGTAGTAGTGTGGTGTTGCAGGTAGTGGTAGTAGTGTGGGTGTTGCAGGCGTAGTCGTAGTAGCTAAGTGTTGAAGGCGTAGTGGTAGTATGGTGGGTGTTGCATGGCGGTTGTGGAAAGTGGTGGGTGTTGAAGGCGTAGTGGTAGTAGTGGTGGGTGTTGCAGGCGTAGTGGTAGTAGTTGTAGGTGTTGGAGGCGTAGTGGTGTAGTGGTGGTGTTGCAGGCGTAGTGGTAGTACTGGTAGGTGTTTGAGACGTAGATGGTAGATAGTGGTGGGTGTTGCAGCGTAGTTGGTAGTAAGTGGTAGGTGTTGCAGGCGTAGTGGTAGTGGTTGGGTGTTGCAGGCGTAGTGGTAGTAGTGGTGGTGTTGCAGCGTATGGTTGTAGAGGTGTGTGCAGGCGTTGGTAGTAGTGGTTGGTGTTACAGCGTAGTGGTTTGTAGTGGTGGGTGTTGCAGGCGTAGTATAGGTTTATTAGTGGTGTTTGCAGGTCGTTGTAGTGGTATGTAGTGGTGGGTGTTGCAGGCGTAGTGGTAGTAGTGTGGGTGTTGAGGCGTAGTGGTAGTAGTGGTGGGTGTTGCAGGCGTAGTGGTAGTAGTTGGTGGTGTGTTGGAGGCGTAGTGGTAGTAGTGGTGGGTGTTGCAGGCGTAGTGGTTGCAGTGGTAGGTGTTTGCAGGCGTAGTGGTAGTTAGTGGTGGGTGTTTGCAGGCGTATGGTTGTAAGAGTTCAGGTCTGGTAGTAGTGGTTGGTGTTACAGGTAGTGGTTAGTGGTAGGTGTTAAGGCGTAGTGGTAGCAGTGGTGGGTGTTGCAGGGTAGTGGTTAGAGGTAGTGTTGCAGGCGTATGGTATAGTGGTGGTGTTGCATGCGTAGTGGTGTAGTGTGGTTCAGGCGTGTGGTATGTAGGGGTGTTGCAGGCGTAGTGGTAGTAGTGGTGGGTGTTGCAGGCGTATGGTGTAGTGTGGGTGTTGCAGGCGTAGTGGTAGTAGTGGTGGTTTGCAGGTAGTTGTATAGTGTGGGTGTTGGCAGGCTGTAGTGTGAGTAGTGGTGGGTGTTGCAGCGTAGTTGGTGTAGTGGTGTGTTTGTTGCAGGCGTAGTGGTAGTAGTGTGGGTGTTGCATAGGTAGTAATGTTGTGGGTGTTGCTGGTGTAATGGTAGTAGGGTGGTGTTGCAGACGTAGTTGTGGTAGTGGTGGGAGTTGGCAAGCGTAGTGGTTGTAGGGTGAGTGTTGCAGGCTAGTGGTATAGTGGTGGGTGTTGCATAGTGTAGTGGGGTGTTGCAATGGTAGTAGTGGTGGGTGTTGCAAACGTAGTTGTGTAGTGGTGGGTGTTGCAGACGTAGTTGTGTAGTGGTTGGTGTTGCAGGCGTAGTGGTAGTAGTGGTGGGTGTTGCAGGCGTGTGTGGTATGTAGTGGTGGGTGTTGCAGCGTAGTTTAGTAGTGGTAGGTGTTGCAGGCGTAGTGGTAGTAGTGGTTGGTGTTGCAGGCGTTAGTGGTAGTATTTGGTGAGGTTTGCGGGCGTTGTGGTAGTAGTGGTGGGTGTTGCAGGCGTAGTGTAGTAGTGGTGGGTGTTGCAGACGTAGTTGTAGTAGTGGTGGTGTTGCAGGCGTAGTTGTGGTAGTGGTGGGTGTTGCAGGCGTTGTTGGTATCATTGGTAATTGTTGCAGGCGTTAGTGGTAGTAGTGTGGTGTTGCAGGGGTAGTTAGTTGGTAGTGGTGTGGTGGTGTTGCAGGCGTAGTTGTGGTAGTGGTGGGTGTTGCAGGGTTGTGGTATGTGTGGTATTGTTGCAGGCGTAGTGGTAGTAGTGGTGGGTGTTGCAGGGTAGTTAGTGGTTTTGATAGTGGTTAGGTTGTTGCAGGCGTAGTGGTAGTAGTGGTGGGTGTTGCAGGCGTTGTGGTAGTAGTGGTTGGTGTTGCAGGCGTTGTAGTAGTAGTGGTGGTGTTGCAGGTGTAGTGGTTAGTAGTGGTGGGTGTTGCAGGCGTAGTGGTAGTAGTGGTGGGTGTTGCAGGTGTAGTGGTGTAGTGGTGGTGTTGCAGGCGTAGTGTAGTAGGTGGGTGTTGCAGGCGTAGTGGTAGTAGTGTTGGTGTTGCAAGGCGTAGTTGTAAGTAGTGGTGGTAGTTGCAGGCGTTGTGGAGTAATGATAGTGTTGCAGGCGTAGTGTGGTAGTAGTGGTGCGGTGTTGCAGGGTGGTGGTCAGTAGTGGTAGAGTGTTGAAGCGTAGTGGTAGTATGGTGGTGTTGCAGGCGTAGTGGTAGTAGTGGTGGTGTGTTGCAAGGCGTAGTGGTAGTAGTGGTGGGTGTTTGCAGGCGTAGTGGTAGTAGTGGTAGGTGTTGCAGGCGTAGTGGTAGTAGTGGTGGTGTTGGCAGCGTAGTGGTAGTAGTGGTGGGTGTTGCAGGCGTAGTGGTAGTAGTGGTGGTGTTGCAGGCGTAGTGGTAGTAGTGGTGAGGTGTTGCGAGCGTAGTGGTAGTAGTGGTAGGTGTTGGAGACGTAGTGGTAGTATTGGTGGGTGTTGCAGGCGTGTGGTAAGTATGTGATAGATGTTGAGGCTAGTGGTAGTAGTGGTAGGTGTTGAGGCTAGTGGTAGTAGTGGTGGGTGTTGCAGGCGTAGTGGTAGTAGTGGTAGGTGTTGGGAGACGTAGTGGTAGTAGTGGTGGGTGTTGCAGGCGTAGTGGTAGTAGTGGTGGGTGTTGCAGGCGTAGTGTGTAGTAGTGGTAGGTGTTGAAGTAGTGGTAGTAGTGGTAGGTGTTGGAGCGATAGTGGTAGTAGTGGTGGTGTTGGAGGTAGTGGTAGTAGTGGTGGGTGTTGAGGCGTAGTGGTAGTAGTTGGTAGGTGTTGGAGGCGTAGTGGTAGTAGTGGTGGGTGTTGCAGGCGTAGTGGTAGTAGTGGTAGGTGTTGGAGACGTAGTGGTAGTGTGGTGGTAGGGTGTTGAAGTGCATAGTGGTAGTAGTGGTGGGTGTTGCAGGCGTAGTGGTAGTAGTGGTAGGTGTTGGAGACGTAGTGGTAGTAGTGGTAGGTGTTGCAGGCGTAGTGGTAGTAGTGGTGGGTGTTGCAGGCGTAGTGGTAGGTAGTGGTGGGTTGTTGCAGGCGTAGTGGTAGTAGTGGTTAGGTGTTGGAGACGTAGTGGTAGTAGTGGTAGGAGTTGGGACGTAGTGGTAGTAGTGGTAGGTGTTGGCAGACGTAGTGGTAGTAGTGGTGGGTGTTGCAGGACGTAGTGGTAGTAGTGGTAGGTGTTGGAGACGTAGTGGTAGTAGTGGTAGGTGTTGGCAGGCGTAGTGGTAGTAGTGGTAGGTGTTGGAGACGTAGTGGTAGTAGTGGTAGGTGTTGGAGACGTAGTGGTAGTAGTGGTAGGTGTTGCAGGCGTAGTGGTAGTAGTGGTAGGTGTTGGAGACGTAGTGGTAGTAGTGGTGGGTGTTGCAGGCGTAGTGGTAGTAGTGGTAGGTGTTGCAGGCGTAGTGGTAGTGGTGTTGGGTGTTGCAGGCGTAGTGGTAGTAGTGGTGGGTGTTACAAGCGTAGTGGTTGTAGTGGTAGGTGTTACAGGCGTAGTGGTAGCAGTGGTGGGTGTTGCAGGCGTAGTGGTTGTAGAGGTAGGTGTTGCAGGCGTACTGGTAATAGTGGTTGGTGTTGCATGCGTAGTGGTTGTAGTGGTAGGTGCTACAGGCGTAGTTGTAGTAGTGGTGTGTGTTGCAGGCGTGGTGGTAGTAGAGGTGGGTGTTGCAGGCGTAGTGGTAGTGGTGGGTATTGCAGGCGTAGTGGTAGTAGTGGTGGATGTTGCAGGCGTAGTTGTAGTAATGGTGGGTGTTGCATGCGTAGTGGCAGTAGTGGTGGGTGTTGCATGCGTAGTAGTAGTAGTAGTGGTTGGTGCTGCAGGCGTAGTGGTAGTAGTGGGTGTTGCAGGAGTAGTGGTAGTAGTGGTGGATGTTGCAGGTGTAGTGGCAGTAGTGGTGGGTGTTGCAGAAGTAGTAATAGTTGTGGGTGTTGTGGTGTATGGTAGTAGTGGTGGAGGTGTTGGAAACATAGTAGTAGTGGTGGGTGTTGCAGACGTAGTGTGTGTAGTGGTGGGAGTTGCAGAGCGTAGTGGGTTGTAGTGGTGAGTGTTGCAGGTGTGTAGTGGTAGTAGTGGTGGGTGTTGCAGCTGTGGTTGGTAGTAGTTGTGGGTGTTGCAGGCGTAGTGTAGTATTGGTGGGTGTTGCAGCTGTAGTGGTAGTAGTGTGGTGTTGCAGCGTAGTTGTAGTATTGGTTGAGTGTTGCAGACGTAGTTGGTGGGGTGTTGCAGGCGTAGTGGTAGTAGTAGTTGGTGTTGAAAGCGTAGTTGCAATAATGGTAGGAGTTGCAGGCGTAGTGGTAGTAATGATGCGTGTTGCAGGCGTAGTGGTAGTAGTGGTGGGTGTTGCAGGCGTAGTCGTAGTAGTGGTAAGTGTTGTAGGCGTAGTGGTAGTAGTGGTGGGTGTTGCAGGCGTTGTGGTAGATAGTGATGGGTGTTGAAGGCGTAGTGGTAGTTAGTGTGATAGGTGTTTGAGAGGCGTAGTGGTAGTAGTGGTGGGTGTTTGCAGGCGTAGTGGTAGTAGTGGTAGGTGTTGCAGGAGTAGTGGTAGTGTGGTGTTGGGTTGGGTTGTTGCAGGCGTAGTGGTAGTAGTGGTGAGTGTTGCAGGCGTATTGGTTGTAGAGGTAGGTGTTGCAGGCGTTCTGGTAGTAATGGTTGGTGTTACAAGCGTAGTGGTTGTAGTGGTAGGTGTTACAGGAGTAGTGGTAGCAGTGGTGGATGTTGCAGGCGTAGTGGTTGTAGAGGTAGGTGTTGCAGGCGTACTGGTAATAGTGGTTGGTGTTGCATGCGTAGTGATTGTAGTGGTAGGTGCTACAGGCGTAGTGGTAGTAGTGGTGTGTGTTGCAGGCCTGGTGGTAGAAGAGGTGGGTGTTGCAGGTGTTGTGGTAGTACTGGTGGGTGTTGCAGGCGTAGTGGTAGTGGTGGGTGTTGCAGGCGTAGTGGTTGTAGTGGTAGTTGTTGCAGACGTAGTGGTGAGTGTGGTTGTGGCAGGTGTAGTGATGGCGGGTGTGGTTGGGGCAGGTGTAGTGGTGGTGGGTGTGGTTATGGCAGGTGTAGTGGTGGTGGGTGTGGTTGTGGCAGGTGTAGTGGTGGTGGGTGGGGTTGTGGCATGTGTGTAGTGGTGGTGGGTTGTAGTTGTGGCAGGTGTAGTGGTGGTGGGTTGTGATTGTGGCAGGTGTAGTGGTGGTGGGTGTGGTTGTGGCAGGTGTAGTGGTGGTGGGTGTGGTTGTGGCAGGTGTAGTGATGGCGGGTGTGGTCGGGGCAGGTGTAGTGGTGGTGGGTGGGGTTGTGGCAGGCGTAGTGGTGGTGGGTGTGGTATTAGTGGTAGGCGTGGTTATGGTAGGTGTAATAGGTGTAGGTTTTGTCGTGGTAGTTGCACTGGTGGTAGGTTTGGTGGTGATAAGTGTAGTGGTACTGGGTGTTGTAGATACAGTCGTCGTAAGTGTGAGTGTGGTAGTTGTAATGGTGGTAGGTGCGGAGGTGATGGGCGTGGTTGTAGTAGGTGTGGTGGTGGGCGTCGCTGTAGTAGATGTAGTGGTGGTGGTTGTCGCAGGTGTAGTGATATTGGCTGGGGTGGTTGTGGTAGGTATAGCATTGGTGGTTGTGGTAGGTGTAGTGGTGGTGGGTGGGGCAGGTGAAGAGGTGATGGGAGTAGATGTGTTTATGGTAGTTGTAGTGGCTTTCATAGCTGCGGTAGTTATACAGGTGGTGGCGGATGCTGCAAATATAGTGGTAGTGGAGGATGTGGGTGTTGCAGGAGTCGTAGTGGTGGGTGTTGCAGGTGCAATGGTGGTTGTGGTGGGTGTTGCAGGTATAATGGTGGTTGTGGTGGTGTTGCAGGTGTAATGGTGGTTGTGAGTGTGGTTGTGGAAGGTGTAGGGTTGGTGGTGGGTGTGGTTGGGGAAGGTGTAGCGGTGGTGGTTGCTGTGGTTTTGGAACGTGTAGTGGTGGTGGGTGTGGTTGGGGAAGGTGTAGCGGTGGTGGTTGCTGTGGATTTGGAAGGTGTAGTGGTGGTGGGGTGTGGGCAGTGCTTGTTGCTGGTGTAACGGTGGTGTTGGTGGTAGTGCTGGGTGGTGTTGTACTGGTGGTAGGCGTGGTTATGGGTGGTGTAGTGGTGGTTAGTGTTGTGGCGGTAGGTGATGTGGCGGTAGTTTAGTGGAGGTAAGTGTTGGAGGTGATGGGTTGTGGTTGTTGTAGGTGTGTGGAGGCGAATATCATTATGGTAGGTGTAGTGGGGATGGTTTTTGCGGTTCTGTCGTGGGGATTGAGGTGGTTGTGGGTGGTGATGCTGCAGAGATAGTTATGGAGGTTAGTGGTGGTTGTGGGTGTGGTTGTTTAGGTGGTATTAGTGGTGGTGGGTGGAGTTGGGGTAGGTGGTAGGGATTGTGGATGTGGTAGGTGAGGGTGTGGTTATGGATGTGGTTGTGGTAGTGTTGCAAGGGTGGTATGGTTGCAGTGCAGTTCCGTGGTTGATATGTTGGGTATAGCAGTGGTGTGGTTGGTGGTGGTGTAGGTTGTAGTGGTGTTGGTTGGGGTGGTTGTGGTGTAGTGTACTGGTGGTGGATGTGGGTTGTGGTGTAGTGTAGTGTACTGGTGGTGGTGGATGTGGTGTGGTAGGTGGTAGGGGTGAGGGGTTGTGTGTGTGCTGGTGGTATGGTTGTGTGTGTGGTAAGTGTGTAGTTATAGTGGTGGTTGGGTGGTGGGTGGTATTGTAGTAGGTGGGTGGTAGTGGTGGGTGTAGTGGCTGTGGTTGGGTAGTTGCAGTGTATTGCTCTTAGTGGTGTATGTTGCGTTGGTAGTTGGTGGTTGGTATTGAGTGCGGTTGTTGGGTAGTGAAGTAGTGGTGATTGGTTGTGGTTGGTAGTGTATGTGGTGGTTGGTGGTGTAGGTGATGTATGTGATAGTGGTTGGTTGTGTTTGGTAGTGATGGTGGTTGGCTGGTTGCGTTAGTGATGTGGTTGTGTGTGTTGGGTTGCTGGTATGTAGTGTGATAGTGGGTGTGTGGTTGGTTGCGGTTGCAGTAGTGATAGTGGTGTTGGTTGGTGCGGTTGTAGTAGTGATAGTGGTGTTGATTGGTGCGGTTGCAGTAGTGATAGTGGTGTTGGTTGGTGCGGTTGTAGTAGTGATAGTGGTGTTGGTTGGTGCGGTTGCAGTAGTGATAGTGGTGTTGGTTGGTGCGGTTGTAGTAGTGATAGTGGTGTTGTTGGTGCGGTTGCAGTAGTGATAGTGGTGTTGGTTGGTGCGGTTGTAGTAGTGATAGTGGTGTTGGTTGGTGCGGTTGCAGTAGTGATAGTGGTGTTGGTTGGTGCGGTTGTAGTAGTGATAGTGGGTTGGTTGGTGCGGTTGCAGTAGTGATAGTGGTGTTGGTTGGTGCGGTTGCAGTAGTGATAGTGGGTTGGTTGGTGCGGTTGCAGTAGTGATAGTGGTGTTGGTTGGTGCGGTTGCAGTAGTGATAGTGGCGTTGGTTGGTGCGGTTGCAGTAGTGATAGTGGTGTTGGTTGGTGCGGTTGCAGTAGTGATAGTGGTGTTGGTTGGTGCGGTTGCAGTAGTGATAGTGGCGTTGGTTGGTGCGGTTGCAGTAGTGATAGTGGCGTTGGTTGGTGCGGTTGCAGTAGTGATGGTGGCGTTGGTTGGTGCGGTTGCAGTAGTGATAGTGGCGTTGGTTGGTGCGGTTGCAGTAGTGATAGTGGTGACGGTGACTGCGGCTGAACTATGTGTGGTGCTTTGTATGGTTGTGGTAGATATAGTGATGATGGATGTGGGTGTAGTAGGTGAAGTGGTTTTGATGGGTGTGGTTCTTGTGGGTGTAAAGATGGTGGTGGGTGGGGTTGTGGTAGATGTAGTAACGATGGTGGATACGATTGTGGTAGGGGTATTGGTGGTTGTATTAGGTGTAGTGGTGTTGGGTGGTGTAGGTGAAAAGGTGATGGTGGTGGATATGGTTGTGATTGTGGAAGGTGTAGTAGTGGTTGTGGTAGGTGTAGCGGTGGTGGGTGTGGTAGGTGTAAAGGTGGTAGGTGAAGGGTTGATGGTATTCGATGTGGTTGTGACAGTTGTAGTGGTTTGTGTGGTTGCAGTAGTTGTAGTGGTTTGTGTGGTTGCTGTAATTGTGGTAGATGTATTGGTATTGGTTGGTGTGATTGAGGTAGGTGTACTGGCAGTGGTCGGTGTGGTTGCGGTGTTTGTAGTGGTGGTGGCTGGTGTGGTTGCGGTAGGTGTAGTGGAGTTAGTTGATGTGGTTGCAATAGTTGTAGTGGTGTTGGTTAGTATGGTTACTTTAGCTGTAGTGGATTTTGTTGATTTAATTGTTGTAGGTATCGTAGTGGTGGGTGTTGTGCTAGAAGTGGTGACGGTGCGTGTAGCTGGGGTAGGTGTGGTGGTGGGTATGGTTGTGGTAGATACAATGGTGGTGGGTGTGGTAGTGACAGATGTAGTGGTTTGGATCTGGTAGGTGAAGAAGTGATTTTTTTTAATGTGCTTGTTGTAATTGCAGAGGTTGATACAGTTGCTGTAGTTAAAGTGGTAAGTATGGTTGTGGTAGATTTAGTGGGGGCGTGTGTGGTTGTGGTAGGGGTAGTGGTGGTGGGTGTGGTAGGTGTAGAAGGTGTAGGCGAGGAGATGATGATAGTGGATGTGGTTGCTGTAGTTGAAGTGGTAGGAATGGTTGCGGTAGTTGTAGTAATTGTGGTTGGTGCGGTTGTGATAGTTATCGTGGTATTGGTTGGTGTGGTAGTTGCAGTAGTGTTGGTTGGTGTGGTTGTGGTAGGTGTAGTGGTGGTGAGTGAGGGTGTGGTTGGGGTATTGGTGGTGAGTATAGTTGTTGTAGGTGTAGTGGAGAGTGTGATTATGGTAGGTGTAGTGCTGGTGATTGTCATTGTGGTAGGTGTATTGGTAGTGAGTGTGGTTGCAGTAAGTTTAGTGGTACGTATGGTTGCGGCGATTGTAGTGGTGGTGGTTGGTGGGGATGCAGTGGTTGTAGTGATGGTAGTTAGTGTCGTTACGATAGTTGTAGTGGTGTTGGCTGGTGTGGTTGCGGTAAGTGTAGTGGTGGTGGGTGTTGTTGGTGACGATTTAATGGTGGAGGATATGGTTGTAGTAGGTGTAGAGGATCGTAGGGTTGTAATAGTTGTAGTGGTCAGTATGGCTGTGGTAGTTGTAGTGGTGGTGGTTGGTGAGGTTGCGGTAGTTGTAATATTGGTTGGTGTGGTTGTTGTAGGTGTAGTGGTGGTGGGTGTAATTGTGGTAGTAGTGGTGATGGTGGATGTGGTTGTGGTAAGTGTGGTGCTGGTGGTTGGTGTGGTTGGTGTAGGTGTCGTGGTGGCGGGTGTTGCAGGTGTCGTGGTGGCGGGTGTTGCAGGTCTAGTGATGGTGATGGGTGTTGTAGGTGTACTGGTGATGGTGGGTGTTGCAGATGTAGTGGTGGTGACGGTTATGGTTGTGGCAGGTGTAGTGGTGGGTGTAGTTGTGGTGGGTGTGGGAGTCGTTGTAGCAGGTGTAGTGGTGGTGGTTTGTGTGGTTGTGTTATTGGTGGTAGGGGTGCTTGTGATCGATGTAGTGGTGGTAGGTGTAGTGATGGTTTGTGTAGTTGTGGTAGGTATAGTGGTAGTGAGTGAGGTTGAGGTAAGTGTGGTGGTGGTGGTGGTGGTGAGGGTGGCTGTGGTAGGTGTGGTGATGGTGAGTGTGATTGTGGTAGGTGTATTGGTGGTGAGTGTAGATGTTGTAGGTTTAGTGGTGGTGAGTGTGGTTGTGGTAGGTGTAGTGGTAAGTATAGCTGCGGTGGCTGTAGTGTTGGTGGCTGGTGTGGTTGCGTTAAGTGTAGTGGTGGCGGGTGTGATAGGTGACGAGGTAATGGTGGTGGATATGGTTGTGGTAGGTGTAGAGGATGGTAGGGATGCAATAGTTGTAGTGGTAACTATGGTTGCGGTAGTTGTAGTGGTGGTGGTAGGTGAGGTTGTTTTAGGTGTGGTGGTGGTGAGTGTGGCTGTGGTAGGTGGGGTGGTAAGTGGGGTAGTTGTGGTGGTTGGCGTGGTTGCGGTAGATGTAGTGGTGTTGGTTGAAGTGGTTGCGGTAGATGTAGTGGTGTTGGTTGATGTGGTTGCGGTAGTAGTATTGGTTGGTGTGGCTGTGGTAGGTGTAGTGGTGGTTGGTGTGGTTGTAATGATGGTGGATGAGGTTGTAGCAGGTGTGGTTGAGATATTTGTAGTGGTGGTGGGTGGTGTTGTGATAGTTGTAGTAGTGTTGGTTGGTGTGATTGTGGTAGTTGTAGTAATGTTGGTTGGTGTGTTTGTGATAGCTGTAGTGGTAGTGTGTGTGGCTGTGGTAGAAATGGTGATGTTGTATGTGGCCGAGGTAGGTGTCGTGGTGGTGGTGGTAGTGAATGTAGTTGTGGTAGGTGCAGTGGTGGTGGTGAGTGTGGTTGTTGTAGGTATAGTATTAGGTATGGTTGCGGTAGTTGTAGTGGTGTTCTCTGGTGTAGTTGGGGTAAATGTAGTGGTATTGGGTATGGTAGGTGACGATGTGACGGTGGGGGATATGGGTGTGGTAGCTGTAGAGGTTGGTAGGGTTGCTGTAAATATAGTGGTGGTGGTTGGTGTGGTTGCGGTAGTTGTAGTGGTATTGGTTGGTGAGGTTGTGGTAGGTGTAATGGCGGTGGGTGTGATAGGTGTGGAGGTGATGGGTGTGGTTGTGGTAGATGTAGTGACTGATGTGGTTGTAGGATATGGTGTAGTTGTAGTGAGCGTGGTTCTGACAATTGTAATGGTTGATATGGTTGCTGTTGTGGTTGTAGTTGTGTCTGGTGAGGTTGTAGTTGTAACTGCATGGATAATTGTACTGTTTCTTGGATTTGGTGTAGTTGTAGAGACATTTAGTGTGATTGTAGTGCTTGGTATAGCAGTGGTTGGTGTGGATGTGGTATTTATAATGGTAGTTGGTGTTGCTGTAGCGGTCTCTGGCGTGGTTGTGGCTGTAGTGGGTGTGACAGTTGTAGTAGTGGATGGTAAGCTTGTGGTGGTTTCTTCATTTGTACTGTTGCTTGATTGTCTTGGCGTGAGAGTGGTAGTGGTGGTAGTGGTGGTGGTGGTGGTGGTGGTGGTGGTGGTGGTGGTGGTGGTGGTGGTGGTGGTGGTGGTGGTGGTGGTAGCAGTAGCCGGCTTGGTAGTGCTGACAGTCGTGCCTGTAAACGGACAGAAGTTGATGAGGTCAACAGTTTAATTAAGATAGATAAGCAAGTTTGGACACTAGGCAAGTAAGTAAGTAAGTTTATTCAGGTATACACAAATACAGTTACTTAGATTATCATACATAGCAGTATATGTGTAGTGAACCTGGGATAACCTGGGATAACCCAAAAAAAGTCAGACAGAGTGACTTATTTCCATTGGGGTCCTTTTATCTTATTATTATAATATAAAGGTTATAACATATTATTATTATTCTATAGTGGAGATAACATCTTATTAAGAAACTAAAAAGACTATCTACTACACGAGGGTCATTAAGACTACTACACGAGGGTCATTAAACCTGCAATACGAGGGTCATTACTAGGAATAAGGTAAAATTACACTTGTGTTACCTAAAAAAACAAAAAATAATTCCCCTCCCTTTCTGTAGCTACATTCATCAGACACCTTTTGGCACTCTTCTTGAACTGGTTCATGCTATAACTGGCTTTGACATGTGCGGGCAGTCTGTTCCATTCCTTTATTGCTGTACAATAAAAGATGTTTGAAGTCTGGCCACTGACTGTGGGTACTACAAAGTTGTGTTCTCTCCCCCTATTACTATGATTACTTTGGTCCCAACCTTGACAAAACTGGCAGAAAGATATTCTGGACACTGTTTGTGAGCAATTTTATAAATATGATTAAACTTCAGTTGTTTTACTCTGTCTTCAACATTCAGCATATCCAAGGCAAGGTTTCACTTGGAATTTCAAGGTTTTCTCAAGTCTATGATAGACTTATAACGTAGCTGGTGTCTAGCTGGTGATTTAAAAAGTCTCTGGTTCCCATAGTACATGTGCTCAGTTCGACAAACATACTGCAGGTGGAGCCTAGTACAGCTGAGACAACGAGACTAAAAGTGAGGAACATCCAGCTAGTTGGCAGAGAAAAAAAAGTTCTGGATAAAAGGCAAAGAAAGGTTTCAAAAATGGTTGCCCGAAATGCATTTGCATACTAGTGGCTTTCTTTTGTGCTTAACAATGTTTTATTACATTTAAACTACATTATCCCTGTACATCATAAAAATCAAAATTTGGATTGAAGTGGCTTGACCACTCGGGTGGGTTTTTAATGGCGTGATTTTTGTCACAGTGACGAGTTTATATCATGTATCAGACACTGGCTTGATACATGTCTAATTTATCTATTCTTCTCCCCACCGCCAACACAATAACCTTCTTGCATTTTGTGATTGTGGACTTAAAATAGGAATTTATATTATAATTTTCCGTATATTTTATTGTTATAATAATAATTTCATGAGGGAATAACATTTTCCGAATATTCTCTTTTTTAATCAGCTTCAGGTTAAATTATATTTTAAGATTTCTTATGAGGTGTTCACCCCAGTTTTACATTTTTCGGGGAAGTTTTAGAGTCACGAACAATGTGGCAAAAGTGTCAACTACACTTACTGTAGGAGGAGTTGACAGGAACCTTGCAGTGGCAGCGCTCGTTGCCGTTCCTCCGCACTTCTATCATGAACCCTGGCTTCTACACCGCCGCCCACCGCCGTCACACCGCCATGTGCACCACCAACCCAGCAGGACCCAGTACACCGTAACAGAACAAAATATATATATATATATATATATATATATATATATATATATATATATATATATATATATATATATATATATATATATATATATATATATATATATATATATATTATATATATATTGGATTAATTACCGCCAGCTTATATAGCTAATTTTCTCTGTTTTATTTGTCATAAAACCTGACCTGTGAAGTGTAAAAAACCACTGATATAAAAATGAAACAAGGAGACCATCTTCATCTGCTGAAGAGGGCCTTCAGACGAAACTGAAATAAACATATGTTTCTACCTATGTTTCTTCTGTTCCAGTCATTTGCTTCATGGCCTAAAACTATCACTTAATGTTATTAGGAGTATTTAAATACGTATATAAATATAAGTTTTAAGGCAAGAAAAATGACATTGTTTGAATGTAGCAATGTGGAAGTAGAAGGAACAGTGCAGAATCAACCTGCATTCCCACTCGTAGTGTAGTTGTTAGCATGACTTAACCTAGTACCAGCGCTAAGAGATTTCAATTCATCATAATTTCTTTCTTTCTTTCTCTCTCTCTCTCTCTCTCTCTCTCTCTCTCTCTCTCCACACACACACCACACACACACACACACACACACACACACACACACACACACACACACACACACACACACACACAAACGTACCAAACAAAAAAAAAAAAGCAAGGAAGTGTCTATAGACAAGTACCTTTAAAAACTGGTATAACGCGCATTGAAAAACTCTCAGTCTACAATTCAATTTAAAGTGATTAGGTCGTCTGGCAAATTATAATGTCTCACCACAAAACTGATGTGATACTGGGATTCTACACAAGATTGTTAAATGGGCATCTTAATGATGCTTGCTCTCTTAGCCGTTCTGGGTCGAGGATATATATGAATTAATGTAACTAGCCACCTGTGGTGTCAGGAATCAGATAAAAGTATTAGTGTTGGCAGTTGTGAACCTTACACTGTCTTTATGGAACCTAAGTGAACCACACCACATTTGTTTTTGAACTCTGGGCCCTTTGGATACCGTACGGAGTTCAGCTCATTGTATTTCCAAATAAAATTTCAATTTAATCTCCGTTACAAGTTTACTTTTTTATCCTTTCTTACATCTATGTTGTAACCCATACATCAGCATTTTTTATTTGATATTATATACGTATTTTTTTTTATATTTACATACAAAGCAAGTTTTACTGACCAGATCTGCAGCCCATGCTTGGTATGTTTCCTCCCAGGTGGTGGCAGCAGCTGCACCCCAACACAGCACCACCAACACCACCACCAATACACTGCTGTCACCAACAAAACTTATTGTAGTCTCGCCAGTACAGGAGTGGTCATCGTCCTCTTAATCATTAATGTGAAAAAAAATGAGACTTGTAGCTTTCTCACCCTCCCTTCCCTCCTTTCTCTTTGAAGATATAAAGGAAATGAGCAGTGGCATTCACAATTCATCATAAGAAAACCAATAGTCAATTTTTTTCAGTAAAAATGACGGATTAGGATATTACGCAGCCTAGATTCAATTCAACCCTTTCAAAGAGACCGAACAGACCATTATCCTAGTATGTACAAGCTTGAGGAAGCTCAGAAGTTGTATTAAGTTATCGGCTTGGAAGGGTTAAAGCTAATCAAATGGACACTCAGACACATCACTTGAAAAAACAGTAATTAAATTTTTCCAGGCGTCCCCCACCCCGCGATAAAAAAAATGACCTACACGCCAAAATCATTCCAGACTTTTCTCCCAGGAAGATTGGCCGTCATCCTTTTGAAAAAGTAATTACAGGAGAGCCCCACTTTTCAGCACTTCGCTTTACACCGTTTTGCTAATACAGCAGTTTTCAATTAACTCATTCTTCATGTATTCAGATTTCCTACAAGAAATATATTCACTACTTACTATAAGTTAAGGAAGAAAATATGCATTTTTTAGGCCTAAGTCTATTGCTCACTTAATATATGACAGTGTAAACATGTTATCGGGCTTTTATATGCATTTGAAAGTGAAAAAAAGGCCATGTTTCACTTTACAGCAGTAAACCAGAACCTAACCTGCTGTATAAGCAGGGCCCGCCTTTACAGTGCATATGCCAGCAAGCTTTATGTAAGATTGCTGGCTTAATTTAAAAAAAAAAATAACAATGGTCTGAGGAGCACATAGATGTTATAGGCACATAAAAGAACATTAATTTGATTTACCCAGGAACACTAAATAACTTCACTGACTTATTTCTGATCGGAAGAGACATTCTCCAGTTATTTCACAGAAATCTCTTTGACTAATCAAATTGGCTCATCATAACTTACACAGCCTAACATCACGAGAAAAATACATCAACACCAAAAGTTTAAAGCTCATCAGAAGATGCATTTTCCCATTATTACAAAGAATCGAGCCAAATTTGTGCCAACACAGCTTACACCCATAAATCATCCCATCCATTTCACACGCTGCATCAGCCATTGAAGATTGATGCCGTTCACACTTTTTATATTTTAATCAGAGGAGAGCGCAAAATCAAGAGCCCCTCACCTGCATTAAGATAAAGTAATGTAATAATGTAAATTAATAGTACATCATTTCAAGATCAGAGTGGGAAAATGGCATCCATGTACCCCATTAAATGTACGCCAGTGTTGAAATTTTGAAGGCAATCAGAGCCTCTCTCCACCTGCCACACAAATAAAATTTGGGCGAGAATTTGAGCCCAAGAGGTATAACGTTATGTTTGCTTAGTATATTGTATGTTCTGCCTACATATGCTGCATATAAAGGATATAAACCTGTTAATTCTTCGTTTATACAGTTCACACACCATTCACTATAAATATATATAACCGATAAAATTATCTTCTTCACTGTTTCCAGGTCGTCATGCAAAGCTGTACTAATAATTATTT
The DNA here is from genome assembly GCF_026875155.1 of Cherax quadricarinatus. Lineage (NCBI taxonomy): Eukaryota > Metazoa > Arthropoda > Malacostraca > Decapoda > Parastacidae > Cherax > Cherax quadricarinatus. The sequence continues at coordinate 20,786,963 of NC_069430.1, read as the reverse complement.
GAATATAATATTACTCTATTAATTTATTCTTTGCCTGTTAGTAAAGTAAATACTCAAGAACATGAGTCTGCTTCTGCTGTGCGTTCAGCATATCGTTGCTTATCAAACTGTGGCAATTTTCCAATAAATTTACTTGGCTTCAGCATATTTTTTTGGTGAAATGACATGTGACTACATTTTTTTTAGCAATATATCATCTAACACGGACTGTACGCGAGTTAATGAATGCAGTCACCTAAAATATTCAATATATACAGAATATATTGTAAAAATGACCTTCGGAATATGCAGATGTGCGATCAGAGGTATGAAGCATGGGAACACTGACGACTTTCCATCGTAAAATGATACTGAATCTTACTAATAAAGTTACGTTTCTGTAAAAAAAAAAAAAATGAAATTTGATTTACAAGTTGAGTTTCTATGTAATTTAAACCAGCAGTATACTTCAAATATTTTGTCATTTGAAGGGACGATTGATCGAAGATGAAGACGTTCTTGTTGGTATTAACTCAGGATGGCTCAGGAGGGCGAAAACTGGGTCCTCCCTCTGAATGCATCCCACAACAGCTGACTAACTCCCGGAAACCTATGGACTGCTAGGTGAACAAGAGCAGCATACACAAGGAGACTGGCACAAACGGATCACCCAACCCGGTAATCGAACCCATGTCCTTTCAGTTGTAAGCCGAACTCTCTAACTGTTGAAATATCTTGTTGGGAGCGTCCTGAGTGAACGTTGGTATGTTACTATGACTCAAGACCGTCGGTAAATTACAGTCACGTTTTCTCAGTTTTTTTGCAATCTTGAGACAATTACCTCATCTTGCTGCCCGAAGTGGTTTGACAGGAGATTCCTTCGTCTGCGTCACCGTGGAGTCTTGACAGAAGAGATACCTTCGTCTGCGTCGCCAGGATACTTCAGCCTCACTGGGCCGGTGCAGACGTACTCCAGGTCTTACTGAAGAAGTTCAACAAGTCACTCGTTGATAGCAGCCAGTTCACTAACGTACCAGGTATGGGAGACCCAGGTGCTGAACAAGAATTTTTGTAACAGGTGAAAATTTATACATAAACAACTTTTCATCGTTAACTCCTACACACAAGACGTGTATGGCCCTGGCTGACAAGTGTGAATAATTAGGTCGCGATCAGCCAAGGTCATCCTAAAGTCTAATGACTAAGATATATGTAATATATAGGTACTATATTTACTAATATTTTTTTTTTATATTTTATTTAAAACATTATAAATTACAAGGTTTTGTAAAATATTAAATAACACCACAATACAGGATCTGAACAAGATTACTAAGAATCATATCATAAGTGCAGAAAAAATTTGAAAACCCAATACAAAATAAGAATGTATAACAAACACGCAAAATACATACATACCATTCACTGACACACATTATACCAAATGATAAAATATCTGACACATACACACAAAACTGTTGGGGGGGGGGAGCCCCCCCCCATTAAAACCCATCTATAAATACATCCACATCATTCGCACACTTAATGATCACAGCAGTGATCAAACATTAATTTATGTAACTTTTAGATAGACATGCAACTGTTTATGAGATTTTACTTAAAAACAAACTCTGGTAATTATCCTAAAACATTACTCCATAACAAAAATAAGCTTTATACAAATTACATGATCATATAAATCGTCAACTGCAAAATTTATACAGCATATGTATAATCTTGGAACCTTTTGATCACAGACGAATTACTCACAGCAGATTCCACATAATGGTTAAGTCTATTTATATTAGGAGAAATCCAATTATTTTTAAAATAATGAATTTGTAATGTATCTCCTCAAAAACTTTATGCAGTACACGAGAAAAGTCACAACATACTCATATTGAAATATTCATTATTACAAAATAACTGGACTCTTACTAACGCATGGCTGAATTGATACATTTCAGTGAATTTTGTTGGAAGTAATCTCTGAACAGTCTCAAATGCTTAACTAATTATTATATCATTACAGCATTATATCTCATTAACCTTAACTAAGCAGTCTTCTGAAACTGACCAAGCTTACTGAACTATCACACCGTACACCACACTTTTATTTAACAAAAGCATCACTCACGCCCACGCATACCTCAAGAAGCCAGCTTCATTTTACCCCTTAAGCTTGCAACGCCCATAAGTCCCTGACGCGGAAGCTACGATGTCCCTCCGAAAAGGTTAAATGCCACCTGTTCCCAGTGATGTCCTTATTTCTCCGTTGCGTCCCATAAAATATCGCTGCCAGTGCCCTGATTCTCTCCCTTACTGACACATGTCTGTAAACCCATGACGTATACACAAAGTCTGTGACTAGATAACCCATTGTGTTCTGCACCGGCACCCCCACCCCCCACATCTAAGCTTAACGCTCTTAAAACACTAATTCCACCTCCACCCACCATACGTAAAACCCTACTAAACTACTCCCTCACTGGTTCCAACCTCGCACAAAAAAATACCGCATGAAAGACAGTGTCAATGTCGCCACACACACAACACTCCCCACCCTCCTGCACACGCCTATTTGCCAACACTTCTCCAGACGGCAATATATTGTGGAGAAATTTAAACATTACCTCCCTTACCACTGCCTTCAATCGTAACCCTTTTAAACGGCCCCATATATCACTCCACGCACATCGGATATATACCTTCAACCTTAGCAACCACCTCCATACCACCCACCTGAGCCAGTCGTCCTATCTTGACCCTGCGTGGGTCAACATTCACTCACACATCTGGACATCTCTACCCGTCATCCAACACTCCAAATCCCTTCGAACCCATGCCAAACCTGTGCCTGCAACCCTACCCTTCCTCAAATAACTGTTTAACATACATGCCCAACATCCTTTGATGCAACGCCATTAACCCCAGCCCTCCCCGGCATGCCGGAAGACACACATCTCTCGATAACCAGTCACATCCCGAACCCCAAATATATCGATATACACGCTTCAACAGATGCTTCTCATCGCACGTATTCAAGGGATAAATACCTACCACATGCCACAGCGTACCATACAAAAGCACATTCACCACAATAGCACGCTGATGTAACGTCAGACCTCCTGTGTGCAATCCCGCCAATCTACCCAGAACCCTATCCACAGCTTCTCTCGAATTCGCCTCCCTCGCCTCCTGAAGATTTCCCATATGAACAACCCCACACACCTTAATTTGACACACCAGGGGCCAGCCTTCTTCCTGTCCTAGAGCCCCACCCACGCCATCCCCCACCCTCATAAGCATAGACTTTTCCCTATTAACAGTCATCCCTGTTGCCCTTCCAAAACGCTTCACCAATTCACCCACCTTTCGTAAATCCTTTGACCTTCTAAATAGAACCGTGGTATCATCCACATAACCCACGATCCCTGGTTCCACAGCCACTTCATCTCTCTTCACTCCCTCCCTTACATTCCCTCGCACAGCCCTATAGAACGGATCCTGAATCAACGCAAAGAGAAGCTGTGACACAGGGCACCCTTGCCTCAAGCCCCTTTCCATCCTAACTAGTTTTCCTAGCCTACCATTTACCTGCACCCATACCATGGCCTGTTCATACAACACCTTTGCCCAACTGACGATTTCCCTCCCAAACCCTTGCCACTGCATTAACTTCCACAGCGGCTCATGCTCCACACAGTCATATGCCGCATGCCAATCCAATGCTAATACCCCACCTTTATTTGCCCCCCCACTTTCGTCTATAAACCTACGTATGATCCCTTGCCCCACACACATTGATCACCCAGGCACACCATATTGACCCTCATCCAAAACTTTGTCAAGAACTCGTTTCATCCTGTTCCCTAACATTTTAGCAAAGATCTTGTAATCACCACACATTAAAGATATCGATCAATAATCGTGTACGTAATCACAAGACTTCTTTTTCGGAACCATGACCACCACACCCGTACGTTGCTGTTCCCCCAATCTACCTTTGGTTTTCATAGCATTAAATAAAACCACTAAAAATTCACGCAAACATTCCCAGTTTTCCTTATAAAAATCACAAGGAATACCATCAATCCCCGGCGATTTTCCCACACTCATACCCTCCACTGCCATTCTAACCTCCTCCTCGCTTATAGGTCCACTCAGATTCATCCGATCCTTATGCTCTAGATTACAACATACCCATTCACCCATTTCCCCTAGCACCTCATCATTAACCCCCACTCTTTTGCCATGCATCTCATACCATGCATCCACGTAGCAACCCATACCCTCTGTTGACATGAGCACCTGCCCCTGACGATACCCCTCCATTTGCTCCTGAACACTCAAGCTCATTATTTCCGTCACCCTGCGACGTTTTCCCTGCTCTCTCAAGACATATGCCGAAGGACAGTCGCCCCATAAAACCTCATCGATTCCTCCCACTATTCATACCGCATCAAATTCACGATTTTGAATGTCCCTAATCAGTTGTTTTAAACCCTCAATCTCAACCACTGGATACTCACCCCCTCTCCCATATAGCATTCCTGCAGTTGACCTTCAAGGTAATGTGAAACACCATATTAATATCTCCACTCTTCCTTTCCCTGCTTCTGATAAAAATCCCTCACCTTCCCCTTACTGACAGTGTCCCACCACTCAAGGATGTCTACCCCCCCCCAACCATCTGCCCACCATCTCCCCCAAGCACTCTCAAAAGATTCCCTCCCATCCCCTTTGTGCAATAACCCAACATTCAACTTCTAATAACCCCTGAAACGCTTTGGCAATCCCTCCCAATCCAAGTCTACCAGAACCCCTCTATGAGCAGAGAAGCTCACAATCAATGCACAAACGCTGCTTACCCTCACCCCCCGAGAAACATAGATTCGATCCAGCCTCGCCGCATAATCGCGCCTAATGAACGGATGCATGACCCCACCCACCTCCTCCCCTCCCACGTCCACTACATTCACACCTCGCAACAGATCCCCTAAATACCCTGAGAAAAAAACCCTTCCTCTAGGTTCTACGTCCTTACGGCAAACAATACAGTTCCAATCACTTCCTAGAATCGTTACGACTGGCAGCGATCTTAAATGGTAAACAAGGACATCCCTAAAGAACCTATTTTTGACACCCATGTCTCCTTCCGCAGACCCGTACACCCCTATGAAACCCACTTGAACCCCACCCCATGCGCCATCCACCCGAACCACCCGCCCCTCCTCCCCCACCTCAAATCTTTGCAGAGAAAACGGGCTAGCTTCTTTAATTAACAATGCCACACCACCTTTCAATCGTGCAGAACAACCCATGTACACATTGTATCCATCAATCATTAACTCTCCCAATGATTTATAATTGTGTTCTTGCAGGAACATGACGTCAGGTGCATATCTCTTTAAAAATACCTCCAGACTCTTACATTTATCTACTGACTTCAACCCGTTAATATTTAAAGTAATACACTTGAAGGATTTAATGGAGGCTTGCCTTTAGACACCTTAATACTCTTAGATCCTAGACAAGCACCCCCCTCTCCCCCCCACACCCCCCCGTGCCTTCCCCTTTCACATGCTCAACACTCTTTGTTCCACCCGTACCCCTACGGGGCACATCGTACCATGCTTTTTCTCCAGACCTTTGCCCAGGAGTCAAAACGTCATCACTATCGGTTATCACAGCAGCTCTCTTGGGAGAGCTACGATCTGCAACCATATCCTCCTCTAGACTGGTATCCCTGTGGACGTCCACTACTACAACCTTCTCTGCTTCCACACACGCGACCTGCACGTTGGGGCCTCCTGCCCTTGCCTCTACACCCTCGTTTTCCAGCCCAGCATGGGTCATCGCAGACGCCGAAATGTCCAGCAATTCATGCAGACCCTCCTGAATGGATGCCTCCATCACATCCTGAGCAATTGCAGAATCCTCCTCACCCATCGCCGACACCAATCTCAGTAGTAGTAACTAGTTACCAGTAACCAGTGTACCAGTAGTTGACTCACTACCAACCGTCTCTGCCTGAGTCACTGTCTGTATTCATATTGTGCTGACCACAGCAGTATTCAAAGACCCCCTCACATATGGGTACTGTGGGCGGCCAGTCAGTTATACGAGAGTGAGCAAGGAGATAGGTAATTATACGTACTACCAGCCTACGTGAGTATTACTTTACCCTATCCACGTATCGAACTCCCACATGATACCAAGCCTACGTCCTCTCCAACTCCAGGTAGGGTCACAAATGTAGAAGACAACTCTGTCTCCCTCTCTACCTCCTCACTCCATGTCTCCCATGCCAGAGACTCACGCTGCGTTGCCATAGCGTATGTTTGCTGCTTCGTTGCATCATTCGTTGATCTACCTCGTCGCGTAGGACATGCGCCACGATGTGGTCATATGTCCCACATAGTCGACACGTATGCCTCTGACCCGTGTACGTAACGAAGACTTGAGTACAGAAGTCCTCCATCACCACGTACGATGGTATAGGGAGCTTTAGGGACATTTTAAGGGACAAAGACCCTTCCGGCATACCAACAAGCGGTCCATCACACCAACGTCCCAATGTCGCCAAATGTATCGCACCATAACGCCCAAAAACGTTCCTTAAATCACTCTCATCAGCTTCAAAAGGATCATTACGCACCTTGATCCATTAACACCAGGGTTAACCGGCTTAACCACATCCTGGTACTTGGCCACCATATTTTCATAGGTGCTGCTCTGCCGGAATTTGATGAAAAGCCTTGAACTACCATTCAACGACACGCCATAGTGCTCCTCATTTGCTATGCCATACTTGTCTCTTAATATCGCCGTCAGCAAAAGATGGGTGTACTGACTATTCAGCGATCCCTTCACAAGTTCAAGACAAACAGTGTTAACACGTCGGTGTCCACCTTCCGCCATTATGAAAGTACTGAGGAAAACTGTGCAGAAAACCAGCTGATTCAGGAGCGACTGCGCAGCCTGTCCACACGGCCCAAGAGCGATGAGGACAATCCTCTTTACTAATATTGTTTCGCTAACCTGTAGCTTTATAAACCGGACACAGTAGAAGATAAGGCAATCAATCCCTTAGCCTTAGTAGGTGTTCAGTCCCAAAGCCTTGATCAATCTGCAACAAAGGCACCTGTGTACTGGATCCAAAAGAGGTGTAGCAGTTGATGGATTCATCACAGGTAAGTGGGACCCACTTTCTAGCTTTATTACGAACGCTTATGCACTGCAGCCTAGGCTTAAATTTCTGCTAACCAGGACTCTAAACTGGTAATTTTGAGTCGTTGAACTAAATTACCAGTCAAAAAATTCCAGCTAATTTGGCTAAAATTAAAGTCACTTAGAATTATTACTTTATTGTGTCCTGATGTCTTAATTTCCTTCTTGCTAGCGACTTTGCAGACCTCAGTGAATTATTATTATTATTATTATCATGGGGAATGCTAAACCTATAGGACTATACAGCGCATGTGGGGAGGGGGGAGGATGGAAGATATTCAGGCTCAATTTAGGGAATTGGATCACAGATTCAATTTCCTAGATCAAGAGCCCCTCACCAGCGTCAAGGAACCTCCCTTAAGGGGAGACCTCAGTAAAGTATGTGGTGGTTTTCACTTCTTTTCTTTTTAAGATTCTCAACAGATTTCCGGCCTGTCTATAGGTCCCCACTGAGTGCTGTTCCGGCGAATCTCTACATAGAACATAGTGAAATCGAACGATTTCTTATCTTTCATTCCCTCAGTCTCTTGGCTTCGTTACGTTGATGATATACTCATCGTAACGCCTACAAAATTTGAATTCCATTCCCTCTACCAGAGTAAACCAGGTCGAGCCTTCCTTTCCGTTTACACTTGAGAAGGAATTAGGCACAGTCTCCCTCTCTTCGAGCTGCTACTTTATAATTCGGACAATGGACCAGGTTCCAAAGTTTAATTCTGGAAAAGCGAAGAGTATGAAAGACATTAAATAAAGGGGAGTGGTGGAGGACCTCAAGATGAGAGGATTAAACGACGAAAAACACGAACTTAGAGAAGGAAAAAAATCTTGGCTCACAAATCTACTGAAGTTATATAACATACAGGAGCCAAGAATGAAAAAAAAAAAAAGATGAGTTGACTGTGAGACATTTCCTGCATGAGGTGTAAAGGTTACATCCATGCCTAACCCATTCAGGGTAGGGTAAGGTCCTGATCCCATGCCTTAGCTCATAGGACTGTACACTGTTCCATTTGCCCAACTTGGCGGATGGCCAGACAGAGAGGCCTAGCTGGAATAGGCCTGGACAGATGGTCCAAGATAGATGTCATGTACTCCTCATGGGAAGACTTAGTCTCAACACTCCTCAAGTCAGGACCAAGGCTCGGCCACCACGTGGAAAGCCCGGGCCGGAGAAACTGGCTAATCTTTAATAATAATAAAACAGGTTACAGGGATTACACCATCCACACACATTGAAGGTCCGCAAATTTCTGCCAATCTTCGCGGATAACACTGGTCATTACAAATTCGGCCGAAAGACCCTATGCTCATACGCCAATTAATTTCAGATAAACTGCTCACTAATTCAATGGAACCCCTCTTATCACCCGCGGCGCGCACTCTCCTTCACACAAAATTCTGAAGTCAAATCAGCACAATTTTAATCACAGCGAATTAGGAAAATTATCAAAAAATTTCCACATTGACTGCAATTTCTTAATACAGCATTTGACAGTGAACTACATTAGATGCTGGTCCACAAACTGCAACAGCAAGTAGGAATAACAGGAAAGGCCCTTCATTTGATCACAGAAATCCTGAAGAATCCCAACTCGAAATTTGTTTTTCCATAATGGAAATTTCCTCTGGTCTCACAAGCCAGGTATACAGGTAACATAACTCAAAATCAACTGATTTTTGATAGCGTAGTTTAAATACCCCGAGCATGTCAACTACGGTAAGGTTTTTCAAAATACAGTTCGGGATCCAATATTGGGTAGTGAGATACTTTTCACTGGGTATCACAGACAATTAATTAGTGATGTTGTCATTTACCAAACTTTTTTCTCAATGTCTAGATTAACTACAAAGAAAAAAAATGGTCCAGCACTTAAAGAGCATTTTAAAAATAATTATTTATGTGGCATGCCTGACATCTGGTTCAGCGCCAGACTTATATGTTCCAAACACTTTCGTAAAACATTGAAAAAAATCGCGTCACAGGAGGTCTGAATAGAATTAAAGTTACTACGAAGTTGTCTCTTTCTGCTTTGTCTGAAAATTTTGTTCATTTTTCTGGAGGAGAAGTTTGAAGATTTGTGGGAACAGCACTGGTTAAAAAAAATGCATTCTCCTTTGAGATTCCCAAATATGTTGTGTAGGTTTGAACCCGATACCTGAACACGATACTGTGCTTCATCTCACAATGTGTCAGTACGTCATGACTCAGAAACAGGCATTAACTTCTTCATTTTTGATCAGGGTATTAAAGAATACCCACTCTTAAGATGAGTGTGTTGGTGTAGCTTTTTGTTACGACTAATTCCACGTGTAAACTAGATTTTCTTCTCTGACAAGTTTAAAATCCAGAGAAAGAAACAGAGTCAACATTGCAGGAATACACGTGCAACACTATCATGTCAGCCAGATTGGTCCATAATAAGCAACAGGCAGGATCACCGGTCACATTGAGCAGGTAAATTTCAAATGTATTTAAGTTTTATTGGTTGTATATTTAATACAACGATTTGACTTTAATACAGTGAGGCTTGACGCTAATGAGTCACAAACTTACCTGTTATGTTTAGATTTCACGTGAAACATTTTTTTACGACTGTATGCAGTAATAGGGTCGTCATGGGATGATATTATTGTATCCTGTCGCGGGATAAATTGAAAGAGTACTAATATGAAGTATCAGGAAAGTCGATATCAGTGTACATGTGCACCAGTGTACATATACGCCTATTACAAATACAGGTAATGAATTCCTTGCGAGACCTGGTCATAATGGGAATTGGAGCAAACAAACTCAGCAGTAGACTATAATGCGTAATTTGCTTTAACCCACTATGTACAGGTATGTACACTAGGTACAGTATGTACAGATAGAATAATAAGTGTACACCACAGTGATAAATAGCAAAGCAGAAGCCAGAGAGAGTGCACCGTATTCAACCAGCAGGTAGGTAAATCTGTCAATATGTTCCGCAAGTGAACCACGTTTCTTCAGCTTTGGCGGGCTTGCCTGTGATTGGTCAATGAACCAAGGTACTGATTTAACGACGGATACCCTATCGATCGTTAAACCCTTAGCACCTGGTTCGCTGGTTGGGAGGCAGCCTATATGGGAGTGTGACATACGCCGAATAAATTGTAACATACAAAGCCGCAACGCTATAACTCATTAATCACGTGAGGTGAAGATGTTAATGCTTAACTGGTGTTTAAAAGGTATATCATTACAACAATTTTTTTTAAATTGTGAAAAACTGCAAACACCTGTGCGTGTGCGCGCGCCTTGTTGAGTTTTATGGTTTACCAGGTGGCAGTGATGGTCAGCCTGGCAGCGTGGCTGGGTGGGAGTTTGGTCGCTGTCCGGTGGTCGTGTCCAGCACAAGACCACGGTACTACGGTACGCCACGATGTACAGGTGAGTTCCAAGCGTATTATAGTACTCCATGATGTAGAGGGAGAGGATAGCAATTTTTCATAGCCAGAGTTTCCTTGTTCAAAGGTAGGTATTGCCAACATACGTGTAGACTCTTGATGTATGTACGTGTGTAGGTGCGCGCGCATGAACGCACACACCACAGCTGAATCCTTACAACAAATACAGAATGCAAAGGATACTAAGGTGCACAGAAAACAGATTCAACACTGACCCACGTCCAGGAACAAAGTCAGGTGGAGCAGGTCAGTGATTAACCAGATAGGTCAGACAAAGTATCTACCACCATCCCGTGAAGAGTTCGAAATGATCATGACTACGCGAGTCGAGGACTTTAGCTGGAATGAAAAAAAGTAGGAGAGTGGAAGTGAAAAATACAACAGCTGTCCACATTCCTAAGCTATTTCTTAGTTATGCATGTAACCTTAAGACTCGTGGTCGAGAAGTTTTAACCCCATTAACCAGTCCTAAAATCAAAAGTACTAGTGAATTGCCAAATCATGCAAATGCTGGCCTTCCTACAAGTAGGTTCCTGATGTTGGTGAGGCCTTGTTAGGAATTTAACTGTCTCCAGTTTGGTCCGATTAAGCTGAATGCTTCCAACCCCCCAGCTGTATAATCCTACTGATTTAGCGCTTACCCTATTATAATAATATAATAATGCAAATGTTGAACCCATGTTAAAAAAAAAGTTCCTTCAGCAGTTTCCTTCAAGGAGAGAGGGAGGAATGTCAAGGAGTTGCTGGAGTGATACTGTCTCCCTTCCTTTCCAGACCGTGGGTGACCCTTGTGGCTTTAGCCCTCCGCCATGAATGCAACAAGAATAGTAATACATCTGAAGTTGCGAAGTTTTTTGTGTGTGTTCTCAGGATGGCACTGATGATGACCCTGGCGGTGGTGGGTGGCACTGCAGATTTCATCCATACTGATCGCTACCAGATCTGGGCTGCTGATCTGGTACGTACATGAAGGTATTCCTTACACACACACACACACACACACACACACAATCACACACACACACACACACACACACACACACACACACACACACACACACACACAAAGCTGTGACTCGAGACCAGGAGCTGTGATTCGATCTCTGCAACCACATACAGGTGAGTACAGCTCTGAGACAGTATTCCAGGGAATATGCAGTAACATTACACACGCCTTCGTTTTAACGCTACTTAAATAATAATATATTAATAAAAAATCAAAACAGTTTAGAACCCACTTCTACTTATTGGATAAGAAATTTTAATAAGGATATATCCATTACCTTTTTACATTTCTTTGAAATATCAGTGAAGACAAATATATGCATTCAAAATCTTCAGTTAGGCTACAGATGAAAGCTGTCTTATGGGAACAACAGATTAAGACCCGTGTCAGGAGGCACTGTTTTATTTTCCTGACGAATAAAACCTGACACTGTCATGTGTGTAAGTAGTTCATGTGTTTAAGGAAATGCAGAAGCACTGGTTTATTCATCTCACAAGTGAGAACTAACTTATTTGGGGAGCTCCCGCGTGATATACACAAGTTAAGACTCTAAATTAGATTAGTCTTTCGTTCGTGCTGGACCATTACAAAGTCCAGGACGGACCGAAACGTCGTCTAGTTTACATTTCTAACTCGAGTGTTAGTTGTGAATTGTCCCAGCCACGGAATAGTGAAACTGGATCCGCAGTGGTTAGTAAATACCTGCAGTGCATAGGAAGTGACAGATGCAGTTGATACCTTTATTAATGGCAACGTTTCGTTCAGGTAGGAGCTTTCACATAGCCTCTACGTGGGCGAAACGTTGCTAATAAAGATATCCACTGTACGTAAGTCATTCACTCTACATTGTGACTAGTTGAGAACGTATGATTCAAGTTCATTTCGCTACAGAAACCTGGCTTCGTCATCGCTAGTTACATTAATGGGTAGTGATGTTGTCCAAGCCCGGATTTGACAACAGGTCCCGCGGGTTGACTCGCAGCAAGCAATGACAGATGCATTGATACGCTTATTAATGGCAACTTTGCGGTTCAGGTAGGCGTCCAGAAAGCCTCTACGTGGCGAACGTTGTAATAAAAACACTGTACGTAAGTCATTCAACTCACTTTTAAATGACTGGTATGGACTATTGTTTAATTTTCATTTCTACTAAAACTGGCTTATTTCGACAACTCATGGTTTCAGTTGACTGGCAAAGGCCCTGGGTTCCTCCGCAGTGGATCCTTGCTCAGCAGCAACCAGCTCCTTTACAGATTACCTAGCTCAACGCCTAGCACTTCAAGCTTTGGGTATCAGATGTCCTCAGCAGTCCAGAAAGGCCTCTTTACGTGCCACCGTCGTGAGTAAAAGGAAAGTACACAGCTTAGATGACTTAAAATGAACTGGTTGTGAATAGGACATTAGTATGGAAGAGGTGTAATCACCTGTACTAACATTTATTATATTCTATTTTGAACGGTTGTATAGGAAGGTTATTATTTCAAAATTTATTTATTCTGGCAGAACTAATGTTCTATTAATGCTTTAAAAATGTGTATTTTCTCTCACTAGTACTAAATATTTTTGGCTAAAGTTAATAAAACATCAATTGTGTGTGTATCTTTTTCCTGAATTTAGTCTACCTTCAACTATTTAGTTAATCCCCTCCCCATTTTTTTTTTCTCCATTGGTTATATACACTGAAAGGAGTATGTATGAGTATACTTGTCCTATATGTCTAAATAACTGACAGCCTCAAAGGTAAGGGTATTTAAAAAGTTATTAAAATCTTAATTTAAGTCGATACTGTATGACAGAAAATAAATTCTTTCACCTGATTCAGCCAAAAAAAAAATCATGATAGAAAATTATTAAAATTACTAATCCGATGTTTCCTAAACGAAAAATTTCAGTCTTGAGCACTTGATAACTGGCGATGAAATAATGAAGACTTAAGTATTCCCAAGAACACACAATTGCTCAGGTACAATCACATTTCTGCTCAACTTACTTTTTTCGTTTTTCTTCTTAAGGTGCTTCCACTACGTAGTATAGCACCACCAGCCTGAAGACAGTAGAAACAGTAGTTTTAACGTGATTAGTCCGTCAGCCTTGGTAAGTGGACTGACCGCCATCACCTGTACTGTCTCCAGTGTTTTCCTGTATTTAAATGAAGAAGCCTGTTGTGCAAGCGAAACGTTCTGGCAATAAAGATACCAAAGTGTTGCACATGTATCTTATTCATCAACGTGTCAGTACTGTATATCATCAATAACACGATATTATTTTACGAAACTGGGAATATGTTGACAGATACGGTCAGACATGACAGTATATCATGCCTACTCCAAACCATGACAATATATGACAATATATGCTAAGAGTTTACCTTGATTTCCATTTAATGACATTTGTAGTTGATAGCCTTTTAATTACCTCTTATATAATAGTCGACAGGAGTATAGCGTATCTCTATATTACTGACTGTAGTTAGGTTATTACTGTGTAGCGAAGCTTTGCTGTATAAACACGGGTGAAGTCTTGGCAACGGCAGACCAGCGAATGATTAACCACTTAACGAGTCATCACCTGCCAACGACCAGTGTAAAGAGACAATTGTCTTGACTCACGAAATCGTAATGACACGATTGCAAACAAACCATACCACGGGTGGGGTTTGAAACTGCGGTCAAGGAGTCTCAAAACTCCAGACCGTCGTGTTAGCCAATGGGCCAGCTACCTTCAATAAGGTTCGTCCAAGCTAGCTGGCCCAGTGGCTAACACGACGGTCTGGAGTTTTGAGACTCCCTGACCGCGGGTTCAAACCCCACCCGTGGTATTGTTTGGTTAGACAATTGTCTTGTTTCCTGACAAAAAAAAAAAAAAAAAAAATGACCACCGCCTGTACCCAATAATAATCCAATTATATTTCACTGTGT
>NC_069430.1:20747398-20767398 GCF_026875155.1 Cherax quadricarinatus | reverse complement strand
ATTTTAATCTATTATTTCTTTTAGCTTGTTATGAACACTTAGGTTTCACAAGTGACTTTCAAATTGGAAAAGTATAATAGATGACCTTTCAGTCCATCCTGAACCATTATCAATTTATAAATGATAATAGTTCAGGAAGGAGAGAAATGTTCAGTTTGCAGTGCCAAATGGCAGGTTAGTGGTGAACTATTCCAGGAATTCTACTGTGACTTTTATTCATGAAGCCTGAAGCAGTTTAAACCCTTTGTTGGGCAGGTCCTCATATATGACGACCTGCCCAATAAAACTCTTTAAACAACATACTAAAATAATGTAAAGCAAAATTCTTAAATTAATATAAAGCATTATGTTTATGACTGTTATTATGGGAGGTAAAATGACATATGTACAGTATAATAAGACCTTTACAGTACGATCTTGTATAGTACATGAGGCTTTATCAAGTACATGTTAAAGCCTCACGTAGATTAAATCTCTTATTAATAAAAGATCTTTTGTTTATTTGGCTTTTTTCTGCCACCCATCAGCTATGTCATACTTCAGCTATTTATTAAATATGTTTGAGTTACATCTTGAAAGTGTGTCCCCTCGAGTATAAAGGATAGGGAAGACAATACTCACTACTCGAAGGTTTCATCGTAGACAGCTGGGTCCTGCTTACGCTGCGTCCTCGTCTTGCGCTCACCAGCAGTAGGGAACCACTCCTGCGGCACCAGCTGCACCTTGATGTAGGAATCGACAGACTGGTTGTGATAAGCACCATGTGATCCCCCGCGGGAGCTGATGCTGCAGGTGTCACTCTCCACTACGATGTCTCGAGCCATGATCACCTCCACAATCAGCTTTCCAGGACGAGTGAATAACATCTAAAGGAAATATAACATATCAATAAAACATACATACATACATACAGAAACACACACACACACACACACATACACACACTGTATGGAAAGTAGAAAAGACTGCACAGAGTTATGAAATGTATGTTCTGGCTCACTAACAAAAACACACTACCAAACAGTTTAAATAACACGATCTAGGGAGAACAGAGTAAAGAGATGCTGCCTCGACCAGTAGCTGTAAGAGAGAGGTGGTTCTCCAGATACAACGCCGGGTGACTTGTACAGCTTAACACACGCCCAGCAATCAAACACATGAGCAGGTAGTTTGTAGCATGGGTAGCCAATCAAAACTCCTTTCCAATGAGCACTGTGGTCTATAGAGCAGTTGTTACATCCTACCTACATATTTTTTTTCTACAAGTCGGCCATCTCCCACCGAGGCAGGGTGACCCAAAAAGAAGGAAAATCCCCATAAAGAGAATACTTTCATCAACATTCAACACTTTTACCTCACTCATACATAATCACTGTCTTTGCAGAGGCAACCAGATACAACAGTTTAGAAGCATATATAAAGATATGTAATATATCCCTCCAAACTGCCAATATCCCAAACCCCTCCTTTAAAGTGCAGATATTGTACTTCCCATTTCCAGTACTCATCCGGCTATATAAAAATAACCAGTTTCCCTGAATCCCTTCACACTCCAACAGCTCGTCAGGTCCCAAAAACCATTCGTCTCCATTCACTCCTATCTAACACGTTCCCGCACGCTTGCTGGAAGTCCAAGCCCCTCGCCCACAAAACCTTCTTTACCCCCTCCCTCCATACACCCTACCTACATACCTAAGTAAATATAACGCAAGATATTTTCGTTCTAGATATTAACGAAAATATCACAAATATAATATTAGATAATATACTTTTTCCTACTCCTTGTGAAGCATATGAATTTATTTATATTAAAATGTTAATTACATTTCAGAAACCTTGAAATGTGTCGTATTGTTATTTATGAATTTTTTGGTATATTTCTGCTGTACATACAATGCTGTGATTAAAATTTGAATGGATTTAGAAGTAAGATATACTTCTTATTTATACATGTCCTGTCATTACTCTTGTAACACAAGTACACAACAAGTACGAGGGAACTGGAGAGACGCATGCATTAGCTCTGGACACTTTTACTGAAAGTGTTTCAGACCTTGGACCACGATCACTACAAGGTGATCAAGGTTCAAGGACCGAAACGTTTTCAGTAAAGATGTCCTAAGTGAATCCATTCGTCTCCATTTCCCTTAAATTGTGGGCAGTCATTCGCCTGCTTACTACACAAAAAGTGTGATCTTACCTTTGCAACAAGCTGAGCTTTGCATGGCAGAATGTCTTCCATCTGCTCTTCATAGCGTTCTTGGTAATACTTAGAGATAAGAGCCTCTGTAGACATTCTGAGGCTCTCTAGTAACTCCATGAGATCCGTGTATTCTGTTAACGAGAAGAGTTAAAGGATTAATGTGTGACTTTAATTCAGCTGCAGGTAAAAATATTTCACTTTCACAGACGAACGGTATGGCTCAGGTTAAAGTTTGTAGAGAAAAAGAAAAGGAATGGGGTTTTAAAAACAGAAGCAAGCATTAGAGTGTTAGTGAGAATCTGATATAAGTGTTGGTTAAGAATGTGATATGAAAGTAAGAAAGAACCCTTACGGTTGTTTGCTGATGATGCTCTTTTGGGAAGTTTCAGAAAAAAAGTTTTACACTGTAAAAGGGAAAATGGTGATGAAAGTACAAGTTTAAAGAATAAAATATTGGAGATTAGACAGGAAGGGAAGGGTACTGAGAATGTGAATTTGGCAAGATGCTTGTAAGTGATGCGCTGGTTAATGGGTCTATGACAGACGAAGTGAATCATACAATAAAACAAGGATACAAAGTAGCAGGTGTTGAGATATCTTCGGAAAGAAAAATGCTTGTTAATGGAAGCAAAAAGGAAAATGTATTCTTGTGGGATATTGTCTTTGAATGTTATATCGACGAGGCTGGAGATAGTGAAAATGCAGTCCGAGATCAATGTGCCATGTGAAAATTATGTAGTAAGTCGTGTTTCTGTCAATTATATTAATGTTAAATTGCTTACCAGGAGTTTCAGCTGCCTTCTCATCTAAGCCATTTCCATTATCTGGTGTGAAGAACTTCAGCGTTGCCTTCAGAATACTGTGTACTCCGCCAAAGTAATGTGCTCTTCTTCTCTGAAAGAATTATAACAAAACACTCTACAATAAAATCAAAGTTAAATCTGGTGTATGGATCACATGCATTATGCTTTAAACCACAATTCTTCAAGATGAATATTTTTAAGATTTTTACCTCAGTACTTTTCTTAACAGTCTCGTGGAAGATTTCAATAACAGTTTCCCACACGCGCCACATGAACCTGTTGAAGTTAGATGAGTGAAGGTGAGCACGGAGAAGCCCCATGGCAGGGTCCAGCATCTCCTCCAGGAATGGTGCTGCACTCTGCACATCACAAGCCTCATTCACTGCCTTGTCCAGCGTTGGTCTCATCTGCTCGAGAAAGGTGCCATCAAAGGTACATCCACTATATAAAGGTATATTTACTACATAAAGATACCTCCAGTACATACAGATACTTCCACTACATACAAGAACAAAACACTGCAAGGATAACTACAGCTGCATTTATGAGGAACACTTCAATGACGAAATCAGTAACACATCCAACTATATTGAAATTAACTACAGTGAAAGGAAAAACATATTTCAAGTACGTTCATGTGTCTTAAGAATGTCATTGATGCAATACAAAAATGATTCGATTTTTTTTCTCTTTCTTGGGGGTTAATTTGCCTATTAAAGTATTTCATGTTTCAAATTGTTTTGTGGCATGTATACACATTCTTCATCTCAGGGCCAATAAATAACATCTATGCGGTCTCATCAATAGCCTACCCTTTCTATCACGGTCTCGATAAATTCGTTGACTTTAGTTTCCATATTTTCCGCTGCGTTGAAGATTAGTCTCTCAACGGTGGACTCAAGTTGGGCTGCGGCTCCATTGCCACTCCCGGTGTTTTTAATATCCTCCAGCAGAGAATCGAAGCCGAAGTGGCTAGGAAGACCAGTGAGTTCCCTTCTTACTCGTTCGATGTTGTTAAGCCCTATGCAGATCTGAGGAGGAAAAAAAATATGTTTCTTAATATAAAAGCAAAAAGGCAATCAAGGCAGTTTAACATACACAAAAGAAGGCTTTAGTTTGTGGGCGAAATATATAGTGTTCATGCTGTGTTTGTTGTGTCTGTCACCCTGTGAGGACCTTAGCGTTGCTATCAACTCTTGTTTAATTGCACTGTAAGTGAAATTTTAATTAATATCCTTGAACAAATGGGTTTTTAAAATGATGAGTTAGTTTCTTTGTGTTATGCATTAATAAATTATTTATATAACTGCCACGTATCTTTGCTAATGAAATTGAAGCAATCCACTTTACTAGTTTTTTCCAATATATTCCAACAGTGGCTGTATAGTAATAAATTTTTGAGCAATTTTCATTCTCGTAAATTCACAAAAATAAAGTGCCTAAAATTATTTAATAAAAAGAGAAGCAAACAAAGACATTTGCAAACGTGGAGTAAATTATTAAATTCAAATTAAAGCGCTTAAATCTTAAGGGTCATAGCGGATGTGCCATAAAAATGTTATATCAAATTACTTTCGGAAGCAGGGAATGATGGTGTACCTGCGGGGTGATGAAGATGCGACTGGAATTGTCTTGTCTACAGTACATAGAGTCCACTTTATTCCTGAGGAGGTCAGAGTAGGTTATCCCACAAGAGCAGATATCTTCGAGCATCTTAGCCAGCAGGAGGGCACTGTTCTCTGGGTCCGGCCACGCCAGCTTCAACCACCACACCTTCACCTGCGTAACAAACAAGATATAACGTGTGGAAAAACGTCTCTTTCTCTCTCTGTTAGTTAATCCACCATTTAAATCAAAGAAAGTCGATATAATGATTATATAACACACATACACGGGGCCAGGAGCTGACTCTGCAACCACAAATAGGTGAGTATACACACACAAGTTGTGTGTGAGGTATATCAAGATAAAGAATCCAATATTGTGCATATGAACTTCAATAAAGCCTTCACAGAGTTCCGCACAGGAGACTGATTAAAAAAGTAGCGGCACATATGTAGGAGAACAGAAACATATACTTACACCATGAAATATATCAATGGTATCAGTTGCTGAGGAACTGAAGTTGCAAAAGGCATCCACAGGCTCGAAACGGTCCAGATCAACGGCCCTTCTGATGAGATCCAGTGCGCGACAGACGGCCAGTTCCAGCCACCTCATTACCCCTCGTGAGAACCATCTGTGGTACTCCCGAACACCTGAGTCTACTCGAACCTCAGCAGGCAGTGACTCACCCAACCTGTAGCCAATCAGAAAAAAAAAAAAGTTTTAGGCATTCCTTGATTCTACTGTCCACATGGAGGTTATGGGTGCAAAATAAACCAGCCATTTTCGGCGGCAAAATTTTCAGTTGTACATTTGGCTTAAAGCCTAATTGACTACACTGGGATTAAGACTGAATCTCACCTGTACACCCACCAGTCAAGGATATTTTATTCTAATCCCTAAAACACTGAATAAGGTGAACTCGGTGTACATACACTGAGACATATACCTCTTTGTGTATATACTCCTGAGCATTCCTACTAGGCATTTACTAATAGATAAAGGAATAAATACTGTATTTACACTTATATACATGCACCTCCAATGTTAAATAAATATTCAATGTTTAATAGTCTTATCATCTGGAGGAACATTTATAACGATGTGGAGAAAATCGGGTTAAGATCAGTGATTTTTATTTTAGTTGAATTTATAAGCGAAGGCTCATTTACAGGCAAAAATATGTTATCCTGCCTTAGATCATTTAATGGCTAGGAGCTGTTATCCTGCTTCAGCTCATTTAAAGGCTGAGCTGTTATCCTACCTCAGTTCATTTATACTAATAGGATGAGTTTTTATCCTACCTCACCTAATCGTAAAGCCTGGCCCTATCTCGAGTATACTGTCATCCCATAGAATGCTACCCACGACTGTCATCAAACACTCAGGTACCTATTTCCTGCTGGGTAGTCAGGGACTATCCAGCAGCTAGGGAATGATCCCGGGACCGTCGGTAGTGGTAGTCCCACTAAGCTATCATTTCAAAGTTTGACAGGATGTAGAGGCATCTGGCAGTAATGGACGGGAAAGAATAATGCAGATAAAAGAAACAACATCCGTTATGTGGGTTTGTGGCGCTGGAGAAAGTTATGAAAATTCACCCAAATGAGAACTTACTTGTGCAAGAGACTAAGATTTCTGTAGAGCTGCCACAGGGACGTGCCCACTTCCAGGGCATACTGGGAGTTATCACAAGCTTCCTGCATGGGTGGCATGCGGTTGTAAATGTTAAGAACTAGTGGTCGCACACAAGGGTTTACTCTCTTGCTCACCACTAAGTACGTTGTCTGCATGTACGGGATGTTCATCTCCCTAGGGGAAGAAATTATCTTTCGTCAGCGGATACATAATCCTGCAAAGGATGTTATATCGACAATGCAGCGCGGTATTATTATTATTATTATTATAATCAAGGGGGAGCGCTAAACCCGCAGGATTATGCAGCGCCTGTGGGGGGGGAGGGGATGTGGATGGTATTCCAAGATTAATTCAGGGAACCGGAGCACAGATCCAATTCCCTAGATCAACATCAAGGAACCTTCCTTGAGGTGTGCAGCGCGGTAGATTATCAAGCCTACTACCTCTTTTTTTTTTAACGTACACTGTTTTGTACGATTTTATATGTTTGCCAAAAGTTTCGTGCCAGACACGCACGTATGTTTTTCAATGAAATCACCACCTTTAACCCCCCATACCTATGAAGTTGTCTGCACCAGTAGTTCATTTACGTTATATTTGCTGTTACAGTGTAAATTCCTCTGTAGTGGTTTAGTAGTGTTTTTTTACTGTAAATATATGTAGTTAACTATGATAGTATCGCCATATTTAATACCTGTCAGTCGACTCACAAACTGTTATATTATTGGTAACATGCACCTTATTAAACATTATATTA
Organism: Cherax quadricarinatus; assembly: GCF_026875155.1. NCBI lineage: Eukaryota > Metazoa > Arthropoda > Malacostraca > Decapoda > Parastacidae > Cherax > Cherax quadricarinatus. The sequence goes on along the minus strand of NC_069430.1, from coordinate 20,760,392 downwards.
TTTTGAAAGTTGATGCAGTTTTTCATTTAGATTATCTAGTGATGTATTTTAGAGAGAAATAATGTTTGTTCCAGAATGTTCGTTTTACTTCAGTGTCGAAGAGTGACATTATTTTCATTTATGATCTGACCAAGTTAAGTGTTGAAGTCTAAGTGATTGTAAACCTGTATCTCAAAAAATCACTTACCATATACTGAGCAATAAACCTTATTATTATTATTATTATTATTAAAGATTAGCAGGTATTCTCCCGGCCCGGGCCTTTTCCAAGTGGTGGCCCGGCCTTGGCTCCCTCTTTAGGGAGTGTCTGAGACCTAAGTCTCCCATGGGAAGAGGCACAAGTACCTCCTCATCTGTAGGACCAACTGTCCCCAGGCCTAGCCACAAGCTAGGCCTCTCTGGTCTACCATCCCCACCCCAAAGGGGCTAATGGGAATGACAGTCTTATGAGCTAAAGGCTCGGGCTCAGGCACCTACCCTACCCTAGAAGGGTTAGGCATGGTGTCGATCCAATAAACCTGTTAAGTGACAGAGGTGGCAACTTGTTTAAAGCTGCTGCTACCGTCTTAAGAATTAGTATACTATATTGCCTTCTCATCTTTCATTTTTAATTCATTTATTTTTTCACTGCTTATGCATTATCCTCTCTAATTTTTTCATTATTTCTTTGTTTCACGTAACCCTTAGACGGACACAATATAAAAAGACTGAGAGTAGGTAATTACGGGTTCCCGAGTCGTTGTTATTATATTCAGGGGGAATTATTATATTCAGGAGGAATTATTATATTCAGGGGTATTATTATATTCAGGGAGAATTATTATATTCAGGGAGAATTATTATATTCAGGGGGAATTATTATATTCAAGGGGAATTATTATATTCAAGGGGAATTATTGTATTCTGGAGAAATTATTATATTCAAGGGGTATTATTATATTCAGGAGGAATTATTATATTCAGGGGGAATTATTATATTCAGGGGGTGATCGACACCATGCCTAGCCCTTCTAGGGTAGGGTAGGTGCCTGAGCCCGAGCTTACAGCTCAAAAGCCTGTCATTCCCATTAACCCCCTTGGGGCGGGGATGGTAGACCAGAGAGGCCTAGCTTGTGGCTAGGCCTGGGGACAGTTGGTCCCGAAGATGAGGAGGTACTTGTGCCTCCTCCCATGGGAGGCTTAGGTCTCGGACACTCCCTAAAGAGGGAGCCAAGGCCGGGCCACCACCTGGAAAAGGCCCGGGCCGGGAGAATACCGGCTAATCTTTAATAATAATAATAATAATTCAGGGGGTATTTTTATATGTACAAGAGACCTACAGTGTTTGGGAAAACCTCAGTCAGGTTTAATCCAAGGGAAGGAAAGCTCTAAACTTCGAGACAAGAGCTCTTCACCAGCATCAAGCTCTAAACCAGTACGGGTTATTCAGCGCACGCGCACGCATAGAGGAAAGGTGGAGCAAATAATTCTTAACTGTTGTGGATATCGTTACTGACTACACACTGGTCTTTTCAAGTCAGATGTCTCGATAAAACTCTGTATCTAAGAGTCATTACTCTACAATATGAGTACTGAACGTTTTCACTGAACATTTTGGCTCTCTTCAGTCTGCTGAAGAGGGCCTCAAAGGAAGAATATGTCAAATGCTCGTCTTTTGTTGTCTCGCTGTGTGTTCTCTTATGTCAATATATACCATAACATAATGTAGGCTTTATACGCCGTCCTCACTTTAAGAAGATGCTGTTGTAGAAGTTGGCAGCGTGAGTGAGGAAGGTGTTGGACTCAGCAACAATGTTGATGACTCCTGCGATCTGCTCGTCCGAGGTCCTCTTCGCAGAAAGTTGTTCCTCAACCATTGTCTTCCACCTGGCACCATACACACATCACGTGTTAGCAGCTAAAGTAAGTTTTGCTCTTAATATCTACAAGATGTGTAATATTTTGCAATATCTCTAGACGTTATGAAAAATCTTTTGTTGTTAAAGTTCATCGAATGCACCTGGGTCATTTAACGAGGAATTCACTCCACACTAAAAATGCTGTCAACCTAAAACAAAAAATCAGTGACACCACACACACACACACACACCATGGCCTACACACACACACACACACACACATGCCTAGCACACACACACACACACACACACACACACACCACGACATGTGCCATGACACAACACACACACACACACCACCACACACACACACACACACACACACACCCCAGACATGTGGCCACTACGACACACACACACACACAGCCAGACACACCACAACACACACACACACCACACACACACACACACACACACACACACACACACACACACACACACACAAGAAATTAGAGAAAGTATAAACGTTTGCAACAAGGCTAGTTCCGGAGCTCATGGGTATGTCCTACGAAGAAAGGTTGAGGGAAATCGGACTGACGACACTGGAGGACAGGAGGGTCAGGGGAGACATGATAACGACATACAAAATACTGCGTGGAATAGATAAGGTGGACAGAGCAGGATGTTCCAGAGAGGGGAGACAGAAACAAGGGGTCACAATTGGAAGCTGAAGATTCAGATGAGTCACAGGGAGTGTTTCTTCAGTCATAGAGTCGTCAGGAAGTGGAATAGCCTAGCAAGTGATGTAGTGGAGGCAGGAACCATACATAGCTTTAAGACGAGGTATGACAAAGCTCAGGAAGCAGAGAGAGAGAGAAAGAGACAGAGAGGGCCTAGTAGCGATTAGTGAAGAGGCGGGACGAGGAGCTGAGTATCGACCCCTGCAACCACAATTAGGTGAGTACACACACACACACTAAAGGCTAAATAAAGACTTTCGGTGAATACATCCTCTAACCCTGTATTTTAAAGAGAATTCTTTCGAAAATATATTTTTTTCCTGATTATTTCTAGAAATACAGAAAAACCAACACTAATGCATAGTTTTACTACAAGAAATAAATTCGCTTTCGTAGTTAGTGAAAGGAACTATTTCGATTTTAACATGTCCCACCAGGTGAACATGACTTGGACTCACCAGGTCTTGGTGTGAGTTGCGAGGCTGGAGGTGACTAACTCGTGTAGGTGAGGAAGCTCCATCTCATCCAGCAGTGCTCGGCTTTCACTGTGGTTCTGCATACTGTGCAAAGCCCTGAAATTCATATCAACACTAAATAAAAGCTTATCACTAATTTACTTCTTTTAAAAAAGTCCTCAATACAAAACTGAGTGATCCTGATAATAGCAAACGAGGTTTGCACAGTATAAAATAATAATAATAATAATAATAATAATAATAATAATAATAATAATAATAATAATTGAAATCTTGTGGAACCAATGAAATGCCATGCTGTCTGACTTCATACAAGCTAAATCTACGTAAAAATATATATGCCAATAACATATGTGTGCTTTCAAGGTAAATGTTAAGAAAAGCTATATGTTAGGCAATACCTAAATAAAAGTTTAATTGCAACCAGCACTTAGTTGCAAATGTTTTCTTAGCAGTTCTGAAATATTACTAATTATTGCTCACTTTATTGTGTAGGTGAGCTGATGTTTGGCCAAAACTCCGGACGATGGTGGAAATGAGGCGTGCAGGTCTTTGATACGTTCAGCACTGGCTCTCACGAAGCTTGAGAAAGACAACCGCAGATCATCGAGGTCTTTGCCTTGGTAAGCACTCTTGGCCAGGGCTGCCTGCACCCGGTGAAGCTGGGATAGGCTCCAGGCAGCATCCACCGTGGAAACACGGCTGCCCACCAACCACCTCGATAACTGGATCGTTTCATCGTTAAAGCCCAACATTATGGCGTACTGAGCCAAGGCTGCAGTTGCACTGCCACTGAGTACACCATTCCAAGGTGACACCCACTCGTCCCCTGAAGGACCACAGAAACGAAACGTATGACATAACTGTTGAATAAATACGACATTAGTATCGTTTTCTTCACATGGAAGCCCCATTACTTTAGGGGTGATACAGAACTTGAGGAATGAGAGATAATCTGGTGTAATTCAAAGAAAGAGAGAAACCTTCCAATTCCTTGGATCAAAGAGACTTTCATCGGCATAAAGGAACTATACTCATTCCTCCCCTACTTCCCTGAACGGTCGAGTCCAGTAGATATGTCCCGTCTAAAATATTTTAACAGATTCGCTGATTATTATTAAAGATTCGCCGGTATTCTCCCGGCCCGGGCCTTTTCCAAGTGGTGGCCCGGCCTTGGCTCCCTGTCTTGGAAGTGTCTGAGACCTAAGTCTTCCATGGGAGGAGGCACGAATACCTCCTCATCTTTGGGACCAACTGTCCCCAGGCCAAGCCACAAGCTAGGCCTTCTGGTCTGCCATCCCCGCCCAAGGGGGCTAATGGGAATGACAGGCTTGTGAGCTGCAAGCTCCGGCTCAGGCACCTACCCTACCCTAGAAGGGCTGGGCATGGTGTCGATCCCGATTCGCTGAAATATTTTACCCATATTTATGACAAAGAGAGGAATTTGTCGTCTTGCATAGAAGAACGAAAAGGATTTGTCTTTTTTCATTAAATTTTCAATTAACAACTCAGTTACACGACTTATTTTATATTTGTAAAATGATGCAATAAACTACTTGTAGGGCTTGTTAATTCATGTAAAATAATTAAAAACTAATACAAGCTCATCCCAGACCAAAGTATTATAAAGTAATTCACTTTCTTACTTAGTAGAAGCTCACCTCTTTGTTTGTAGCTGTGTTCACATGATGGTGAACAAGACGAGCCAACAATGAATCATAAGACTGTCGAGTTTTGTTCTCAAGATGAGCTGTGGAGGAGACAGAGCCTACAAGATGTAAGCTTCCTCGATCCTTAGCAACCTCTCCCTCGCTCTTCTTCTCTAAGGGATACCATCCGTTGAGGCCCCGCTCACTCACATCCTGAGTTAACAGTAACACAAATAAGATTATTTCAGTTATCCTTGACTGGTAGTGGACAGGTTACATACAGCTTAGTGTCCTGGATAAGCTTTATTAAACCCAACTAACCAACGTACTAATTGACAGATAAGTTAAAATTAAAAAAAAAAAATAAGTGCATCTCCCTCGAAATACCGAGAGCAATGTGTATCATGGAAGAAAATTCTCAGTATTTGTTCTCGTAGCCAAATTTACACTAGAGGATGTGACATCTTGCTTGTGAGAACACGTGTGTCTTTCAGAGTTGCTGGTCCTCGCATCTTATTTCTGTCAAGGGATTCCAGCCTCTATGAACAGGATGTGAAGATCACTGATCTTGATTTTCGCTCTTATGATTCTGCATGGTAACACTTCCACGTAAATAGAATGAAGGGGGGATCTACAGTTAGTTTAATAGGGCAGCATAAAAGTCAGTACAGAGGAATAAATTTTCAGTCGAGTGGCCTGGCTAGGCTGATGGAGTGGAAACTGTAGATTCTGAACGCTTATTATTTGGTGAATAGAATAGTCTGGTTGCTTTGTATTATCTCCACCTTCTAGTAATACTTTCATTTATGTGTCACTGGGTGTACTGTAATATTATAACTAGCATAAACATTCGTACTAAACAGTTTAATTTTATGTGTGTATAGATCTGTATTCTATTTATAAGTAAATATTTGTATTGTTAGTCCCGAGTGATTATCCCTTCACTCCTTGTATAACCTCATTCACCCCTGGCGTGTATTTTGTGTATTATCTTTATATACCTATTTAGAATGTGAGGGAGCTTGCCCCATACGTATGGTAATTAGGTACCCAGCAGACGAAGGTAATTCTGGTTAGCCTAGGAGACCCACTCCTGCTTTTAAATGTTCTAAGTACAGGGATTCTCAACTTTTCCTCCATCATTAACTCCCTCGGCTTGATGTATTTCTTCATTTACGCCCTCACTTCCATACAAAAAATTTATCGCCATCATAAACGGACAGGAAAACGAGGTCAGAAAAAAATAAATTATTCAGGTTTTGCACGAAAATAACAATATACATTCGCAATACACACACACACACACACACACACACACACACACACACACACACACACACACACACACACACACACACACACACACACACACACACACATACACACACACACGCACACGCACTCACACGCACACGCACTCACGCACACGCACCCACACGCACACGCACTCACACGCACACGCACACACGCACGCACGCACACACGCACACGCACACACACACGCACACACACACATTTTACAAAATGAAATTTAATTGAATTATTATTCAATTATCAGGTACATCAAATATTTACCCCTTACCATGTAATTTTTTACCCCCAAGGAGTAAATTTACCCCTGGTTGAGAATTAATGTTAGTTACAGTTAAGTGAGAGCGTGAGGAAAGATTTTTCCCAGCTCTTATTATCTTTTATTAGTAGTATCATATAGTGCTGACCTATGATGTTATACGGTATATTGTGGGTCAGAAGTGGAGGCTTCTAACTGGCGAGATACCCAAGGTAGACCCCATACATGTTCCTACTGCAACCCCTGAAGAGACACTGGCAACGGTGTGAAAGGCCAAGAGTTAGTACTGGCCAAGAGTTAGTACTTTCCATACCCTAGTGGTCGTTTTGTACTGTTTTTATAGCTTGTCGGCAATTGTGTGTGTGCATATATATATGGGATTAAATAATTTTTGACTTTCGGTCTACAGGTGAGATGTAGCCTTAATGATCCTTGTAGAGTAACTAATGAATAACAAAAGATCACTGTAAGACCTAGTTTTAGTACTTAAGAAATTTGACGAAGACATACAGAGGACCATGATGTGCGCGTGTGATAGAAAGAATACTATGGTCTGAGTTTGTGATAGGCAAAGGGGCATGATGTATCCTCAACTGACCTTGATGTTGATCTGGACCTGACCGAGGAGATGCGAGGCTTGGTGTTGAGCCTGGGCTGTGGTGCCTTTAACCAGTCGACCGAAGGCTCTGATGTCCCTCACCGCCGTCAGCTGTTTCACACCCACGGAGTCGTGTTCGTGCCTGAACATGAGCATAAACACGTTACGCTAAGAAAATTGCATGATTACAAATGTTTAAAAACTTTCTTCTTAACAACACTAGATGCAACGATAATGTGCAGCTGCTATGTTCTACTGTATATGGCAGTTATATTGAGGGAACACCAGCAGTGCACACTTTTCCTATTCTGTATGAGTATAGCATGGTGGGAATACCTGTGGTGTGCGCTACCTGATTCCATACGTGAGTTACATTGTAAGAATACCGTAATGTGTGACTTCCGTTTTCTATATGCGGGTTACATAGGGAAATACCCGCAGTGTACGACTACCCAATTCTAAATCAAGGATTTTATGGTGTAAATACCCGCTGTATGCGGCTAATGTATTTTGTATTATAGTCACGTTATGGGGATGGCCGTAGTGTATGCCGGAACGAATTACACTGTCAGTACAAATGCTAGCTATATTTACAAAGGAAACGTAATGGATGAGTGTAACTAAAAATAATTATACATTTTTTTCCTTGGTTTGTCTGTGTCCAGTACTAGAAGTAATATTAGAAGAAAAATAAATAATGTATCCGAATGTCAAAGAAATACAGTTTGGACCCTGAGAAAGGTGCATATGGTACGGTGATACCAACAACTTACTGGTACAAGACATGAGTGCACTGGTCAAGATATTTATTAAAGAAACAAGTGACTTCTTCATTTCTAAAACAATGACCTTTGTGGTGTTCCATGGCGCAGTGATATATCCAGTGGCGATGTTAATGTTGTGTATCAATCGTTTAACCAAGATTCTGGCCTTTTCATATGTCCGTCTGTCACATGTTAAGGATGCGCATGACTTTCTGCAGTCGTTGGTGTAGTGTAGAGGGAAGTGAAACTGTAGGAAGGCCTGTTTAAGATCTCCACATTCTTGCAAGTATTGTAGGCAGATCCTAATAGCCCCATTAAAATCACAACGCCTCTCATTACCTGCTGTCATGATGGGAGTAAATGTACTAAATCATTCATGTATGTGGCTTCCTGTAGACTTGGACTGAAGATGCCATTTACTGTGAAACACTTCCTTAATGAATGACGTGACCAGTGCATACGTGTCTTTTACCTAACAAGCCTGAGAAGATCTATAACTCGCTATAATAAGATGAACGTCGAGAAGCACATTTGCGACAGACATGCTGATGTCGTAGCCAGGCTCTAGCTTAGTTACAAGTATTTTTGTTAAGTTTGGCGGGCGCACAGATGATAATCAAGCTAAATGAAAAGTATGTGGTCATCCTTATGATTACTTTCTTAAAAACAATATGCTTGATTGTCTACTTACTGAGAAATAACCTACGTGATATGTCAAAATATCTTTCTAATGAAAATATGATACCAGGCATTTTTAACAAATGTCATAAATCTACTTATAACAGATGAAATATAAATTATAGATACATGTGTTTAAATGTACTCATGGTAACCCTTTTTGGGGTCTACTTCCTAGGTGTTTAGTGCTTCTATATGTTCACGTGCGTCCATCCACAGGATGGACATGGGGTGCAGAATAAACCATCCGTTTTTGAGGCAAAATTTAATCCAAGTTAGTCTATCTTATTTAAGTTCAAATATGGTATCTCTCTCTCCCCTCTCTCCCCTCTTCTCTCCTCTCTCTTCTCTCTCTCTCTCTCCTCTCTCTCTCTTCTCTCACTTTAAAGTTCAAAAGTTTTTATCTCAAAATTTAACCAAGATTATGATTTTTTCCAATCATACATCATTTTCGGGTGTAGGACGTTTTTTCTGAAAATTTTTTACTCGTCTGGAAAGAAAATTTAAAGAAGCTGTTATAAAACTGGAGCTAAAAGGGAGGGTTATAATACTTTTTTTTCAATTTTTTTTGGTATTTGATGGAATATTTTGCTTATAACACTGTGATGAATCAAAAAAGAAATAATGAATGTAGAAGATGCCCCGTCTAATGAATGATAAACAAAATGCTGAATGTGTGCTTAATAGTGAACAATAAAGGAGTAAAGATGCTGGTACCAAAAGATGAAGTTTTTGGTTCCCCCTGGGATGAGGTGTCCCTCTCCCCTCGTTCTGTGCGACTCTCCAAATTTGGAATGGCTATGGTTACATAGAAGGGTTTGTTCTGACGGGAGAGTAAAACAAAAAAATTAAAAACATAGTAGAGTTTAAGGAATTAAAGCGAAGTGAAAGTTAATTCTTTTAAAAAAAAATCGTTTTTTTTTACTGAAAGGCCCGCGATGAATTAAATTGGGAAAAAAAGGTTTGAAAAAGAAACATTATACTGATTCAAATTACCCCACATATTAAAAATGGAAAACAGACAATGTTTCAGACCTTGTAAATAATTTTCTAGAATTCCCAAATGAAAAAATTTTTCCAGGGGGGGAAAAAAAGAAAATGTATAATTTCAAATATATAGGTACCTGTAAAATCTCAAAATATGAGGTTTTTGAAGAAATGATAAGTTTTTTAAGTAATGCATGAAGTTATTAAAGTAATGCTGAATTTTGTTGAAGTAATGATAAAGTTATTAAAGTAATTTGAATTTTTAAAAAAAAAATAAGCATGAAGTTGCTGAATATGCATGAAGTTGATGAAGTAATGCACGAATTGTTGATGTAATGCCTGAAGTGCTTTAAATAATGCATGAGAGCAAAGTGGGGAGAAACTACAATCTTCCTTTAAAAGTTTTTTGGTGTAGATCATTTTTTCTTTGACACTTAGGTGGAGGTTTTACCTCAGGGCCCACAGGGAGGGAAAGTACCATCACTACATGGCAAAAAATGAAAACCGGAAAATTTTAAATTCCCGCATAAGATTATTAAGGTTGTATGTGGCCTTTCCCACCCGCAATCACCACCAGTCAACCCTATTTTGGGAGTTAAAGTATTTGCTTGACTGTGGTGAGTAGGGCACGTTCAGCCTGAAAAGACCCCCGTGTAATTTATAGGGGTTTTAAACCCCTTAACCCAAAAACTACGTTATAAGGCTTAAAGGTAATAAAACTGAAAGTTTTTTTGAGCCAGGGATTTACGGGCAAATCCCCGGACCAACAAACCAGGATGAGTTCCAAACATTAATGCGTTCCGTGTTACACCACACACAACACAATGATACTCACAGGCTTTCCCCTTTTAATTTCCTGAGTGAGACTTTTTTGCCCCCCTCATTGACCTGAAAGGTTCTTGAAAACGGCGGACCCGGTGAGGGAGACCTGGGGCGGTTGAAGAGTCTGCAGCGGTCTGGCTACAGGTTGCGGCTGCGGCGGTGACCGCAGGCCCACCTACCGCCCACACACCCTCACCCGAGCACCCCTCAGGAAGTGGACTGAGTACAGAACATCGGTCAGCAGCTCTTCTGTCTGTTGGTGAGCAAGAAAAAATTAGATTTAGATTCCTTATTTCCAATCACTGCATTTACAAAATATACAAAGAGGTAATACATAAGGAGAGAAGAGGAGAGAGAGAGAGAGAGAGAGGAGAGAGAGAGAGAGAGAGAGAGAGAGAAGAGAGAGAGAGGGGGAGAGAAGAGAGAGAGAGAGAGAGAGAGAGAGAGAGAGAGAGAGAGAGAGAGAGAACTTAGTTTCCTGTCAGCTAGGGATTCCCCAGGGCTTGATTTCAAGTTTCAACTGTAGTATTTATGTGTGTGTGTGTGTGTGTGTGTGTGTGTGTGTGTGTGTGTGTGTGTGTGTGTGTGTGTGTGTGTGTGTGTGTGTGTGTGTGTGTGTGTGTACTACCTCACCTAGTTGTACTCACCTAGTTGAGGTTGGGGGGGTCGATTCCGAGCTCCTGGCCCCGCCTCTTCACTGATCGCTACTAGGTCACTCTCCCTGAACCGTGAGCTTTATCATACCTCTGCTTAAAGCTATGTATGGATCCTGCCTCCACTACATCACTTCCCAAACTATTCCATTACTGACTACTCTGTGGCTGAAGAAATACTTCCTAACATCCCTGTGATTCATCTGTGTCTTCAAACTTCCAACTGTGTCCCCTGGTTACTGTGTCCAATCTCTGGAACATCCTGTCTTTGTCCACCTTGTCAATTCCTCTCAGTATTTTGTATGTCGTTATCATGTCCCCCCTATCTCTCCTGTCCTCCAGTGTCGTCAGGTTGATTTCCCTTAACCTCTCCTCGTAGGACATACCTCTTAGCTCTGGGACTAGTCTTGTTGCAAACCTTTGCACTTTCTCTAGTTTCTTCACGTGCTTGGCTAGGTGTGGTTCCAAACTGGTGCCGCATACTCCAATATGGGCCAACGTACACGGTGTACAGGGTCCTGAACGATTCCTTATTAAGATGTCGGAATGCTGTTCTGAGGTTTGCTAGGCGCCCATATGCTGCAGCAGTTATTTGATTGATGTGCGCTTCAGGAGATGTGCCTGGTGTTATACTCACCCCAAGATCTTTTTCCTCGAGTGAGGTTTGTAGTCTCTGGCCCCCTAGACTGTACTCCGTCTGCGGTCTTCTTTGCCCTTCCCCAATCTTCATGACTTTGCACTTGGTGGGATTGAACTCCAGGAGCCAATTGCTGGACCAGGTCTGCAGCCTGTCCAGATCCCTTTGTAGTTCTGCCTGGTCTTCGATCGAGTGAATTCTTCTCATCAACTTCACGTCATCTGCAAACAGTGACACCTCAGAGTTTATTCCTTCTGTCATGTCGTTCACAAATACCAGAAACAGCACTGGTCCTAGGACTGACCCCTGTGGGACCCCGATGGTCACAGGTGCCCACTCTGACACCTCGCCACGTACCATTACTCGCTGCTGTCTTCCTGACAAATATTCCCTGATCCATTGTAGTGCCTTCCCTGTTATCCCTGCTTGGTCCTCCAATTTTTGCACTAATCTCTTGTGTGGTACTGTGTCAAACGCCTTCTTGCAGTCCAGAAAATGCAATCCCCCCACCCCTCTCTCTCTTGTCTTACTGCTGTTACCTTGTCATAGAACTCCAGTGGGTTTTGTGACACAGGATTTCCCGTCCCTGAAACCATGTTGGGTGCTGTTGATGAGATCATTCCTTTCTAGGTGTTCCACCACTCTTCTCCTGACAATCTTCTCCATGACTTGCATACTATACATGTCAGTGACACTGGTCTGTAGTTTAGTGCTTCATGTCTGTCTCCTTTTTAAAGATTGGGACTACATTTGCTGTCTTCCATGCCTCAGGCAATCTCCCTGTTTCGATAGATGTATTGAATATTGTTGTTAAGGGTACACATAGCGCCTCTGCTCCCTCTCTCAGGACCCATGGAGAGATGTTATCTGGCCCCATTGCCTTTGAGGTATCTAGCTCACTCAGAAGCCTCTTCACTTCTTCCTCGGTTGTGTGCACTGTGTCCAGCACATGGTGGTGTGCCCCACCTCTCCGTCTTTCTGGAGCCCCTTCTGTCTCCTCTGTGAACACTTCTTTGAATCTCTTGTTGAGTTCCTCACATACTTCACGGTCATTTCTTGTTGTCTCTCCTCCTTCCTTCCTTAGCCTGTGTGTGTGTGTGTGTGTACTCACCTAATTGTGGTTGCAGGGGTCGAGACTCAGCTCCTGGCCCGCCTCTTCACTGATCGTGTGTGGTGTGGTGTGTGTGTGTGTGTGTGTGTGTGTGTGGTGTGTGTGTGTGTGTATGTGTGTGTGTGTGTGTGTGTGTGTGTGTGTGTGTGTGTGTGTGTGTGTGTGTGTGTGTGTGTGTGTGTGTGTGTGTGTGTGTGTGTGTGTGACCTATAAAGGTCATACAGAGCCTTGGGAACGGAGAGGTAATCAGGTTTGATCGGAGAAGAGGAAGTCAACTCCTGACGTTTAGATTACTTTGCCAGTCTCAGTTTCTCGCGACACTCCCTATCCTACATTGATTTCTCTCATCAGATTTCTTTACCCAAATAATATTGACTCAGTTTCATTAACCCTTAACTACTATTAACCATTATCAACCCTTTATTAAACCATTTATGAATAATTTATTAACCATTTGTTAACCATTATTAC
>NC_069430.1:20726833-20744333 GCF_026875155.1 Cherax quadricarinatus | reverse complement strand
TTATGTGCGCCTTCAGGAGATGTGCCTGGTGTTATATCCACCCCAAGATCTTTTTCCTTGAGTGAGGTTTGTGTCTCTGGCCCCTAGACTGTACTCCGTCTGCGGTTTTTCTTTGCCCTTCCCCAAATTTCTTCATGATTTGGGCATTTGGGTGGGATTGAACTCCAGGAGCCAATTGTGGACCGGTCTGCAGCCTGTCCAGATCCCTTTGCAGTTCTGCCTGGTCTTCGATCGAGTGAATTCTTCTCATCAACTTCACGTCATCTGCAAACAGTGACCCCTCAGAGTTTTTTCCCTTCTGTCATGTCTTCCAAAAATTTCCCAGAAACAGCACTGGTCCTAGACTGACCCTGTGGGACCCGATGGTCACAGGTCCCCAAACCTGACACCTCGCCACGTACCATTACTCGCTGCTGTCTTCCTGACAAATATTCCTGATCCATTGTAGTGCCTTCCCTGTTACCCCTGCTTGTCCTCCAATTTTTGCACTAATCTCTTGTGTGGTACTGTGCCCAAACGCCTTCTTGCAGTCCAAGAAAATGCAACCCACCCACCCCTCTCTCTCTTTGTCTTACTGCTGTTACCTTGTCATAGAACTCCAGTAGGTTTGTGACACAAGGTTTTCCCGTCCCTGAAAACCCAAATGTTGGGTGCTGTTGATGAGATTATTCCTTTCTAGGTGTTTCCCCAAACTCTTCTCCTGACAATCTTCTCCATGACTTTGCATACTATACATGTCAGTGACACTGGTCTGTAGTTTTGTGCTTCATGTCTGTCTCCTTTTTTTAAAGTTGGGACTACATTGCTGTCTTCCATGCCTCAGGCAATCTCCCTGTTTCGATAGATGTATTGAATATTGTTGTTAAGGGTACACATAGCGCCTCTGCCCCCTCTCTCAGGACCATGGAGAGAGATGTTATCTGGCCCCATTGCCTTTGGGGTACCCTTAGCTCACCAGAAGCCTCTTCACTTCTTCCTCGGTTTGTGTGCACTGTGTCCAGCACATGGTGGTGTACCCACCTCTCGTCTTTCTGGAGCCCTTCTGTCTCCTCTGTGAACACTTTTTTGAATCTCTTGTTGAGTTCCTCACATACTTCACGGTCATTTCTTGTTGTCTCTCCTCATTCCTTCCTTGCCTGTGGTGTGTGTGTGTGTACTCACCTAATTGTGGTTGCAGGGGTCGAGACTCAGCTCCGGGCCCCGCCTCTTCACTGATCGTGTTGTGTGTGTGTGTGTGGTGTGTGTGTGTGTGTGTGTGTGTGTGTGTGTGACCTATAAAGGTCATACAGAGCCTTGGGAACGGAGAGGTAATCAGGTTTGATCGGAGAAGAGGAAGTCAACTCCTGACGTTTAGATTTGCCAGTCTCAGTTTCTCGCGACACCTTCCCTATCCTACATTGATTTCTCTCATCAGATTTCTTTACCCAAATAATATTGACTCAGTTTCATTAACCCTTAACTACTATTAACCATTATCAACCATTTATTAACCATTTATGAATAATTATTAACCATTTGTTAACCATTATTACCCATTTATGAATCATTATTAACCATTTATTAACCATTAGCTAAAGGAATGAAGATGCAAGGTAGCATCACAAATGACGTGGTACCTAAATACTGAACAAAGTTGGCCAGTAGCGCTGTTATGTCTTGCAAGCATAATGACAATGGTTCGATTCCCGGCCTGGGAGACTTATAATGAAGCTTCCTTACACCTACTGCCACTGTATCTGGGCGGTAACCAACTGTTGTGGGTGGCATGCTGCGGGACACCATCATACCATGAAGAAGAGCTAGTGCGACACACGCCAACTGGTCAGCATTCAGTTGTCTACTTAATGCTACGTACAGACCCAGGTATCTTCACCTACGAGTCGATTGCGCTACCACTTAAGACACCAGCAACCATAGCTATCAACCTAGTGGTTGACAGCTATGGTTGACGAACGTAAATAATGTCTCTGCAAGTAAAGTGAACTTTGTAAAAACAGAATAATTGCTTCGTGCATGAGATAATGGAGAAAAAATAAGATGAAGGAGAAGGGTGTGGAGTGTAGACAGAGGGTGGAGTGTAGACAGAGACTCGTAACTTGTCTAGTGTCAGCACGAACAATGAGGACCATGGACAAGGATGACTGGTGGCCTCCCTGTTACTGCCCGCATCTGGGCATCGCCCCATACATTACGTTTTCGTGTTTTTACGTAACCACGAAGTGACCTTGCAACTCTCACACTGCCCCGCGATGATATTACTGACGCTACCTTGGTGCAGGTCAGGCTGGGAAAACTCTCTCATAAGAGGCGGATAACCATTGTAAAGAAACATAGACTTTATCCCAGCAACATTTCCTTCGCTAAAGAGCTTTATGAAACCATGGTTTTATGAATCTCAAAACTGAGCTCTATCAGTCTTCGTCAGCTTTATCAAGGTCTTTACCGGCTCTGAAAGATATGTCTTTTTAAACGAGACTTTTCGCCTTACATTTGCAGTGGATTCTTGCAATAAATTCAATATGAAATTGAAAGTAAACAATAAACAAAATCGATGATGTCAACTTTATATTACTGAGACGATTATTTTTAAAGGTGCCGCAGCTACTGAACCCACCGTAAACTGAAGGCATTCTTAACATCCTGCGAAGTCACCCAGCACAGGTTGACAGATATCACTATCAGGTGTATCAAAGCCATCCTGCGTAAATATGACAGAGAAACCAAGCTAGTTCCTTTTTTTCATAATGTAACAATAGAATGCAACCATGATAACTGCATAATGTGTGTATAAAAACTTGAGTAAAAATGGTTGTCAGATGAGCAGGATTGGTTTTAAAATATGGCTGAAGTACAAAAGAAAACGAAGGGAGAGTGAGAGAGAAGCCATTCATACGTAAATCCTGCATGTCTTGGGTGTCAGAATTAGCTCTTGTCCCACTGTCATCAGTAGTTTGGAAATAACCGTAATGAACAGTTGTAGCCGAGTTCTGTGTTAAAACTAGCAACTGGCGGCTATGTTATCCATGGCGTCAAGGTTCCAGTTGGTGGCTCGTTCCTGAATTCAATACTGTAGGTTCATGTGCCTAGCTCTGAGACCGGTTTAGGCGCATTTTTTTTTTTTGTCTTAGCTCAAACTCCCAATAAACATTTAAACATTCTTTCTTCTCTCTCTCTCTCTCTCTCTCTCTCTCTCTCTCTCTCTCTCTCTCTCTCTCTCTCTCTTCTCTCTCTCTCTCTCTCTCTCTCTCTCTCTCTTTTTACACAGGGTTTGACAAGGTTAAGGATCCCTAGCTTTATTGACAGCTATTTACAGGTTAAGGATTCCTAACTTCATTGGCAAGCTAAGAGCTGTTACCTACATCAGCTCATTTGAAAGCATTTTTATTGTTATGAGACATACAAGTAGGAAACAGGATGAAGTTGGAGCCATCTGTGGGCCAGCATTTTCATTTGATCAACTGACTTTATCTCGTTGACATCATTATGTTGTACGAATGTGTTCCCTACTCGAGTCATCCTGGGTATGTATATCTCAGATGGAGTGATGTTCTGGAGAAGGGTACAGCCAGAGTGAAGTTGCTGCCCTTTTTGCCCGTCTTGTGGCGTAAAAGCTTGTTTCACGCTGTCCCCGAAGTGGATCCAAGTGTGGTATTTTGACAATATTGGCCTTTTACATAACAGTAAGGCCACCACATCCCTCCTATGTTGAAGGCTCTGCTGAAATGACAAAATCTATCCAGGATGGGTCCAGGCGAGAGATGAGACGTCTTGCTCTGTTCTCTACTCTGTCAAGCAGTCGCAGATGAGGGGGGGGCAGGCAAACCAAGGGAAAATGGAGCATACTCAAGGTGTGAGGTACTTGTGCCCCCGTACAGGATTTGCAACCCCTACTGTCAAGCGATGGGAGATACGGCGAAGTGCTGTAAGCTTCCTGGCTGCCTTGTTTGCAAGATTTACAACATGGTTCTTCATGGTTAGTTTGGAGTCAAATTTCACCCCAAGGATATCAACTTCTTCTCCAGGTGCCAACATCCTCCCATTCATCCTTACTACTGCACCAGCATTACCCTCATGGTGCCCAGAGACGATCACATTTGCGTTTTCTCAGGTGCAAATGTTACTTGCCATCTATTTTTCCCCAAGCTGATATAGCTCTCAGCTGGTGATTGATGTAGCTTAGAGCAGCTGGCATTTTTTCTCTTGGATAAGTGAATGTCAGTGTACAGTCGTCTGCATATGCATGTGATTCTGGGATGAGATGAAGAAGGTCGTTGAAGTAGACATTCCATAACAATGGGACCCAGCACGCTTCCTTGTGGAACACTTGCCCCAATAGGATGTCTTGCTGATTCCATTCCATTGAGAATTACACTTAGAGATCTACCCTGAAGGTAATCACTGAGGAGACATAGCGTAGAGCCTTCAATTCCAGTGCTTGAAGTTTTGCTAAGAGGCCCTGGTGCCACACCCGGGCGAAAGCGCCAGCAATGTCCAGTGCTACCACACAGCTGAAATTTGGATTCATCCAGTGACTGGTGCCACTTAGTGGAGAGGTTTTTAACAACAGATTTAGCGCAGAAATAACCCTTTCCCGAAGCCATATTGACGATCACAAAGTAGTGAGTGGTAGTCAAAAAACTCTGTCATTTGTCTTGAGATTATTGTCTCAAGGATCTTACCAGTGATTGACAGGAGTGACACTGGTCTGTAGTTGCTGATTTCTGCTCTGCTCTTCTTTTTGTGAACAGGGACTACATTTGCCTCTTTCCATAGAGAGGGCCATTTACACTGTACTAGGCACTCTGTCTCTCTCTCTCTCTCTCTCTCTCTCTCTCTCTCTCTCTCTCTCTCTCTCTCTCTCTCTGCACATTAATATCACCTTTCGGTTAACTGAATTATTTTTAATTGTAAACTTCAAACAAACTTCAGAGTTACAAGACCAACAACAGAGGTCTGTGAATGAGCAATGACTACCAACAGAAAACAACAGAGCAACGTGAGTGAACAACGACAGCCAACAGACGATAAAGACCACAGGACAGTGAAAAATGGCAGCCAGCTGAAACGTACAAGATAGCAAACAACAGGAGCAACTGAACCATCAATCACTTGCAAGCGATGGAAGCTAACGCAGACATCAGCTACACATGACAGCGAAGAATGGCAGCAACAGCAATGGCAGAGTCGCAAGACAACAAGCAAACAACGAGAGCCATCAGAAACAGCCGGATCGACCACTTGATAGCGAACAACAACAGCCCAACAGAAAGATGAATCACGAGGCAATGACATAATCAGGCTTCCGTGACCATAACAAGGCACCATGACCTATTGCTGTCACATGATATCATTATATGCCACTTTCACATGATAAAGTCACACATTAGTTACGTGTGTGGTGTCACCGTCACATAATACCGTCACATACGAGAGATAAACATTACGTCACGTCGCAAATTAACGTAGAAAAGATTCAGACGCAGACGTTACTTTCGACCCGTCCTCCAGTGGGTACTTGCGACTACCCTTTGAGGTAGTAGTAGCTACCCCTGGGGTTGTGGAGGTTGTAGGTATCCCCTGGGATAGAGGAGGTTATAGTTACTCTCTGGGATAGTGGCATATGCGTGTTGAGTTGGTCTGGTCTAAGGGAGGTTGTGGGTGAATTTAGTGGTCTTGTAAAGAGAGCAATCATAGCAATGCTGGGGCCCTCTGACTCTGTCTAGTGCAGTGAACCACCACCATCACCACTGCTACTACTATTATTACTACTACTATTTCTACTACTACTACTGCTGGTACTACTATTACTACTACTACTGCTGCTACTACTACTAATACTGCTAATACTACTACTACTAGTACTACTGCTGCTGCTGCTGCTACTACTACCACTAGTAGTAGTACTACTACTGGTACTACTACTACTACTACTACCGTGATTCTCATATGATCTACTGCAGTAGTACCTGATCCCTTGACATCTACGCTGGCGATGTTACAATGAAAAGCAGACACGTAGTGGTGGTGATGGTGGTGGTAGTGGTGGTGATGGTGGTAGTGGTGGTGGTGGTGGGTGTTGTGGTGGTAGTGGTGGTGATGGTAGTGGTGGTGGTGGTTGTGGTGGTAGTGGTGGTGATGGTGGTGATTTGGGGGTTTGGGGGTTAAATGGTGGTGAAGGTGGTGATGGTGGGTGGTGGTGGTTGTGGTGGTTGTCGTTTGGGAGTGGTGATGATGTGGTGGTGGTTGTCGTGGTAGTGGTGGTGATGGTGGTGATGGTGGTGATGGTGGTGGTGGTGGTTGTGGTGGTAGTGGTGGGGGGTTGTGGTGGTAGTGGTGGTGATGGTGGTGGTAGTGGTGGTGGCGGTGGTCATTGTTGTAGTGGTAGTGGTGGTGATGGTGGTGATGGTGGTTTGTGGTGGTAAATGGGTGATGGTGGTGGAGTTGTGGTGGTAGTGGTGGTGATGGTGGTGGGGGTTGTGGTGGTAGTGGTGGTGATGGTGGTGGTGGTTGTGGTGGTAGTGGTGGTGATGGTGGTGGTGGTTGTGCGTGGTAGTGGTGGTGATGGTGGTGGTGGTTGTGGTAGTAGTAGTGGTGGTGGTGGTTTGGGGGTGGTGGTGGGGGTGGTGGTGGTGGTGGTGGTGGGGGTGGGGTTTGGTGGTGGGGGTGGTAGTGGTGGTGATGGTGGTTTGGGGGTTGTGGTGGTAGTGGTGGTGATGGTGGCTGGGGTTGTGGTGACAAAAGGTGAGGGTAGTGAAGGTAATGGCCTAAAGGTAGGTGGTGGTGGTGTTAGTAGTGATGGTAGTGGGGGGTGTTGGCAGTAGTGGTGGTGTTGGTTAGTGGCAGTGGTGGTAGTGGTGGTAGTGGTGGTAGTGGTGGTAGTGGTGGTAGTGGGGGTAGTGGTGGTAGTGGTGGTGTTGGTGGTGGTAGTTTGGGGGTGGTGGGTGTGGTGGTGGGTGTGGTGGTGGGTGTGGTGGTGATGTTGGGTTGGCGTAGTGGTAGTGGGGGGTTTTGGTGGTAGTGGTGTGTTTTTGGTTGTGGTGTGGTGGGGGTTGTGGTGATGGGTTTGTGGGATGGTAATGGTGTGGGTGGTGGTAGTGGTGGTGTTGGTAGTGGGTGGTGGTAATGGTAGGAGTGGTGATGTTGGTTAGTGCTGGTGGTGGTGGTTTGTGGGTAGAGGTGAGGGTGGTAAAAGTAATGATTGAACGGGAGGTGGTGGTGGTGGTGGTGGTGGTGGTGGTTGCCGCATTTTTTTTTATTCCTAATATCTATCAGACTCTGGTTGTGGGTTGTTATCTATTCACCTTTTATGTTTTCTCTTATATATTTGTTTTAATTTTTATACATAACTATACAAATATAAACTTTGACTCTTGTATTCACTTTGTATATTTATGCTTATTGAAATCTATGTATTCTTGAGTTGTATGATATAGTCAGTGTGTAAGTTATTACCACTGTACATTCTACTGTCAGTTCCATAAAGCAACAACAAACAGCATCATCGGTGTATTCTGTTCCACCTTGATATACATGAAAGAAATACCTGACATTCGAAGAATGCAAGTACGGCGTTGCTGACGGTGCTGCTGCTGCTTCTCCTGCTGTGGTTATCGCTACCCTCAAAAAACCCGCTGCTTAAACTGCTTCGTAAACTCTTGTCGCTTTCATCGTCGTTGCTGTTGTTGTTGTCGTCGTCGTCGTCGTCGTCGCCGTCGAATTTCACGAGTTCTTTGACACTGAGAAAGAGTGGCTTCTCCTGCTCGACCACAATGAAGTCCATTTCATCTCTCATGATCAGCCCGCAGGTCCTGTGTAAGGTCTTCCTACTGCGCCTCCTCGTGTTTCTCTTGCTGGGGGACCTGTAGAAGGTGCTCCTCAACACACTGGTGTCTATATGAACATTTTTGTGGCGCCTGGGTTGGTAGCTGCCAAAGATGGCCATGCGGGACTCCTGCAACTCTCTGCCGATGATAATTTGCTCCATTGGGCTAAGTAAAGAGATACAAGTTCCAGGAAAAACAATATCACTCGACTGATAGCGGGAAAGGAGCTGATGTTTCACTCAGGGCCAGAGAGATACTGAACTCCTGGCGTGAGGAGCATCTCTCTAATACCAACTGAGAACACACACCGCAACAAAGTGGTTGGGAAATACACACATCCTCTACGAATGTCTGGGCCACCGCGAAACGTTTCGGGACGTCTCCCCTAGTGTGTTTGTAATACCACGGTCGACTCGGACGAAAGCCGCGTGACAGCTGCCACCTAGACATTTCCTCTTTACATTCTGGTGCTTGTTTATGGACTGGGGATTTGTTTTTATCTGTAGCATGACAGAAAAAGAGCATTATTAGTGTGAGCAAGTCAAACACTTCTTTTATGCTCCTTAAGTCCGTCAGAAAGAGAGAGGCCAGTTTTACCAAAGTACTGGGATAGGAGCAGGAAATGGAGTAACCATCGGAAACTTCAGTGGCAGGATAAATATAAACTAACTTGAAATTAAGAATGTTAGTTTGGTATCTAAAAGACAGAGAGTGATGCTAAGATTAAGAAGACTGGAGATGTAGGGAAGGCAAAGAATATGAGATTTCAAGGAAGAAGGAAGTTTGGGAGAGAAGAAAATCAGTTTAGCATAAGAATAGGTAAATTTTATGAAATAGAAAGGACAGCCAAGGTGAGAAAACGAGCTGCAAAAAAAGGCAATTTCGAGTTCGAGGAGAAAATGAGGGTCACAGACTAGGAGGGCGAGGAGGGAGAAGAGAAACAGAGGGAGTATGTAAGATATATGGTGAATGGACATGTCACAATGTGCAATTTGGCTTGCGACCAACGGGAAAAAGAAAAGCATGTCGTCGAGGGAGAACTTGTACGCCCAAGATATGTGAAGCACAAAGAGTACTTCACATTCAACTGTGAACTTGATGAAGGGAGCAAGGATTGTTAGTAGTACGAGCGAAAAGGTTGGAAGAGGACTCGAGTCCTTGCTGGCTAAGTTTAGCAAATAGACATCATTCAAATATAGCTAAAGCCAGAGGGTAGAGCACGCACAACAAGGATAAGAAGTAGACCAGTTTCCGAAATACTCTATTTTAAAGGCTAGCAATAACAGGAAATAGTCGGAGAGCCCATAGACAACACCTAAGGTTTGTGAATAAATATTTTACCTTGAATGGAAAACGAGTTCAAGGCCAACAAAGACGAATTAAATAAAAAGAAACATAACGTGTGTATAGGAGTGATGTAGCCCAGGGACTGGCCTTCACTCTGAGAAACCGAATAAACAATCATGAAGAGGGACTCACGTCAAAAACTTAGCAAATTACAAGTCGGATTGTATGACCAAACAAGTTCATGTGAAGTCTTGGGATTGATGGAGGTGAGCAAGAAGAAAGGGAACAAGAAAGGAGTGAGAGTTTTGACACAACCAAGAGGCAAGAGTACATAAGAGACAGGACAATCTGGAGGGAAATGATGGGTCTGTTATTGCGTTATTTATGTCTTGTTCAAACAGTGTCAAGATCATATAATAGAGGCTGCTTTCAGATGCTTGCATTTGTTTTGTTTTCCGCCTGGTAAAAAACTATAGTGATGCCCCATAGTTCACAATGTGTGAGCGTCGATTGCTGTGAACCAGGCAGGTGTTGTTGATATCGTCTGTCCTGTAAGCATGTTTGCGTTCATTCAGTCAAGTCTAGAATTCACTGTCTGTCTCACCAATGGAAACATTACTACATCTTCCACGTGGAATGCTGGAATTCCCTGCAGCAGTGGTACTCATCTATCTGCAAGGTTTAGGGATGTTTTTGGTATTTTTCTGACTACCACAGCAATGTCCATGATGACTGAAAGATGGGAGAGAAAGAGAGGTGATGATGGACGTAACCTGACCTCTGGGGGGGACAAGACGATGATCAGTGTTGGCATTTTCAATATGAATGATGTTGATAAGTAAGACTTTCTTTTTGCAGAAACATATGAAATGCAGTGAGAAGTTAAGAGCTGTGAAGGTATCCTCATTATATTTCTGTCTCTCCTAAAGAAATTCTTTCTTAGTAAGCCCAAGTGCATGAGAAAAAAAAAGCTATGACCCTCTTTTAGTTCAAGGGCCAAAAATAATGGTGTACCTAAATTCATTTCTAATTGGTGGGAATTTTCGATAAACCTTGGAAGTGTTTCCTTCCTTGACGAGAAAGACAACAAGAAAGGGTAATGAGTTATTCTTTTCTTCTTCAAGAGTAAACTCTATTGTGGGTTCCCCCGATTTTACTCTGAAGATGAAAGCATTCGAGGGACCTATGACCAAGTTGTAATCAACACAACTCAGTTATGTGTTGTTGAGAGTGAAGAATCTTAAAGCAAGTTTCTGGTGCTCGAAGGTAGAGGTTGGTTCTGGAAGGGTGCTGAGCGGTATAGGTGTTAAACCTTTGCTGGGCCATATTTCTGTTTGAACTAACACCTAACTCAATGACATCCAGAAAGGGTTCATATTAAATCATTTTTCGAGGAGGAACAGAAATACACTGAGGACACCTTCACAGCCCTTAAGCTTCCACTACACATCATCCACCCCTACGAAAAAGTAAGCCTTACTCATCCACAAAACTCCCACTGAAAACAACAACACTGATCCTCGCCTTGTCATCCTCAGTGGACAGGTTACCACCACTGTCACCCCCTTCACCCCACCCCCTCATCTTTCGAATAACCATCATGGACATTGCTGTCGAAACCAATAGAACCACTAACGACACCAGACCTAGCAGACCCAAGAGCTCTACTGCTTCAGGAGTTTACATCTTTCAGTAAGGTTTACATTGATGAAATAGGAAGTGACCTTCAGAGTCGCCTACAAGAACACAGTTGTTTACAGGATGGAAGATATCAATCAACGCGTCCGTCGTTCACCAAACTCACGTCATGAACCATGGAGCAGCACTGTAGTTGTATCCGGAGGAAAAGGGGGTTCTGGAGGCAGCCATTATTTATTTAAGTGACATTATCAAACAAAACAAGGGAATGTACACACAGGCCGGTCCTATCACTCATACTGTACTGGACCCCTCGACCTCCCCCCCTTCCTCCCTCCCATCCACACATCGACATCAGCTATGTATATTGTTCAACCTGTCTTTCTCTCTCTCTCTCTCTCTCTCTCTCTCTCTCTCTCAAGACTCTATCTCTCTCTCTCTCTCTATCTCTCTCTCTCTCTCTCTCTCTCTCTCTCTCGCTCTCTCTCTCTCTCTCTCCATGACTTCACTTGTGACCTTTCTTTAGTCTGACTTCAGAGTGGTGCATCT
Organism: Cherax quadricarinatus; assembly: GCF_026875155.1. Taxonomy (NCBI): domain Eukaryota; kingdom Metazoa; phylum Arthropoda; class Malacostraca; order Decapoda; family Parastacidae; genus Cherax; species Cherax quadricarinatus. The sequence continues at coordinate 20,733,036 of NC_069430.1, read as the reverse complement.
TCAGAGTCGTGTATCTGAGAGTTTTTGTACTCTTGAGAAATCCAGTCTTCGGCGAAACATCGAAAAAAATATTCCTCGCAAACGCAGTGTTTACCTCACCACCTGTCGCCCCAGGTAGATCAGTCAGAGCACCAGAAGAGTCACCACTTCGGAAAAGACACATCTTTTACCCATGGTTGCTGTTCATCTCAAAATAACGACCCGGTTGCTTCCGTTGTTGCTACTGCTCCTGTTGTTGATATTGCTTTCGTTGCTACTACTGCTCCTGTTGTTGCTATTGCGTCTGTTGCTGCTGTTGTTGCTATTGCTTCCGTTGCTGCTGCTGCTCCTTCTGTTGTTGCTATTGCTTCCCTTGCTGCTACTGCTTCCGTTGCTGCTACTGCTTCTGTTGCTGCTACTGCTTCCGTTTTGCTACTGCTTCCGTTGCTGTTGCTATTGCTTCCGTTGCTGCTACTGTTCCTGTTGCTACTACTGCTCATGCTGTTCCTGCTGCTTCTGGTGGTACTACTGCTTCTGTTCCTGCTACTGCTTCCTGTTGCTGTTACTGCTCCTGCTGTTGCTGCTATTGCTTCGGTTGTTGCTACTGTTCCTGTTGCTGCTACGATTCCTGTTGCTGCTAATGTTATTTGCTGTTGCTAGGATGATGATGTTGCTGGATATTAGTGTTACAGTATGATGATTACAGTGCTGGTGGTAGTGCTGCTTGTGGTTCTATTGCTGCTGCATGATGATGATAATGATTTATTGCTGCCGCTTTGATGCTTGCTTAGGTTGCTGCTGTGAACTCATCCGTTGCTGTTGTTGTTGCTGCTGCTTAACGTTGCTGTTGTTGCTGCTGCTGTGCCTCATACCGTTTGCTGTTGTTGATGTGTGTCATTACCGTTGCTGTTGTTTTGTTGGCTGCTACTCATACCGTTGCTGTTGTTGCTGCTAATCTACGTTGATGTTGTTGCTGCTGTACTCATACGTTGGTTGTTGGTTTGCTGCTGCTGCTCATACCGTTGTTGTTGGTGCTGCGGCTACTCATACCGTTTTGCTGTTATTGCTGCTGCTGCTGATCATACCGTTGTTGTTGTTGCTGCTGCTACTTCACACCGTTGTGTGTTGCTGCTGCTGCTCATACCGTTGTTGTTGTTGCTGCCTGCTACTCATACCGTTGCTGTTTGTTTGCTGCTGCTACTCATTACCGTTGCTGTTTGTTGCTGCTTGCTACTCATACCAGTTGCTGTTGGTTGTCTGCTGTGCTCCATACACTTGCTGTTGTTGCTGCTGCTGCTCGTTTTTACCGTTCCGTTTTCTGCTGATGCTTCATACCGTTGCTGTTGCTGTCATACCATTGCTGTTTGTGCTGCTGCGCTGCTCATTCCCGTTGCTGTTGTTGCTTCTTGCTGCTCATTCGTAGCCTGCTGCTTGCTCATTACCGTTGCTGCTGTTGTTGACGCTGCTCATACGGTTGCTGGTGTTGCTGCTGCTACTCATACCGTTCACCTGCTGTTGTTGTTGCTGCTGCCTTCATACCGTTGTTGACACTGCTCATGACGGTGGCTGTTGTTGCTGATGACTACTCATACCGTTCCTGATGTTGTTGCCGCTGGATCATACCGTTGCTGTTGTTATTGTTGCTGCTGCTCATGCCGTTGTTGCTGTGGCTTCTGCTATTTTTGTTGTTGCTGTTGCTGTCTTCCCTGGCCTCACAACATCTGTGGTCGCCGAGGGTGGGTTCAACACTCGAGTTCGTCAATTCTGTCAGAACGTTCGTCCGGCTCACAGGAAGTGGCCTCTCATGTTGCAACAAATCCTTCTAGTGTTGTTCTTTTTAGTCGAAACGTTTTGTAACGGTTAGCTTTTAGTTACTGTGTTGCGGCACGTTTAGTCCATGTATTGTGGCCACGATCATTACAAAATGCGTCATGTCAAACATTACATCTAAGGAGATGGTAACAAGGTCAGTAGTATATTGCAGATGTTACTGCTAGACTAATGTTAGGATATAAGTACCTCTGGTAGTACGGTTTGTATGGAGTGTATTACGAACACGGGTAATGAATGACCTGTGAGACCTGGCCGTAATGGGAACTGGAGCAAACTCAGCAGAAGATTATAATGTATATTTTGCCTTCTCCCACTATATACAGGTATGTATACTATGTACAATATGTACACATAGAATAAGTGTACACCACGGTGACAGATGGCAAAGCAGAAGCCAGAGAGAATGCACCGTACTCAACCAGCAGGTAAGCAAGTCTGCAATGCTTACCGCAAGTGAACGACGTTTCTTCAGCTTTGGCGGGCTTGCCTGTGATTGGTCAATGAACCAAGGTACTGATTTAACGACAGGTACTTATTGATCGTTAAACCCTTACCACCTGGTTCGCTAGTTGGGAGCAGCCTATATGGGAGTGTGACATACACCGAATACATTATAACGTATTCTTTGCATGTCACAAGATGTTAATCATACATTCTTTTGTGGACATAATATAAAGATTTTTTGTGGGAATATTAAAGATTATGGTTGCATATAAACATTCTCGAAGGCGGTTTGTGGGAGCATTTTTTAAAAGTACTATTTTAGGTGTGTGTACAAGAGGGGATTAAACTCAAGATTTCCATTTCCATCAGTGATGAAAGTTTTGTTGACAACGTTGTCAAGACGTCTTGACTGATGTCTTCTGAAACTGACGTTTTCCTTCCGTCCCATCAACTGGTCTGCTGGTGACATACTTCTCTTGTTATACTTTCTTGCGATTTTCCTTCGCAGATTAGCATTGTTTATCTTGTTTAATTTAAGCATCACTTATGGTATTGGTCAGTAATACTGCCCATCACTGATGGTATTGGTCAGTATCATGGTCCATCACTGATGGTATTGGTCAATATCATGGTCCATCACTGATGGTATTGGTCAATATTATGGTCCATCACTGCTGCTATTGGTCAATATCATGGTCCATCACTGCTGCTATTGGTCAGTATCATGGTCCATCACTGCTGCTATTGGTCAGTATCATGGTTCATCACTGCTGCTATTGGTCAGTATCATGGTCCATCTCTGCTGCTATTGGGCAATATCATGGTCCATCACTGCTGCTATTGGTCAGTATCATGGTCCATCACTGATGGTATTGCTCAATATCATGGTCCATCACTGCTGACATTTCTCAACATATTTGCCAGAACGATCCTTGCCAACTAGACCAAGTAAGCAAGATATTAATGTAAAGCGATTGAAAGTTTATCGCAGAATAAGCAACGTGAGTCGAACTCTGATACGTGAAAGTACATGCGAGTACGTGGAAATACATGGGAAAGGCAGACAGCAGAGGACTCGCATGGCTGTCTGAGGAAAAGAACTGTCTAACTTCTATCTAGATTTTAGGAACATTGTGGACAATCGTATCTGATCTTTGCTTACGAGATCTGGACTGAAGAATAAAAGGCTCTGACTTCTAGTAGTCACTGAGGGGCCTGAGGGTCTCAGAAGCCCGAAAGTGACCTTCACCAAAGTAGAAGTAAACAAAAGAGCTATTAACATCCACAAAACATTCCTGCCACAACTTGGTTGCAACACTCCTGTTTTTCTCCTTCGGTGGTGGTGAGTAGCTCTTAATAATACAAAGAATGTCAGTGTCAACAAGCCTGATGGACCAGGGGGTGAGAAGTCTAGCCTAGAATCCTGTCACAGTTATTGGAACGAATCTCGTCCCTCGGATCAAGTCTGATTGCTTCTCATTCCCTAGAAGCTTCCTCTAATTCGCGATTTGAACTGAAAAAAAAGGTTCAAAATTTTAATTTAGAAATGGATACGGTAACAAGATTAATAATACAGACTAAGTTGAAACCATTAAATCAAGCACAAGCTAAGAGTTGAATATCAATGTTGATACTAGAGTTAAATTGTTCTTCATCTCCCTGTCCTCTCTCTCTCTCTCTCTCTCTCTCTCTCTCTCTCTCTCTCTCTCTCTCTCTCTCTCTCTCTCTCTCTCTCTCTCTCTCTCTCTCTCTCTCTCTCGCTCTCCCTCCCTTATCACCGTTACTTGTTTCTCTCATCTTGTTTGCTCTCCCTCTCCTGCCCACTTCAACTCTCCCAAGGTTATCCTTCAGTTGAATTCAAGTGAAATAGCTGAAAAATGTGTATAAATAAACTTATCTGGCATCGCCTAAATAAAAATAAGTACATAAGAATGAAGGAAACACTGCAGCAGACCTACTGGCACATATTAGACACGTTTTACTACCGAAACAAATACCACTACTACTACCACCACCACCACAAGTACTACTACTACTACCTACAACAATTGTATTATGTTTTGCACCTCACTCTGTATCTATATGTATATACCTCTCTGTGTCCCTGTATTTGTAACAGCATTAACAAAGCTCCTGGAGAGAAAAACGTTGTCACGATAAACTGTCATTTTCCTTGCACTTGTGTCCTTTTACCTAACATATTGTCGGTATTTCTGTTAACCAGCAATTTACTCTGTGATACGATGGACTGATCACATCGACTCCAGGCTGAAAGACTGACTGCCTCAAACTCCTGATCTTACATAAAAAAATAAGAAAGGAGGAACACTGCAGCATGCCTACAGCCCCATACTTGGCAAGCCCTTCTGTCTTAATTAATCCACCTTATCCATGCTCCGACGCAACTTTTTTTCATTTTTATCTCCTCATCAAGTCTCTTCTGTCTCTTCGTTTTTTCTATGGACATAAGAGACAGCCAATGAAGTTTTTCCGTTTCAGTTTGCTGATGAGCCTCTATATTTTTTTTCTAGTTCTTTCAGCGCTTTTCTAAGTGTGGCTTCCACGGTCATCCTGGGTGTTCTAGGATTGGTCTAAAGTATGGTTACATTGTATCTAGACTTAAAAAGATACTTAAGCAAACTCTTAGGTGTGTTTATTTAGAAAATAACGTTACGGTTCTGGGACCTTGATCGCAGGTCCAGGATCGTAATGTCTGGTCTAGGGCCGGACCGCTGGGAGGCGGTGACCTCCGGAAGAGACTCCAGGTAAACAAACATGTCCTAGTACTTGTGACGAGTCTCTTGAAGCCACTTGACGGTATCCTCTACAGTGTTTTACCAAATTATATCTGCACTGTATCTCCATCTTAGTTGGTGAAGTCCACCTTCACCACTTCCTCGTGCAGGTCGCCCCTTCCTGAATACCCTAAGTTACTATTTCCTGGATCCTCTTTAACACATTTCCTTGTTACTTCCTAATAGTGTTATTCTGCAAATAGTCTATGCATTTTCAAGGTTTCCCAGTCCTCCCAATCAGGGGCTTTGAGTATCCTGTACCTCACGATAATGTCTCTTCTGGTTCTCTTTTTGTATTCTAAGGTTTATTTAATTTAATCTTTATAAGTGAGTCAGCCTTCTTATTTTAGGAAGTATTCTTGCCGTAAATCTCTTGACTACTAGCTTTTGAACGTGATTGACCAGGTGTGGGCTTTATGCTGGTGCTGATTATACTCTATATACTTGGCATAAGATGTGTTTAGGGTACTAAAGACTACGAAGGCTCTGAAGCGGCGTTAACTGAAGATAAAACCGAACTTAACATTTCGAAAGGAAAATTGTTGACGAAGCGTTCAGCTTCGTCAACATTATCCCACCAGCGTCACTTGGTTACGTTATGTGGACGACGTCCTAATAATAAACTCCCAAACGTTTTGAGGTGTGGAATCTTCAGGGAAGCCTCATCGCAGCTGAACCAGCATATCCGGTTTTTACACTTGAAGAAGAGTGCAATGACAAGTTACCCTTTCTAGACGTCCTCATTTACAAAGTAGATAACACTCTAAGGTTTCAAGTTTACAGGAAGCCACCAACGAAAACGATCTCACATACTTCTGTTTCAATCAAGATACTAAGACCAAAAGAGGCATCATCATCGGATTTTTTCCTAAGAGCATACCGAATTTGCAGTCCAGAGTTTCTTGACGAGGAATGTACATTCACCAAACCTTCACTGAGCTATATTTTCCTTCCTTTTTCATCAAAGACTGCAAGAAGAGAGTCGTTCAGAACAATTCTCCACTCATTAACACCACTCCTAACAAAATTATAATCCTTCCCTACAGCCAGGTTGCACTGAACGTCTCTAAGTAGTATTTTGTTACGTAAGACACTACGCAACAGTTAGGTATCTTTATTTCGAAACGTTTCGCCTACACAGACTTCTTTTCC
>NC_069430.1:20720496-20726333 GCF_026875155.1 Cherax quadricarinatus | reverse complement strand
CAGGTAGATCGTCAGAGCACCAGAAGAGTCACCATTTCGGAAAAGACACATCTTTTACCCATGGTTGCTGTTCATCTCAAAATAACGACCCGGTTGCTTCCGTTGCTGCTACTGCTCCTGTTGTTGATATTGCTTTCGTTGCTACTACTGCTCCTGTTGTTGCTATTGCGTCTGTTGCTGTTGTTGTTGCTATTGCTTCCGTTGCTGCTGCTGCTCCTTCTGTTGTTGCTATTGTTCCCTTGCTGCTACTGCTTCCGTTGCTGCTACTGCTTCTGTTGCTGCTACTGCTTCCGTTTTGCTACTGCTTCCGTTGCTGTTGCTATTGCTTCCGTTGCTGCTACTGTTCCTGTTGCTACTACTGCTCATGCTGTTCCTGCTGCTTCTGGTGGTACTACTGCTTCTGTTCCTGCTACTGCTTCTGTTGCGTACTGCTCTCTTCTGTTTGCTTCGTTTCTGTTCCTGTGGCTGTTGCTGCTATTGCTTCGGTTGTTGCTATGTTCTGTTGCTGTTACGATTCCTGTTGTAGCTGCTTATGTTTATTGCTGTTGCTAAGGATGATGATGTTGCTGATAGTGTTACAGTTACTGATGATGCAGCTGCTGGTGGTAGTGCTGCTTGTGGTTCTATTGCTGCTGCTGATGATGATAATGATCTTATTGCTGCCGCTATGCTGCTGCCTTAGTTGCTGCTGCTGCTCATACCGTTGCTGTTTATGTTGCTTGTTGCTGCTGTGCTCATACCGTTGCTGTTGTTGCTGCTGCTGCTCATACCGTTGCTGTTGTTGCTGCTGCTGCTCATACCGTTGCTGTTGTTGCTGCTGCTACTCATACCGTTGCTGTTGTTTGCTGCTACTCATACCGTTGCTGTTGTTGCTGCTGCTACTCATACCGTTGTTGTTGTTGCTGCTGCTGCTCATACCGTTGTTGTTGTTGCTGCTGCTACTCATACCGTTGCTGTTATTGCTGCTGCTGCTGCTCATACCGTTGTTGTTGTTGCTGCTGCTACTCACACCGTTGCTGTTGTTGCTGCTGCTGCTCATACCGTTGTTGTTGTTGCTGCTGCTACTCATACCGTTGCTGTTGTTGCTGCTGCTACTCATACCGTTGCTGTTGTTGCTGCTGCTACTCATACCGTTGCTGTTGTTGCTGCTGCTGCTCATACCGTTGCTGTTGTTGCTGCTGCTGCTCATACCGTTCCGTTTCTGCTGCTGCTCATACCGTTGCTGTTGCTGCTCATACCATTGCTGTTGCTGCTGCGCTGCTGCTCATACCGTTGCTGTTGTTGCTTCTGCTGCTCATTCCGTTGCTGCTGCTGCTCATACCGTTGCTGCTGTTGTTGCCGCTGCTCATACGGTTGCTGTTGTTGCTGCTGCTACTCATACCGTTCCTGCTGTTGTTGTTGCTGCTGCTCATACCGTTGTTGCCACTGCTCATACGGTTGCTGTTGTTGCTGCTGCTACTCATACCGTTCCTGCTGTTGTTGCAGCTGCTCATACCGTTGCTGTTGTTATTGTTGCTGCTGCTCATGCCGTTGTTGCTGTGGCTTCTGCTATTTTTGTTGTTGCTGTTGCTGTCTTCCCTGGCCTCACAACATCTGTGGTCGCCGAGGGTGGGTTTCAACACTCGAGTTCGTCAATTCTGTCAGAACGTTCGTCCGGCTCACAGGAAGTGGCCTCTCATGTTGCAACAAATCCTTCTAGTGTTGTTCTTTTTAGTCGAAACGTTTTGTAACGGTTAGCTTTTAGTTACTGTGTTGCGGCACGTTTAGTCCATGTATTGTGGCCACGATCATTACAAAATGCGTCATGTCAAACATTACATCTAAGGAGATGGTAACAAGGTCAGTAGTATATTGCAAGATGTTACTGCTAGACTAATGTTAGGATATAAGTACCTCTGGTAGTACGGTTTGTATGGAGTGTATTACGAACACGGGTAATGAATGACCTGTGAGACCTGGCCGTAATGGGAACTGGAGCAAACTCAGCAGAAGATTATAATGTATATTTTGCCTTCTCCCACTATATACAGGTATGTATACTATGTACAATATGTACACATAGAATAAGTGTACACCACGGTGACAGATGGCAAAGCAGAAGCCAGAGAGAATGCACCGTACTCAACCAGCAGGTAAGCAAGTCTGCCAATGCTTACCGCAAGTGAACGACGTTTCTTCAGCTTTGGCGGGCTTGCCTGTGATTGGTCAATGAACCAAGGTACTGATTTAACGACAGGTACTTTATTGATCGTTAAACCCTTACCACCTGGTTCGCTAGTTGGGAGGCAGCCTATATGGGAGTGTGACATACACCGAATACATTATAACGTATTCTTTGCATGTCACAAGATGTTAATCATACATTCTTTTGTGGACATAATATAAAGATTTTTTGTGGGAATATTAAAAGTATTATGGTTGCATATAAACATTCTCGAAGGCGGTTTGTGGGAGCATTTTTTAAAAGTACTATTTTAGGTGTGTGTACAAGAGGGGATTAACTCAAGATTTCCATTTCCATCAGTGATGAAAGTTGTTGTTGACAACGTTGTCAAGACGTCTTGACTGATGTCTTCTGAAACTGACGTTTTCCTTCCGTCCCATCAACTGGTCTGCTGGTGACATACTTCTCTTGTTATACTTTCTTGCGATTTTCCTTCGCAGATTAGCATTGTTTATCTTGTTTAATTTAAGCATCACTTATGGTATTGGTCAGTAATACTGCCCATCACTGATGGTATTGGTCAGTATCATGGTCCATCACTGATGGTATTGGTCAATATCATGGTCCATCACTGATGGTATTGGTCAATATTATGGTCCATCACTGCTGCTATTGGTCATATCATGGTCCATCACTGCTGCTATTGGTCAGAAATCATGGTCCATCACTGCTGCTATTGGTCAGTATCATGGTTCATCACTGCTGCTATTGGTCAGTATCATGGTCCATCTCTGCTGCTATTGGGCAATATCATGGTCCATCACTGCTGCTATTGGTCAGTATCTGGTCCATCACTGATGGTATTGCTCAATATCATGGTCCATCACTGCTGACATTTCTCCAACATATTTGCCAGAACGATCCTTGCCAACTAGACCAAGTAAGCAAGATATTAATGTAAAGCGATTGAAAGTTTATCGCAGAATAAGCAACGTGAGTCGAACTCTGATACGTGAAAGTACATGCGAGTACGTGGAAATACATGGGAAAGGCAGACAGCAGAGGACTCGCATGGCTGTCTGAGGAAAAGAACTGTCTAACTTCTATCTAGATTTTAGGAACATTGTGGACAATCGTATCTGATCTTTGCTTACGAGATCTGGACTGAAGAATAAAAGGCTCTGACTTCTAGTAGTCACTGAGGGGCCTGAGGGTCTCAGAAGCCCGGAAAGTGACCTTCACAAAGTAGAAGTAAACAAAAGAGCTATTAACATCCACAAAACATTCCTGCCACAACTTGGTTGCAACACTCCTGTTTCTTCTCCTTCGGTGTGGGTGAGTAGCTCTTAATAATACAAAGAATGTCAGTGTCAACAAGCCTGATGGACCAGGGGGTGAAAGTCTAGCCTAGAATCCTGTCACAGTTATTGGAACGAATCTCGTCCCTCGGATCAAGTCTGATTGCTTCTCATTCCCTAGAAGCTTCCTCTAATTCGCGATTTGAACTGAAAAAAAAGGTTCAAAATTTTAATTTAGAAATGGATACGGTAACAAGATTAATAATACAGACTAAGTTGAAACCATTAAATCAAGCACAAGCTAAGAGTTGAATATCAATGTTGATACTAGAGTTAAATTGTTCTTCATCTCCCTGTCCTCTCTCTCTCTCTCTCTCTCTCTCTCTCTCTCTCTCTCTCTCCTCTCTCTCTCTCTCTCTCTCTCTCTCTCTTCTCTCTCTCTCTCTCTCTCTCTCTCTCTCGCTCTCCCTCCCTTATCACGTTACTTGTTTCTCTCATCTTGTTTGTCTCTCCCTCTTCCTGCCCACTTCAACTCTCCCAAGGTTATCCTTCAGTTGAATTCAAGTGAAATAGCTGAAAAATGTGTATAAATAAACTTATCTGGCATCGCCTAAATAAAAATAAGTACATAAGAATGAAGGAACACTGCAGCAGACCTACTGGCACATATTAGACACGTTTTACTACCGAAACAAATACCACTACTACTACCACCACCACCACAAGTACTACTACTACTACCTACAACAATTGTATTATGTTTTGCACCTCACTCTGTATCTATATGTATATACCTCTCTGTGTCCCTGTATTTGTAACAGCTTAACAAAGCTCCTGGAGAGAAAAACGTTGTCACGATAAACTGTCATATTCCTTGCACTTGTGTCCTTTTACCTAACATATTGTCGGTATTTCTGTTAACCAGCAATTTACTCTGTGATACGATGGACTGATCACATCGACTCCAGGCTGAAAGACTGACTGCCTCAAACTCCTGATCTTACATAAAAAAATAAGAAAGGAGGAACACTGCAGCATGCCTACAGCCCCATACTTGGCAAGCCCTTCTGTCTTAATTAATCCACCTTATCCATGCTCCGACGCAATTTTTTTTTCATTTTTATCTCCTCATCAAGTCTCTTCTGTCTCTTCGTTTTTTCTATGGACATAAGAGACAGCCAATGAAGTTTTTCCGTTTCAGTTTGCTGATGAGCCTCTATATTTTTTTCTAGTTCTTTCAGCGCTTTTCTAAGTGTGGCTTCCACGGTCATCCTGGGTGTTCTAGGATTGGTCTAAAGTATGGTTACATTGTATCTAGACTTAAAAAGATACTTAAGCAAACTCTTAGGTGTGTTTATTTAGAAAATAACGTTACGGTTCTGGGACCTTGATCGCAGGTCCAGGATCGTAATGTCTGGTCTAGGGCCGGACCGCTGGGAGGCGGTGACCTCCGGAAGAGACTCCAGGTAAACAAACATGTCCTAGTACTTGCTGACGAGTCTCTTGAAGCCACTTGACGGTATCCTCTACCAGTGTTTATACCAAATTATATCTGCACTGTATCTCCATCTTAGTTGGTGAAGTCCACCTTCACCACTTCCTCGTGCAGGTCCGCCCCTTCCTGAATACCCTAAGTTACTATTTCCTGGATCCTCTTTAACACATTTCCTTGTTACTTCCTAATAGTGTTATTCTGCAAATAGTCTATGCATTTTCAAGGTTTCCCAGTCCTCCCAATCAGGGGCTTTGAGTATCCTGTACCTCACGATAATGTCTCTTCTGGTTCTCTTTTTGTATTCTAAGGTTTATTTAATTTATCTTTATAAGTGAGTCAGCCTTCTTATTTTAGGAAGTATTCTTGCCGTAAATCTCTTGACTACCTAGCTTTTGAACGTGATTGACCAGGTGTGGGCTTTATGCTGGTGCTATATACTCTATATACTTGGCATAAGATGTGTTTAGGGTACTAAAAGACTACGAAGGCTCTGAAGCGGCGTTAACTGAAGAAAAACCGAACTTAACATTTCGAAAGGAAAATTGTTGACGAAGCGTTCAGCTTCGTCAACATTATCCCCACCAGCGTCACTTGGTTACGTTATGTGGACGACGTCCTAATAATAACTCCCAAACGTTTTGAGGTGTGGAATCTTCAGGGAAGCCTCATCGCAGCTGAACCAGCTATCCGGTTTACACTTGAAGAAGAGTGCAATGACAAGTTACCCTTTCTAGACGTCCTCATTTACAAAGTAGATAACACTCTAAGGTTTCAAGTTTACAGGAAGCCACCAACGAAAACGATCTCACATACTTCTGTTTCAGTCAAGATACTAAGACCAAAAGAGGCATCATCATCGGATTTTTCCTAAGAGCATACC
>NC_069430.1:20707996-20715496 GCF_026875155.1 Cherax quadricarinatus | reverse complement strand
CCAGTGCTAACGAGAGGGAAACACAGGGGATATCGTCAAATCAACAGTACAAAACTCCAAGGTTATAGGACGGTTATCCCTCAGTGACAGTCGTGGGAAAGAAGTGAATAGTTAAACAGTCAAGGTTAATGTTTTAGTAGCTGACCTATATTCAGCTGACCAGTGTACAGTGAGAGAATCATAGCAGAAAACGCCAAATATATCTATAAACTTAAGGAAAGTCAGGTTGTAGGTGGGTTACTCCCCTCAGTGTTTTAAAAATGGCAGAGTCAGCAGACCAGGTCAGGCAGTCAACAGCACGACACAACCCCCGATAAATGGAATTGAGGGGGATTTGGAAGGATAAAACCATTGATTAAACCTTTCTGGTCTACCAGAATGGAAAGGAGTTAGAAGTTAATTGGTGAAGCCGGACTGTGAAGCGAGGTGGGAAGGGGAGTGTGTAATAAGGGGTTACCTGAAGGGAGTGTGTGAAGTTAAGGGAAAAGTGAGCAGTGAAGAGGGTTCTGAAGAAGAATTTACTAGTAATTCAGTGTGATTGCTAAAGCAGATACTAAGTGTACTAGGGACTGGAAAAGAGAAATAAATATTATTGTATATGAGTAAAAGAGCGAAGAGTGAAAATGGCAGGCATTAGGGGGGTACAGGCTGCCATAATTATATTTATCTTTCTTCTTCAATTCCATGAAGAAAGAAATCGGTCATGGGGGCTGGAAAAGGTGAATGGAGTAACAGCACCTGGACAGTAAAAGCCCAACAGTTGCCATCCTACCAGAAAAGTAAATGTCACTATCGCCGCAAGGTATGGCAACACAGCATACCCAACAAAAACAGTGGCACAGCTCTTATTGTAGCGCTCTTAAGTGGTGATATCAAAATTAATGCAGGACCTCAAACTATTGTGCAGAGGCAAAACAGACAGAAATGACGTGATAATGACGGTCTAGTAGCTAGGAATGATAACCTTAACTCCATATGTAATGCATACATAGGTCAATGTGAGACAATACACCATTATTATCTCAACACTACTAAACAGGTGCATACACTGTACTAAAGTACGCATGAAAAACAGAAAAGGCACCTTATGTAAAATGTGTAAGGGGTGGGTGCATGATGGATGTATGTACAATTATAGTAACGTGCAGAATTCATTTGTGTGTAACAAATGCCTTTGGCACAGTTACCCTTTAGCAGTGATGACATTGATTTACCTAATTTTAATACAAATGACCCATTGCCATATATTGATGATCATAATTGTTCTATGAAAACAGGCCTTCACTTTATTCATGTCAATGCAAGATCACTTCTTCCTAAATTGGCAGAGATTAGGATTCTAGCTAACAAAATTAGGGCGGCAGTTATAACCATCTCTGAATCCTGGTTGGATGATACGGTGACTGACGACGAGGTCAAAATAGAAGGTTACAATATAAAACGCTTAGATAGGAACAGAAAGGGTGGTGGAGTATGTGCCTACATTAGAAATGACTTAGCTTACAACCCAAGACCTGATTTAAATAACAATAAACTGGAGATTCTATGGTTTGAAGTGCTGCTTCCCAAGACCAAACCGCCCTCCTACCCAGGACCAGTTCTTAGAAGATTTTTCCAGAGAATTGTCCGGACTTGAAAACAATTGCGAGACAATAATACTGGGCGACTTCAATATCTGTTTTCAGCAGCAAAATAACGGGCTATGCAAAAGGTATAAGCAAATTCTAGGTTTAAATAGTTACACTCAACTAATTAATATACACCAACCCGGATCACAGAGTTCTCAGCCACCCTAATTGACCACATACTTTGTAACCCCGCTGAGAACATTAGTCAGTCAGGCGTCATTACCACAGGTCTTAGTGATCATTTCATCATTTACTGCACCAGGAAAATCACTAGGGATAGGATAGGCCTACACAGGACAATAAAAATGAGGTCAACTAGAAACTACAGTAAAGAAACACTGGTAAATAGGCTACACAATTATGACTGGACAGAGATAACAAGTTGCACGGACGTCAATGATGCCTGGGGAAAATTCAAAACAATGTTCACTACCATCCTTGATAATATTGCACCAGTTAAAGAGGTTAGGAGTACTGAACCCTGGATGACTACTGAGATATTAGGTAATATGAAATTCAGAGACCAGCTGCTAAAAAGATTTAAAGCAAACAGACAGGATATTACAGCACTAAATGAATTCCAAAGGGTGAGGAACAGAATACGAAGACTTATAAAAGGAGCAAAGGCAAAGCACTATTGCTCAAAAATTAAAGAGTATAAGCATAACCCCAGAAAGCTCTGGCAACAAGTAAAACAGTTGGGGTATAGCGATAAGCCAGTAGATAGGTCTAACATAGTACTCACTATCGATAACGAGGTATGCCACAAAACATCTAAGGTGGCAAAATGTTTTAATTCCTACTACACATCTGTTGCATCAACACTAGTAAGTAAACTACCAGCTGCATCAAATACCTTTAACACAGACTCTGATAAGTTTCAAACATACTATACCAATAAAAGGGTAACTCCAAACAGTTGTCAATTAGTAAGTGTATCTCATGACTTTATTCAAAAAAAAAAACTAAGCAGGTTAAACCCAACTAAGAGCACAGGCCCTGATAACATCCCGTCTAAGTTCCTAAAAGATGGTGCTTCTGAATTGTCAGTCACCATTGCTCACATAATAAATTTGTCCATCACCACTAATACCGTACCGGAGGGGTTCAAGGAGGCCAGAGTTACCCCTATCTTCAAGAAAAATAGTAGGTCTGATGTCAGCACCTATAGGCCTGTTAGTATACTCAGTATAATATCTAAAATTCTAAAGAGGGCGGTGTACTGTCAAGTAGTTAAATACCTTAATGACAACAACATTCTCCATATCTATCAATCGGGCTTTAGAAGATCCTACTCAACCGACACCTCCCTAATTAATCTGATGGATTACCTGAGAACTGAAATGTCAAAGGGGAACTTCATAGGTATGATAACCTTAGACCTGCAAAAGGCCTTAGATACTGTCAGCCACAATATATTATGTAAGAAACTTCAAGCTATCGGTATAGGTTCTGTAGACTGGTTTAAGTCCTACCTTAGCAACAGGAGACAAATAGTCAAAATCAACAAAACGGAATCAGAACCCCTGCCGATAACATGTGGAGTTCCCCAAGGTAGTATTCTGGGTCCCTTATTATTTTATGTTATGTCAATGACATGCCTATCAGTGTCAAGTGCAAACTCCTACTGTATGCAGATGACAGTGCTCTGTTAGTATCAGGCAAAGACCCACAAGATATAGCTAATGTTTTAACACTGGAACTGGAGTCCTGCAGCAAATGGTTAGTAGACAACAAACTATCATTACACCTCGGGAAAAACTGAAGCCATTCTCTTTGGCACGAAACATAAACTGAGAAGGGTAAATAATTTTAATGTCCAGTGTAATGGGGAGCCCATCACTTTGGTTTCATCAGTAAAATATCTGGGAATCCCCTTTGACCCATGCATGTCAAGAGAACTGATAGGGAACAGTGTAGTAAAGAAAGCGAATGCCAGACTGAAGTTCCTGTATAGACAAGCACAGTGTCTACCTACTGAGGCTCGCAGGACCCTATGTCTAGCCCTTATACAATGACATATGGATTACGCTTGCTCTTCATGGTACTCTGCCTTGACAAAAAAACTGAAAGATAGACTGCAAATCACCCAGAACAAAATCGTAAGATTCATCCTGGGGCTGGGACCAAGAGAACATGTAGGCCAGGATGAATTACAGCAGTTGGATATGCTGAATGTTGAAGACAGAGTAAAACTGAAGCTAAATCATGTTTATAAAATTGCTCACAAACAGTGTCCAGAATATCTTGCTGTCAATTTTGTCAAGGTTGGGAACCAAAGCAATCATAGTACTAGGGGGAGAGAACACAACTTTGTAGTACCCACAGTCAGTGGCCAGGCTTCAAACACCTTTTATTGTACAGCAAAAGGAATGGAACAGACTGCCTGCACATGTCAAAGCCAGTCATAGCATGAACCAGTTCAAGAAGAGTGCCAAAAGGTGTCTGATGTATGTAGCTACAGAAAGGGAGGGGAATGATTTTTTATTTTTTAGCTAACATACGTGTAAATTTTACCTTATTCCTAGTAATGACCCTCGTATGGTAGATAGTCTTAATGACCCTCGTGTAGTAGATAGTCTTTTTAATATGATAATAAGATGTTATCATCATTATAGAATAATAAGAAAATATTATAACCTTTATATTATAATAATAAGGTAAAAGGACCCCAATGGAAATAAGTCACTCTGTCTGACTTTTTTTGGGTTATCCCAGGTTCTCTACACATATGCTGCTATGTATGATAATTCTATGTAACTGTATTTGTGTATACCTGAATAAACTTACTTACTTATTCCGTGGCCTGGTGGCAAAAGCTCTCTCGCTTCACACGGTGAGGGGTCCGGGTTCGATTCCCGGCGAAGGGGTGGAAACATCGGACGTGTTTCCTTTGTAACGCAGACCCCCGGAACTCTCTTCAGGTAAACTCCAGGTAAACACCGGTTGTCTATGTTCACCCATCAGCATAAAATGGGTATCTGGGTGTTAGTCAACTGGTGTGGGTCGCATCCTGGGACAAAACTGATGTCAGCCAGGACTGTATACCTTGTACATGTACTTGTAGTGAATAAAGATAATATTATTATAATTATTATTATTATTATTATTATTATTTCTTTCCCTCCCCCGACAGTTACTCTTCCCTTCCTCTCTCAGATAAGACCTCTCTCCTCCCTACCAATCCATAACCTCCCTCTCCTTGTCTGTTCCTTCCCACTTTCTCTATCCCCCTCCGTCCTTTTCTATATCTCCACTTCCTCGCCTCCCTGGGGAGGTACCTTGACGCTGGTGAGGGGCTCTTGACCTAGGGAAGATAAGATAAGATTTCGTTCGGATTTTTAACCCCGGAGGGTTAGCCACCCAGGATAATCCAAGAACGTCAGTTCGTCATCGAGGACTGTCTAACTTATTTCCATTGGGGTCCTTAATCTTGTCCCCCAGGATGCGACCCACACCAGTCGACTAACACCCAGGTACCTATTTGCTGCTAGGTGAACTGGACAATAGGTGTAAGGAAACGTGTCGGAATTTCCACCCGCCGGGAATCGAACACGGGCCCTCCGTGTGTGAAGCGGGAGCTTTAGCCACCAGACCACCGATCTATTCTTCAGTTCTCTGTATTAAGTCTGACTACCATCCATCCCCCTACATGCGCTGTATAATCTCTACGGATTTAGCACTTCCCAATGTAAAAAAACCCCCCCCGGTTTTAAATTTTTTTAAATTTTTTTGGGGGCCCCTTTCCCCCCCCCTTATTTTTTTGGTTTTTTTCCCTTTTTGGGGGGGGGGGGGCTGGGGAAAAAAAATTTTTTTTTTGGGCCCGGTTGGGGGTTTTTTTTTTGGGGGGGGGAAAAGGGGTTTTTTTAAAAAGGGAAAAGGGGAATTTTTTTTGGGGGCCCCTTTGGGAAAAAACCCCCCCGGGGTTTTTTTTTGTTTTTGGGGGGAAAAAAAATTTTTTTTTTTTTTAAAATTTTATTTTTTCCCCCCCCAAAAAATTTTTTTTTTTTTTTTTTTTCCCTTTTTTTTTTTTCCCCCCTTTCCCCCTTTTTCCCCCCCAAATTTTTCTTTCCCCCACTTCCCCCCCCCCCTTTCCCCCCCTTTTTTTCCCCCTTTTCCCAAAAAATTTTTTTTTTTTTCCCTTTTTCCCCCCGGGGGTTTTCCCCCGGGGGGGCCGGGGGTTTTTTTCCCCCAAATTTTTTTCCCCGGGTTTAACCCGGAAACCCCCGGGGGCCCCCCCCCAAAATTTTTTGGGGGAAAAAAAGGGGCCCCAAAAGGGGGGGGGGAAAAAACCAAACCCGGGGGGGGGGTTTTTTTTTTAAAAGGGGAAAACCCCAAATTTTTCCCCCCCTTTTTAAAGGGGCCCCCCCAAACCCCCCGGGGGGGCCCCCCCCTTTTTTCCCCCCAAAATTTTTAAAAAACCCCCCCCTTCAATTTTTTTTTAATTTTTTTAAAAAAAAAAAAAAAAAAATTTTTCCCCCTTTCCCCCAAAATTTTTTTTTTAAGGGTTTTTTAAAAAAATTTCTTTTTTTCCCCCGGTTTTTTTTCCCCCCCCTTTTTTTTTTTTTAAAAAAAAAAAAATTTTTTTTTCCCCCTTTTGGGGCCCCCCCCGTTTTTTTTGGGGCCCCCCCCTTTTTTTCCCCCCTTTTTTTCCCCCCCAAAAGGGTTAAAAAAGGGGGGGGAAAAACCCAAAAGGGGGGGACAAAGGGGAAAAAAGGGAAAAAGGGGGGGGGAAAAAAACCCAGCCCCCAAAAAAGCCAAAAAAAACCCCCCCGGGGGGGGGGGGGAAATTTTAAAAAAGGCCCCAAAATAAAAAACCAAAATTTTTAAAGGGCCCCCCTTTTTTAAAAAAACCCCAAATTTAAAAAACCCAAAATTTTAAAATTTTTGGGGGGGGAAATTTAAAACCCCCAAAAAAAAAATTTTAAAAAAAAAAAATTTTTTTAAAAAAAGGGGAAAAAGGGGGGGGGGGTTTTTTTTAAAAAAATTTGGGGAAAAAATTTGGGGGGGGGGTTTTAAAAAAAAAAAAAAGGGGGAAGGGGGAAAAAAGGGAAAAAAAAGGGGGGAAAAAAAATTTTTTAAAAAAATTTTTTAAAGGGCCCCGGGGGGGTATTTTGGGGGGGGGTAAATTTTAAAAGGGGTTTTTAAACCCTTTTTGGGGGGGGGGAAAAAAGGGGGGAAAAAAAAATTTTAGGGGTGGGGCCCCCCTTGGGGTTAAAGGGGGGGGGAAAAGGGGCCCCAAAAGGGGGGTTTTTTTTTTTTTCCCCCAAGGGGGAAATTTTAAATTTTTTTTGCCCCCCCAAAAAAAAAACCCCCCAAAAAAAAAAAAACCCCGGGGGGTTTTGGGGTTTTTTTTATCCTTTGGGGGGTTTTTCCCCCTTTTAAAAAAAAAATTTTTTTAAAAAAAATTTTTTTTTAATTGGGTTTTTAAACCCCCCCTTTTTTTAAAAGGGGGGTTTTTTCCAAAAACCCCAAATTTCCAACGTTTCCTTTTCCCCTTTTTTTTGGGGGGGAAACCCCAAAACCCCTTGAAAAAATTCGTGGTTTTAAAAATTTAAGGGGCCCCAAAGGCCCGGGGGGTTTTTTTTTTCCCCCCCCCCCTTTTTTTTAAAAAAAAAATTTTTGGGGGGGGGGATTTAAATTTTCCCCCTTTTTTCCCCTTTTACAATTTAAAAAAATTTTTTTTTGGGGGGGAAAAAAAATTTTTGGGGGAAATTTTTTTTTTGATTTTTGGGAAGGGGGGGGTTTTTTGGGGGGGGGGGTTTTGGGGGGGTTTTTTGGGGGGGGGGAAAATTGGTGGTGGGGGTTTTTTGATGGGGGGGGAAAAAAGGGGGGGGGGGGGGTTTTTAAAAAGGGGGGGGGGGGGGGGGTT
>NC_069430.1:20680496-20705496 GCF_026875155.1 Cherax quadricarinatus | reverse complement strand
AAAAAAATTTTTAAAAAAAGTGGGGGGTTTTAAAAAGGGGGGGAAAAAAATTGGGGAAAAAAAAAGGGGGGGGTGGGGGGGGGGAGGAAATTTGGGGGGGTTTTAAAAAAAGGGGGGAAAATTTTAAGTAAGGGGGGAAAAAAAAAAAAAAAAAAAAAAATTTAAAAAAAAAAAAAGGAAAAAATTTTTTTGGGGGGGGGGTTTTTTAAAAATTTAAAAAATTTTAAAATTTTTTTGATTTAAAATTTTAATTTGGGGAATTTTTTTTTTAATTTTTAAAAAATTTTCTTTAAAGGGTTTTCCCCCGGAAAAAAAAAACCCCCCCCCCCCTTTTTTTTTTGGGGGTTTTTTGGGGGGGTTTTTTTGGGGGGGGGGGGGGGTTTTTTTTTTTTTTTTTTTTTTTCCCCTTTTGTTTAAAACCCTTTAAATTTGGGGGCCCCGGGGGGTTTTTGGGGTTTTTTTTAAAAAAAAACCCCCAAAAAGGGGGGGAAAAAAAAAAAATTTTTTTCCCCCTTTTTTTTTAAAAAAAAAATTTTTTTAACCCTTTTTTTGGGGGGGGGAAAAAAAAAGGAAAATTTTTTTAAAAAAGGGGGGGAAAAAAAAAGGGGGTTTTTTTTTGGGGGGGGGGGGGGGGGGGGGTTTTTGGTTTGGGGGGGGGGTAGTTTGGGGGTGTTTTTTTTTTTTGGGGGGGGGTGGGGGGAAAAAAATTGGGCCCCCTTTTTTAAACCCAAAAAAAAAAAGGGGGGGGCGGGGCAAAAAAAGGGGGGAAAAAAAAGGGGGGGGGGGCCCCCCAAAAAAAAAACCCCCCCCAAAAATTAAAAGGGGGGAAGGGGGAAAAAAAAAGGGGGGAAAAAAAAGGGGGGAAAAAAAAAGGGGGGAAAAACTTTTTAATTTAAAAATTTTTTTTTAAAAAAAAAAAAAAAAAAGGGGGGGGGTTTGGGGAAAAAGGAAAATTTCCCCCAAAAAAAGTTTAAAAGGGGGGGGGGCCCCAAAAAAAATTGGGAAAAATTTTCCCCCCCCCAAAAAAAAAAAAAAAATTTAAGGGAAAAAATTTTTTTCTCCGGGGGTTTTGGGGGAAAAGGGGGGAAAAAAAACCCCCTTATAAAAAGGGGTTAAAAATTTTTTTTAAAAATTAAGGGGGTTAAAAGGGGAAAAATTTTTCCCCCGGGGGGGAAAAGGAAAAAATTTTAAAAAAAAAAAGAAAAATTTTTAAAATTTTTTTAAAAAAAGAAAGGGGGAAAGGGTTTTTTTGGGGGGGGGTTTAAAAAAAAAAAAAACCCAAAAGGGGTTAAACCCCCCTTGGGGGGGGGGTTTCCCCCGGAAAAAAATTTTTTTTCCCCCCAAAAAAAAAAAATTTAAAAAAAGGGGGTAAAAAACCCCCCCCCCCCCCCCCCCCCACACCCCCTGGGGAAAAAAAGGCAATTCCCATACTGAGAAGAGATTACAGAAAACATGAGGAAGACCTGAGAGTAATTATTTCACAGAATAGATCATCATGAATAGCAGTCTACCCCTGATTTCTTTTTGTTTAATCAAGGAGGAGGCGCTAAACGCGTAGGGGTCATCTAGTCCCCCCTGGGAAATAGGAGGCATTCAGGTTCGACCCAGAGAAGAGGAAGATAAAGTCCAGTTGTCCGAGGGTTTAGAGGAGCTACTAGGAGCTAAGTAGACCCCTGACAACACAACTCTGAGTACACACCTAGCAGCGATCAGTGAAGAGGCGAGGCCAGGAGCTGAGTTTCAACCCCTGCAACCACAATTAGGTGAGTACACACATACACACACCACACACCACACATACACACACACAGACACATACACACACCACACACACACACACACACACACACACACAAAATGGTACGTGGCGAGGTGTCAGAGTGGGCACCTGTGACTAGCGGGTCTCACAGGGGTCAGTCCTAGGACCAGTGCTGTTTCTGGTATTTGTGAACGACATGACGGAAGGAATAGACTCTGAGGTGTCCCTGTTTGCAGATGACGTGAAGTTGATGAGAAGAATTCACTCGATCGAAGACCAGGCAGAACTACAAAGGGATCTGGACAGGCTGCAGACCTGGTCCAGCAATTGGCTCCTGAAGTTTCAATCCCACCAAGTGCAAAGTCATGAAGATTGGGAAGGGCAAAGAAGACCGCAGACGAGAAACAGTCTAGGGGCCAGAGACTACAAACCTCACTCAAGGAAAAAGATCTTGGGGTGAGTATAACACCAGGCACATCTCCTCAAGCGCACATCAACCAAATAACTGCTGCAGCATATTGGACCCTTTAGCAAACCTCAGAACAGCATTCCGACATCTTAATAAGGAATCGTTCAGGACCCTGTACACCGTGTACGTTAGGCCCATAATTGGAGTATGCGGCACCAGTTTGGAACCCACACCTAGCCAAGCACGTAAAGAAACTAGAGAAAGTGCAAAGGTTTGCAACAAGACTAGTCCCAGAGCTAAGAGGTATGTCCTACGAGGAGAGGTTAAGGGAAATCAACCTGACGACACTGGAGGACAGGAGAGATAGGGGGGACATGATAACGACATACAAAATACAGAGAGGAATTGACAAGGTGGACAAAGACAGGATGTTCCAGAGATTGACACAGTAACAAGGGACACAAATTGGAAGCTGAAGACACAGATGAAAACACAGGGATGTTAGGAAGTATTTCTTCAGCCACAGAGTAGTCAGTAAGTGGAATAGTTTGGGAAGCGATGTAGTGGAGGCAGGATCCATACATAGCTTTAAGCAGAGGTATGATAAAGCTCACGGCTCAGGGAGAGTGACCTAGTAGCGATCAGTGAAGAGGCGGGGCCAGGAGCTCGGACTCGACCCCCGCAACCTCAACTAGGTGAGTACAACTAGGTGAGTATCACACACACACACACACACACACACACACACACACACACACACACACACACACACACACACACACACACACACACACACGTTCATAAACACAGAAGATCAGAGCCATCTTCTCCGACCCAGCATACAGTAGCAAATACAAATAAAACAAAAACAAAATCAACAACTCCAACAACACGACAACAACAAGATCAGCAGTGCCGTCCCCGGAGTCAACAACACGAGGGTACAACCCCAGTGAGAGTAACCAACACTGACACACACGTCTGACCAGTTTCCTCTGTGTTTTCCTACTTTCTTAGCTCAACTTCAGGCCAGGTGGTGCTGTTGCTGATGCTCCCAGCCAGCTGACAACAACTGCTACCACAGCCAGCTGACAACTGAATATTGATGGGGTTCGGAGGTTGACTCATTTTCTCTAGTAGTCTCAATGATGCCGCTCTTGTCTGCACACACACACACACACACATAAGAAGAGATACGACAAAGCTCATGGAGCAGGGAAAGAGTGGACCTAGTAGCGACCAGGGAAGAGGTGGGGTCAAGAACTGTGAATAGACCCCTGCAGCTACAAATAGGTGAGTACACACACACACTTACCCCTAACATGGCTCACGTAATCGTAATGACACGATTGCAAACAAATCATACCACGGTGGGGTTTGAACCTGCGGTCAGAGAGTCTCAAAAACTCCAGACCGTCGCGTTAGCCACTGGGCCAGCTAGCTTAATAAGATTCGTCCAACTAGGTATATTTCTATACTATAGGAAGGTTAACATAGGCACCACTGTGTCCACAAATGCAAGTTTTTACAGACGAATCTCCCGCTAACATAGCCGTGACGAACCCTAGCTCAAGTCCCCTCAAAGCCGTCAACATGACTCTGGAGTTTTGAGACTCTCTGACCGCGGGTTCAATCCCCACCCGTGGTATGTTTTTGTTTACTTACCCCTAAGATGCCAGTACTGTGTTGCGCTTCACTGGTGTTTTGTTTGTAAATCTGCTATCACAGCATCTGTGTTTGATGGCGAGTGTTTGATTTGTTTAAAATGTCTACAGTCTTCCTCGCGCCAGATTCCGCTTCATACCTGATTCTGAGCTTGTCCTTGTTTGAGTGTGAGTGCCCTCGTCCAGACTTGTGTACTTATTTTCCTTCTTCACGCGCTCTTGTTAATGTTTGTGCGTGTCCTCGTCTGTTCCGCTAGGAAACTGATGTGAGCGGTCTGATGGTGAGTGTCAGCAGCTGTAGTAGTAGTAGTAGTAGTAGTAGTTGCAGTTACTAGTTGTTAAAGGCACTTGTCGATAGACACTTGACCTGTTGTGTCTGATGTGTTTGAGTGTGTACTCACCTGTGGTGTGTGTGTGGGGGGGGGGAGGGGGGGGGTGGGTGTGTGTGTGTGTGTGTGACAAGGAATCGCGAGAGAATAAAACTTTGAGCGTACTCTCACACAAGGAACTCTTTACCTAGTTATCGCACAAAGAAAGCGTCAGCCATGCAGAGATTTGCCACAAAGTCCCGGAACTGGAGAATCTAGGACAAGTATACTGACTCTGAGAGCTCAGTTTTCACATCCTTGGAGAGTCAGGGAGGATATTATCCTAACGTAAACGATACTCACGAGGGAAGAATAGAAGTTACATTATCATACCTATCACATCAACGTAACCAGGACAAGGTGAAACCTGTAAGTAGAATATACACTGTTGAAGGAGGGAAGGTGTTGGAAGTCATTTCCTTAGAGGAAACCCAAGAAGTTGTCATTACGTCAGCTGTCCGAGTAGTTGAAGCCCTGGAGCTAGAGCTGGTTTATTAGGTTTAACTCCTATCGACTACGAGGGGCCAGTAAGACTGCACATCACCTGTACACCATCAGTCAAGAACACTATATTATTACCTAATTCTGTTATGGGATGTGTGTGTGTGTGTACTCACCTAGTTGTGGTTGCAGGGGTCGATTCACAGCTCCTGACCCCGCCTCTTCACTGGTCGCTACTAGATCACTCTTCCTGCTCCATGAGCTTTATCATACCTCTGCTTAAAGCTATGTACGGATCCTGCCTCCACTACATCATTTCCCAGACTATTCCATTTCCTGACAACTCTGTGACTGAAGAAATACTTCCTAACATCCCTATGATTCATCTGAGTCTTCAAGAAGACAGCCTATGTTGCCTGCCAGCTGAGTTCATTTTTTTGTGGGAACAATGCTGCTGACACCTAGCGGTGTAGGCCTGCCTAGCTCAAGGTGATGCCATACCATCTTGTCCTCACTTGGTGGCCTCTCACCCTAGGATCAGTAGCTTCCCCTCCGCGGCCTGGCTTTCGGCTACCCTCACTCTGCCCGCTGTGAACCCTCCTTTGTTCAATATATCCGAAGCTAGTCAATCGGTAGTATTCCTCCTACCTCTACGCTACCCAGCAAGTAATCGCAAGACCAGACTCGGCACAGGATACATTAAAACATTAAACTTCCAGCTGTGACCCCTTGTTGTTGTGTCCAATCTCTGGAACATCCTGTCTATGTCCACCTTGTCGATTCCCCTTAGTATTTTATATGTCGTCATCATATCCCTCCTATCTCTCCTGTCTTCCATTCCGTCAGGTCGGGTCGATTTCCCCTAACTTCTCATAGAACATACCCCTTAGCTCTGGGACTAGTCTTGTTGCAAACCTTTGCACTTTCTCTAGTTTCCTTACATGCTTGGCTACGTGTGGGTTCATAACTGGTGTGTGTGTGTGTGTGCGAAAAGGATTTAGGAGTTCTGGTTAGTAGTAATCTAAAACCAAGACAACAGTGTATTAGTGTTTGAAATAAAGCTAACAGAATCCTTGGCTTCATAGCAAGAAGTATAAATAATAGAAGTCCTCAGGTTGTTCTTCAACTCTATATATCTTTGGTTAGGCCTCATTTAGACTATGCTGCACAGGTCACCGTATTACAGAATGGATATCAATGCTCTGGAAAGCATACAAAGGAGGATGACAAAGTTGATCCCATGTATCAGAAATTTTCCCTATGAGGATAGACTGAGGGCCCTGAATCTACACTCTCTAGAAAGGCGTAGAATTAGGGAGGATATGATTGAAGTGTATAAATGGAAAACAGGAATTAATAAAGGGGCTGTAAATAGTGTGCTAAAAATATCTAACATAGACAGGACTCGCAGCATTGGCTTTAAATTGGAAAAATTCAGATTCAGGAAGGATATAGGAAAGCACTGGTTTGGTAATAGAGTTGTGGATGAATGGAACAAACTCCCAAGTACAGTTATAGAAGCTAAAACGTTGTGTAGTTTTAAAAATAGGTTGGATAAATACATGAGTGGGTGTGGGTGGGTGTGAGTTGGACCTGACTAGCTTGTGCTACTAGGTCGGATGCACGTGTCTGACCTCACTAGGTCAAGGCATTGGCTTAAGCCGGTGGGAGAATTGGAGCTGCCTCGCATAGGCCAGTAGGTCTGTTACAGTGTTCCTTCTTTCTTATGTTTTGTGTGTGTGTGTGTGTGTGTGTGTGTGTGTGTGTGTGTGTGTGTGTGTGTGTTGTGTGTGTGTGTGTGTGTGTGCGTGCGCGTGCGCGCGAGCAGTACATTGCTTTTCCAGTGAATACGTATCAAAAGTGACATACGTTTTAAAATATTTACAAAGCTGCCAGAGCTCTAGTCACGCAGAAACAAACACAACGAGTCTACAGACACGCATCACTTTGCAATATGTATTTCTTTTAATAATTCATTTTTGGAATATATTCGTTAAGTTGCACCAAAGATGATGTTAATTTATTCAAAATAATTTACCTTCTTTCAAGAAGGTAAATTATTTTCTATTGCAGCAAGAAAACGAAATTTTAATTTATGTTACGTCCAAATCAATCAGTGGACCATTTTCTTTCAAACAAGACACATCAGAGAAAATGGTACCTTTAATACACTCCCAGTATTGCAACTTCCTTCAGTATTACGCCGTAAATCGATTGCTATCCCGTTAGTTCCATCAGACGGGTACTAACGTAGTAGAAATCCCATCTACCATCAAGTAACACATGGAAAAAACAATTATAAAAGCAGTTTTACACACAAACCATGCTAGATCCTTACATCTTCGGCCTCCGCTACCACCATCACCTCCGCCTTCACCATTGTCAAATCCTCGAGATTTTCCACGGGTTCCAGGCCGTCCAGGACAATACGAAATGGAGTATCGGCATCGCTTTCCTTCTCACATTCACTGGCGACATCTGAGCACTTTCTCTTCCGCGATATGCAAGGCCCCATACATAGAGAGCCATGTAGGTGCACAACACACACTCGTCCACTGACAGTTCCTGTTACTGCCGCTGCTCCTGGTCCACACTAACTCTGGTACCACAGCGACTCAGCAGCGTGACTCAGGATGTCACGCTGCTGCTCACACCTTGTACTGGAACTGCCCGTCAAGAATTTGATGTGGTTCACAAACACAATAATAATAAAATAATAATAATTATTATTATTATTATTATTATTATTATTATTATTATTACTACTAGTAGTAGCAGAAGTAGTAGTAGTAGTAGTAGCAGCAGCAGTATAATAGTTTTTGTAATAGTAGTAGCAACAGTACAGTAGTAATAGCAGTAGTACTAGTAAAAGTACAATACCTATTGTAGTAGTAGTACCAACAACAGTAGTAGTAGTAGTATAGTAGAATTACAGCAGTTCCAGGAAGACTGCATATACAGTACCTTGTTCTTCATAGTAATCAGTATGCGCATCATATACTTTTTTGTGACTTAAATACATGTGTTTGTGGTGTTTTTGATACCTCGCAGACTTGGTTTGTTCAGCAACGATCACTCTGGTAAACAAGCCGGGCATGTATTCACTTTTGCTGTAACTCAGTGAGAATCAGTCGGGAGATCAAAAGATTTGTACATGACTCTTAAGTTAATTCAAATTTAGGTAAGATTTGTCAGGAAGTGTTTCCTGATGAGGGTCATATAATGACCCTTCGATAGAGATTTTGATCATCTGACCAAGGCCTTCCGCTGGCTTACCGGTCGACCCCTTTAAAAATTAGTGGTTATTATTATAACCATTTTATTGATTACATTTAATTTAAACTGATCTTCGAGAGGGCCTCTCCGTACCCATGGCAACGTGTAGGACTTTATAATGAAAACAGTAAAGTAACAGTATTACACCTGATGTGAGATGAACCCAAGTAACGTTTCATTTATGGTAGAATAATTAGTGAGGGACTAAAGTATTTATTACATATTAACACTCAAATGTTTCGTAATGAATGGGTCAAGTTTGTAAAGGCCAGGACTCATAGTGAAAATGTTCTCCTCATTTTAAGTGATTATATTTGGCAATTATGTTTCTGTCAGTGAATGATGTGAAAAAAACAATCATTTTCGTGTTAATTCAGTCAATAAGAAGGGGGGAAAATCCATTTCAAAATTGTAATTTAAAAATCTGCGAATTAAATCCCAGACTATAATAAATCCTTGGATAACGTTATTCATCGTGGAGTGAAGGAGGTGGTTATTTATTCATTACATGACAATGGCGCATAAAACAGTGTAACCTTCCACTTTAACAACGTTTCGCTCACAATTTTGAGCGAAATGGTCATAAAGAGTTAACACTGTTTTGTGCGTCATTATCATCTACTTGTTCTACTCGTTACCATGTTTAGATATTGACTGTTATTGATCCAAGAGTTGAGTGAGTGTCCACTGGTCAACCACCAGCACCACACACCATACTTGGTTTCACTCAGCCTTGTACGTGGATGTACGTGCGACACTTGGGTATCTTTACTGCTGAAACGTTTCGTCACTGTGTGGGCGAAACGAAGAGCTGAGGGACTGACCACCTCAAACACTATTTCTCCGGTGTTGATGGACTGATTACATCATCTTCATTTCAATACTACACCTGCTGCCTCTTTATTTGACCCAAGAAACCTACTGTGTCAGCGAAATATTTCATCAATGAAGATACCCAGCTGCTGCACATGTGCCTTAATCATCAATTTTTCGGTACGTTATACCATTATCAACATTGTACGTGATGTCCAGAAACTCACTAAACATGAAGACTATTGAGTCCAACACTGTATTTCGCCTTTTTATTATTCATGTGCACAATATAATTTTTCCGAAAAAAAAAAACGGAATTTACGTTTTTCTGCCCTTTCCTCTGTGTACTCTACCCAAAATATGACTACACTTGAAGTTTTAAAAGATACCTCCATTTTCAGGAGAGTGGTCATCGCAGTCGGTTCACAAACGAACGTTTTTTGAGTTTAAATCCCGGGTGGAATGAAAATACTGTTGTCTAGATGTCAGTCGATTGTTGTGGGCATGCTGAGGGAGGGTCCATATGCTTACCTGGGAGTACCTATCTAGTCTACCTGCAGGTTATTCCGAGATTCCAGGCCTCCTGGTTGATCAGGGCTTGATCAACTAGGCTGTTACTGCTGGCCTTTCCCACATTTTTTGACAAGTCTTATTATAGAAAGAACGACCAGCAACACTCTAGTACTGATAGTAAGGACACTGATATCATTGATCAGATAACGAGTTATAAGGAGATCATTGTCAGGCGCTGGTAAGGGACACAAAGTAAGCGCCAAGGATAAACATAAGGACGATTCTCGACCTGTGCAGCACCAACGTTCATGTTCCTTTACCTTATTTTAATACGAAAAAAAAAATTATGATTAATGTGTTATATATTTTTGGGGGGTAGTTAACTATAATCGGATTTGCAACACTAACATGATATATGAATAACATATAAATTAAAACGTTTGAAATACTTATAATTTCCGGGCTAAGAGCTAAAGGAACTGTTACAGGCTCACATGAACACAAACAAAAATCCAGACGACTGTTGGATGAAGTCAAAAACTCAGGGTCAGATCCCTAAAAAAGTCGCCAGAGCTTGCGTGAGTTGTCACTAGCACGACTTAAATGCGAGGCTACAAAAAACCCGGCTCATTATAACATCCCTTCGCACGCTGTAGCAGTACTATGCTTTATACGTGGGTCCTGTTTAACCAGCGATGGCTATACGGAATCTTAGCTAATTGGTATATGAATCGTCAAAAAGCAGGACTGTCTCTTGTCCCAGGTCTTTCTGCCTGTTGATTGGCTCACCTGTTGCAGTTTGCGCAGTGCAATCTCTCCTAACCAGAACCTCGATTTTCTTACATACTTTGATAAGCAACTTTCTCAACATAATTAAGATTAGGTTAGGTTTATGAGGCTAGGTTCTCATCTATTAACAAAATTGAGCTAATTAAGGCACACAATACAGAATGGAAGCAATGGGTGCAGGCGATACCATTCTTCAAGCTTGAACAGAAAACGGAGCCCCAGGGAGTGGACTGTGAAGTACAGTGTGATAAGATAAGATTTCGTTCGGATTTTTAACCCCGGAGGGTTAGCCACCCAGGATAACCCAAGAAAGTCAGTGCGTCATCGAGGACTGTCTAACTTATTTCCATTGGGGTCCTTAATCTTGTCCCCCAGGATGCAACCCACACCAGTCGACTATCACCCAGGTACCTATTTGCTGCTAGGTGAACAGGACAACAGGTGTAAGGAAACGTGTCGAATGTTTCCACCCGCCGGGAATCGAACCCGGGCCCTCCGTGTGTGAAGCGGGAGCTTTAGCCACCAGGCCACCGGGCCACACAAACATATTTAGTGTAGTGTCAACGTTGTTTTACCGACGAGCTTCAACCAGAGCAAAAAAAAAAAAAATACGTTGCTTAGGCCGGACCTGATGGTGACTTTTAGATATTAAGCAAGCCGAAGACACATGTGGAATTCTGTTTCCAAACTTGAACGAAGACTAAGGAAGCTGTTGAACCTAAATTACAAAAGTGCCCCCTTGTAATGATACATAATAACATGGCACTAGATGACCAATTAGGGAGTAATTGTTAAATAAATAGTTACCCTCATTATGGGATCACATATTTAACTCCATACAGCCAGGCGGACGAAACTACTTGCATACTAGAAGCCAGGAGAACTAGGAGACATGGCCATGATATTAAAAATAATCGGGAGATTATTTAGTATGGATATGTACAAGTTGTTTGAGACATGGAGGGTTTGATCCAGAGGACATGAATGATAACACTTTGTTCAGGGGTGAGGCAGTGTGTATAAGGCAGTACAAGAGGCGTTTGAGGCAAATACTTTACACGGTTTCAAGGATAAGTATGATCCAGGCTCTGGAGGCAAGAAATCAGTAAAGGAAGAAGATGCTCTTGAAGAGGCAGGGCTAGGAGCTGTGATTCGACCTCTACAACCACATACAGGTGAGTACACACGCACAGAGTACGCTGAAAGAAAAATCAGGACTCTGAGGGAGACATTGAGCTCATTGTGCAAAACGGAAGGAAGACCAGTGCTGGAGTACGCAGCACCAACATGGAACCCTCATTCAGTATACAAAGAAATGTGTGGAAAGATTCAATGTTTGCAACAGAACTTGTCTCGGAGACAAGAAGGCTGGAATACACTAAACCCATAGGGAATCATACAGCGCCTGGAAATGAGAATGGGAGTCAGTCAGGTTAAATCCAAGGATGTGCATGGGGGGGACTCCAAATCACTGGATCAAGATCCGGTCACCTTATTCAAGGCGCCTTCCTTTGAAGGTTGGAAAACAAAGACAGATTAAACAGGTCAAGAAAATTCACATTAAAATACTGGCAATCACATCTCGAGAGTCAGGTGTTGCAGGAGGTTTGTGGGAAATAGGTGAGCTGTGAGGGGGTGTTAGGATCTAGGTGAGTTGTGAGGGGGTTTTAGGATCAAAGGGGACCTGTGGGCGGGGTGTTAGGATCTAGGTGACCTGTGACGGGTGTTAGGATCTAGGTGAGTTGTGAGGGGGTGTTAGGATCTAGGTGAGTTGTGAGGGGGTGTTAGGATCTAGGTGACCTGTGACGGGGTGTTAGGATCTAGGTGACCTGTGACGGGGTGTTAGGATCTAGGTGAGTTGTGAGAGGGTGTTAGGATCTAGGTGAGTTGTGAGGGGGTGTTAGGATCTAGGTGACCTGTGATGGGGTGTTAGGATCTAGGTGAGTTGTGAGGGGGTGTTAAATCTAGGTGAGTTGTGAGGGGGGGTTAGGATCTAGGTGAGTTGTGAGGGGGTGTTAGGATCAGGGACCTGTGACGGGGTGTTAGATCTAAGTGAGCTGTGAGGGGTGTTAGGATCTAGGTGAGTTGTGAGGGGGTGTTAGGATCTAGGTGACCTGTGACGGGGTGTTAGGATCTAGGTGAGCTGTGAGGGGGTGTTAGGATCTAGGTGAGCTGTGAGGGGTGTTAGGATCTAGGTGAGTTGTGAGGGGGTGTTAGGATCTAGGTGACCTGTGACGGGGTTTAGGATCTAGGTGAGTGTGAGGGGGGGTTAGGATCTAGGTGAGTTGTGAAGGGGGTGGGTTTAGGGGGGATTAAAAGGGGATTTTGAGGGGGTGTTAGGATCTAGGGGAGCTGGGGGTGTTAGAATCTTTAGGGGGGGAGGCTGGGGAGGTGGGGGTGTTAGGATCTAGGTGAATTTTGAGGGGGGTTAGGTCTAGTAGCTGTGAGGGGGTTTAGGATCTAGGTGAGTGTGAGGGGGTGTTAGGATCTAGGTGATTGTGAAAGGGGGGTTAGGATCTAGGTGAGGTTGTGAGGGGGTTTAGGATTCTAGGTGAGTTGTGAGGGGGTGTTAGGATCTAGGTGAGCTGTGAGGGGATGTTAGGATCTAGGTGAGTTGTGAGGGGGTGTTAGGATCTAGGTGAGTTGTGAGGGGGGGTTAGGATCTAGGTAGCTGTGAGGGGGGGGTTAGGATCTAGGGATTTGTGAGGGGGTGTTTGGATCTAGGTGAGCTGTGAGGGGGTGTTAGGATCTAGGTGAGTTTTGACGGGGTGTTAGAAACTAGGTGAGTTGTGAGGGGGTGTTAGGATCTAGGTGAGTTGTGAGGGGGTGTTTAGGATCTAGGTAGTTGTGAGGGGGTGTTAGGATCTAGGTGAGTGTGAGGGTTTGGCTAATTTTAGGATCTAGGTGAGTTGTGAGGGGGTGTTAGGATCTAGGTGAGTTGTGAGGGGGTGGGTTAGGATCTAGGAAGTTGTGAGGGGGGGTTAGGATCTAGGTGAGTTGTGAAGGGGTGTTAGGATTTTAGGTGAGTTTTGAGGGTGTTAGGATCTAGGTGAGTTGTGAGGGGGTGTTAGGATCTAGGTGAGTTTTTGAGGGGTATGGATCTAGGTGAGTTGTGGGGGGGTGTTAGGATTTTAGGTGAGTTGTGAGGGGTGTTTAGGATCAAGTGAGTTGTGAGGGGTGTTAGGATCTAGGTGAGTTGTGAGGGGGTTTGGAGTAGGTGAGGGTTGTGAGGGGTGTTTGGATTAAAGGTAGGTTGTGAGGGGTTGTAGGGTGGTGTTTAGATCTAGGGTGGATGTTGTGAAGGGGTGTTTAGGTCAGTCTAGGTGATTGTGAAAAAGGGGGTAGGATCTAGGTAAGTTGTGAAAGGGGTGTTAGGATCTAGGTAAATTGTGGAGGGGTGTTAGGATCTAGGTGAGTTGTGAAAGGGGGGGTTAGGATCTAGGTGAGTTGTGAGGGGGTGTTAGGATCTAGGTGAGTTGTGAGGGGGTGTTAGGATCTAGGTGGTTTTGAGGGGTTTTTAGGATCTAGGTGAGTTGTGAGGGGGTGTTGGGGTCTAGTGAGGTTTTGAGGGGTGTTAGGATTTAGGTGAGTTGTGAGGGGGTGTTAGGATCTAAGGGGATTTGTGAGGGGGTGTTAGGATCTAGGTGAGTTTTGAGGGGGGTGTTAGGATCTAGGTGAGTTGTGAGGGTGTTTAGGATCTAGGTGTTGTGAGGGGGGGTTAGGATCTAGGTGAGCTGTGAGGGGGTGTTAGGATCTAGGTGAGTTTTGAGGGTGTTTAGGATCTAGGTAAATTGTGAGGGGGGGTTAGGATCTAGGTGATTGTGAAGGGGTGTTAGGATCTAGGTGAGTTGTGAGGGGGTGTTGGATCTAGGTGATGTGAGGGGGTGTTAGGATCTAGGTGAGTTGGAAGGGTGTTAGGATCTAGGTGAGTTTTGAGGGGGGTGTTAAGGAAACTAGGGAGTTTTTGAGGGGGTTCAGAAATTTGGTGATTGTGAAGGGTGTTTGGATTAGGTAGTTGTGAGGGGGTGTTAGAATCTAGGTGAGTTGTGAAGGGGGTGTTAGGATCTAGGTGAGTTTTTGAGGGGGTGTTAGGATCAGGTAGTTGTGAGGGGGGGTTTTGGATCTAGGTGAGTTGGAGGGAGGGGTTAGGATCTAGGTGAGTTGTGAGGGGGTGTTAGGATCTAGGTGAGTTGTGAGGGGGTGTTAGGATCTAGGTGAGTTGTGAGGGGGTGTTAGGATTTTAGGTGAGTGTGAGGGGGTTTAGGATCTAGGTGAGTTGGAGGGTGTTGGGGTCTAGGTGAGTTGTGAGGGGGTGTTAGGATTAGGTGAGTTTTGAGGGGGGGTTTTGGATCTAAGGGGAGTTGTGAGGGGGGGTTAGGAATCTAGGGAGTTGTGAAGGGGGGGGTTAGGATCTGGGAGTGTGAGGGTGGGATGGTTTTAGGGGGGTTTTGGGGAAATTGGGGAGGTGAGGGATGTTAAAGGGAAATAGGTGAGTGGGGAGGGGATGTTAGGATCTAGGTGAGTTGTGAGGGGTGTTAGGACCTAGGGAAATTTGAGGTGTTAGGATTAGGTGAGATAGGGGGGGGTTAGGATCTAGATGAGTTGTGAGGGGGGGTTAGGATGGTTGAGTTTGATGGGGTTGTTAGGATCTAGGTGAGTTTGAGGGATGTTAGGGTCTGGTAGTGTGAGGGGGATGTTAGGATCTAGATGAATTGTGAGGAAAGGGGGTGTTAGGAACTAGTTTGGGGGTTGTAGTGAGTGGTTTAGGAAGGCAAAGGGGAGGGTGTGTAGGGGGTTTAGGGGGAGGATGTGGAAGGAAGTGGGTGTTAGGACATGAGGGAAGTAGGACAGGTGAGGTGTGAGGTAACCCGAGTAAGGCGAGGGTAAGGTGAGGGTGAGGTAAAATTGAGTCAAGTAAGGCGATGGGACAGGTGAGGTGTGAGGTAACAACCTGAGTCAAGGTAAGGTATGTGAGGTAACAAACCCGAGTCAAGGTGAACAACAATCACAGCTTCCTTTTTTCCCTGCCTCGCATCAACCTCTGTTTCCTTCCCTTCAAAAATTAAACACATCAGTTTATTTTCTTATTGTCAGAAGCTAAAGACACCTCAAGCTGTCTCTCTTATTTTGTTTTTAAAACTAAAGAAAGACATTAAGCTCTCTTTTCTTGACTTCAAGAATGGAGAACTAAGTACAGTGTGCGTCCGTGTGCGTGTGCAAGGATTTACATGCGCTCCACGAGATAAACCATGCGTGATACCTATTTATATGCACATGCGCATGCAAGTCTGTCTGGGTTCATCTAAACATGCTTATGCTTATTTTCATGCCTCTCTGTACGAAGATTTTCCTATGAGGTACTATGCTTTTTGTAAAGCGTATCTTTCCCATGGTTTACATGCAAATTTTAATGTACTGTGCGCTTTTTTATGAGTGTCGTCCCACAATTGTACTGCGCTGTCAGCTGACTTTTTTCCCTTCCCCTTTAAACAGGCTATAATTTGGGTAGACCCAAAGCATCTTCACCGTTTCAAGGTTCACTCCCAACCTCAACTATACACTTTTTTTCCTCGTCGGGCAAGGGGGCGTGGGTGTACTAGGTGGTGTGGGGGGGCCGGGGGTGGGTGAGGGCTGGAGAGTACCAACAAACCCCCGACCCATGTCAACATCTTGAAGTTTTGGAAAGTCCGCAACGAGAGATAGGGGAACACAAGAGTGATATTTCTTTGCCCCGACGGCTATACTTTTGTGGGGGTGGGGTGGGGGCTGTAGCGGGGGTGGTTTAGGTTGTGTAGGGTGGTGGGGAGGCCAGGGGTTTTTGTGGTATTCCTTTTGACCCCCAAGTAATTTTTATCAACTAACTTGAGTACCATAACACTTGAAGCAGACAATTTGTCGAGGTGAAGCAAAATAGTTGTGTTTTTCAAATCTGGGTTTTAACTTTGTTTTTGCCTGAAAAAATACAAAATTTACTGACTCTTCACCGGGTAAACACTGTGCGTACCCGTGTTCTCAGCCTATATTCGTTTGCTCGACGTCCCAAGCTAGCAAAAAATCACAGCCCCCAAGAGTTATTTTTTCCCTATTAAATTTATAAAGTTGTTACTCGTGTCTTGTTATCAAATCTCTCTCTTCTCTCTCTGTCTCCTCCCCCTCTCTCCCCCTCTTCTTTCTCTCTTCTCTCTCCCTCTCTCTCTCTCCCCTCCCCTCTCTCTCTCTCTCTCTCTCTCTCTCTCTATTCTATCTCATCTCTCTATCTCTCTCCCTCTCTCTCTCTCTCCCCCTCTCTCTCTCTTCCTCTTCTCTCCCCCTTTTCTTCTCTCTCTCCCCCTCTCTCTCTCTCCCCCCTCTCTCTTCTCCTTCTCTCTCTCTATCTCTCTCTCTCTTCCTCTCCTCTCTCTCTCCCCCTCTCTCTCCTCTCTCTCTCTCTCTCTCTCTCCTTCTCTCCCCTCTCTCTACTCTCTCTCTCTTATCCTCTCTCTTTTTCCTTCTCTCTCTCTCTCTCTATCTCTCTCTCCCCTTTTTTTTTTTTTTTTTTTTTTTTTTTTTTTTTTTTTTT
This sequence comes from Cherax quadricarinatus, assembly GCF_026875155.1. Taxonomy (NCBI): domain Eukaryota; kingdom Metazoa; phylum Arthropoda; class Malacostraca; order Decapoda; family Parastacidae; genus Cherax; species Cherax quadricarinatus. The sequence continues at coordinate 20,688,905 of NC_069430.1, read as the reverse complement.
TTTTTTTAACACAGGGTTTGACAAGGTAAGGGTCCTAGCTTTTTGACAAGCTATTTACAGGTTTTAAGGGATTCCTAACTTTTTGACAACTAAGAGCTTTTTTACCTACATCAGCTCATTTGAAAGCATTTTTATTGTTATGAGACATACAAGTAGGGAACAAGAATTGGACCTCGGGGGCCACTTTTTCATTTGATCAACTGCGAAAAATCTCGTTGACATCATTTGCGAAGAATTGTTCCATACTCGAGTCACCGGGGAGTATGATCTCAGATGGAGTGATGTTCTGGGGAAGGTAAGCAAGATGAAAATTCTGCTTTTTGCCCGTCTTTTGGCATAAAACTTGTTTTTCGCCTGTCCTCGAAGGGGTCCAAGTTGGGATTTTGACAAACACTCTCTCTCTCTCTCTCTCTCTGGTTTACCTCATCCCGCCCATATAGGTAACTCCCTTTTAAGGGGAGACTTTTGTGCCTGGAGAGCTCTTTTCGAAGTAATTTAAGCCCCCCTTGCAAGTCCAACACCCAACAATCTATAAAGTACACAAAAAAAATCTAAAAACCCCCAAAATACAAAGTGTGCAACCACTTACGCCTCAATCAACACAGCGCATGTTGCGCAATACCATCTGCCAAAACAATTCCACGCAATACAAGATAAACAATAACAAGTCATGATGAAATTCTTTCAATCCTAGGATAGACCGAGTCCATGAAGCTGGACAAGTACGAAGTCCATGTGTTACTTACGTATCCGAAACAATCCTCTTCCTCAGACCACAGTACATCATGCAAAAAATAAAGTTTACTACATCAAACATAAATACAACCTAGCAGAACCAAATACAACCTAGCAGAACCAAATACAACCTAGCAGAACCAAATACAACCTAGCAGAACCAAATACAACCTAGCAGAACCAAATACAACCTAGCAGAACCAAATACAACCTAGCAGAACCAAATACAACCTAGCAGAACCAAATACAACCTATCAGAACCAAATACAACCTAGCAGAACCAAATACAACCTAGCAGAACCAAATACAACCTATCAAAACCAAATACAACCTAGCAGAACCAAATACAACCTATCAGAACCAAATACAACCTAGCAGAACCAAATACAACCTAGCAGAACCAAATACAACCTAGCAGAACCAAATACAACCTAGCAGAACCAAATACAACCTAGCAGAACCAAATACAACCTAGCAGAACCAAATACAACCTAGCAGAACCAAATACAACCTAGCAGAACCAAATACAACCTAGCAGAACCAAATACAACCTAGCAGAACCAAATACAACCTAGCAGAACCAAATACAACCTATCAGAACCAAATACAACCTAGCAGAACCAAATACAACCTACAGAACCAAATACAACCTAGCAGAACCAAATACAACCTAGCAGAACCAAATACAACCTAGCAGAACCAAATACAACCTAGCAGAACCAAATACAACCTAGCAGAACCAAATACAACCTAGCAGAACCAAATACAACCTATCAGAACCAAATACAACCTAGCAGAACCAAATACAACCTAGCAGAACCAAATACAACCTAGCAGAACCAAATACAACCTAGCAGAACCAAATACAACCTAGCAGAACCAAATACAACCTAGCAGAACCAAATACAACCTACCAGAACCAAATACAACCTAGCAGAGCCAAATACAACCTAGCAGAGCCAAATACACAAAACCTAGCAGAACCAAATACAACCTAGCAGAACCAAATACAACCTAGCAGAACCAAATACAACCTAGCAGAACCAAATACAACCTAGCAGAACCAAATGTGTCGTCGAACTAAATCTCAGAAAATATAACAAACTCTGGTACTACACTCAAACACAATGTTTGTTCACACAGGACAGATGTATCAAATGATTAAGTTAAAAATCATCTCACAATGGACGTTATATAAACAAAACACAGCACTTCACCCAAGACTAGAGTATATGTTCATAAAAGTTCAAAATGATGCCCTTTCACTCAGAGGATATTTTCACAGTGTAGTTAAAATGACAGAGTCAACAAAATAAACATTGTTGACCACCTGGTGAACCAGTTGTTTGCGCTAGCAACCCGCAGGCCCTCACAACCCGGCTGATCTGCCACTTGTAGAAGGAAGTTAGCCGGCTTCCTGAAAACTTGTATATTCCAGAATATGATTAACAATTCGCAAACAGGAGAAATTATTTACAAACAGTATCTCTACGTCCACAGCAGGACTCGAACCTGCAAACTCTGTATCAGAGTACACAGTACTTTATCCATGATGCCAGACTAGATAATTATGGGCGCCTAGCAGAAGCCAGACCATGTTTCCATATACCCCGGAGCGCCAGGCTTGTTTTCAAAGTTATTTCCTCAAATCCTGCCACATGCAGTGAACACCGAAAGAGATTTGAAATGTTTGTTCACTGCATGTGGCAGAATCTGATGAAATAACTTTGAAAACAAGCCTGGTGCTCCGGGATATGGGAAAACATCGTCTAGCTTCGGCTAGGCGCCGATAAACATTTGCTGTCAGATAAATATGGGCTAGGCGCCAATACTTATCCGGAATCTGGAGTTGTAGATTAAGTACTGTAGTCTCTGATGCAGAGTTTGCAAGTTCGAGTCTTGACGTGGACGTAGAGATAATATTTATTCCGGAATATATATCGAAGTGTCATGGCGTCGACATGATCAAATAGCATTGATTCACATTGTTCATTCAGGATTTCGCTGACTTTCCCTGTTATCATCTGCACATTAGTCGCTTTGAGTACAAGTACGATACGGAATGAGGTTTTTTACTTAAATCTCGCCTTAGAAAGCATCTCGATTTCTTTTTCCTCCCAGTTTAATGAAATGCTTTTGTTCATCCCGTAGCTCGGTCGGTAGCGCACTCAGCTCACACACTGAGGTCCGTGGCTCGATCCCCGGTACGGGTAGAACCATTTGGTCTTGTGCCGTAAGACACCTGCTGTCCCTGTTCATCTAGTAGTAAATAAGTACCTGGGTGTTAGACGACTGGTGTAGGTCGCATCATGGGGTCAAAGTTAACCTCATTTGCCCGAAATGCTCTGCGTAACAAGTGGCTTTCTATATAGTATGTCACTGATGTCAACTAGTTCTGTATAAGTTGCATCATATGCTTGTAAAAATAAAGATTATTATTATTATTATTATTATTATTATTATTATTATTATTCACTGTGTTCTTGGTGTGCTCATCGCCTGCTTGCCCACGTTCCAGTACCTCGGCTTCCGTGGTCCGGAAGAGGGTGCGCGTGCTCGCGCGGTCTCAACCCCCAACCAACGCTAGACCGTGACACAAACCACCGCCTAGCACCCTACATGAACCCATCCAAACATTTACCATCACGCGTCACAGGTAGGTAGACAACAATGAATGTAGGTGATGGTAGACAGCAATGAACGTAGGTGATGGTAGACAGCAAGGAACGTAGGTGATGGTAGACAGCAAGGAACGTAGGTGATGGTAGACTGTAAGTATCGTAGGTTATAGTAATATCTATGTTTAAAATGATGTGGATGTCACTTGTCACGTCTTGGATGTCACTCCTCACTTCTTGGATGTCACTTATCACGTCTTGGATGTCACTTGTCACGTCTTGGATGTCACTTGTCACATCTTGGATATCACTTGTTACGTCTTGGATGTCACTTGTCACGTCTTGAATGTCACTTTTCACGTCATGGATGTCACTTCTCAGGTAACTGCAGCAGTTACCTCATCCCAACTCTTGCGTGCGTCAACTTTCACCTCCTTCCTGGGTGTGAAGATGTTACGATGATGTTGCAGTCTAAGACACAATGCCAACAAGGCGATATTGCAGATCTTGGTGGAACACCCACCTGTGCTGCAGTCTGTGTATCCGCCTCAGAGTTTCCCCCCTTCCCTTTCCTTCCTTCTGTGTTGTCCTTCACGAGCGCCAACACAGAGCAATATGCCGTTAGCAGACGAGGAAGAGAACGTTCACTGAGAAAAAACAATAGGTTCGAGCTACACGTTCTGCGGTTGCCGAGGAATACATGGAGTTCGAACTGTGTTCTGCGGTCAACGATATAGCATCTCATGGGGTGATGTCTATTTTTTTTTCCATATGGAATGAACCGGTAAGCCAACGAGACCAAAAGGGCTTCTCTTGATGCTCCTCAAAAGAAGCATCGAGAGAAATTTGCTCCTTTCTCCTGACAAAATATTACTACATCAAACCTTCACTCAGATAAGGTTTGGCGTCGAACACAATGCTCTTTAGACTTTAGAGCGTGTGGCAGTCTAAACGCAGCTCTGTTTTAAGAGTTTTACGCAGTTTCAGTAACTGCCCGCTCTACGCATGGAGTCACTCTTTCTCTGTCTCTCTCTACCTTAGTTTGTGGGCAGGTCTTGTCTCTCAATAGCATTGTGTACATTTAATACTGCCAGAGTGACGCGCGTCAATGGTAATATTTAAATTCGTCAAATAATTCCGCATTATGTCAGGTTTTGTTCATTCTTATCCGGATATTTCCACAAACTGACAAGCAATATCCAGGAGCTTCAATTAACCCAGTGAACCATTGTTTTCCCCGAGTAATTCTCCTGACCGTGACTGGATATCGAGAATACCCCAGGTATCCAGTAGCGACTTGTCAGGAATATCAAGGCAGTGATCCGTCAGGCAATGTGCGAGACATCATGTTTCAGGCTGTCCAGGTAATCCACTGGAATAATCTACACTTAGGATACAGTGGACAACGTGTCGCCCACGCATTGACTTTATCAAGCCATTCTGTGAGTGAAACGTTGTGATTAATAAAAGTCTCCACTGAATCAGTCAACGGCTCCACTTCTAATTCCAAGTAATCCACTCTTGGAGGAAACTTTCCTCTTGCTAAACCCGTAGGTGTCATACAGAGCTTTTGGAGTAACCGGATGCCATCAGGTTCGAGCCAAGGAAGGGGAGTCCAGGTCCAGTACCTTCGATCAGGAACTCTTCAAGGTTGTCAAAGGACTTTCCTCAAGGGAGCAAAGTGTGAAATAAAGGCACGTATTGAAACCATTTATCTCGGAAATGTCCCAACTGTTGCACACGTGAAGTTGCAAATGTACATTACTTGCAACAATGTACATTCAAAGGACAAAAATCTGTTAGTTTTCTCGACGTAAACACACCTTGTGTATTTTATTTGTATATATTTTTTTAACACGTCGGTCGTCTCCCACCGAGGCAGGGTGACCCAAAAAGAAAGAAAATCCCCAAAAAGAAAATACTTTTATCATCATTCAACACTTTCACCTCACTCATACATAATTACTGTCTTTCCAGAGGCGCTCTGATATGACAGTTTAGAAGTCCCTCCAGACTGTTAATATCCCGAACCTCTCCTTTAAAGTACAGGCATTGTACTTCCAGGACTCAAACCCGGCTAACCGGTTTCCCTGAATCCCTTCACCAAATATTACCCTGCTCACACTCCAACAGCTCGTCAGGTCCCAAAAACCATTCGTCTCCATTCACTCCTATCTAACATGCTTGCGCATGCTTGCTGGAAATCCAAGCCCCTCGCCCACACAACCTCCTTTACCCCCTCCCTCCAACTTTTTCGAGGACGACCCCTACCCCGCCTTCCTTCCCCTACAGATTTATACGCTCTCCAAGTCATTCTACTTTGATCCATTCTCTCTAAATGACCAAACCACCTCAACAAACCCTCTTCTGCCCTCTGACTAATACGTTTATTAACTCCACACCTTCTCCTAATTTCCACACTCCGAATTCTCTGCATAATATTTACACCACACATTGCCCTTAGACAGGACATCTCCACTGCCTTCAACCGCCTCCTCGCTGCAGCATTCACAACCCAAGCTTCACACCCATATAAGAGTGTTGGTAGCACTATACTTTCATACATTCCCTTCTTTGCATCCATAGATAACGTATAAATGAGTCTATTTCTGGAGACACAACATAGCGAAGTCCATATCTCCGTCACCGAGCGTAAAGGACCAGCTATCAGGTCCTTTACTATATATATACTATATATATATATATATATATATATATATATATATATATATATATATATATATATATATATATATATATATATATATATAATTACAAGTGACGACACTGTAGCCCCCAAGGATGAGACCACGGCCCAAGCACTAAGAGACAGGCATCCAACCAGGGACACCATAGCCATCAACGACAACCCTGAGGAAGACCCCATCACTGAACAATTAATTTTGCCAGAATCGGAAGTCTATAAGGCGATCGTGTCATTTCCAGCAGGATCTGCAGGAGGTTACACTGGAATTCGACCCCAGCACCTCAAAGAGATGGTAAATCCAGTACTCGGTGAATCTGCATCAATTCTTCTCACCGAGTTAACAACTTTCGTCAACAATTGCCTGGCTGGGCGAATCCCAGAAGAAATTAAACCTTTCTTTTTTCGAGCCTCACTATGTGCTTTGAAGAAGAGTGATGGGGGATTCAGACCCATTGCAGTTGGAAACACTCTTCGCCGTCTCGTTGCCAAAGCAGCAGTGAGAAACATTCGCTTAGAAGCTGCCACTTTACTCCAGCCACACCAACTGGGCTTTGGGGTCTCTCATGCGGCAAGGGCCTACATCAGGGACTTACCAGAAGACAAGGCCATAGGCAAACTTGATTTTAGAAATGCCTTTAATATGGTGAAGAGAGATGCTGTTTTGCCAGCTGTTCGGGTTCGGTTCCCCAGTCTCTTTCCCTTCATTTCAGCCGGCTACAGCAAACCCTCAATTCTTTTGTTTGGAGAACATGAAATTCAATCATCAGAGGGTGTTCAGCAGGGTGACCCACTCGCTCCACTTCTCTTCTGCTTGGCAGTAAGATAACTAACTTCCAGCCTACGCAGTGAGCTCAATATCTGGTACCTGGATGACGGCACTCTGGCAGGTACTGAAGAGTCCCTCGTGGGGGACCTACAACTGGTGAAAACACAGGGAGAAGACTTGGGACTCATCCTCAATCCCTCCAAGTGTGAAATCATCACAGCGAACCAGGAAATAATCAATGCTGTGCGAAGAATCCTCCAGAAGTCTCAACTACAACTCCGTCCAACAGTACCCTCTTGGGGGCACCGCTGGGTCACCAGGCCATCGACACTGTCCTCAAGGACAAATTGAATGACCTGATGAGAATGGAGGAGAGAATAAGCGATCTTGATGCCCATGATGCTCTGTATCTCCTCACAAGGTGTCTTACTATGCCAAGACTCACTTACTTCTTGAGGTGTGCACCCTCTTTTGACAACCCAACACTCGATGAATATGACGCACACCTGAGATCAACTTTTAAGAAGGCACTGAACCTGTCACTAGAGGATGAGCAATGGGATCAGGCAACCCTCCCAGTGCGACTGGGAGGTATAGGGGTGCGTAAAGCAACGCATGTTGCTTTACCTGCTTTTCTGTCTTCGTGTTTGGCTTCCAGTGCATTAGTCAAGAAGATAGTGCCCGAACGCTTGAGAGACTTGGTAGGAGCTCAAGACCCCAGGTTTACTGAAGCAGCGATTCGGTGGGACACCCTTACAGACTCCTCCAGTAGACCAGCTCCTCCCAAACAGCACAAACAGTCCCACTGGGACAAACCGATCATGGAAAAAATCGCCAACACAATGCTCTCCAATGCTTCAGGAAAGAACAAAGCTCGTCTCCTGGCAGTGAAGGCACCACACTCAGGAGATTTCCTGTTAGCTGTTCCCAGTTCCTCCCTGGGCACCCGTCTCGACCCACAGGCCATTCGGATTGGTGTTGCTCTTCGCCTAGCCGCCCCCATCCTCGCCGAACATAGGTGTATTTGCGGCAGGGCGACAGCTGATCAATTCGGACTTCATGGTCTCGTGTGCCACACAGCAGAAAGGAAGTATGCCAGACATGAGGAGATCAATGACATAATAAAGAGAAGCCTCGCCACAGCCCGTTGCCCAGCTCAACGGGAACCCCAAGTACAGAGGTCTGATGGAAGTCAAAAGCGTCCTGATGGAGCCACTATGCTACCCTGGAAGGATGGAAAGCAGATTGCCTGGGACTACACCTGTGCTGCCACATTGGCAGACACCTACTTGCCATACTCTGTAGTGGAAGGGGGTGGAGCTGCCAGCCACAGGGAGACCCAGAAGATCCGAAAATATGAAGACCTTCCCCCTTGCTATAACTTCATTCCAATAGGGTCGGAGACCCTTGGAGCATGGGGCAAGTGCGCTCTTAAGTTCCTCAAAGAGCTGGGTGAAAAGCTTATCATAGAAACCAAGGACCACAGGGCGGCCAGCTTCTTCTTTCAGAGACTCAGTGTTGCGATCCAGAGAGGGAATGCCTGCAGCATTCTGGGCATGCGGCCCACCGCAGGGGAGCTGGAC
>NC_069430.1:20660496-20677996 GCF_026875155.1 Cherax quadricarinatus | reverse complement strand
CACTCCCTATATATGAAACTTGTTTCCTCAACTTTCTGTTAGTGTACTTTGTAAATGCCCAATCAACCCGAAACGTATCGAAACCCCTCCTCCTCCTATGTGGGGGTTATTTGGTGTCAGTATAGCTACTGAATTCCCATACTTATACTTGTGTATATATTGTAGATCATATCATCCTTTATACTTTTAAGGGTTTCCCTTCAGTACTCACGACTAGCATGTTGACGCACGGATCGCAGTGGCTGAAACCCCTTAACTCTCGTCTCCACGCTTAGGCCACACAAGTAGGCACCTGGGCTCCCCTCTCACACTCTGCTAATATATGTGTTAACCCAAACGACGTTTTTAACTCCAAACCCACATCTCCACGAACCCTCTCGCATGTGTATTGTCTCATCCTACGATACAACACATGCCAACACAACTCACACCCCCTCACAACGAACTCACCTCCCCGTTCACAGACCGGTGCGGGGCCTTGACAACCCGGGAAATCTCTCTGTTCTATCGGGTTTTTCCCAACTGGGGGGAAACCCTTTTTTTGAGGGAAAAACACGCCCTAAGGGAAAAAGGAAAAATTTACATAGGGGAAAAACAAGGGGAAAAATTTTTTATTATATAAGGTTGGGTCGGGTTTAACGAGAAATTTAAATCCCTTTAACAATCTCTTTCTTGCTTTCCCCTAGTGTGGTGACCTTGCAACAAACTACATGCCTTTTGACTTGAAAAAGACTGCGGAATGGCAATTTTTCTTCTTTTACACACACCAGCTTTACAGCACCACTTCTGTAATGCGGGGAAATTCAAACATCGATTTTGAATGATCAGAGTCGTGAAGAAAAATTTTTAACGAAACTTAGACGTGACATTTTTAAAAAATTAATTTGCCAGCAAGATTTATTTAAAAAAATTATTTTCCTTTAATTTTTAGCAGAATTATTGATTTTAAAATAAAAAAATTTTTTATTGAAAACATACAACTATTACCCCCCACATTTGCTTTTAAAAATACAATCTTGTTTTTAAAAATGACATTAATTTATGATGAAAGTATGAAAATTTAAATTAGGACAGGAGTAAATTTTAACTCATAATTTGTCCTAGCTCTTTTCTTTTCATAGGAGTTTGCTACTGACTTCGGGCAACCCCAGCTTGTTTTAACACTGCGACCCGTCATTTACAACATTTTGTAGAAAAATGCTCAAAAACCGACATCATGTTAAATTTGGGCACATGTAAACCCTTTTGGTATCTTTATTGGGGAAAACGTTTCGCCACAAAATGCTTCATCGTCCATACAAAGGATGAACTTGAACAGGAGGAGAAAGAGGTTATCAGTCCCTCAGCCTTGAGTCGATGTGGTCAGTCCATCAATCTTGAATAGAATACCTATTCAAGATTGATGGACTGACCACATCGACTCAAGCCTGAGGGACTGATTACCTCATTCTCCTCCTGTTCAAGTTCATCCTTTGTATGGACTGATGAAGCCACTGTGTGGCGAAACGTTTCCTCAATAAAGATACCCAAGAGTTGCACATGTGCCTAATTTAGCTACAACAGTTGTTCTGTAAAGCTATTCTTGCAAGCGTGTTCCATGAATGAATTTCGTTTCGCCAAATTCTCCCTATCAGTTCATGATTACTGCTGAAATTCATGATTGATGTTACAGCTAGGAGGTGCAAGTATTGTAGCTCTTAGAAAACATGCTGATTTGAGTATCAGACATAGCGTCGAAAATTTGAGCCTAGCAAAGTCAACTGTTGGTCGGATTCTGAAGAAAGCTGAAGACACTGGTGATTGCAGAGTGCTACGTCGAGAGATTTGGTTCCTTAAAGTTGACATAACTGCCAGAACGCTGGTAAAGAAACAATTATTGACTGTTGCTATGAAGAAAAAACGGCTGCGGTGGGCACTGTCTCATAAGGGATGGACGACAGATTAATGGAGAAAAGTTATATTTTCAGACAAGGTACATTATGAAGAACATGGGTACAGATAAGTGGTAGTGAAACGGAGCAAAGGCGAGCTTCTTCAAAATGGACACATTCAACAAGCGCCAAAAAAAAAAAAAAAAAAAAAAACACGCCTAAGATGTTTTGGGGTAGTTTTACTGCTAAAGGCCCTGGACGGCTTGTTACTGCTGAGATAACGATGAGCAGTGACAAATACAAGGCAATCCTTGCAACTCATTTGCTTCCCACACACTTCCAACCACACACTTCCAGAAAAATGCTGACATTCTTCGAAGACAGTGTGCTAAGCGTTCTAAATTTGTCTGGAAACTCTCCTGACCTCAACGCACTTGAGAATCTATGGGCAAAATACAAACGCAAGATCGCAAAACAGAACTCTTCAACTGTGGAGAAGCTAATTACCGCTGTTAATAGGTCCTAGTACCACGACGAACTTGCCAGATGTATTCAACATTGGTCGATTCTATGATTCAATACTTATAAAAGCAAAGGGTAGTCATATATCTTATTAAATCAATTATCTGTTATATCATTGTCGTGTATTTTTCAAATAAACATTTTCAAAATAATTGTCTTATTTCATCACTGTCCAAATTAATATGTGCAGAACTATACCCTAAGTCTCAATCGATACGTAAGTGCCAAAAATTCGAGGGGAAGTTTGAAAATAGGGAAGATCTGGGTTACCATTAAGATGTTTTACATGATCTATCTGTCAGCTCTGTCTACTATCCACGTCACGTCATCATCACTCAGCCTCCTCACACTTTCAGCCTCATCTCTACGATACTTACTCAATATTTTGACGCTCAAGCTACACGTTGTTTCCTATCAAAACATTAGCGGGTTGGAACAAGCACTCGTTCATGCAGCTCATTAACTGCATACCTTCTGGCTTTGTTCACTTTGTTAAGGGATCTCACTGCACCATCCACTTCTCCCTGACTCACTCTACTCGTAATTTCACTCGGAGTATCTTGAAGTTTACTCCTTTGTACATCTCTGTTAGTGACAGAAACTCTCCTTTGATGGTATTTCGGCTGTAGCAATGAAAATATGTCACAAGCGAGGCAAAATTAATTAAGCAATGATAAGGACGCAGAGTTAAACGCAACATTTAAAGGTCCATCTCCCTTGAATCATAAACATCGTTGTACATAATATTAGAAAACACTGCTGGTGGCTCTTGCTATTCAAATAATTCAGTAATATAATAATTATTTATATATGAGAATTGATTATAATAATTCATTACAAAAATAATTATATTATCGTACATTAGCACATTTTTTAGCACAGTCCACTTCCTGGTACTTAATACATATTGTTACAAAAAATATAAATTAAATACCATAGGTGGAACGATGTCTGCCCTCACTCATAAACTAGAAATGTAAACAAAATAAGATCAAGTTTTCTTTGTGGGTTACCTATAAACTATTGGAAAGAAATATAGAGTACATGAGCACAAAAAAAAAATCGCTGAAAATATACAAGAACTCAATATATACCTTCCCGCATCATGGTTATAAGGCAGATCTTTAGTTATGAAGGCCGACTGTGATGGGAAAAATTCCCATCACTGCATCAAATGAGCAGCCTCAATACGCTGTATATGACAAACCTTTTAATGCACATATAGTGTATTAGGACCTGCCGAACCCTGTATCTTTACCACACTAACTATACATTACAGTTCACGTCGTCTCTGTTTCACCATCATACACAAAAATTGGCACCGTTCTTCCATCACTGAGATTTCCATCATCGACAATTTATATCATCAAAAAATCATTACTTGTTTCAGGTAATCACGATATTAGTGATAGTGTGAAGCAACACAGTGTTCTGCACCTACCACAAGTTGTACCATGATGTACGAGTGTTAGAGTCACACCTAGCAGCACAACACACACACCTACATCCTCCTAGACACCACACGGGACAACAGTACGCCAGCACTCACTCCCAGTATATATTCAGACCAATCAACTCCAGTTGCCGACTTGCATTTAGTGTTTCGCATTTCACATGCGATGTTAACCTCTGACATGGATGAATATTTTCTTAGCATAAATATTTTTTATTTTTGAAGATATACTTATTAAGCTTTAAGTGATATATAAAGAGAGATAGTAGAATAATATTACTGATGAGCTATGAAGGTTCCTCACTCACCACACTGCAGCCAATGGGAGCGAGAGGAGATCTACGTCACCTGAATTCCCTCCGAATCGCCATGCGAGTGAGTACAGCTAAATGGATAACTGTCCGTAACAGGATGCGTAATATAGATGATCGAAGGGGTAAGTGAAATAGATTTGTTAATGGAGGTGGCTAGAATTTATAAGAAACTCATCACTTGTTGCGCAGATATATGGGAGGCTGTGTTGGGAGACTTGACGGTGGCTATTTTCGACCAGTGTACTCGCCTGGTTGTATTTGCAAGGGTTGATTCATAGCTCCTGGCCCTAACTCTTAACTCTTGGGAGGTTGTATTATGTTAGTAGTTTGTGTTGTGCTGTTACCACAACACAATGCTACACAAAACAACACACATGCTGCTATGTATGATAATTCTATGTAACTGTATTTGTGTATACCTGAATAAACTTACTTACTTACTTATATCAGTGTCCCTCACCTACCTCCTAGTTGATGTAGTAACATGTTAGAGGTTTTACTCGCGCTCCCTCACCAGCACCCGGCTTCCCCTGCACATGTGAAGGTATCTAGGGGTGACATCCCCTCACTCACCTATCCTTCCCCTCAGCGCCAAGCATTGCCTTGTATAAGACGTTTAATAATTCTAAATTACTGCTGTGCCTCTCCAGGGCACGATGTGACAGACTTACCAGTCCTCTTTTTAATTTAATTCAACAAACTTTGGTTCACCTGTTCTGTGTGGTTACCCTAAGCCGCCTGAAACAAACAAGCAAACATATAAATAAATAACTAAATATATAAATATACCTTTAATATCAATGGAGATACGTAAGTTTCCAGATAATCTTTTACAATGATAAAAAAACCCACTAGTTAGTGTTACGTCAAGTGTTTCTCGACATCCGCAGTGTGCTGCTAATTTATTCTGTATGAGGTACACTGTGGGAATGTACACTCAGTGTCATGCTGCCTTATTTCCGCGTGAGACTTACATTGTGGGAAAAAACTGTTTTCCTAACATATTCACACAGGATGAGCTGTATACGTTAGGTAATAAAATGAGTTGGAAGAGTCGATTTAAGACGTTAGTTTTCTGACGTATTGACCAATGTCAGTTCTTTAACGATTGCTGCAATTTAAGAAAATAATATTTTAAGCTAGGTTAGGTTGGGATATGGTAAGTTACCTTAAGTTAGGTTACGCTGATTTACGATAGGTTGCATGAGTCTTTAAAAACATATTTAGGCAGAGATAACTAAATAAAAAGATGGCCTCGATACGTTTGGGAACGAGGTGATCTATAAAGAGGGAACGTTCATAAGTGAACGTTCATAAGTGAACGTTCATAAGTGAACGTTCATAAGTGAACGCTTGTCTCTCGTGGTGTGTATCTGAATTTGTTCTGTATTATTATTATTATTATTATTATTATTATTACTATTATTATTACTATTATTATTACTATTATTATTATTATTATTATTATTATTATTATTATTATTATTATTATTATTATTATTATTATTATTTATTTATTTATTTATTTATTTGAACACGATACAGAGAAGTATAAAAGAATACAGTTAAATGCAGCATGCCAAAGCCCCTTGAATGCATAGCATTACGGGCAGCTTAAAATTAACTTTAGATTAACTAAGCAATGCAGTATTCAGTGGTAAAACATTATTGTAAACATAACAATTAAGCACAAATGAGTATTACAAAAACTGGTCGTATGGTTGCTTGCATTGCTGTACAATCAGTATTTATTTATTTATTTATTTATTTATTTAATTTGAATATAATACAGAGAAATACAAGGAATACAATTTTTAAAGTGCAACATGCCAAAGCCCCTTATATGTGAGCATTATGGGCAGGATTAAAATTAACTTAAGATTAACTAAGCAATGATATATTCGGTGGTACAAAAATTATTGTAAAACAATAACAATTTAGTACAAATGAGTATTACAAAGACAGGTCATATGGTCATTTACTGTGTTGCTGTGTAATCAGTAGAATGGAGTATTATGTTAGGTAATGAAGTTAAATAGTAACAAAGTTTGATTGGGTCACAGGTTGACATTTATGAGATACAATAATGAGACATATATGAGATACAATTTATGAGATACAATTATTCAGTATTTATTTAGTTGTGGGTGAGTAAGTGATTTTTGAGAATAGACTTGAATTTATAAACAGACAGTGTTTCTTTTATATTCACAGGTAATGAATATCGGATTTTAGGGCCTTTTATGTGCATTGAGTTTTTGCATAGCGTGAGATGGACACGAGGAACATCAAAGAGTGATCTGTGCCTTGTGTTATGGTCATGTGTTCTGTTGAGGTTGGTAAGGAGACGTTTGAGGGGAGGGTTTATGTCACAGTTAAGTGTTCTATGTATGTTGTAGGTGCAGTAAGAAGTATGGATGTTTTGTATGGTGAGTAGGTTTAGAGTTTGAATATTGGTGGAGTGTGCTGTCTGTAGTGGGAATTTGTTATCATTCTGACTGCAGCTTTTTGTTGGGTAATTAATGGTCTAAGATGGTTTATTGTTGTTGAGCCCCATGCACAAATTCCATAGGTGAGATAGGGGTAAATAAGTGAGTGGTATAGGGCCAGGAGGGCTGACTGTGGAACATAGTACCGTATCTTCGATAGTATGCCTACGGTCTTGGAATTTTTTTTGGAAAATTGGTGTATATGTGTTTGAAATTTGAGTCTATTATCAAGGTGGATTCCTAGGAATTTTCCCTCTGTGAGTTTTGTGATAGGTGATTCATTTATCATTATGTTAAGAGGGACATCTGCAGCTCTGTTACCAAACTGAATGTAGTAGGTTTTGTCAATGTTTAGAGTAAGTTTGTTGGTCTTCATCCAGGTTGATATTTTCTGTAATTTGGTATTTACAGTATTGGCTAGCATGACTGGGCTCGGGTGAGAGTAGACGTATGCAGTGTCGTCTGCAAATAGTGTGGGTTTGAGTAGTTGCGATGCATTTGGTAGATCATTTATGTATATGAGAAAGAGAAGAGGGTCTAGGACACTTCCCTGTGGGACACCAACTGTAATTGGCTGTGCGGAAGAGTTTGCCCTATTTGTGTACACATATTGGCTTCTGTAGGTAGTTGAGGGAGTGCCCTCTTATACCATAGTGCGGCAATTTTATGTGGAGCAAGTCGTGGTCAGCTGTATTGAAAGCTTTACGTAAGTCAATGAAGATCACCAGTGGGACTTCTTTTTTCTCTATTGCTGTATAAATAAGTTCTAGCATGTGGATAATAGCATCTTTAGTATTTTTATTAGGCCTGAACCCAAATTGACAGGGATTGAGTATGTTGTGGGAGATGAGGTAGGAATAGATACGCTTATGGATTAATTTTTCAAAGATTTTAAAGAGAGGGTGTAAGTTGGATATTGGCCTATAGTTATTCAAGTCTGTTGGTCTCCTCCTTTATGGATCGGGGTGACCCTTGCTATTTTGAGAACTGTAGGAAAGGTAGAGGATTCAATGGATTTGTTAAAGAGTGTTGCAATGATTGGTGATAGCACCTGTGACACTTTTTTGTATATAATGGGTGGTAAGGTATTTAAATATCCTGTCTTGTTTTTAGTGTGTTGATAATAAGGAAGACTTCAGTAGGGTTAGTCGGAGCTAGGAACAGTGCGTTCGGGTAGTTGCCAGTGAGGTAGTCATTGGGTGGGGTATCTGAGCTTGGGATTTTATTGGCAAGGTTTTGTCCTATAGTGGAGAAGAAATCATTGAGTCTGTTTGCTGTTTCAGTTGGTGGGAGTTAGGGTTCATCTGGTTTTGTTAATTCAATTTCGCTATTTCGTGTTATCTTTTTTGTTCCTAGTATTTCTGATAGAGTTTTCCAGGTCTTTTTTTATGTCACCTCGTAAGTTGGATAATCTGTTCTCATAATACATTTTTTTAGCCCTTCTTATCAGGCTGGTTAGGATTGACGAGTAACGTTTTGTTTGGTCTCTGGTTATGTGACCCATTCTGTACTGTTTTTCGTATAGGTGTTTTGTATTTATGGATTTGAGGATGCTGGGTATTAGCCAGGGACTGTTCAGTCTCTTAGCTGTCATCTGTTTAGTTTTTTTAGGGCAGTGCTTGTTATAGAGGTATTGGGTCTTTTTTAGAAAATTATTAATACATTCGTCAATATCTGTATAGATTTTTAGCTCAGTGTGCCAGTCAATGTTTGTTACTGCTGTTGTGAAGTTATTGATAGCTGCCTCATTGTGAAGTCTGAAAGTGACTTTAGTAGTGTCTAGGGGCAATTTGCCAAGGTTTGTTATGAGGAAGGTAGGGTAGTGGTCTGTGGTATTATCTGTGATTATGCCTGATCTTAAAGGGGATATGGTGTTGGTCCAGATGTGGTCAAGTAGGGAAACACTAGTCTCTGTAACTCTTGTAGGTTTTGTTACTGTTGGTAGCAACATGCAGTTACTCATAGTGTTTGTGAATTCAGTAACATGTGGGTCTTATTATTATTATTATTATTATTATTATTATTATTATTATTATTATTATTATTATTATTATTATTATTATTATTAATTATTATTATCACGGGAAAGCACTAAATCCGTAGGGGTCGCGGAGCTTCTGAAAAACGAGAGGTGATCTGGTTTGATTCTAGAAAGAGAGGAAAAAATATCTGGTCCAATTCTTTGAATCAAGAGCCCTTGGCTAGACTCACAGACCCTTCCCTGAATGAATGTTTGAGAGGATAATTCTCCTCAGGATTCCCAAGCTGACATATCTTATTGACAAAAAGGAAATATTTGGAATATTTTACTGATATAAGATAGGAAATATTTTACATAAACATTTCTTGTGCTATTTACTCAGAAATGGGAATGAACTTGAGAAAGAAAGCTCCCCTACTCGTTTAACGCTTCCTCGTGAATGTAATAATAATGATAATAATATTTATAGACATCATTGTGGCCATGACGTAACACTAAAGTGCCCAGATGTCTTACTGGCCCATGCTAGGTAGGTCCTGCTCACACCCATCTCTTGGCACGTGTGTGCTGTCTATTTTTGAAGGTACTTGAGGTAATACCTCCAGTGACGCTACTTGCAAGTGTGTTCCACCACTTGTCTGTAACTCTATTGATGAAGTAACACCCGCGTCAGATGCTTTAATCAAACACCCGCGTCAGGTGGCTCAAACCAACACCCGAGTCAGGTGGTTTAATCAAACACTCGAGTCAGGTGGCTCAAACCAACACCCGAGTCAGGTGATTCAGACCAACACCCGCAACAGGTGGCTCAGACCAACACCCGCGCCACCAGGAGCATCATTCAGCACGTCGTCATGAGATACAGACCCCACGTCTGGTGGGCTTCCCTGATGAACAAATCATAACACAACAGCTGGCTTGTGTCCATCGCAGGTGTGAAGAAAGCGACCTTAGTGGGTCACGACGAGTGGAAAATAGAGTGGGACTGAAGGTTCTCAAAATGTTTACTAAGGAGAACATGTGAATGAGAGGTACAGAGAGCTCTCTGAGAGAGAAGAATGAGCGTGGTGAGGGGACTTAGTTGTCTCCAGCTCTACTCTGTGTATCTTTCTCTTCAGAATGGTAGTTTTATTAATTTACCATACCCATACTGTGGGTAGTAGTTAGGTCATACCCATATTGTGGGTGGTAGTTATGTCATACCCATACTGTGGGTGGTAGTTATGTCATACCCATACTGTGGGTGGTAGTTATGTCATACCCATACTGTGGGTGGTAGTTATGTCATACCATACTGTGGGTGGTAGTTATGTCATACCCATACTGTGGGTGGTAGTTATGTCATACCATACTGTGGGTGGTAGTTATGTCATACCCATACTGTGGGTGGTAGTTATGCCATACCCAAACTGTGGGTGGTAGTTATGTCATACCCATACAGTGGGTGGTAGTTATGTCATACCCATACTGTGGGTGGTAGTTATGTCAAACCCATACTGTGGGTGGTAGCTATGTCATACCCATACTGTGGGTGGTAGTTATGCCATACCCATACTGTGGGTGGTAGTTATGTCAAACCCATACTGTGGGTGGTAGTTATGTCATACCCATACTGTGCGTGGTAGTTATGTCATACCCATACTGTGGGTGGTAGTTACGCCATACCCATACTGTGGGTGGTAGTTATGTCATACCCATACTGTGGGTGGTAGTTATGTCATACCCATACTGTGGGTGGTAGTTATGTTAAACCCATACTGTGGGTGGTAGTTATGTCATACCCATACTGTGGGTGGTAGTTATGTCATACCCATACTGTGGGTGGTAGTTATGTCATACCCATACTGTGGGTGGTAGTTATGTCATACCATACTGTGGGTGGTAGTTATGTCATACCCATACTGTGGGTGGTAGTTATGTCATACCATACTGTGGGTGGTAGTTATGTCATACCCATACTGTGGGTGGTAGTTATGCCATACCCAAACTGTGGGTGGTAGTTATGTCATACCCATACAGTGGGTGGTAGTTATGTCATACCCATACTGTGGGTGGTAGTTATGTCAAACCCATACTGTGGGTGGTAGCTATGTCATACCCATACTGTGGGTGGTAGTTATGCCATACCCATACTGTGGGTGGTAGTTATGTCAAACCCATACTGTGGGTGGTAGTTATGTCATACCCATACTGTGCGTGGTAGTTATGTCATACCCATACTGTGGGTGGTAGTTACGCCATACCCATACTGTGGGTGGTAGTTATGTCATACCCATACTGTGGGTGGTAGTTATGTCATACCCATACTGTGGGTGGTAGTTATGTTAAACCCATACTGTGGGTGGTAGTTATGTCATACCCATACTGTGGGTGGTAGTTATGCCATACCCATACTGTGGGTGGTAGTTATGCCATACCCATACTGTGGGTGGTAGTTATGTCATACCCATACTGTGAATGGTAGTTGTGTCATACCCATACTGTGGGTGGTACTTATGTCAAACCCATACTGTGGGGGTAGCTATGTCATACCCATACTGTGGATGGTAGTTATGTCATACCCATACTGTGAGTGGTAGTTATGTCATACCCATACTGTAGGTGGTAGATATATCATACCCATACTGTAGGTGGTAGTTATGTCATACCCATACTGTGGGTGGTCGTTATGTCATACCCACACTGTGGGTGGTAGTTATGTCATACCCATACTGTAGGTGGTAGTTATGTCATACCCATTCTGTGGGTGGTAGTTATGTCATACCCATACTGTGGGTGGTAGTTATGTCAAACCCATACTGTGGGTGGTAGTTATGTCATACCCATACTGTGGGTGGTAGTTATGTCATACCCATACTGTGGGTGGTAGTTATGTCATACCCATACTGTAGGTGGTAGTTATGTCATACCCATACTGTAGGTGGTAGTTATGTCATACCCATACTGTGGGTGGTAGTTATGTCATACCCATACTGTGGGTGGTAGTTATGTCATACACATACTGTAGGTGGTAGTTATGTCATACCCATACTGTAGGTGGTAGTTATGTCATACCCATACTGTAGGTGGTAGTTATGTCATACCCATACTGTGGGTGGTAGTTATGTCATACCCATACTGTAGGTGGTAGTTATGTCATACCCATACTTTGGGAGGTAGTTAGGTCATATCCATACTGTGGGTGGTAGTTATGTCAAACCCATACTGTGGGTGGTAGTTATGTCATACGCATACTGTGGGTGGTAGTTATGTCATACCCATACTGTAGGTGGTAGTTATGTCATACCCATACTGTGGGTGGTAGTTACGTCATACCCATACTGTGGGTGGTAGTTATGTCATACCCATACTGTAGGTGGTAGTTATGTCATACCCATACTGTGGGTGGTAGTTATGTCATACCCATACTGTGGGTGGTAGTTATGTAAAACCCATACTGTGGTTGGTTGTTATGTCATACCCATACTGTAGGTGCTAGTTATGTCTTACCCATACTATAGGCGGTAGTTATGTCATACCCATACTGTAGGTGGTAGTTATGTCATACCCATACTGTGGGTGGTAGTTATGTCATACCCATACTGTAGGTGGTAGTTATGTCATACCCATACCGTGGGTGGTAGTTATGTAAAACCCATAATGTGGGTGGTAGTTATGTCACACCCATACTGTAGGTGGTAGTTATGTCTTACCCATACTATAGGCGGTATTTATGTCATACCCATACTGTGGGTGGTAGTTATGTCATACCCATACTGTGGGTGGTAGTTATGTCATACCCATACTGTAGGTGGTAGTTATGTCATACCCATACTGTGGGTGGTAGTTATGTCATACCCATACTGTGGGTGGTAGTTACGTAAAACCCATACTGTGGGTGGTAGTTATGTCATACCCATACTGTTTGTGTTAGTTATGTCATACCCATACTGTGGATGGTAGTTATGTCATATCCATACTGTAGGTGGTAGTTATATCTTACCCATACTCTAGGCGGTAGTTATGTCATAGCCATACTGTGGGTGGTAGTTATGTCATACCCATACTGTGGGTGGAAGTTATATCATACCCATACTGTAGGTGGTAGTTATGTCATACCCATATTGTGGGTGGTAGTTATGTCATACCCATACTGTGTGTGGTAGTTATGTCATACCCATACTGTGAGTGGTAGTTATGTCATACCCATACTGTAGGTGGTAGTTATGTCATAACCATAATGTAGGTGGTAGTTATGTCATACCCATACTGTAGGTGGTAGTTATGTCATACCTATACTGTGAGTGGTAGTTATGTCATACACATACTGTAGGTGGTAGTTATGTCATACCCATACAGTGGGTGGTAGTTATGTCATACCCATACTGTGGGTGGTAGTTATGTCAAACCCATACTGTGGGTGGTAGTTATGTCATACCCATACTGTGGGTGGTAGTTATGTCATACCCATACTGTGAGTGGTAGTTATGTCATACCCATATTGTAGGTGGTAGTTATGTCATACCCATACTGTAGGTGGTAGTTATGCCATACCCATATTGTAGGTGGTAGTTATGTCATATCCATACTGTGGGTGGTAGTTATGTCATACCCATACTGTAGGTGGTAGTTATGTCGTACCCATACTGTGGGTGGTAGTTATGTCATACCCACACTGTGGGTGGTAGTTATGTCATACCCATACTGTGGGTGGTAGTTATGTCATACCCATACTGTAGGTGGTAGTTATGTCATACCCATACTGTAGGTGGTAGTTATGTCATACCCATACTGTAGGTGGTAGTTATGCCATACCCATACTGTGGGTGGTAGTTATGTCATACCCATACTGTAGGTGGTAGTTATGTCATTCCCATACTGTGGGTGGTAGTTATGTCATACAGATACTGTGGGTGGTAGTTATGTCAGACCCATACTGTGGGTGGTAGTTATGTCATACCCATACTGTGGGTGGTAGTTATGTCATACCCATACTGTGAGTGGTAGTTATGTCATACCCATACTGTAGGTGGTAGTTATGTCATACCCATACTGTGGGTGGTAGTTATGTCATACCCATACTGTAGGTGGTAGTTATGTGATACCCATACTGTGGGTGGTAGTTATGTCATACCCTTACTGTAGGTGGTAGTTATGTCATACCCATACTGTGGGTGGTAGTTAGGTCATACCCGTACTGTGGGTGGTAGTTATGTCATACCCATACTGTAGGTGGTAGTTATG
This sequence comes from Cherax quadricarinatus, assembly GCF_026875155.1. Lineage (NCBI taxonomy): Eukaryota > Metazoa > Arthropoda > Malacostraca > Decapoda > Parastacidae > Cherax > Cherax quadricarinatus. The sequence goes on along the minus strand of NC_069430.1, from coordinate 20,664,143 downwards.
TCATGCCCATACTGTGGGTGGTAGTTATGTCATACCCATACTGTGGGTGGTAATTATGTCATACCCATACTGTGGGTGGTAGTTATGTCATACCCATACTGTGGGTGGTAGTTATGTCATACCCATAGTGTGGGTGGTAGTTATGTCATACCCATACTGTAGGTGGTAGTTATGTCATACCCATAGTGTGGGTGGTAGTTATGTCATACCAATCTGAGGGTGGTAGTTATGTCATAACCATACTGTGGGTGGTAGTTATGTCATACCCATACTGTGGGTGGTAGTTATGTCATACCCATACTGTAGGTGGTAGTTATGTCATACCCATACTGTAGGTGGTAGTTATGTCATACCCATACTGTAGGTGGTAGTTATGTCATACCCATACTGTGGGTGGTAGTTATGTCATACCACACTGTAGGTGGTAGTTATGTCATACCCATACTGTAGGTGGTAGTTATGTCATACCCATACTGTGGGTGGTAGTTATATCATACCCATACTGTGGGTGGTAGTTATGTCATACCATACTGTGGGTGGTAGCTATGTCATACTGTGGGTGGTAGTTATGTCATACTGTGGGTGGTAGTTATGTCATACTGTGGGTGGTAGTTATGTCAAACCCATACTGTGGGTGGTAGTTATGTCATACCATAATGTGGATGGTAGTTTTGTCATACTGTGGGTGGTAGATATGTCATACCCATACTGTGGGTGGTAGTTATGTCATACCATACTGTGGGTGGTAGTTATGTCATACTGTGGGTGGTAGTTAGGTCATACTGTGGGTGGCAGTTATGTCATACTGTGGGTGGTAGTTATGTCATACTGTGGGTGGTAGTTAGGTCATACTGTGGGTGGTAGTTATATCATACTGTAGGTGGTAGTTATATCATACTGTGGGTGGTAGTTATGTCATACTGTGGGTGGTAGTTATGTCATACTGTAGGTGGCAGTTATGTCATACTGTGGGTGGTAGTTATGTCATACTGTGGGTGGTAGTTATGTCATACCCATACTGTGGGTGGTAGTTATGTCATACCATAATGTGGATGGTAGTTATGTCATACTGTGGGTGGTAGATATGTCATACCCATACTGTGGGTGGTAGTTATGTCATACCCATACTGTAGGTGGTAGTTATGTCATACCCATACTGTAGGTGGTAGTTATGCCATACCCATACTGTGGGTGGTAGTTATGTCATACCCATACTGTAGGTGGTAGTTATGCCATAACCCATAACTGTGGGTGGTAGTTATGTCATACCCATACTGTAGGTGGTAGTTATGTCATTCCCATACTGTGGGTGGTAGTTATGTCATACAGATACTGTGGGTGGTAGTTATGTCAGACCCATACTGTGGGTGGTAGTTATGTCATACCCATACTGTGGGTGGTAGTTACGTCATACCCGTACTGTGAGTGGTAGTTATGTCATACCCATACTGTAGGTGGTAGTTATGTCATACCCACACTGTGGGTGGTAGTTATGTCATACCCATACTGTAGGTGGTAGTTATGTGATACCCATACTGTGGGTGGTAGTTATGTCATACCCTTACTGTAGGTGGTAGTTATGTCATACCCATACTGTGGGTGGTAGTTAGGTCATACCCATACTGTGGGTGGTAGTTATGTCATACCCATACTGTAGGTGGTAGTTATGTCATACCCATACTGTGGGTGGTAGTTATGTCATACCCATACTGTGGGTGGTAATTGTCATACCCATACTGTGGGTGGTAGTTATGTCATATCCAAACTGTGGGTGGTAGTTATGTCATACCCATAGTGTGGGTGGTAGTTATGTCATACCCATACTGTAGGTGGTAGTTATGTCATACCCATAGTGTGGGTGGTAGTTATGTCATACCAATCTGAGGGTGGTAGTTATGTCATACCCATACTGTGGGTGGTAGTTATGTCATACCCATACTGTGGGTGGTAGTTATGTCATACCCATACTGTAGGTGGTAGTTATGTCATACCCATACTGTAGGTGGTAGTTATGTCATACCCATACTGTAGGTGGTAGTTATGTCATACCCATACTGTGGGTAGTAGTTATGTCATACTGTAGGTGGTAGTTATATCATACTGTGGGTGGTAGTTATGTCATACTGTGGGTGGTAGTTATGTCATACTGTAGGTGGCAGTTATGTCATACTGTGGGTGGTAGTTATGTCATACTGTGGGTGGTAGTTATGTCATACCCATACAGTGGGTGGTAGTTATGTCATACCATAATGTGGATGGTAGTTATGTCATACTGTGGGTGGTAGATATGTCATACCCATACTGTGGGTGGTAGTTATGTCATACCATACTGTGTGTGGTAGTTATGTCATACTGTGGGTGGTAGTTAGGTCATACTGTGGGTGGCAGTTATGTCATACTGTGGGTGGTAGTTATGTCATACTGTGGGTGGTAGTTAGGGCATACTGTGGGTGGCAGTTATGTCATACTGTGGGTGGTAGTTATATCATACTGTGGGTGGTAGTTATGTCATACTGTAGGTGGTAGTTATGTCATACTGTGGGTGGTAGTTATGTCATACTGTAGGTGGTAGTTATGTCATACTGTAGGTGGTAGTTATGTCATACTGTGGGTGGTAGTTATGTCATACTGTAGGTGGTAGTTATGCCATACTGTAGGTGGTAGTTATGTCATACTGTAGGTGGTAGTTATGTCATACTGTAGGTGGTAGTTATGTCATACTGTAGGTGGTAGTTATGTCATACTGTAGGTGGTAGTTATGTCATACTGTAGGTGGTAGTTGTCATACTGTAGGTGGTAGTTATGTCATACTGTAGGTGGTAGTTATGTCATACTGTAGGTGGTAGTTATGTCATACTGTAGGTGGTAGTTATGTCATACTGTAGGTGGTAGTTATGTCATACTGTAGGTGGTAGTTATGTCATACTGTGGTGTTAGTTATGTCATACTGTAGGTGGCAGTTATGTCATACTGTGGGTCTGAGTTATGTCATACTGTAGGTGGTAGTTATGTCATACAGTAGGTGGTAGTTATGTCATACTGTAGGTGGTAGTTATGTCATACTGTGGGTGTTAGTTATGTCATACTGTAGGTGGCAGTTATGTCATACTGTGGGTCTGAGTTATGTCATACTGTAGGTGGTAGTTATGTCATACTGTAGGTGGTAGTTATGTCATACTGTGGGTGTTAGTTATGTCATACTGTAGGTGGCAGTTATGTCATACTGTGGGTCTGAGTTATGTCATACTGTAGGTGGTAGTTATGTCATACTGTAGGTGGTAGTTATGTCATACTGTGGGTGTTAGTTATGTCATACTGTAGGTGGCAGTTATGTCATACTGTGGGTCTGAGTTATGTCATACTGTAGGTGGTAGTTATGTCATACTGTAGGTGGTAGTTATGTCATACTGTGGGTGGCAACAGACAACAAAAAAAATTGAATAATTCTGGCAATTGTAATCCTGAATCCAACATTTGTAACATGAAATAAAACGTCTAATAGTTGACTGATGTTTAAAAAGTGCAGTTGACATACTCGGATTTATTCTATAATAGAAATAATACCATCAGCAGGCCTGTAAAGCCTAAAATTAAAAGAATTATCTGGCCTAGCGGGTCGCAAGCTGATGTTAGCCTAGCAAGCTACG
>NC_069430.1:20642996-20655496 GCF_026875155.1 Cherax quadricarinatus | reverse complement strand
CTAACCCATCTCTTTGGGAAGGACCTACTTCCACTGGGGAATCCCGCCTACCAGTGACTGCCCTCGTCTGCTGCCCGTCCCATTCACTGACGCCTATAAAAAGCGCCAGTCTTCTTGCCTTTGCTCCAGACTCTCCTCCACCACGATGCTGTGAACACTAACTCCAAGGCCGAGGGACTGATTACCTCATCTTTTGTATATAGTTCTACTGTCTTCCTATTATGTCCTAGAATCTGTATTGATAAAGCCACTGGATGGCGAAACGTCTACTACAATAAAGATATCCAGATGTTGCACATGTGTCTTAACTTTCAGAAAAAAAGTAATATTAAAAGTAATTTTTTGTAAATTAAAAAAAAAAAAAAGAAAATATATATAACCGTAATAATAATAATAATAATAATAATAATAATAATAATAATAATAATAATAATAATAATAATAATAATAATAATAATAATAATAATAATAATGAAACTAAGACTAATCTTGGTTACTACAGCATCTGTCAGTTAGTTACAAATTGCTACGTAAATGTGATTATTTTGTTTATGTTATCACAGAGAGTTTTAAATTAAGTTTTTTTTTTTTTTGCTTGCATTCCTTTAACATTCGAAATCATAATTTAGCACAGACAGACCAAGGTTATACTCGACATATTTCTACAGAGTACTTACTCTCTTTGGCCAATTTATCCAACTTAGCACATTAACCAAATTATTATTATACAGATGATCATAATTTTTAAAGGGGTGGACCGGTAAGCCAGCGGAAGGCCTCGGTCGGATGACCAAAGCTCCAATGGCGAGTCATCATCTGACTGAGACCCGCGTCAGGAAACATTTGTCCTGTTTCCTGACGAACCTTACCTAACCTAACCTAACATTAACCAAATGTGAGGTAGATAGAGCGTGAAGTTTGCACCGTTGCAACCTAGCTGGCAATTTATATAGCTAACTCAACTTCATTTATCTCAATTGGTCTCGTCTCTGAGGATGTGGCCGTAAGATCAGATACATCCATCCCTGTGGACTCATGATCGACGTCATCAATGTGTATAATTTCTGATATTTTTTGCTGACTGTTGGGTGAAACCATGGCAACACTTGCCTCTGGCAAAAGTTGCCTTTGCAATTATTTAGTGCGCATGGATTTTAAGAGGGTGCTTGGAGAAACGTAATGTCAAATGCATATCATCATTCCTGGCGCAATATTTCTGATGTCTATAATGATATAGTTCATCCAGCATATGAAATTTGGTCTCAACGCTTATTTCTTTTTTATCCATTTGAATCTACCTTAAACTTAGTTTTAGAAATTCAATAAGACTTGAGACTGAGGGAGAGTGACACCAGTCAGTCCATCTATCATCAGTCTATCATGCAGGAGGAGCCACATGTCTATGGTACATCCAAGAACATTAGTAGGGAGGGTTACCAGTACCTCAGGGAGGCTGCATCACCAGCTGATGCAGATATAATCAAATGCAAACTTTGTCAGATGAGCTATTGTCACACCATGTGTCATTATCTGCTGGCATGGAATAAAAATAATGAATTCAGAGACAACTCACTCACCAATATTTGAGAAATGTCAAAGTATTCTATGCACGTTGACATATTTCCAACCATTCTAGAATAATATCCCCGAGTCAACAATATCCCCTGTTGTAAATACCTCATAACCACCGAAACTTGTTTAAATTCAACCATATCTTGCTTAAATCTGAAGTAAAACATATCATTCAAAAAATACATTGTAATGTTTTGTGACTGAATTCATATCTTCATAAATAATTCATCACAACTGTAACCAGTATGTAATAATCGCGAACAAGGGATACAACATGCAAAACACCCACTAAGGGAGAGAAGATAAATAATAGTTCTAGGCCTTTCCTGTCGCAGTCAATACACCATCAGGAGCCTGCAGTATTGAAGAAATGAATCAGAAGTCCAGGTAGATCCGTTCAAGAGAGCGAGTCTAGCCAGAGTCGTTCCCTTGGACGGATCTATCTGGACTTCCTAATCATTTCTACAACATTGCAATCTCCTGGTGATGTGTTGATTGCAATACGAGAGGCCTAGAGCTATCATTCAACTTCCCTCGTGGTTGTTTTGCAACTGTAACAGGATAAAAACACATAAATACTTCAGTACCACTGAAACTTAGTTAACAAAACTCTGAAGTCCAGTTCCTGGACCCATTATGTACTTCTAAAATCTTTGACAACGACCCACACGATGGGTATGGGGCGCATAACAAAGATGTTAAACTGTGTTGTGAAAAAATAATATTTGGATTCTCGGCATTTTGATATAAATCAGTTTTGATCCACTGACGTCGTGGATGTCAAGTTTACTTCTTGTACTTAGGAGAATCTGGTAAAAAACAATAATATTATGTTTAAAGGATGAAAGGAAGAGAGGAAAGATTAAATAAACAGATTCACTGAAAGATCGATAAAATAAAGTATATAGTGGAGGAGGAATGGCGAAAGATGAAGGCGAGAGAGAATGTGGGAAACAAAAAATAAAAAAGTGATAGGATTCTTTATAAATGAGTTAAAGCGAAGAGAGAGGAGAGTGGGACAGTCAGTGAAATTCTCTAAATAAGTAAGAATCAGCTGCAGCAACAAGCCACCTGTAAGAACAATAAAGAACTCTTTAACGCAGGAGGCATCAGCTGATTCCTCGAAGCATAAGGACTCCACACACTGCAGTCTCTTGCACCACCATCATCACACATTGCCTCTGACCTCTAAGACTACTACTACTACTATTACTATTTCTACTACTACTATTTCTACTTCTACTATTACTCTTATTACTACTTCTAATACTACTACTACTACTACTACTGTTTACTACTACTACTACTACTACTACTACTACTATTACTACTACTAATACTACTATTACTGCTACTAATAATAATAACAGATATAATAATTAAAAATTCATTTTATAGTGAACTTTCGACACTTTTTTTTTTACATTTTTCAATTGTGGCTTCTTATTCTCCCTGTTGATGTTGTTCTCCCTGTTGATGTTGTTCTCCCTGTTGATGTTGTTCTCCCTGTTGATGTTGTTCTCCCTGTTGATGTTGTTCTCCCTGTTGATGTTGTTCTCCCTGTTGATGTTGTTCTCCCTGTTGATGTTGTTCTCCCTGTTGATGTTGTTCTCCCTGTTGATGTTGTTCTCCCTGTTGATGTTGTTCTCCTGTTGATGTTGTTCTCCCTGTTGATGTTGTTCTCCCTGTTGATGTTGTTCTCCCTGTTGATGTTGTTCTCCCTGTTGATGTTGTTCTCCCTGTTGATGTTGTTCTCCCTGTTGATGTTGTTGTCCCTGTTGATGTTGTTCTCCCTGTTGATGTTGTTCTCCCTGTTGATGTTGTTCTCCCTGTTGATGTTGTTCTCCCTGTTGATGTTGTTCTCCCTGTTGATGTTGTTCTCCCTGTTGATGTTGTTCTCCCTGTTGATGTTGCTCTCCCTGTTGATGTTGTTCTCCTGTTGATGTTGTTCTCCCTGTTGATGTTGTTCTCCCTGTTGATGTTGTTCTCCCTGTTGATGTTGTTCTCCCTGTTGATGTTGTTCTCCCTGTTGATGTTGTTCTCCCTGTTGATGTTGTTGTCCCTGTTGATGTTGTTCTCCCTGTTGATGTTGTTCTCCCTGTTGATGTTGTCTTCCCTGTTGATGTTGTTCTCCCTGTTGATGCTGTTCTCCCTGTTGATGCTGTTCTCCCTGTTGATGCTGTTCTCCCTGTTGATGTTGTTCTCCCTGTTGATGTTGTTCCCCTGTTGATGTTGTTCTCCCTGTTGATGTTGTTCTCCCTGTTGATGCTGTTCTCCCTGTTGATGTTGTTCTCCCTGTTGATGTTGTTCTCCCTGTTGATGTTGTTCTCCCTGTTGATGTTGTTCTCCCTGTTGATGCTGTTCTCCCTGCTGATGCTGTTCTCCCTGCTGATGCTGTTCTTCCTGCGCAGTCTCCAGATGCGTAATTCTCGCCTGCCCTCAAAGACGCTGTTAGTGTACATCAGTATTCCCATCTTGAGAGTACAAGTGCTTTCAAGAGCGTCAGCACTGAAGTATCATCACCTGGTTTGGAAGATTCTCAGTGTGCTATTCCGCCTCGTCTCATCGCTTGATTTGTGATAATAAATAAAGAAGTATATACTTCTTTATTATGTTTCAGAGTATATTGGTTCTAGTGTCTGGTGTGACCATGATAGTACACTCTAGTGTCTGGTGTGACCATGATACTACACTCTAGTGTCTGGTGTGACCATGATACTACACTCTAGTGTCTGGTGTGACCATGATACTACACTCTAGTGTCTGGTGTGACCATGATACTACACTCTAGTGTCTGGTGTGACCATGATAGTGCACTCTAGTGTCTGGTGTGACCATGATAGTACACTCTAGTGTCTGGTGTGACCATGATAGTACACTCTAGTGTCTGGTGTGACCATGATAGTACACTCTAGTGTCTGGTGTGACCATGATAGTACACTCTAGTGTCTGGTGTGACCATGATAGTACACTCTAGTGTCTGGTGTGACCATGATAGTACACTCTAGTGTCTGGTGTGACCATGATAGTACACTCTAGTGTCTGGTGTGACCATGATAGTACACTTTAGTGTCTGGTGTGACCATGATAGTACACTCTAGTGTCTGGTGTGACTATGATAGCGCCTTCTAGTATCGGGTGTAACCATGATAGCGCCTTCTACTGTGTGGGCAGCGGACCTCCAGCAGCAACAGCCTGGTTGATCAGGCAAGCACCAGACGACCCTGGCCCATGGCCGGGCTCCGAGAGTAGTGAAACTCTCGAAACTCTTTTAAGGTGACTTCTAGTAACTTCTAGTAACTGATGTAACCATGACAGCGCCTTCTATTGTCTGGTGTGACCATAACAGTGCCTTCTAGTGTCTGGTGTGACCATGACAGCGCCTTCTAGTGTCTGGTGTGACCATGACAGTGCCTTCTAGTGTCTGGTGTGACCATGACAGCGCCTTCTAGTGTCTGGTGTGACCATGACAGCGCCTTCTATTGTCTGGTGTGACCATGACAGCGCCTTCTATTGTCTGGTGTGACCATGTCAGTACCTTCTAGTGTCTGGTGTGACCATGACAGCGCCTTCTAGTGTCTGGTGTGACCATGACAGTGCCTTCTAGTGTCTGGTGTGACCATGACAGTGCCTTCTAGTATCTGGTGTGACTACGGTAGTGCCTTGTAGTGTCTGGTGTGACCATTAAGTTGGAACGTGATGTCACGTTAGCAAATACACAGCTACACTGAAACGTTCAGCTGGAGCAAACTAGGAAAAGATCTGACTTGTGTAAGAGTAAATGAGCCTAGTATAAGAGCGAGTGTGAGAGTGAGTGTGAGGGATGAGTGTGAGGGTGAATGTGATGGTGAGTGAGGGTGAGTGTGAGGGTGAATGTGATGGTGAGTGAGGGTGAGTGTGAGGGTGAATATGATGGTGAGTGAGGGTGAGTGTGAGGGTGAATATGGTGGTGAGTGATGGTGAGTGTGAGGGTGGATATGGTGGTGAGTGATGGTGAGTGTGAGGGTGAATTAAAGGAAAAGGGGAGAAAATTTGCACATTTCTACCAGCACTTTCTGTAACATGAAACAGTATCATGCGCGTACTGTCCCACCGCCAGGAGGCGCAGGAAACACGTCTTGCAGTGGCCTAGCGAGTTGTTAAGTTAACATAGCTAAATAAAGATATTGGCAATGTTAATATTAATACAGTTAGCCAGTGTACAACAATTTTAATATTAACACATCTAACCACTGTGTATGCTAATATTAACACAGCTAACCCGTGTGCAATAATGTTTATGTTAACACAGCTAACCTTTGTAACAATGTTAATAATAACATAGCTAACTAGTGTACGTGTTAATATCGACATAGTTAACCCATGTACAACAATGTTAATGTTAACAGAGCTAACCTATACACAACAATGTTAATATTAACACAGCTAACCAGTGTACAACAGGCAGACAGATGCACATCTGGCCTCTGGGCCATACTCACCTGTCTGTACTCAGATAATGTACTCTCCCATTTGTGCCGAAATGGAGTCACGTTTCCTGGTTCAGCTTCGTAAATTAGACGCTATTGGGTTCACTCTTCTTAAAGCTGTGTATGGAATTCTGCCTCTACCACTAGCACTATGTAGGAAGTATGAGACGTGTACTAACCTATTTGTAGTTGCAGGGGTCAATTCCTAGCTCCTGGCCCCACCTCTTCACTGGTCGCTACTAGGTCCACTCTCTCCCTGATCCATGAGCTTAATGTACGTACCTTCTTCAAGCTATGTGTGTGTGTGTACTCACCTAATTGTGGTTGCAGTGGTCGAGACTCAGCTCCTGGCCCCGCCTGTTCACTGAGTGCTGCTAGGTCCTCTCTCCCTGCTCCATGAGCTATATCATACCTCATCTTAAAGCTATGTATGGTTCCTGCCTCCACTACCTCACTTGCTAGGCTATTCCACTGCCTGACTACTCTATGACTGAATAAATGCTTCCTAACATCCCGTTGGCTCCTCTGGGTCTTCAACTTCCAATTGTGACCCCTTGTTTCTGTGTCCCCTCTCTGGAACTTCCTGTCTCTGTCCACCTTATCTATTCCACGCAGTATTTTGTATGTCGTTATCATGTCTTCCCTAACCCTCCTGTCCTCCAGTGTCGTCAGGCCGATTCCCCTTAACCTTTCTTCGTAGGACATTCCCCTTAGCTCTGGAACTAACCTTGTCGCAAACCTTTGTACTTTCTCTAATTTCTTGACGTGCTTTGTCAAGTGTGGCTTCCAAACAGGAGCTGCGTACTCCAGTATGGGCCTGACGTACACGGTGTACAGTGTCTTGAACGATTCCTTACTAAGGTATCGGAACGCTGTTCTCAGGTTTGCCAGGCGCCTATATGCTGCAGCAGTTATCTGGTTGATGTGTGCTTCCGGAGACATGCTCGGTGTTATACTCACCCCAAGATCTTTCTCTTTGAGTGAGGTTTGCAGTCTTTGGCCACCTAGCCTATACTCCGTCTGCGGTCTTCTTTGCCCTTCCCCGTTCTTCATGACTTTGCATTTGGCGGGGTTAAATTCGAGAAACCAGTTGCTGGACCAGGTGTCCAGCCTGTCCAGGTCTCTTTGAAGTCCTACCTGATCTTCATCTGATTTAATTCTCTTCATTAACTTCACATCAGCTGCGAACAGGGACACTTCTGATTCTAACCCTTCCATCATGTCTTTCACATATACCAAAAATAGCACTGGTCCTAGGACTGACCCCTGTGGGACCACGCTCGTCACAGGTGTCCACGGTGATACCTCATCACGTACCATGACTCGTTGTTGCCTCCCTGTCAGGTATTCTCTGATCCATTGCAGTGCCCTTCCTGTTATACGCGCCTGATCCTCTAGCTTCTGCACTAATCTCTTGTGAGGAACTGTGTCAAAGGCCTTCTTGCAATCAACCCACCCCTCTCTCTCGTGTCTTACTTCTGTTACTTTATCATAAAACTCCAGAAGGTTTGTGACACAGGATTTGCCTTCCATAAATCCGTGCTGGTTGTCGTTTATACTCTTGTGTGTGTGTGTGTCTGTACTCACCTAGTTGTACTCACCTAGTTGCAGGGGTCGATTCACAGCTCCTGATCCGGCCTCTTCACTGGTCACTACTAGGTCACTGTTCCTGCTCCCTGAGCTTTATCATACCTCTTCTTAAAGCTATGTATGGATCCTGCCTCCACTACATCAGTTCCCAGACTATTCCACTTCCTGATAACTCTGTGACTGAAGAAATGCTTACTAACATCCCTGTGATTCATCTGAGTCGTCAACTTCCAACTGTGACCCCCTTGTTGCTGTGTCCCATCTCTGGAACATCCTGTCTCTGTCCACCTTGTCTATACCTCTCAGTATTTTATATGTCGTTATCATATCCCCCTAACTCTCCTGTCTTCCAGTGTCGTCAGGTCGATTTCCCTTAACCTCTCCTCGTAGGACATACCCCTTACCTCCGGGACTAGTCTTGTTGCAAACCTTTGCACTTTCTCTAGTTTCCTTACGTGCTTGGCTAGGTGAGGATACCATAACGGTCTTGCATACTCCAATATGGGCCTAACGTACAGAGTGTACAGAGTCCTGAACGATTTCTTATTAAGATGTCAGAGTGCTGTTCTTAGGTTTGCTAGGCGCCCTTAAGCTGCCACAGTTATTTTGTTGATGTGTGTGTGTGTGTGTGTGTGTGTGTGTGTGTGTGTGTGTGTGTGTGTGTGTGTGGAAGGGGGTGGTTGCCACTTGGTGCAAAGAGTCTACTACCACCACCACCACCACCACCACCACTACCACCACCCCTTCCACTATCACCACCACTATCACCACCACTACAATCAACACTGCTATGAATACTACCACAACCACAAGTACGACTGTCACCACCATAATCACCATCACTGCTACCATAATCACCATCACTGCTACCATAATCACCATCACTGCTACCATAATCGTCACCTCCCCACCACTACCACTACCACAACTACCACTACTACAACCACTGCCTCTACTACTATCACCACATCTTAATGAGAGATGCTCATTTTTGTGACGAAAGCCAAACCGAACTTAAGACTCCACGAGGCTTGTTAACGAGGCTAGCATCACGTAGGTACCACAGCTGCACCACACATGCATCACACCTGTACCACACCTGTACCACACCTCTACTACACCTCTACCACACCTGCACCACACCTGCCTCATATCTGTACCACACCTGTACCGCACCTGCATCACAATTGTACCACAACAGCATCACACCTGAGCCACAAGGGCACCACACCTGCATCACACCTGCACTACACCAGCACCACACTAATTTTTTACTTTTCACTAAAACTAACTTACCATCCTGTCATAACTTTGTTTAAATTTACTTGATTTTAATTATCTCGATTTGAAAACCATCAATTCGCTTTCTTTCCAGCGGGTGGATGGGGGTGGAATGATCAAGTGACAGGTCCATCCTTCTCTCCCTTGTCGTCCCAGCGAGTGGATGGGGGTGGAATGATCAAGTGACAGGTCCATCCTTCTCTCCCTTGTCGTCCCAGCGGGTGGATGGGGGTGGAATGATCAAGTGACAGGTCCATCCTTCTCTCCCTTGTCGTCCCAGCGGGTGGATGGGGGTGGAATGATCAAGTGACAGGTCCATCCTTCTCTCCCTTGTCGTCCCAGCGAGTGGATGGGTGGAATGATCAAGTGACAGGTCCATCCTTCTCTCCCTCGTTTATGTTCTCTATTTGCCATATTCTTCGATGTGTGTGTGTGTTATATGCTTTCACATACATAATCGTTAGTGACCAAGAAAATCCAAGCCAGCACTGTGATATAAAATTCAAAAACGTCTGCTACATCCTCGTCTGGCTGGTACCAATGTAAACACTGGTACCAATGTAAACAATGGTATCACTGTAAAGACTGGTACCAATATAAACGCTGGTACCAATGTAAACACTGGCACCAATGTAAACACTGGTACCAATGTAAACAGTGGTTCCAATGTAAACAATGGTATCAATGTAAACTCTGGTACCAATGTAAACTCTGGTACCAATGTAAACACTGGTACCAATCTAAACAATAGTATCAATGTAAACAATGGTATCAATGTAAACACTGATACCAATGTAAACACTGGTACCAATGTAAGTAATGGTATCAATGTAAACACTGGTACCAATGTAAACAATGGTATCAATGTAAACACTGGTACCAATGTAAACAATGGTATCAATGTAAACACTGGTATCAATGTAAACATTGGTATCAGTGCAAACACTGGCATCATTGTAAACATGAAAATGATACTTACGCACAAAAGTCTGCTTAAAAAGACAATAAGATATACTCCATAAGAAATGAATCACACAATGAGTGTCAGAACGAGACTTTGAAGAGCTGTGGTAGTCTAATATATGAGGACACACGGAGAATAAAGATAGACAAAGGTAGGAAAACCTGATCAACAGCTTGTAAGGGAGGGAGGAATAACCTTGAGGGAGGGAGGAGGAATTACCGTGGGGAATGGAGGGAGAGAGGATTTACCCTGAGGGAAGGAGGGAGAGAGGAAGAATTTATCTTCAATACAAAGTACTGTGGTACGTTTTTATCCCAGGTATGGAGCTAATGTTGAAATTGTGAAAATGATGTAGTTTGTTTACAAGTTAGACTGAGTGAGCAGGGAGAGAGGAAGGATTCACCCTGAGGGAAGGAGTGTGGGGAGATTTACCCTGAGGGAAGCAAGGGAGAGAGGGCGGATTTACCCCTGAGGAAAGCAGGGGAGAGAGGGAGGATTTACCCTGAGGATGTAGGAAAAGGCTGCCTACTACGGTCATGCGTTCAAGATTCTGGGTATTACCCGGAGACTAGAGAAAGCCAGGGAGGAAATAACACTATTGCCAACCACCTGGTGATTTGTTAAGCAGAGAGAGAGAGAGAGTACTGCTGACCCAGTCTGAAAGGAGAGCAGAGACGTGTACGACAGAAGCCAGTGAGACAATGGTAGTGTGACGGAGATGAAGGAGATATCAAGGAGAGATCAAGAATGAGGTGGACAGTCACCGTCCACCTCCACAACACTGGTTCCTTGGTTGGTTAATGGGGTTTAAATCTTATCGACTAAGCTAGGGTCATGAAGGTAACATTATTCGCCACCAGAAAAGAATATTTTAATCCTTATTTTCTTTCAAAACGTTACATTTCTTATCTACTAATTTATGTTATATCTGTTTAGTTCGTAAAAACTAACGTTTCTGGTGTAAACTCAGCCGGAAACATGTCAGTAACAAGACGCTGAGCTCCTAGCGGCAGCGTTAAGCTCAAGTTCCTGACTCCCGCTTGTAACCTTCTTACCACCAGTCAAGAATACTTCAGCTCCTAAAATAAAATAAAGATTGAAAGTAAAATATCAGTGTGTGTACCTTAAGATATATATATATATAATATATATATATATATATATATATATATATATATATATATATATATATATATATATATATATATATATATATATATATATATATATATATATATATATATATATATATATATATATATATATTACACCTCTCAGTGTGTATATATAAGCCCTAATATAAGTGAAATGTTACTCGTCGTGAGGTCGGCCGCTGCTCCGGTGACCTTTTGACCTTGAAGATGTCAAACTCTGGGACGTCTTCAGAGTCAGTGATAAAGGTATTTGCCCCGTTAAAGGCGCCTTTGAAATTACCACCTTGATCATGAGAGTTGTTGTTGTTGTTGTTGTGGTTCTCGTCGTCGTCGGTGCTGTCGTGGTCGTTGTTGTTATTGTTGTTGTTCCTTGTTCCTGTTCTTGCTTTCATTGTTGCTACTACTTTTTTTTACGTCAGTTAAAATGTCTCATGACGCACGCCATCAGTAGCTCTTCCGAACGTCGTTCCTTTGAGCTCAACTTTGATCACGTTCGCTGTGATCACGATCAAGCGACGTGAATTTTGGACTCGATCTCTGCATGATCCCAGTTGGTCCCGTTGGTCAACTAGTAACTGTATCAGTGGAGCTGAGTACTGCTTGCTGTGACCAGCAACTGTATCAGTGGAGCTGAGTACTGCTGGCTGTTTATCTGGAGAGAGTTCCGAGGGTCAACGCCCCCGCGGCCCGGTCTGTGACCAGGCCTCCTGGTAGATCAGAGCCTGCTCAGCCAGGCTGTTACTGCTGGCTGCACGCAATCCAACGTACGAGCCATAGCCAGGCTGGTCAGGTACCTACTTTAGGTGCTTGTCCAGTGCCTGCTTGAAGACAGCCAGGGGTCTATTGGTAATCCCCCTTATGTATGCTGGGAGGCAGTTGAACAGTCTCGGGCCCCTGACACTTATTGTATTGTCTCTTAACGTGCTAGTGACACCCCAGCTTTTCATTGGGGGGATGGTGCATCGTCTGCCAAGTCTTTTGCTTTCGTTGTGAGTGATTTTCGTGTGCAACTGTGTGCAACTCATGTGAAACTGTGCTAGTAACTGTATCAGTGGAGCTGAGTACTGCTTGCTGTGACTAGTAACTGTATCAGTGGAGCTGAGTACTGCTTGCTGTGACTAGTAACTGTATCAGTGGAGCTGAGCACTGTTTGCTGTGACTAGTAACTGTATCAGTGGAGCTGAGCACTGTTTGCTGTGACTAGTAACTGTATCAGTGGAGCTAAGTACTGCTTGCTGTGACTAGTAACTGGATCAGTGGGGGTGAGTACTGCTTGCTGTAACTAGTAACTGGATCAGTGGGGGTGAGTACTGCTTGCTGTGACTAGTAACTGTATCAGTGGAGCTGAGCACTGTTTGCTGTGACTAGTAACTGTATCAGTGGAACTGAGTACTGCTTGCTGTGACTAGTAACTGGATCAGTGGGGGTGAGTACTGCTTGCTGTGACTAGTAACTGTATCAGTGGAGCTG
>NC_069430.1:20617996-20640496 GCF_026875155.1 Cherax quadricarinatus | reverse complement strand
GGAGTGTACACCCCACTGTCATTGTGGAGTGTACATCCCACTGTACCAGTGTGGAGTGTACATCCCACTGTACCAGTGTGGAGTGTACATCCCACTGTACCATTGTGGAGTGTACATCCCACTGTACCATTGTGGAGTGTACATTCCACAGTACCAGTGTGGAGTGTACACCCCACTGTACCATTGTGGAGTGTACATCCCACTGTACCATTGTGGAGTGTACATCCCACTGTACCAGTGTGGAGTGTACATCCCACTGTACCATTGTGGAGTGTACATTCCACTGTACCAGTGTGAAGTGTACATCCCACTGTACCAGTGTGGAGTGTACATCCCACTGTACCAGTGTGGAGTGTACATCCCACTGTACCAGTGTGGAGTGTACATCCCACTGTACCAGTGTGGAGTGTACATCCCACTATACCAGTGTGGAGTGTACATCCCACTGTACCAGTGTGGAGTGTACATCCCACTGTACCAGTGTGGCGTGTACATCCCACTGTACCAGTGTGGAGTGTACATCCCACTATGCCAGTGTGGAGTGTACATCCCACTGTACCAGTGTGGAGTGTACATCCCACTGTACCAGTGTGGAGTGTACATCCCACTATACCAGTGTGGAGTGTACATCCCACTGTACCAGTGTGGAGTGTACATCCCACTGTACCATTGTGGAGTGTACATCCCACTGTACCAGTGTGGAGTGTACATCCCACTGTACCATTGTGGAGTGTACATTCCACTGTACCAGTGTGGAGTGTACATCCCACTGTACCAGTGTGGAGTGTACATCCCACTGTACCAGTGTGGAGTGTACATCCCAATGTACCAATGTGGAGTGTACATCCCACTGTACCAGTGTGGAGTGTACATCCCACTGTACCAGTATGGAGTGTACATCCCACTGTACCATTGTGGAGTGTACATCCCACTGTACCGATTGTGTGAGTGTACATCCCACTGTACCAGTGTGGAGTGTACATCCCACTGTACCAGTGTGGAAAGTACATCCCACTGTACCAGTGTGGAGTGTACATCCCACTGTACCAGTGTGGAGTGTACATCCCACTGTACCAGTGTGGAAAGTACATCCCACTGTACCAGTGTGGAGTGTACATCCCACGTACCAGTGTGGAGTGTACATCCCACTGTACCAGTGTGGAGTGTACATCCCACTGTACCAGTGTGGAGTGTACATCCCACTGTACCAGTGTGGAGTGTACATCCCACTGTACCAGTGTGGAGTGTACATCCCACTGTACCAGTGTGGAGTGTACATCCCACTATACCAGTGTGGAGTGTACATCCCACTGTACCAGTGTGGAGTGTACATCCCACTGTACCAGTGTGGAGTGTACATCCCACTGTACCAGTGTGGAGTGTACACCCCACTGTACCAGTGTGGAGTGTACATCCCACTGTACCAGTGTGGAGTGTACATCTCCCCCTGGTATAAACCTTGGTAATAAATACCGACAAGTTGGTTTGTAAAGACACGTAAGCAAACACTATGACATATTTATTAAAAAACGTTTCGGTCCTGGGACCTTGATCACTTCTCAAGGTCCCAGGACCGAAACGTTTTCTAATAAATATGTCATAGTGTTTGCTTGCGTGTCTTTCTAAACCAACAACTCTCCCTAAACGAAGTACGATCTTCGATCAACTCAGAAGGATCTTCCTTAAACTTGGATCTTCTTTAAACTTCGTAGGAATCCCTTAAACTTCGTAAAGTCTTCTTAAGACCTTACGAAGTTTGGGGGATATCCTACGAAATTTAACATAGATCCAAAGTTCTCGTAAAACCTATTTTAAACTTCGTAGGGTCTTCCTTAAACTTCGTAAGGTCTTCTTCCCACACTGAGCGCGCTGAGACAAGAACCTCTCCATTCAGTTTAACGCTCACCTGTAGTAAGACATCTTCAGGAAGAAATACACACTACACAGAGCGTGTTAACAGAAGCCTTATTTGTTTAGGGTAATTGAAGCAGTAACGTGGAGGGATGAGTAAGTTAACAATTGTAAAAATATACAAGGCATGCAGTGTAGGTGTAGGTACATAATGACGAGAGATGATGCCGGAGAGTTGGGCAAAACTGAGAGGTCAGGAAGGGACCAGCTAAGTCGTAACCTGAACAGGTTGGTTAATTGAGGAGATGGAGGGATAGTGCTCTCTCAACGACTTGTTGTATGCCTGTCGTGTGTTACACCAAGATCGTCAGAGTGGCGACCGACACGGCGCTCCAGGATGTGGCTAGATTCTAAAGTTTAACTACGCTGGAAACTACATTTGCCAGAGGGGAGTGTATAACGAATCGCCTGATAATACGTAGTCGTACGTCACATCGTAACAATTTTGTTACGCTAAAATCACTGCGCATTCATTACTAGTGTAACGAAACATCACTGGTTACCAGCCGTCTTCAGCTCCACGCAAATCCGTCTCTGGTGTGTGTGTGTGTGTGTGTGTGTGTGTGTGTGTGTGTGTGTGTGTGTGTGTGTGTGTGTGTGTGTGTGTGTGTGTGTGTGTGTGTGTGTGTGTGTGTTGGATGAATGAGATACTCGGTGTCTTTAATTACCTCAATTTATTTCCCACTCGCGATAATCCGAGGACCTGGAACTTCCTTCTTCCTCGGATCAAACCTGATTGTCTCTAATTCCGCTGGCTCTGTATCACCCCTTTGGATTTAGCTCTTTCCTATTATTATAATACAAATTTAGCTACGGTGGGGATACATTATTCCATTGTGGCATCTTGTGTTACACGGAATAACTGGTCCAACATTTGTATGCATACACACCACACTGATCCAAATCAACCTGTGATAGCGCTGCCGTGCTTTCCATCACGATGAAGGAGTGTAGGACACTGATATGCAAGCGTTGCTGCACGCTGTAACGAGGCAAAGACACAGGTTGCAGAATAAGTGTCCACTATGGCTTATCTTGATGAAGCTCTACATGGAGCGGATAAAGCTTGTTCTCCACCTGACTTTTCTTCAGTCAGCATGACGTTGTAGAGACAATCACGTCGTGTCTATCCTGCTTGGTTTACATTTCCCTAAGTGCATTTTCTTCCTTCTTGTTTGTTTGTTTCTGCAAAGCTATATTTCTGTAATATACGTCAGTGTCATATCTAGGCGAGTGGTCTTGCTTTGCTAGGTGGAAAAATCCATGACTCGGGTCGTAGTCGCAGAATAAATAACCTTCTGAGTGATGTCGGCACTAATGTGGGGAGCTTCAGGACGTTGTGTTCAAGGACTCGTGAAGGTTGGGCAGTCGGTGATCCTGCGGAAAACCACGACAATAGTAACAGCTGCCTGAGCTGTGCTGCACTCAGTTCATTATTACAGTAATCATATCAACATTCGGACTGAAGAATCATTTGTTAACCACTTGACAATAATCGTTATTTTCTACTCAATGCTCAATACAACTTACTATTAAAAAGAAAAAAGAAAAGAATAAAAGAAATCGAGCCCTTTCGTGTGTTTATACACACATCGTCACAGGGACGACTAAGAAAGAACAAAACATATCTAACGTAGAAATCCGCGATGGCATTATCTTAGGAAAGTACTATGTAATGATCTCGTATATTTATATACAATGTAACACTTAGTTCACTTGACAAAGAGTAGCATCTGGACACAGTCCTGCATCTTGACCAGCAAACTACAACAAAAACGAAATGCAACATATTCATAAACTCTCATTGTTTATTAATCCATTTTCAAGGACATCCCAAGGTAGAATAAGCAAACTAATGCGTGTAAGATGTACAAGACTAAAGAAAACTTGAAAGAAAAATTAAAGTAGCAACTATGTTGGGTAAAATCTAGGTTCAGTGGGTTTTCACTTGACACGCATGAAGGCTTTCCTACGTTATTTGATTATGTATATATATATATATATATATATATATATATATATATATATATATATATATATAAATATATAAAAATATATATATATATATATATATATAATATAATATATAATATTAATTATTATATTATATAATTATATATATGTTTGTAATGTATAAAAACTCTGCAAGGATAGAACTCCCTACCATCGTCTCCTAACTAGCGACACGATTGACCTGGGAGCCACTTTGCACTCTCGGCCACGACTTATGAATTTAATAACTCATATTATCATTTATCATTGTAAGTATATAAGACCCTCGGGAGAGACCTTACCTGACGCCAGCCCTGCTGAGGGTGCTGGGATGCTGGGGGGTCCAGCGGACTTGCTCGCTCACCGAGTTGATATAGGCGCTCCCCTGGAATGTTCTTCGCTCTGTTGCCTCCACAGTGGCCAAGCGCGCCATCGCTGCCGGAAGAGACTCTTGGCAGACGAATTTTTTTACTGCCTCCATGGCGGCGATGGCGGGCGCACCGCAGGGACTGTGTGAACCGTAGATTCGAGGCAGCTTTACCACTGTAAAATTAGTTCTCCTCTACTGCTTCCGGTGGCATAGGGCGGAGGGCAGGAATCTTGGAGAGCTCAGGACAGCATCTGAAGTTTTTTTTTACTGCCTCCATTGTGTCACGTGGAACCACGTCGCAGGTCTGAGCGACCGCTGTGTTCCCTGCTTCGAGGACTAGGAATAGGTGCCCGGTGGTTTATCCACTCAGGTATTGTAAGAGGCTCTGGTACTGGGCTGTTCCTTGGTGTGACGCTGAGGGACGGCGGCGAGGGAGCCATAGTATGATTCAAGGAATGATCGCTAGGCGTTCGCTGGCCTTTCTTGGCTCGAGGGCTGGGCCTCGGTGGCGCCCCCTTCGTCTCACTGATTTCCCAGTAGATTGGTTCTGAGTTGGTACCCTGATAGTAGGTGCACCCTGGGCCAACGTACCCAGAATCTGAAGAATCTCTCACTGGCTGAACGACAGGAACTCTCTTACACGACCCACTGCTTCGAGGGAAGGTGGATATTTGAGCGTTGTTAATGGTTGTTGTAACATTCATTTCATTTTTGCTTAAAATCTCTGGGGTTCCATGTGTTGCTGAGCATTCATTATTGCTTGTTGTTGAAACAGGTGGAGTAGTAGTTGTGAGAGTGGTCCCGCCTGTGGAGTATCCGTACCTTCCCTTCTTGTTCCTTGGGCTGGGCTTAGGAGGCTCTTGTGTGCTCTCAGAGAGAGGGAACTTAGGCTGCGAATTTGGCACTTCTGTAGGAACAGGATCATTCTGCCTTAGCGACATCGTTTTTTGCGCTGCTTCCAGTGAGCTACGACTTACCGTTGAGAGAGGAATAACAGACGTCTCTTGTTGGGAACCATTGTCATCGGCAAATGAATTCAAATCTTTATTTTCAACACTGTCTTTGTTTTCAACACGTAGCCTTTTCTTCAAAGATTCTCTTGGCTTTATGTCTGGCTTATGCTCTTCGACTGGTACTGTTTTTTCAATTAGATGAGACTCAGCGGGAGTTAATTCTGTTGCTTTTGCGTCATGTATTGGTTCCTGAGTATTTTCTTCCCGAGAATCATCAGCAGGAGAAGATTCTTTATAAAATATTGTTTGTACAGGAGTTTGTTCTCTCTGTTCTATTTCTCTCGTAGGGGTGTGATAGTCATCAGTAGCGCTGAGGAAACTGTAATAATGTGTAGACGCATCGTCGTTGTTCATCGACTTGATTGCAAGCAGTGCATCTTGTCGTAGCCTTAGGCCTTCCTCTTCCACGAACGAGGTTCCGTAACCTGGCGATGATTCGTGAGAAATATTTTTTGGATCATCAGACTCAATGACGGATATATACTCGAGGCTGTCTGGGGACTCCCGTTTAGGTGTTATAATACCAGTTGTCTCAGTTGAGGGTTGAAGATCGGGCAAAGCTTCTGTTATGGTAACACTAGGCTCGTCGTCTCTGTGTCTAGTCTCTGGTTCTTCTGTGTCTTCATCCGCAAATGGATTCCCGTCGTCGTCCATGAATGGATTGGTATTCTTTGGAGTAGAGTGCTGCTCGATTTTACTTCCTACAATTTCATCTGTGTTCACTTGTGATTTTTTATCCTTCTTTACCTCTTCTGGATTGGCTTTAATAGTGCCTTTGAGAAGGTAATCTTTGTTAAATGGACTTATCCGTTCTTTCTTTTTCTTTTTCTTCTTTTCTTTCTCTTCTCCAGTGTCGTTCTTTGCTTTTCCACTTCCTTGCTGGGTAAACAAGGAACCAGCAAAATTTTTTATGGATTTAGGGATGGTAGCTCCGGAAATCTTTCTTTTTGTGGATTCGGTGGATTCAGATTTTGCTGAACCCAACAATGAGTCTTTCTCGGTACTCGATAGCTCAGCAAAAGCTTCAGTTGTCTTTCTCTTTTCTTCTAACATAGGCAATGAAGTGGTGTTTAATGTTTTGTTTGCTTCAGGTATCTTGGTGTTAGATTCATCCCTAATTGCTTGTGGATCAGTACCTTCAACTGGCTCTTCTGCGTCTGAATCTTTTACTGTTTTCGCTTTCTTTTGCTCTTGTTCTTGGTAACATGTTTCTGCTTTTCTGGAACTGTCCTCGCTTGCAGCCCAGGTTACATCATTAAGTATAGAATTGTCATCAGCCCCTGTCGTGACCTGCTTTGTTGAGACATCTGACTGTATAACAGGGACATGTTCTGACTCCTTTCTGAGCTGATGTTTAGGAAATAGCACGTCTCTTTCTGTTACCCCTGGAGAATCTATGACAATATTTGGGATACTTGTTGGTTCACATATTAGAGTTACTTTAATTTCTTTGTTGTTCTCTTCTTTTGTGTTTGGTAATAGCTCCTCTTCAGTGTTTGGTGACAGTTTTTCAGTGTTAATGTTGTCTTGAGGAATGTTGTGGGAGACGAGATTCTCCTCTGTTTCGGGATCAAGATCAATAGAGGTACAGTGGATGCCTTCTTCAGAAACATCAAGAGAGTCGCTGTCTGGCTGTCTGTTGTCTGAAGTATTTACCAGGGCGTAAGGTGCTGAAGCTATGTGAATATCCGTGTCTGTGTATGTTGGTTGCTGCGAGTCTACGATAGGTTTAATGGAAAACATTCCTTTTATTTTGAATATTTTCTTAAGATTTTCTTTACGAGCCACCTGCCCCTTTTCCGAAGATTGTTGTCGCTCGTTCTCTTTCAATTTCACATTTGCGTTGTATTCTTTACGAAGAAAAGTTGCGTAGGCTTCGTCTTCACCTGTGGCGTTAAGCTGAATCTCGTCTCTGCCTGACCACTTTTCTTTTGGTTCTTCTATTCCATCAAGACGAATTTCGGATTTGCTCTTTGGAAGACTCGAGGTATCTTTAGTATTTTTCATCTTCATCCAGCGTTGTACACGTGACTCAGCGTCCCCACTGAAGCTCTTTACCCACTCACGAGCCTTAAGTGACCCCTTCCTTTCTTTGCCGTCTTCATATACCTCGGCAGACTCCGTACCGTTGACTTGTGGCGCCGCAGTGTCATCAGAAACGTCGTAGTATTTACTAATGCGGTACTCGTCGTTGTCGTCGATAATACGAGCAATATCCTCCTTGGAACGAGTGAGTGTTCCACGGGCGTCGAACCACTGGTCACTGTAGTCGACGTCGGGGAGAACAGCTTCGACAACGCAGTCTTCAGTCTCTTCAACATCGGAATCGATAAATTCAATGTCATCGGTGGCGCAGAGGAGGCCAGGGCTAGGAGGCGGGGCTGGGTATTCCAGTGTACCGCTGCTGGAGTCGTCTACTGTTAGGATGATGGTAGGCAAATCCATAACTCCTTCCTTGACTGGAGGTTCTTGGTTCACTTCCCCACTTACTCCTACAGTTTCTTGTCCTAGTTCTCCTCCCTCTCCAGTGTCCTCCATCTTCAGTAGAGCTGCCTTAACCTCCTCCGTCGCTGCCGCCTCATCCTTAGGGTCAACTCTGCAATGAGACACATGCATTATAATTGCTAGTTGCTTACTAAGTTTAAAAACTATGGACTAAATGAGGATCATTTGGTAGCAATTTAATCTGTACACAACAATATAATAAATAAATAAATAAATAATATATATATATATATATATATATATATATATATATATATATATATATATATAAATATGATATATATATATATATATAATATATATATATATATATATATATATATATATATATATATATATATATATATATATATATATATATATATTTTTTTTTTTTTTTTTCAACAAGTCGGCCGTCTCCCACCGAGGCAGGGTGACCCAAAAAAGAAAGAAATCCCATAAAGAAAATACTTTCATCATCATTCAACACTTTCACCACACTCGCACTTATCACTGTTTTTGCAGAGGTGCTCAGAATACAACAGTCTAGAAGCATACACATATAAAGATACACAAACATATCCCTCAAACTGCCAATATCCCAAACCCCTCCTTTAAAGTGCAGCATTGTACTTCCCATTTCCAGGACTCAAGTCCGACTATATGAAAATAACCGGTTTCCCTGAATCCCTTCACTAAAATATTACCCTGCCACACTCCAACAATCGTCAGGTCCCAAGTACCATTCGTCTCCATTCACTCCTATCTAACACGCTCACGCACGCTTGCTGGAAGTCCAAGCCCCTTACCCACAAAACCTCCTTTAAACCCCCTCTCTCCAACCCTTTCGAGGACGACCCCTACCCCGCCTTCCTTCCCCTATAGATTTATATGCTTTCCATGTCATTCTAACTTTGATCCATTCTCTCTAATGACCAAACCACCTCAACAACCCTCTTCTGCCCTCTGACTAATACTTTTATTAACTCCACACCTTCTCCTAATTTCCACACTCCGAAATTTCTGCATAATATTTACACCACACATTGCCCTTAAACAGGACATATATATATATATATATATATATATATATATATATATATATATATATATATATATATATAATATATATATATATATATATATATATATATATATATATATATATAATATATATATATATATATATATATATATATTTATATATATATATATATACTATATATATATATATATATATATATATAATTATATATATATATATATATATATATATTATATATATATATATATATATATATATATTATATATATATATATATATATATATATTATAATAATATATATTATATATATAATATATATATATATATATATATATATATATATATATATATATATATAATATAATCATTAAGTTTCAGGTAACCCTTTTTCAACACCAGATAAAAATACTTTAATATCTAAAATAGGGATTAAAGTAAAGTTTCAGCATATATATACCGAGAGACATATGCCTCTCGGTGTATATATCCTGTAAACATCCTTGTGTTGTTCTATGTAGTAATTGATGAAGATAATTTGCATAGATTTGACATGAAGCAATTATTGTACCTTCTTTGTGAGAAATGAACTTGGAGATAGTTGCCCTTAAATAGTATTAGTTTATAAAGCGCATTTCATTTTGGCTTTTGTTCAATCGTAGCATATAATTTGGAAAAAAATAATATGTATAGTATTGTGGAGTAGTGCATCATTCAACTTAATTTTCGTGGAGTTACTGATGCTTCTGTACGTTTTCTTTTGATTCATCTCGTGTCAGAAAATGTACTACTAGGGAAACTTAAACTATATCCAAGTTATAGAAAACTTCATACGGATTAAAAACCACTTAAGTAAGTAAGTAAGTAAGTAAGTAAGTTTATTCAGGTATACACAAATACAGTTACATAGAATTATCACACATAGCAGCATAAGTGTAGAGAACCTAGGATAACCCAAAAAAGTCAGACAGAGTGACTTATTTCCATTGGGGTCCTTTTACCTTATTATAATATAAAGGTTATAATATTTTCTTATTAATCTACAATGAAGATAACATCTTATTATCATACTAAAAAGACTATCTACTACACGAGGGTCATTAAGACTATCTACCATACGAGGGTTATTACTAGGAATAAGGTAAAATTTACACATATGTTAGCTAAAAAATAGAAAATCATTCCCCTCCCTTTCTGTAGCTACATTCATCAGACACCTTTTGGCACTCTTCTTGAACTGGTTCATGCTATGACTGGCTTTGACATGTGCGGGCAGTCTGTTCCATTCCTTTATTGCCGTACAATAAAAGGTGTTTGAAGCCTGGCCAATGACTGTGGGTACTACAAAGTTGTGCTCTCTCCCCCTTGTACTATGATTGCTTTGGTTCCCAACCTTGACAAAATTGACAGCAAGATATTCTGGACACTGTTTGTGAGCAATTTTATAAACATGATTTAGCTTCAGTTGTTTTACTCTGTCTTCAACATTCAGCATATCCACTTAGGGTTAGCAAGCTAGGATAACCCAAGAAAGCCAGTTAAAGTGGCTTATTTCCAATGAGGTCCTTCGGAGGTACTGCCCCAGAATGAGACCCATATCACAGGCCTACATCAATTTCGATATGCTGATTTCACCAATGATGTTCAGATTTATGTATTACGTGCGGGTTTTGCTCAGTCGCCTACGAAGTAATGTTGTCACTGTCTTTTGTCATATCTCCACTGACCCCATCGACTGTGGGGAGGGCGAAGAGGTTCAGGCTGTCACCCTACACCTACTGGATGGACCTCTCGTGGTTTACAATATTTACAGAAGCTCTCGGTACACCCTTGACATTTCAGAGGTGGCAGCACTCGCCCCACGGGAGGGTCTTGTTGTGGCTGGGGATGTCAATGCCCACCACCCAATATTTTCTTCTGTCTCTCCTACCAATGCAGCTGGGAGGCACCTTGCGGCTGTGCTGGAGGAGGTCCCTGAGATCGCTCTCCTCAATAAAGGTGAGCCAACCCATCACTATGGTGGCCGCTTGGATGTCACACTCATCTCTAGGCGGTTGCTCTCCAGTGCGAGATGGGAGGTCCACCCCCGTCTCACCAGTGATCACTTTGCAGTGGTCACTACGCTGATGGTCCAGCGGTGCCCGCTCCCCACACCTACCCCCAGATGGAATCTAAAAAAGGCCGACTGGCAGTGCTTCCAGGAGGTCATTGAGCGCTGGTGGGTGGAGTCTCCTCTTCCAGAAGACCCAGATGAGGCGGCTCAAAGCTTGCAGGTGGCCTTCACATGTGCAGCTGAGGCAGCAATACCTAAGATTACAGGCGGAGGGTCATATAAACGTGACTGGTGGCTTTACAATGAGGACATCAGGGAACAGAACCACCGCATCAATGTCGTACACAAGATGCACAGGCGTAATCCCACGGTTGAGTCCATGCGTCTGCTCAGGGAAGTGGTGCGGCATGCACGCCATGTCTCACACAGGGTCCGGCAGGCTAAATGGTTCGAGTGGTGTGCCTCCTTCAGCTACTCCTCCACCTTATCTGAGATTTGGACCAAGTTACGATTGGCCACTGGGCAGCGTCGCAGTGTGGCTCGGTTGCACCCAGACCCCGCAACGGAGGCAGAGCGTCTGGTGGACCTATTCATCTCCAGAGCGGCCATGGCTCAACTGCCTCAGGATCTCCAGGACCTCCAAGCCACCCTCCTTCTTAGAAGGGTGATGGTGATCCAAGCGGCATGCCAGGCTAAGGACGTCACGGATGAAGACTTCACCAACCAGGAGCTCCAGGCAGCCTTCACATCTCATCGAGACACTGCACCGGGGCATGATGGCATCACCTATGGCATGATCACTCGGTCTGGCCATTCTGGACATTCAGCTGTCCTGGGGGTCATCAACCAGACTTGGCGAGCTGGCAAACTCCCTGTCGTATGGAAGGAGGCTGACATCATACCGATTCCTAAGCCTGGGGATCCTGGCAGTGTGAGACCCATCTCCCTCACCAGTTGCATCTCGAAGGTGTCTGAAAGGATGGTGTTGGAGCGCCTGAGGTGGAAGCTTGGCCCTCCTCATAAATGCCTTTATGGCTTCACCAGAGGAGTGGGCACTTTCGAAAGCCTTACCACTCTACTGACCGGCATTGGGTCGGACGCCCAAGCCCACATTGTTGTTTTTCTTGACCTCGAGAAAGCTTTTGAGCTAGCCAGTGCACCTGCCATCCTCTCACTCTTGGCCCGCAGGGGGATTAAAGGCAGGCTGCTTTCATGGCTTCGTTCCTATCTCCAGGACAGGCGGGCCCGGGTACGCTTCCAGGGACATGCCTCTTCTCTCAAGACCCTGGACAACGGCACTCCACAGGGCGGGGTGCTTAGTCCCACCCTGTTCAATGTACTGATGCACCAGCTGGTGTGCCTGCCTTTCTCCAGAGGCACCATCCTCCTCAGCTATGCCGATGACCTGGCACTTGTCGTACCTAGGAAGCGCCGGCTTTTGCAGCGTGCCCAGGAGGACCTCGATCTGCTGGCTTCCACCTGCCGTCACTTGGGGCTCAAGATATCTGCGGCGAAATCCAAAGCCATGATCCTTCGCACCAAGGTGCCCAGTCAGAGGCTGCGGGTCCTGGGCATCGACCTGGAGTGGGTTCACAGTTATAGGTACCTTGGCATCTACATTGACAGGCACCTCACCTTCCTGGAGTTTACCTGGAGAGAGTTCCGGGGGTCAACGCCCCCGCGGCCCGGTCTGAGACCAGGCCTCCTGGTGGATCAGAGCCTGATCAACCAGGCTGTTGCTGCTGGCTGCACGCAAACCAACATACGAGCCACAGCCCGGCTGATCCGGAACTGACTTTAGGTGCTTGTCCAGTGCCAGCTTGAAGACTGCCAGGGGTCTGTTGGTAATCCCCCTTATGTGTGCTGGGAGGCAGTTGAACAGTCTCGGGCCCCTGACACTTATTGTTATGGTCTCTTAACGTGCTAGTGACACCCTGCTTTTCATTGGGGGATGGTGCATCGTCTGCCAAGTCTTTTGTTTTTCGTAGTGGGTGATTTTCGTGTGCAAGTTCGGTACTAGTCCCTCTAGGATTTTCAGGTGTATATAATCATGTATCTCTCCCTCCTGCGTTCCAGGGAATACAGGTTTAGGAACCTCAAGCGCTCCCAATAATTGAGGTGTTTTATCTCCGTTATGCGCGCCGTGAAAGTTCTCTGTACATTTTCTAGGTCGGCAATTTCACCTGCCTTGAAAAGGTGCTGTTAGTGTGCAGCAATATTCCAGCCTAGATAGAACAAGTGACCTGAAGAGTGTCATCATGGGCTTGGCCTCCCTAGTTTTGAAGGTTCTCATTATCCATCCTGTCATTTTTCTAGCAGATGCGATTGATACAATGTTATGGTCCTTGAAGGTGAGATCCTCCGACATGATCACTCCCAGGTCTTTGACGTTGGTGTTTCGCTCTATTTTGTGGCCAGAAACATGTGCGCCACATTAAAGAGAGGGCTCTGCAGAGGGTCAGGGCATTGAGTGCCATGGCCAACCCTAGGGTTGGGGCCAGCCTCGAGGTCATGAGGTTGTTCTACATCCAGGCAATACGTTCCCTCGTTGACTATGGGGCACTTGCTCTGGTTCACGCCAGACCCACAAACATCAAATCCCTCTGTGTCATCCAGAACACAGCTGTACGGGCCATGCTGGGGGCTCCTAGGTGGGCCAATGCAGTGGCTCTGAGCCTTGAGGTGCAGCTACAGCCTCTTGAAGACAGGATCCAACTGGTAGCTGCCAGGAGGATTGCAAAGTATCTCCGACTCCCAGGGGCTGACAAACTGATGAGAGATTTACGGGTCCGCCAGGGACAGGTCATTCCACTGCATCCCGGCCGCCGATGGATGTGGTCGGTAGCAGATGCCACACAGAAGCTCTTGCCCATGACATTGCTCCAGGCGGGAGGCTGCGAAAGACTGGCAGTGAACTACACGGTGCCACCCCCTTGGGCACCAGAGCTGTTTGCGGTGCGCTGGACAACCCTACCAGACAGCAAGAGGCATTGCACCCGGGACATTCTGCACCACCTTGCCTCGGCTAGCATTGTGGGTGTGGAAGGCCCAGGGTGTGTGCCATATTACACATGATGGTCCAGAGACCCAGTGGCAGGCCGCACAGCTGCTGGGATGTTCCACAGCAATCTGACAGCAGGTTGGCGTCTCCCAGACCATTGCACCATCCTCCAGGCCGAACTCTTTGCCATCCAACAAGCTCTGCAGCATGCTCTTGCAGACCATCGGTATCCCCCCGTCATCCACGTTGATTCCAAGGCAGCGATCCAAGTGCTTATGCACAGAGAGCCCAAAGGACAAACATACACTTAATCACATCCATCTGGGTGACCTGCAGACTCTCATGGCCCAGGGTCACAGGGCTACCATCAACTGGATCCCGAGCCATGTGGGTATCCCTGGCAATGATGCTGCAGATGAGGCTGCTAGGACTGCAACCCTCGAGGCACAGCCACGTGCTGCGATCTCCATCAGCCTCAGCCAGATTGCGCTGTGGGCTGCTGGTGTGGCCAGGCGCCATTCCCTGACCCTGGGGATTCACGGAGCCTCTGTTGGTATGTCAGGGCGACCACAGGGTGCCCCCTCCAAGTATTCGGACACAGTTCCAGGGAACTGAGGGTGCATATCCACCGCCTACGCTTAGGGTATCCCACCACTGCGCAGATTGTTGAACGGGCACGAGAGGAGCTCTGTGCCCATTGTGACTGAATGGTTCTGCAGCCCTTGGTGCACTACCTGTTAGACTGCCCGGCTACGATGCCACTTCGCCGTAGACACTTCCCAATGACCCCAGTAGGGCAGACCCGAGAGGATGAGGCAGCACATCTTGTGTACTTAGCTGTCAGGGACTTGGAAACCTTACTTCCACTCCTTGCATGTCATCCTCCCCCCCGCTGAAGTTGCTGCGAGGGCCTGCTTTGGGCCTCCATTGCACTGCACACCAGCCACTGTTAGTGCACACTAACGTTTGTTACGTCATCTGGCCATAGGGCCGGTGAGGTACCCCCCCCCCTTCCTGCTGAAGACCTGCCACACAGGTGCAAGTAACGATAAATGTCACTTCCCTACCCGGGGAGCCAATGCTGGGTCACCAAATGGAAGAGACCCGGGCCGGGATTACCGGCGAATCAAATAGAATAGAATAGAATTTTGTCATATAATAATACACAAGGAGGGCCGTGGTTCGATCCCCGGTACGGGTGGAAACATTAGGACATGTTTTCTTAAGACACCTGCTGTCCCTCTTTACCTATCAGTAAAATGGGTACCTGGGTGTTAGTCGACTGTTGTGGGTCGCATCCTGGGACAAAACTGACCTAATTTGTCAGAAATGCTCTGCATAACCAGCGGCTTTCTATATAGTAGTATGTCATTGATGTCAGCCAGGACTGTATACGTTGTACATGTACTTGTAGAAATAAAGATTATTATTAGTAGTAGTATCATCATAAGGCTGGCTACCGGGTGCTCGAGGAAGCTGAAACTGCCACTTGACGGATGTGGATTGTATTTGTGTTTTGTTTTAGTACAGCTGTTTATTGCATTTTCGTTACGTTGCTGAGCAGAGCTGCGGCTCCTGTGGCTGGCTTAATAAAGTAATTTCGTAGACCAGTTTCTAGAAACAGTTTCAAGATTTGTGCAAGAAGTTTCCAGAACTGATGGATGGCAAGTTTTAAAAAGCAGGCATATTTATTTCCCTGGAGACCTGGAGTTTAACTGGAGAGGGTTTCGGGGGTCAACGCCCCCGCGGCCGGGTCTGAGACCAGGCCTCATGGTGGATCAGTGTCTGATCAACCAGGCTGTTACTGATGGCCGCACGCAAGCTGACGTACGAACCACAGCCCGGCTGGTCAGGTACTGACTTTAGGTGCCTGTCCAGTGCCTTCTTGAAGACAGCCAGGGGTCTACTGGTAATCCCCCTTATGTATGTTGGGAGGCAATTGAACAGTCTTGGGCCCCGGACACTTATTGTGCTGTCTCTCAGTGTACTCGTGGCACCCCTGCTTTTCATTGGGGGAATGTTGCATCTCCTGCCGAGTCTTTTGCTTTCATAGGGAGTGATTTTCGTATGCAGGTTTGGTATCAATCCCTCCAGAACCTTCCAAGTGTATATTATCATGTATCTCTCTCGCCTGCGTTCGAGGGAATACAGATCAAGGACCTTCAACCGTTCCCAGTAGTTTAGGTGCCTTATCGCACTTATGTGTGCCGTGAAAGTTCTTTGTACACTCTCCAGGTCTGCAATGTCGCCAGCCTTGAAGGGGGCTGTTCGTATACTGCAGTATTCCAGCCTAGAGAGCACAAGCGATTTGAAGAGAATCACCATCGGCTTGGCATCCCTAGTTTTGAAGGTTCTCATTATCCATGCTATTATTTTCCTAACGGATGAGGTAGTTACATTGTTGTGGTCTTGGAAGGTGAGATCCTTTGACATTACCACTCCCAGATTCTTCACATTACTTTTCCGCTCTATTGTATGGTTAGAATTTGTCATATACCCTGACACATTTTTAATTTCTTCAAGTTTTCCATATCTGAGTAGTTGAAATTTCTCCTCGTTGAACTTCACATTGTTTTGAGTGGCCCATTCGAAGGTTTGGTTGACGTCCACTTGGAGTCTCGCAGTGTCTTCGATGGAGGTCACTGTCATGGTGATCCGGGTGTCATCCGCAAAGGAAGACACGGAGCTATGGCTTACATATCTGTCTATGTCAGAAATGAGGATAAGGAATAGAATTGGAGCGAGTACTTTGCCTTGTGGAACAGAGCTTTTTACCATGGCTGCCTGGGACTTTACTCTGTTTACTATTACTCTTTGTGTTCTATTTACCAGGAAGTTGTTGCAACAGATATAATGAAATTTCTTCAGGATGAGAATTTTACAAATTCTCTGGTTGAAGTTGAAAAAAAGAAGTATGAATTGCTTTCAAAGATGTCATAAAAATAGTTCTCAGGTAACTACTACGACCCCGACTACAAAGAAATTCTGACTAGGGAAGTTCAAGGACTTAGGATGTACTATAAGTCTCAAAGTGCATTTCTTAGATGCTCGTTTGGACTACTTTCCGGAAAATCTGGGCGTTGTGAGTGAAGAGCAAGGTGAAGGGTTTTATCAGGAAGAAAATATGTATGAGAGGGGGAGAGGCAAGAAGAGAATGGTAAAGGTAATGGAAGTAGAGGAAGTAGTAGTGGTCTTAGTGGAGGATGTCAGCCACAGCACCGTCTTCCTTTGCAAATGACACCCGATACTGCAGATACTGCAAGGCTCCAGGCGAACATCAACCAAATCTTTCAAAGGGCTGCAGAAAACAATATGAAGTTCAACTATGAGAAATTTCAATTACTCAGATATGGTAAACACGAGGAAATTAAACCTTCATCAGAGTACAAAACAAATTCCGGCCACAAAATAGAGCTAAAAACCAACCTCAAAGACCTGGGAGAGATCATGTCGGAGGTTCTTATCTTCAAGGACCATAAAATTGTATCAATCGCATCTGCCAGAAAAATGACAGGATGGATAATGAGAACCTTCAAAACTAGGGATGCCAAGCCCATGATGACACTCTTCAGGTCGCTTGTTCTATCTAGGATGGAATATTACTGCACACTAACAGCACCTTTCATGGCAGGTGAAATTGCTGACCTAGAAAATGTACAGAGAACCTTCACGGCGCGCATAACAGAGATAAAACACCTCAATTACTGGGAGCGCTTGAGGTTCCTGAACCTGTATTCCCTGGAGCGCAGGCGGGCGAGATACATAATTATATACACCTGGAAAATCCTAGAGGGACTAGTACCGAACTTGCACACGAAAATCACTCACAACGAAAGCAAAAGACTCAGCAGACGATGCAACATCCCCCCAATGAAAAGCAGGGGTGTCACTAGCACGTTAAGAGACAATACAGTAAGTGTCAGGGGCCCGAGACTGTTCGACTGCCTCCCAGCATACATAAGGAGGATTACCAATAGACCCCTGGCTGTCTTCAAGCAGGCAATAGACAAGCACCCAAAGGCGGTACCAGACCAGCCGGGCTGTGGCTCGTACGTTGGATTGCGTGTAGCCAGCAGTAACAGCCTGGTTGATCAGGCTCTGATCCACCATGAGGCCTAGTCACAGACCGGGCCGCGGGGGTGTTGACCCCCGGAAGTCTCTCCAGGTAAACTCCAGGTAAACAACAGAACAGCAGCAATAGTAGTAATAATTTTTGCAGTAATGTAGCAGTAGTGGGGGGGGGGTGAACACAAATTCTGTATAATGCGATCGTTTATTTACTAGGTTTCGCCCACTGTGTGAGCGAAATGTGGTGAATAAAGGATCTCATTATACTACTGCATTTGTGTTCACTTTTATTTTTCCATCTTGTCGGTATTTTATACCTTTTTTGTCTCCAGTATTAGCGGTCACAACTGAAGAGGATAAAAGACCGAAGACAGCGTGAGGAGAGAGTACGGTGGTGGTAGTAGTAGTAGCAGTAATAGTAGGAGTAGTAGACTATGACCGGTCTCGACAGATCTCTCATCTTAGCAGCGCCTTCAACACTGGAAAGATGTGGATGGTCTTATTGCTACGTACATGACCGATGTTGTCGAGTTACTGCACTTGGCGCCGCTTCGTGGTTAGCGAGAAATATGGTTAGATTAGGTAAGATTTGTCAGGAAACAGAACAAGTGTTTCTTGATGCTGGTCTTAGTCATGTGATGACCCGCAGCTGGAGCTTTTGGTCATCTGACCGAGACCTATCGCTGGCTTAACGGTCCACCCCTTTAAAAATTATGGTTATAATTATAACCATTAAGTATCTATATTAATTGTGAGAAGAGAGCTTTTACACAACAAGACGGGCAGCAAACAGAAACTACATTCTGGATGTATCCTTCTCAAGAACATCACTTCATCTGAGATCATTTATTCCCAGGATGACTCGAGTCTGGAACATGTTCATACAGCAAAATGGCATCAACGAAATAAGTTCAGTTGTCTAAATGAAATCGCTGCCCCCAGATAAGTAAGTTTATTCAGGTATACACAAATAGTGCTACATAGATTATCATATATAGCAACATATGTGTAGAGAACCTGGGATAACCCAAAAATGTCAGACAGAGTGACTTGTTTCCACTGGGGGTAAAATGTAAATATACAAGAAAGAGTATACTTTTTTAAGGCAGTAATAAAGTGAACTTGTAGTGATGGCTCCAACTTTACGAGCTGATGTATGTAACAGCTCTTAGCTTGTAAATAAAGGTAGGAGCTGTTTAACTTTGTATAACCTTTGTGTAAGAGAGAGAGAGAGAGAGAGAGAGAGAGTAGAGAGAGGAGAGAGAGAGAGAGGAGAGAGAGAGAGAGAGAGAGAGAGAGAGAGAGAGAGAGAGGAGAGAGAGGGGGGGAGAGAGAGAGAGAGAGAGAGGAGAGAGGATGAGAGAGAGAGAGAGAGAGAGAGAGAGAGAGAGAGAGAGGATGGGATGGTGGGGAAGGTAACGCCCCGTCAACATTTCCGCCTGTATACACTGTTTCTCTCCCTCCTATTCCACCCGTTCGCCCCCACTCCCTCCCTCCACCCCCCTACTGTCCCGTTATCTCCCCCACCCATCCCTTCCCTCGTCCCTCCTTCCTACCATCAATCCCTCGGTCCCTCCCGTCCACCCACCCTCTTTCTCTTTAAATCATCTCCCTTGTTCTATCTTCCTCCCTCCTCATTCGTCCCGCAGCTTCACGTCACATTTATGGCACGTGGATCATTCTCTGTCAAATGCAAACACTGTATAATAACACAAACAATTTGTTGCTCATCAAAAGGTGATTGTAAGTAGAAGAAGAAGAAGAGATGTATCGTGGCTAGGTTGGTAGCTCACTCAGCTCACACACTGAGTGTCCATGGTTCAATAGCCGGCACGGGTATCGAACCATGGGCATGTTTCCTTACACCTGCTGTCCCTGTTTACTTAGCAGTAAGTCCTAAATCCTGGGTGTTAATCGACTGTCTTGGGTGGCATCCTGGGGGGTGGTAGTATATGTACCTTAGATAGCAGCTGGACTTTGAAACCGGTTGAGGTAGAATAATAATTCAACCTGGCAAACTGATGAGAAAAAAAGAAAATAATCATAATAATAATAATAATAATAATATTAATTTTAAATTTATTATTATTATTATTATTATTATTATTATTATTATTATTATTATTTATTATGTAGTATTAGTAGTAGTTAGTAGTAGTAGTAGTAGTTAGTAATGGTAGCAGTAGCAGCAGTAGTGGTAGTAATAGTAGTAGTATATGGGAAGCTCGAAACCCGTAGAGATTATACAGTAGGTGGGGAGGGAATGGTCAGTCAATCAGGTTCGATCAAGGACGGGGAGGATGTAGTCCAGCTCCTTGGATCAAGAGCCACTCTCAATAGCATCAAGGCATCTATACCTGCATCACTGTGTGTGTGTTACGTCACGATCTGCAACACTGTGTGTATGTCACGACCTACAACACTGTGTGTGTGTACGTCACCACCTACAACACTGTGTGTACGTCACCACCTACAACACTCTGTGTACGTCACCACCTACAACACTGTGTGTGTACGTCACGACCTGCAACACTGTGTGTGTACGTCACAACCTGTAACACTGTGTGTGTGTACGTCACGATCTGCAACACTGTGTGTGTGTGTGTGTGTGTGTACGTCAGGACCTGCAATACTATGTGTGTACTCAACTAACTGAGGTTGCAGGGGGATGAATCTCAGCTCCTGGCCCCGCCTCTCTGCTGGCTGTTGCTGGGCTTCATTCTCCTGGCCGCATGATCTCTATCATACCTATTCATAAAGCAATGTGTGGATGGATTCTGCCGCTTTCACTTCGCGGTCCATCTTGTCAATTCTTCTTAGCATTTTGTACGTCGTAATTATGTAACCTGTGGCCCTTCTGTTCTCTAGTGTTGTCAGGTTTAACTCCTCTAGCCTTGTCTCATAGGTAACATCACTCAGCTATGGGACTAGTTTCGTTGCAAACCTTTACACTTTTTCCAGCTTCTGTATTTGCTTTACCAGATGTGGGTTCCATGCTGGCGTTTCATACTCCAGGACGGGCCTGTGTGTGTGTGTGTGTGTGTGTGTGTGTGTGTGTGTGTGTGTGTGGTGGTGTACTCACCTAGTTGTACTCACCTAGTTGAGGTTGTAGGGGACGAGTTCTAGCTCCTGGCCCCGCCTCTTCACTGGTCGCTACTAGGTCACTCTCCCTGAACCGTGAGCTTTATCATACCTCTGCTTAAAGCTATGTATGGATCCTGCCTCCACTACATCGCTTTCCAAACTATTCCACTTCCTGACTACTCTGTGGCTGAAGAAATACTTCCTAACATCCCTGTGAATCATCTGTGTCTTCAACTTCCAACTGTGTCCCCTTGTTGCTGTGTCCAATCTCTGGAACATTCTGTCTTTGTCCACCTTGTCAAGTCCTCTCAGTATTTTGTATGTCGTTATCATGTCCCCCCTATCTCTCCTGTCCTCCAGTGTCGTCAGGTCGATTTTCCTTAACCTCTCCTCGTAGGACATACCCCTTAGCTCTGGGACTAGTCTTGTTGCAAACCTTTGCACTTTCTCTAGTTTCTTTACGTGCTTGGCTAGGTGTGGGTTCCAAACTGGTGCCGCATACTCCAATATGGGCCTAACGTACACGGTGTACAGGGTCCTGAACGATTCCTTATTAAGATGTCGGAATGCTGTTCTGAGGTTTGCTAGGCGCCCATATGCTGCAGCAGTTATTTGGTTGATGTGTGCTTCAGGAGATATGCCTGGTGTTATACTCACCCCAAGATCTTTTTCCTTGAGTGAGGTTTGTAGTCTCTGACCCCCTAGACTGTACTCCGTCTGCGGTCTTCTTTGTCCTTCCCCAGTCTTCATGATTTTGCACTTGGTGGGGTTCATCTCCAGGAGCCAATTGCTGGACCAGGTCTGCAGCCTGTCCAGATACCTTTGTAGTTCTGCCTGGTCTTCAATCAAATGAATTCTCCTCATCAACTTCATGTCATCTGCAAACAGGGACACTTCGGAGTCTATTCCTTCTGCCAAGTCGTTCACAAATACCAGAAACACACTGGTCCTAGGACTGACCCCTGTGGGACCCCGCTGGTCACAGGCGCCCAATCTGACACCTCACCAAGTACCATGACTCGCTGCTGTCTTTCTGACAAGTATTCCCTGATCCATTGTAGTGCCTTCCCTGTTATCCTTGCTTGGTCCTCCAGTTTTTGCACTAATCTCTTGTGTGGAACTGTGTCAAATGCCTTCTTGCAGTCCAAGAAAATGCAATCCACCCACCCCTCTCTCTCTCTCTTGTCTTACTGCTGTCACCCTGTCATAGAACTCCAGTAGGTTTGTGACACAGGATTTCCCGTCCCTGAAACCATGTTGGCTGCTGTTGATGAGATCGTTCCTTTCTAGGTGTTCCACCACTCTTCTCCTGATAATCTTCTCCATGACTTTTCATACTATACATGTCAGTGACACTGGTCTGTAGTTTAGTGCTTCGTGTCTGTCTTCTTTTTTAAAGACTGGGACTACATTTGCTGTCTTCTATGCCTCAGGCAATCTACCTGTTTCGATAGGTGTATTGAATAGCGCCTCTGCTCTCT
>NC_069430.1:20560496-20612996 GCF_026875155.1 Cherax quadricarinatus | reverse complement strand
AAAATAACTGCGGTGAATGAGAGGTTGAACTAAAACACAGACTTTGAACACCAAACACAAACTCAAAGAATTATTTTTTCACCTACTGAAGATGGTAATATATTAATATGCTGCGCTTCTCGGTGAAGATATATCTATGCTCTTAATGGAGCTTAGATAAACACCATTAAGAGCAATCAGAATACAAGAATAATTGAAATACTGATTAATTACCTACATTTAGTTTCAACGTTGTAGGTGATCGAGGCCGTCAGCCTCACTTCGCATATTTTTTTATGAAAATTATACAAAGATTGCTGATGTGATATTCTTTTATAAGAACACGGTATAAATGACGATTTCCCTCTCTCTTTCTCTCTCTCTCTCTCTCTCTCTCTCTCTCTCTCTCTCTCTCTCTCTCTCTCTCTCTCTCTCTCAGGGAGTCGAACTCGTGCTGCTTTGGCCTGCCTCATGGTGGGCGAAAACTCATGACGCCTTATTCCACGGAAACACACATTCCTTAAGAGTAGCGCATCCAGCAGAACTGGACACCGGAGGCAGGCCTAAGCAGCATGGCTCGACTCCTTGGCTAGTCGCAGTGTTGTTATTGATCAATACCACTTGTTCGTGGGTACAATTATATATATATATATATATATATATATATATATATATATATATATATATATATATATAAACACTGATCTCTGGCTGAAGGAGACTCGAACCTACGAACTTTGGAACAAGGTAAGCAATGCTATACCAATCTCACCACACTGGACCAATACCTTGGCGTGTAGCTTGCGCTAGACTTTGATCCAAGGCAGCCAGCTTTCAGGGAGAAGGCTTACAGCTTTTCATCTCATCCCCTGCATGCATCAAGCCTTACTAGAGATTTTAACAATGCAAGGAATTTGCGAGAGCAGGCGAAATATACAAAACACTGATCTCTGGCTGAAGGAGACCCGAACCTACGAACCTTGGAACAAGGTACGCAGTGCTATACCATTCTCACCACACTGGACCAATACCTTGGCGTCCAGTTTGCTGCCTTGGATCAAAGTCTAGCGCAAGCTGGACGCCAAGGTATTGGTCCAGTGTGGTGAGAATGGTATAGCACTGCGTACTTTGTTCCAAAGTTCGTAGGTTCGAGTCTCCTTCAGCCAGAGATCATTGTTTGTGTATATTTCGCCTGCTCTTGCGAATTCCTTGCAAAAATATATATATTATATATATATATATATATATATATATATATATATATATATATTATATATATATATAAAATATATATATTTATAGGTAGTAGGTTGGTAGACAGCACCACCCAGGGAAGTACTACCGTCCTGCCAGATGACTGTGAAACAAAAACCTGTAACTGTTTTGCATGATGGTAGGATTGCTGGTTTCTTTTTTTGTCTCATAAACACGCTAGATAACAGGGATATCTTGCTACTCCTACTTACACCCTTTTGGGCACACTTCACAGACACACCCATGCATATATATATATATACATACATCTAGGTTTTTCTCCTTTTTCTAAATAGCTCTTGTTCTTTTTTATTTCTTCTATTGTCCATGGGGAAGTGGAAAAGAATCTTTCTCCGTGTCGTATGAGGCGACTAAAATGCCGGGAGCAATGGGCTAGTAACCCCTTCTCCTGTATACATTTACTAAAAAAGAGAAGAAGAAAAACTTTATAAAACTGGGATGCTTAAATGTGCGTGGATGTAGTGCGGATGACAAGAAACAGATGATTGCTGATGTTATGAATGAAAAGAAGTTGGATGTCCTGGCTCTAGCGAAACAAAGCTGAAGGGGGTAGGAGAGTTTCAGTGGGGGGAAATAAATGGGATTAAATCTGGAGTATCTGAGAGAGTTAGAGCAAAGGAAGGGGTAGCAGTAAGTTAAATGATCAGTTATGGAAGGAGAAAAGAGAATATGAATGTGTAAATTCAAGAATTATGTGGATTAAAGTAAAGGTTGGATGCGAGAAGTGGGTCATAATAAGCGTGTATGCACCTGGAGAAGAGAGGAATGCAGAGGAGAGAGAGAGATTTTGGGAGATGTTAAGTGAATGTATAGGAGCCTTTGAACCAAGTGAGAGAGTAATTGTGGTAGGGGACCTGAATGCTAAAGTAGGAGAAACTTTTAGAGAGGGTGTGGTAGGTAAGTTTGGAGTGCCAGGTGTAAATGATAATGGGAGCCCTTTGATTGAACTTTGTATAGAAAGGGGTTTAGTTATAGGTAATACATATTTTAAGAAAAAGAGGATAAATAAGTATACAAGATATGATGTAGGGCGAAATGACAGTAGTTTGTTGGATTATGTATTGGTAGATAAAAGACTGTTGAGTAGACTTCAGGATGTACATGTTTATAGAGGGGCCACAGATATATCAGATCACTTTCTAGTTGTAGCTACACTGAGAGTAAAAGGTAGATGGGATACAAGGAGAATAGAAGCATCAGGGAAGAGAGAGGTGAAGGTTTATAAACTAAAAGAGGAGGCAGTTAGGGTAAGATATAAACAGCTATTGGAGGATAGATGGGCTAATGAGAGCATAGGCAATGGGGTCAAAGAGGTATGGGATAGGATTAAAAATGTAGTGTTAGAGTGTTCAGCAGAAGTTTGTGGTTACAGGAAAGTGGGTGCAGGAGGGAAGAGGAGCGATTGGTGGAATGATGATGTAAAGAGAGTAGTAAGGGAGAAAAAGTTAGCATATGAGAAGTTTTTACAAAGTAGAAGTGATGCAAGGAGGGAAGAGTATATGGAGAAAAAGAGAGAGGTTAAGAGAGTGGTGAAGCAATGTAAAAAGAGAGCAAATGAGAGAGTGGGTGAGATGTTATCAACAAATTTTGTTGAAAATAAGAAAAAGTTTTGGAGTGAGATTAACAAGTTAAGAAAGCCTAGAGAACAAATGGATTTGTCAGTTAAAAATAGGAGAGGAGAGTTATTAAATGGAGAGTTAGAGGTATTGGGAAGATGGAGGGAATATTTTGAGGAATTGTTAAATGTTGATGAAGATAGGGAAGCTGTGATTTCGTGTATAGGGCAAGGAGGAATAACATCTTGTAGGAGTGAGGAAGAGCCAGTTGTGAGTGTGGGGGAAGTTCGTGAGGCAGTAGGTAAAATGAAAGGGGGTAAGGCAGCCGGGATTGATGGGATAAAGATAGAAATGTTAAAAGCAGGTGGGGATTTAGTTTTGGAGTGGTTGGTGCAATTATTTAATAAATGTATGGAAGAGGGTAAGGTACCTAGGGATTGGCAGAGAGCATGCTAGTTCCTTTGTATAAAGGCAAAGGGGGATAAAGGAGGAAAAAATTTATAGGGGGATAAGTCTGTTGAGTGTACCTGGTAAAGTGTATGGTAGAGTTTTAATTGAAAAAATTTTAAGAGAAAGACGGAGAATAGGATAGCGTAAACAGGAGGCTTTGGGAAAAGGTAGGGGGGTTGGGACCAGGGTTTACAGTAAAAACTATAAGTGAACAGTTTTAGATAAGGCTAAAGAGGTCTTTGTGGCATTTATGGTTTTGGGAAAAGGCGTTTACAGGGGGGAGGGGGGGCAATGTGGCAGATGTTGCAAGTGTAGGGTGTGAGGTGGGTTTTACTGAAACGGAAGTTTTTTACGAGGATAGTGAGGTCAATTTAGAGTATTGGAAAGGGGGAAAATTTTTTTCCCCAGTAAAAGTAGGCCCTTAAAAAGGATGTGTGATGTACCGTGGTTTTTTAAATATTTATGTGGGGTTTAAGAGAAGTAATGCGAGGGTCTTGGCAGAGGCGTGATTAAAAAAAAAAAATCACACACAAAGTGGGATTTTGTCACAGCTGCTTTTGCTGAGACATGTCCTTTTGGGAGTTTGAAGAGAAGTTGCGAGATTGGGGATGAATTTGGTAGGGTGTGCAGGAAAGAAATTAAAGGTGAATACAGGAAAGAAAAGGGTTTATAGGATAAAAAAAAGTTTAGGTGATGAAAGATTGAATATCAGATTGGGGGGGAGAGAGTATGGAGGGGGTGAAGTATTCAGATTTTTGGAAGTGGACGTGTCAGCGGGGGGGTCTATAAAAAGATGAGGTGATCATAGAATTGATGGGGGGAAAAAGATGGTGGTGCACTTAGGATCGGGAGCAAAAAACTTGTCCTTGGAGGCAAAAGAGGGGAAGTTGAGAGTTTAGTTTTCCCAACGTTTATATGGTGGAAGGTGGGTGATAATGTTGCAGTGGGAGAAGGTGGAGGCATGGAGATGCATGTTGAGGCAAAGGTGGTGTGAAAAAAGCAGAGAATTTGTAGTTTTGGGAAATTAGGGGGAGGTGCGGGGTTACCCAAAAATGTTGTCCCGAGGGCGAGGAAGGGTTGTTGAGGGGGTTCGGAAGTAGAGAGAATGGGGCGAAACAGA
Source organism: Cherax quadricarinatus (assembly GCF_026875155.1). NCBI lineage: Eukaryota > Metazoa > Arthropoda > Malacostraca > Decapoda > Parastacidae > Cherax > Cherax quadricarinatus. Next base: position 20,608,616 of record NC_069430.1, on the reverse strand, counting down.
AGCTTCAAGAGTGTTCAGTCGTTTGGGGAAAGGGAAGGGGGGGGTAGGGGTCGGCCCAGGAAAAGGGTTTGGGGGGAGGGGGGAAAGGGGGTTTTGTTCGAGGGGTTGGACTTCCCGAGGCATGCATGACGTGTTGTAGGAGTGAATGGAGACAAATGGTTTTTTAAAACTTGAGTGCTGTTGGAGGGAGCAAAGTAACTTTGAAGGGATTAGGGAAAACCCGGGAGGCCGGACTTTAGTCCCGGGGATGGGAAGTACGGCCTGCATTGAAGGAGGGGGGTTTAAAGTTTCAGTTTAAAAAAATTTAGTGTAAGCACCCTTTTGGCAAGAAGTGATGGAGTGAATGATGGTGAAAAGTTTTTCTTTTTCGGGCCCCCCTCCTTGGTGGGAAACGGCCAGTGTGAAAAATTAAAAAAAAAAAAATTATATTATTAATATATAATATATATATATTAAAAATATATATATAATTATTTTTTATATATATATAAATATATCAATAAAACACTGCATAGCCAAGGCTCGCCCATGCTGTTTGGCCTGCCCCATGGGGGGTGAAACACATAACGCCCCAATCCAATGAACCCCCCACATCCTTAAGAGTAGCGCATCCAAAAGGAACTCTTAAGGAAAGTATGGTTCGGGTAAGGGCCCGTTTTTTTTTCGCCCACCATGAGGAGGGCCCAAAACAGCAGGGGGGTTTGAGTCCCTTTGGTAGTGCGTGTTGTTTTGATTTACAATAGAAAATTTGGAGTGCTGAAGCAACTGTTTTGAAAAGTTGAGACACTAACCGTAAACAATACTTTTTTGTTTATAAAAATACTACGCAATCTAAAAAAAATAATAACAACAATAAAATAACTATAGCAATTACAACAACAACAAAAACACAACAACAAAAACAACAACAACAAAACAACAACAACAAAACAACAACAACAAAAAACAACAAAAATAAAAAAATAATAAATGAAGGAGAAAAAACTAAGAAGCATGTGATAAATTTTATGTGGGGCCAACTTGGGTAATCAACAGGCTACAAACAACCCTGGGGTGGCCCCTAAAGGGAAAATAATTCAGCAATGCTTAAGAGTGTGTAAACAAGCAGGCTCGCTTCCTGGGGGTGATAGATTTAGATTTTGCCCCCGAAGTGGTAGTTTATTTTGCACCCTTTTCCACCGGGGACGGTAGCGCAGAGCATGTGGATAACAAAAAGGCCCGGGAAATAGGCCCCCAAAAGGGTTTAAAAGGAAGCATTGGATTTATTTACAAATTTATGTTCACTTATCTGTTACAAGCAAATTTTGGAAATTTGCTTAGTTTATTGGTATCTTATTTTTTATTAATAAGATTCTTGAATTTTCCAAAAGGTTATTTTAAAGTTCTCTGTATTCCCCAATAAGTGGACAATTTAAACACTAGTGTTTAAGAGAGTGACCATATGCCCTGATCACTAAATTTTCATTTGTTTGATCATCATCTGTGTGTTCCCAAACTGCCAGAAGTACTTGTAACCCAAACCTAAGCCCGGCCCCAAAAACCCCTCAGTATCTGTTTTTTTAGTGGCCAGGTTAGGCTTTGGGTTTCAAATACTTTGGGGGTGAGACTTTCATCGGGTGATTTTTTGCTGGCTCTCCCCCCCTTCCCTTTCCCTTTCGAACGCATCGATCTCAGGGGAGCTAGTTTTCTGCTCTAGCGATTCAGGGCTGCAGTTAACAGGGGTTATGCTTGTTACGTCCCGGGTATGCGCCCAGCTCTGAGGAGCTGGATGAGATATTGGTAATTCAATTTTTGAATTGAAGTGATAATACTGGCTTTGCTCTCTCCCTGTCTCTCTCTCTCTCTCTCTCTCTCTCTCTCTCTCTCTCTCTCTCTCTCTTTTCTCTCTCTCTCTCCCCCTCTCTCTCTCCTCTCTCTTTTCCCTTCCTCCTTTTCTCTCTCATTTTTGACAAAATAACCAAAGTAGCATAATTAACCATTAGTCTTGTCTATAACAATGAGAGCATCAACAGCTGTGCTGCAGCTCAGCCCCGGGCCAGGAGTTCTCAATCATTAGAAATCGCTAAACTCGTAGGGGTCGTACTACAGAACCTAGGGATTGAGAGACAAACATACTTGATCTGAGGAAGGTGTGAGTGGCCCAAGTTTCCTGGATGAAGAGCGTTTCTCCACCATTAGGGCCCAGTCCTCGATTCCCCTGAATCTTCTTTCTGTTACCTTGAGTGCTGAAAAAAAGAGACAAAGATGTTGTGTACTGCGAGCTTTTAGTGGCAACATTTCGCCCACAGACTGGGCTTCATCATATCACCACCAGATCTGTCTGTGACTTGATAAAGCCCATTCTGTGGGAGAAACGTTGTCAATAATGAATCGCATTTTACCGCATTTGTCTCTTTTTTTCACGTGTTGATATTGTATAACATTTCTTTCAGTTCTGTGAGGGTTCTGCCCTCGCTGAGACATAGCACTGAGTTCTTAACCTTTGTCTTCTTTCTTATGTGGCTGTGGAGCAGCTTCACTTTTGATTTTGTCTTTGATGTTATATCGTCCTCATACCAGCGGTCTGTCTTCCTTTAATTCTAACATATTCATTCTCAACTCCTCTACTTGTCTTCCTTCCTCTCTACATCTTCCGTGCACCTTTGCCACTTGCTTACTACTGCTAAATGGTTATAACTATGACCATAATTTTTAAAGGAGTGGACCGGCGAGCCAGCGGAAGGCCTCGGTCAGATGACCAGAAGCTCCAACGGCGGGTCATCCTCTGGTTAAGACCTGCGTCAGGAAACATTTGTCATGTTTCCTGATGAGTCTTACCTAACCTAACCTGCTACTTGCTTTGTTATCTCTGCTGTTCATGTTAAGCCATTTGCTCTCTCCGTGTTTCCTATTTCCATTTTCTTGATTGGTATGATTTATTTTTGTGGTCTGGTATATTCTTTGTCCCTCCTCCATACTGTGAGTTGTATGTCGCTCCCTGTTCCCTTGTATTCTCAACCCTTACGCTAACAGCTGAGATAATTTATAATAGAGGACCAAGATCAAGGGGACACAGGTAGAAACTGAAGATACAGATGGGAGACAAGGAAGTACTACTTCCTTCAGGAAAACTGTCCTCCTAGCATAGTCTTCTCTCTTCTTTGGTTTTCTTATCGTCCCTTCTTTCCCTTCTATTTAGTCCCTCTTTTCTCAGGTGTTCATAGATTAGCACAGTGTGCTCACTCCCTCATAAAGATATACCAAAATTATTTTCTCCCACAGCATGCCCGTTTCACTTCAGGCATAGACCACATCTAGTAGTGCTGGTTTATCTTCTGCTTTAGATTTTTGCGGTTTATTTTATATGTTGGCTCACGGCGACTTCAACTGCAATCCCCATCAGCGTTTTTTTGTAGGTTCGTTGGTGAGTCCCGGCCCGGGTCTTCTCCAGATGGTGACCCGGCCACATCAGCATCGCTATGCATGTTCCCGATCTTTCACACCAGTGGTGGTAAGTCACCCAGTCTACTCCCTGGGTGAGATCTCTAATATTGTGCCATGTTCTCCTGGCTCTTTATTGTCTTCTAGCTCCTGTCTCAGTCTCCTGTTGTTGAATGAGTCAACGGAGGGGAAGGGTCTGCTATTGCTGAGCTGGGTCTAAAGGTCGTTATTGTTATTACACTGTTTGTGTGTTCTTACCTATATGTGGTTGCAGGGGTCGATTCACAGCTCCTGTTGCTTTTGTGTACGTGCGTGTGTGTAATAGGGTGGGGCATCATACACACTACAGATGGTCAGTGCCCTGGTATGACGCCCGCATGCCACCCAACCTGGCACTAGACTGGGAAGGAGGCGAGGGAGAGAGAGAGAGAGAGAGAGAGAGAGAGAGAGAGAGAGAGAGAGAGAGAGAGAGAGAGAGAGAGAGAGAATATGAAAGAGAGGGAGGGGTACATTAGAATGGAGGGGGCACTGGTAGAGGGGGGGGGAAGAAGGATATTTTGGATGAAGTAATGTTATTGTTATATAGGAAGGTAGTTACGTAGGGAGGTAGTTATGTAGGAAGGTAGTTTTGCAGGGAGGTAGTCATGTAGGAAGGTAGTTTTATAGGGAGGTAGTTATGTAGGAAGGTAGTTTCGTAGGGAGGTAGTTATGTAGGAAGGTAGTTTTGTAGGGAGGTAGTTATGTAGGAAGGTAGTTTTGTAGGGAGGTAGTTATGTAGGAAGGTAGTTTTGTAGGGAGGTAGTTATGTAGAGAGGTAGTTTTGCAGGGAGGTAGTTATGTAGGAAGGTATTTTTGCAGGGAGGTAGTTATGTAGGAAGGTAGTTTGCAGGGAGTAATGTAAGAAGGTAGTTTTGCAGGGAGGTAGTTATGTAGGAAGGTAGTTTTGTAGGAAGGCAGTTATGTAGGGATGTATTTATGTAGGGAGGTAGTTACGTAGGGAGGTAGTTATGTAGGGAAGCAGTTATGTAGGAAGGCTAGTTATGTAGGAAGGTTAGTTATGTAGGAAGGCTAGTTATGTAGGAAGGTTAGTTATGTAGGAAGGCTAGTTATGTAGGAAGATTAGTTATGTAGGAAGGTTAGTTATGTAGGAAGGTTAGTTATGTAGGAAGGTAGTTATGTAGACTGGCAGCTTGTAATGAATTAGTTAAAGAGGAAAGTAGTTATGTACGTAGTTACGTAAGAGGATAGTTAATTGGGAAAGCAGTTATGGAGATAGCAAGTTATATAAGGCAGTAGCTATATAAGGCAGTAGTTAGTAAGTAAGTAAGTAAGTAAGTAAATTTATTCAGGTATACACAATACAGTTACATAGAATTATCATACATAGCAGCATATGTGTAGAGAACCTAGGATAACCCAAAAAAGTCAGACAGAGTGACTTATTTCCATTGGGGAAGGAAGTAGAAGGAAGTAGTTAGAGAGCGAAGTAGTTATAAAGTGAAGATGTTATAGAGGGAGTTAGTTATGTACGGACGTAGTTACGTAGAAAGGCAACTATGTAGAGAGGGAAGACCGACCTCTTAAGGTCAACTCTGGTATGGTCTTCGTGATTAAGGGTGTCAAGGGAGGGAGGTGGTAGATATTGGGTATTGGATGGTATGAGGGTATGTGGGTGGGTGGGTATGGCAGGTCAGATCCACGAGTGGGAAAGCCCTGGGTGCCTATTAAAACCCCGCATCGCATAGGCCAGTAGGCCTATAACTTGAAAACGCTCACCTCTGACCGGAACTTAAGAATAGAGGAACAGTGTGGTAGGCCTACTGGCCCATGGTAGGCAGGTACTTCTCAAACACAACCCTTCTTACTCGCGTATTTATCCATGCTATTTTTAAAGCTACTCGAGTTGTTAGTTCCGATCACTCGTCAGTTTGTTCCACTAGTCCGTGAGGTGACCCGCGGCCTGGTTGGTAGAGCACTCAGCTCACATACTGAGGGGGTTCTTGGTTCGATCCCCGGCACGAATGAAAACTTTCGGCATGTTTCTTTACTCATGTTACCCCTGTTCACCCAGCAGTAAGTAGGTACCTGGGCGTTAGTCGACTGTTGTGGGTCGCATCCTGTGGGGAAAGGTTGGGGGGAGGGAAATATACCTTAGACAGAGGTGGAATTTTAAATTAGCTGAGTTAGTATTACAGCTGTGTGTAAAAAAAAAAAAAAATTGTTAAACAGTACTTTCCTATATCCTTTCCAAATCTAAATTCATCTATCTTGAATCCATTATTTCAGGTCCTTACTTGGTCAGATGTCCTCATATTCTACATAAAACTCCCTTATTTATACTTTCTTTACCAGTGAACGGGTTGTCAACTCTTGGGATCTGTGCCAAAAGATTTCAGTTGTTTCCTGAGTAACAAACCACCAACAGCAGCATCTGTCTTCTGCCTGTACTCCTCAGTCACCTCTCCTCTCCTCTCCTTCTGCAAGACACTGCAGGTTCAGAGCGCTCAATCTATCTTGGTTTGCAGTATTCCTTATAATGATTAAGATACATGTGTAACATTTGGGTATCTTTATTGTTGAAACGTTTCGCCTATAGTCTTCTTCAGTCAAATACTGAGGTAGCGGTGAAATAAAGGTGATGTAATCAGTCCATCAACCTTGGAGAAAAAGTATTTGAGGTGGTCAGTGCCTCAGTCCTGGAGAAGAGTTCAACTCCATGGAGCTGAACTCTTAATTCTTAAAATTAATTCTCGTAATTCTCTACACGTTTCTTAAAAGTATTTTTTATCCATTCCGTTGTAGGGAAACCAAAACTGCGCCGCGTAATCCTTAGCTATGATGCGTAGACATACAGAATAACCTTCAGGCTTCTGTTGTTTGTTCTCGCGTGGACAAAGACACTTTTGCAAAGTTTAAGACCTTTAATGAAGAAACGTTTCGCCACAAGTGACGAAACATTGCCTCAATAAATGTCTTGGACCATGGAAAAGTGTCTGTCACCAGACTCTGGGTAACAACACATCTGTTATCAATCCGTTGATTATACTTCTTGATATAAATCCCAACATTGTCAGTAAAATACCTCCTGAATAAATCACATGTGCAACAGTTAGGTATCTTTATTCCGAAATGTTTCGCGTATACAGTAGACTTCTTCAGTTGAATACAGAGGTGGCAAATATGGAGAGGTGAAGATAATGTGATCAATCCATCAACCTTGATGACAGTACAGAACATGTACTTTTAACAAGATTGAAGGACTGATCACATCGACTCCAGGCTGAGGGACTGATTACCTCAAACTCTTCCTGATCTTCAACCATTCTTCTCTGTATCGGACTGAAGAAGCCAATGGTTGGCGAAACGTTCCACAATAAAGATACTCAAGTGTTGCGCAGATGTCTAATTCATCATACCCCCTCTGATATGTTGCTTAATATAGACCTAATCTGCAATGTCTTTCTGTTAGTTTAACAGTAGGCTTACGACAGTGCTCTTATATTGCTGAGCTTTCATGTGTTGTCAGCATCAGAGATGTTGACTCTAAGATCCTCAGCGGTGCTTCACTGACGCACCCAGCTATTACCACACCCAGACACATTTACCCCCATATAAAACAATGTTTCTGGATTATGAGAAGTAGGGCAATGTTATGGGTGGGTGAGCTTGAGTCATGAAGGGTGAGATGGTGTTATGGGTGAGTGGACTTGAGTCATGAAGGGTGGGACGGTGTTATGGGTGGGTGGACTTGATTCATGAAGGGTGGGACGGTGTTATGGGTGGGTGGACTTGAGTCATGAAGGGTGGGACGGTGTTATGGGTGGGTGGACTTGATTCATGAAGGGTGGGACGGTGTTATGGGTGGGTGGACTTGAGTCATGAAGGGTGGGACGGTGTTATGGGTGAGTGTACTTGAGTCATGAAGGGTGGGACGGTGTTATGGGTGGGTGTACTTGAGTCATGAAGGGTGGGATGGTGTTATGAGTGAGTAGATTTGGTTCATGAAGGGTGGGATGGTGTTATGGGTGGGTGGACTTGAGTCATGAAGGGTGGGATGGTGTTATGAGTGAGTAGATTTGGTTCATGAAGGGTGGGACGGTGTTATGGGTGAGTGGACTTGGTTTATGAAGGGTGGGATGGTGTTATGAGTGAGTAGATTTGGTTCATGAAGGGTGGGACGGTGTTATGGGTGAGTGGACTTGGTTTATGAAGGGTGGGATGGTGTTATGAGTGAGTAGATTTGGTTCATGAAGGGTGGGACGGTGTTATGGGTGAGTGGACTTGGTTTATGAAGGGTGGGATGGTGTTATGAGTGAGTAGATTTGGTTCATGAAGGGTGGGGACGGTGTTATGGGTGAGTGGACTTGGTTTATGAAGGGTGGGATGGTGTTATGAGTGAGTAGATTTGGTTCATGAAGGGTGGGACGGTGTTATGGGTGAGTGGACTTGGTTCATGAAGGGTGGGATGGTGTTATGAGTGAGTAGATTTGGTTCATGAAGGGTGGGACGGTGTTATGGGTGAGTGGACTTGGTTCATGAAGGGTGGGATGGTGTTATGAGTGAGTAGATTTGGTTCATGAAGGGTGGGACGGTGTTATGGGTGGGTGGACTTGGTTTATGAAGGGTGGGATGGTGTTATGAGTAAGTAGACTTGGTTCATGAAGGGTGGGACGGTGTTATGGGTGGGTGGACTTAATTCATGAAGGGTGGGATGGTGTTATGGGTGAGTGGACTTGGTTCATGAATTGTGGGATGGTGTTATGAGTGAGTAGACTTGGTTCATGAAGGGTGGGATGGTGTTATGGGTGAGTAGACTTGGTTCATGAAGGGTGGGATGGTGTTATGGGTGAGTGGACTTGGTTCATGAAGGGTGGGATGGTGTTATGAGTGAGTAGACTTGGTTCATGAAGGGTGGGATGGTGTTATGGGTGAGTGGACTTGGTTTATGAAGGGTGGGATGGTGTTATGAGTGAACAGACTTGGTTCATGAAGGGTGGGACGGTGTTATGGGTGGGTGGACTTAATTCATGAAGGGTGGGATGGTGTTATGGGTGAGTGGACTTGGCTCATGAAGGGTGGGATGGTGTTATGAGTGAGTAGATTTGGTTCATGAAGGGTGGGACGGTGTTATGGGTGGATGGACTTGGTTTATGAAGGGTGGGATGGTGTTATGAGTAAGTAGACTTGGTTCATGAAGGGTGGGACGGTGTTATGGGTGGGTGGACTTAATTCATGAAGGGTGGGATGGTGTTATGGGTGAGTGGACTTGGTTCATGAAGGGTGGGATGGTGTTATGAGTGAGTAGACTTGGTTCATGAAGGGTGGGATGGTGTTATGGGTAAGTGGACTTGGTTCATGAAGGGTGGGATGGTGTTATGGGTGAGTAGACTTGGTTCATGAAGGGTGGGATGGTGTAATGGGTGAGTGGACTTGGTTTATGAAGGGTGGGATGGTGTTATGAGTGAACAGACTTGGTTCATGAAGGGTGAGATGGTGTTATAGGTGAGTGGACTTGGTTCATGAAGGGTGGGATGGTGTTATGAGTGAACAGACTTGATTCATGAAGGGTGGGATGGTGTTATAGGTGAGTGGACTTGGTTTATGAAGGGTGGGATGGTGTAATGGGTGAGTGGACTTGGTTTATGAAGGGTGGGATGGTGTTATGAGTGAACAGATTTGGTTCATGAAGGGTGGGATGGTGTTATGAGTGAACAGACTTGGTTCATGAAGGGTGGGATGGTGTTATGGGTGAGTGGACTTGGTTTATGAAGGGTGGGATGGTGTTATGGGTGAGTGGACTTGGTTCATGAAGGGTGGGATGGTGTTATGGGTGAGTAGACTTGGTTCATGAAGGGTGGGATGGTGTTATGAGTGAACAGACTTGGTTCATGAAGGGTGGGATGGTGTTATGGGTGAGTGGACTTGGTTTATGAAGGGTGGGATGGTGTTATGAGTGAACAGACTTGGTTCATGAAGGGTGAGATGGTGTTATAGGTGAGTGGACTTGGTTCATGAAGGGTGGGATGGTGTTATGAGTGAACAGACTTGATTCATGAAGGGTGGGATGGTGTTATAGGTGAGTGGACTTGGTTTATGAAGGGTGGGATGGTGTAATGGGTGAGTGGACTTGGTTTATGAAGGGTGGGATGGTGTTATGAGTGAACAGATTTGGTTCATGAAGGGTGGGATGGTGTTATGAGTGAACAGACTTGGTTCATGAAGGGTGGGATGGTGTTATGGGTGAGTGGACTTGGTTTATGAAGGGTGGGATGGTGTTATGGGTGAGTGGACTTGGTTCATGAAGGGTGGGATGGTGTTATGGGTGAGTAGACTTGGTTCATGAAGGGTGGGATGGTGTTATGAGTGAACAGACTTGGTTCATGAAGGGTGGGATGGTGTTATGGGTGAGTGGACTTGGTTTATGAAGGGTGGGATGGTGTTATGAGTGAACAGACTTGGTTCATGAAGGGTGGGATGGTGTTATGGGTGGGTGGACTTGATTCATGAAGGGTGGGATGGTGTTATGGGTGAGTGGACTTTGTTCATGAAGGGTGGGATGGTGTTATGAGTGAGTAGACTTGGTTCATAAAGGGTGGGATGGTGTTATGGGTGAGTAGACTTGGTTCATGAAGGGTGGGATGGTGTTATGAGTGAACAGACTTGGTTCATGAAGGGTGGGATGGTGTTATGAGTGAACAGACTTGGTTCATGAAGGGTGGGATGGTGTTATGGGTGAGTGGACTTGGTTTATGAAGGGTGGGATGGTGTTATGAGTGAACAGACTTGGTTCATGAAGGGTGGGATGGTGTTATGGGTGAGTGGACTTGGTTCATGAAGGGTGGGATGGTGTTATGGGTGGGTGGACTTGGTTCATGAAGGGTGGGATGGTGTTATGGGTGAGTGGACTTGGTTCATGAAGGGTGGGATGGTGTTATGAGTGAGTAGACTTGGTTTATGAAGAGTGGGATGGTGTTATGGTTGAGTGGACTTGGTTTATGAAGGGTGGGATGGTGTTATGGGTGAGTGGACTTGGTTCATGAAGGGTGGGATGGTGTTATGAGTGAGTAGACTTGGTTTATGAAGAGTGGGATGGTGTTATGGGTGGGTGGACTTGGTTTATGAAGGGTGGGATGGTGTTATGGGTGGGTGGACTTGGTTTATGAAAGGGGAAGTCGGTGGTGTAAAGGGGGAATAAGCTTTCTTTTTGCTTTGTTTTTATTTAACTATAGCGGATACATCTGCAGTGTGCTGTTAGCCCCACACTACATGACAGTTATATAGTAGGAACAAAAGCTGTTTTCCTGTCATATTCCACCACGCAGGATGGGTCTTATACAGTGATGAAATCTGTCGGACTGTTGGACATCAGTAGGGCAATGCATATTATTATTATTATTATTATTATTATTATTATTATTATTATTATTATTATTATTATTATTGTTATTATTATTATTATTATTATTATTATTATTATTATTATTATTATTATTATTATTATTATTGTTATTATTATTATTATTATTATTATTATTATTATTATTATTTATTATTATTATTATTATTATTATTATTATTATTATTATTATTATTATTATTATAAAAAATTTGCAAGGCGTGGCACCAGAGCGTCAGAGAGGCGACACCAGAACACTGTTCACTGTTCCTGGTACTGTGAACAAAGCAGTATGGCTGATACATTCAACATTAGCATCACAGGCGAGTGACGCACCAGAGGCAGGTTACTGGACAATATAACCTGTTCTTGGCACACTCAAAGTAATCAATGACGCTGAATCAATACCCAAGATGCGATCTGAGATTGTTTTAAACCTTAAAAAAAAACTTACTAATAATGCTGGAGAATTGAATTGATACTAGACAGGTTTTTAACGAAGCTGATTCGACTAACATTTACCTAATGAATCACACCATGTATGTTACGTTATAATTCATACCATATACATTATGACGCATTATACCGTCACCTCGCAATATAAATACGAGAACTGGACTAGAGTCTTCACGCTTCGTCACGTCATCGGAGGTGTCGCAGCGTCACGACCCGGGCGAACTCCAGAGAGGTGCCAGTTTTTCACGTCCGGGGAGGTGCCAGGCACTTTGGGGTAGAGCCAAGGAAGGATGGGATGGGCGTTTGAGGTATGGCATCCTCACCCTCACCCCCTCAGTGCTCGCTGTCGTTTGTGGCACCCTTAATGCATGTAGCACCTGTGACTGCAGTGCCACGTGAAGCATGTGTGGCTCATCGCGTATGTGAGACATGAAACACGTTTCAAACACGAGTAGTACCCCACATGAACTTCATCAATCATACGATGAGCATTTCCAAGCTTTCGCGATTCACAAGTAACCTACACGCAGAGAGAGGCTTAAACGACGTTTCGGTCAGCGCAGGACCATTATCAGGTGATTTGATTATATTTAGGACGGACCGAAGCGTCTGAAGTTTTATTTGCCAAGTGTGAGTTAGTTGTTAGTTGTTACAGCCACGACGTTGTGACTTGTGCTGGTCTTAGTATCAAGTAGTTAGTTGTTGCAGCCACGACGTTGTGACTTGTGCTGGTCTTAGTATCAGGTTGTTAGTTGTTACAGCCACGACGTTGTGACTTGTGCTGGTCTTAGTATCAGGTTGTTAGTTGTTACAGCCACGACGTTGTGACTTGTGCTGGTCTTAGTATCAGGTTGTTAGTTGTTACAGCCACGACGTTGTGACTTGTGCTGGTCTTAGTATCAGGTTGTTAGTTGTTGCAGCCACGACGTTGTGACTTGTGCTGGTCTTAGTATCAGGTTATTAGTTGTTGCAGCCACGACGTTGTGACTTGTGCTGGTCTTAGTATCAGGTTGTCTTCCCAGCTCAGACTTGATTTTTTTTTTTTCAGATTGTCTTTACCAGCTAAGAGCTCTTAGTTTATCTCAGCTTCCTTTAATGCCTGGTCCTAGCTAGCATGTGTCACACATATGATGCGACACTGCCAAGCCTGGTCCTAGCTAGCATGTGTCACAAACATGATACGACACTGCCAAGCTTAGTCCTAGCTAACATGTGTCATGCACATGATGCTACCCTAACAAGCCTAGTCCTAGCTAACATGTGTCATGCACATGATGCTACCCTGACAAGCCTAGTCCTAGCTAACATGTGTCATGCACATGATGCTACCTGACAAGCTAGTCCTAGCTAACAGCTGTCATGCACATGATGCTACCCTGACAAGCCTAGTCCTAGCTAACATGTGTCATGCACATGATGCTACACTGCCAAGCCTAGTCCTAGCTAACATGTGTCATGCACATGATGCTACCCTGACAAGCCTAGTCCTAGCTAACATGTGTCATGCACATGATGCTACACTGCCAAGCCTAGTCCTAGCTAACATGTGTCATGCACATGATGCTACACTGCCAAGCCTGGTCTTAGCTAGCATGTATCACACGCATAATGCGACACTGTCAAGCCTAGTCTTAACTAGCATGTGTCACACACACGATGTGATATTAAGAAGGACTACTAAGGTTTAGTAAACTATCTCTGAGCAACAATTACTGTCCCAAACAATCAACACAATACATATATATTGAGACCGTATCCATCAAAGGGGGAAGATGACTCGATACTGGTGAAGGGCTCTTGTTCCAAGAAATTGAAGCCACCCAATCCCCCTTCCTTGGATCAGACCTGATTATCTCCCTTTTCTCCAGGGGCTGTATGATCCGTACAGGTTTAGCGATTCTCCTTGAATGCGATGATAACAGTAACTGCCGAACTGGGTCATGAAACTCCTGTCTATATATATATATATATATATATATATATATATATATATATATATATATATATATATATATATATATATATATATATATATATATTGTTGTAACCAGGGTCGAGTGGTACTTAATCAATAACAACACTGCGACTAGCCGAGGACTCGAATCCATGTTGTTTTGGCCAGCCTCATAGTGAGCAAGATTCACATGGCGCTCTAACCCACAGGACCGCGCAATTCCACAAGAATCACACACCCAGCAGAGCTAGGTATTTTACCGTGATCGGAGGACATAAGCTGGTGTGGGCGCCTCTGAACTAATTTCATTCTACTCCCAGTATGTTGTACTCGCCTCTCATTTATATTTTATTTTATATTCTCTGTAATCCTTTAAGAAAAACTATTTGAGTTTTTAAGCAAATTAAATTTTATAGAACTGATTGAGAGAATTCTCAAATTTGTTCACACAGCCCAAAATTAATAAGAAAATACTTAGCTATTTTATGGGAAATATTTAATTTAACAAAAAAATTGGCAAATTAAAATTTACGCAACTCAAAGTGAATGTTAAGTTTTCTTTTTAACAAAACCCAACAACGGTGAAAGTTTGAAGCTGATCAGAAAAGGCATTCTCCAGAAACTGATCCGGTTCCAATGTTTCAAAGTTTTTAACAATGTCAGTAAAATTTCAACTTGACACCAACTGCAACTCAAGTTACGAGGCGTCAACTTCTTATATTTTGAAAACGACCAGAGGAAGCATTCTTTAGTTATTGAATATAAATGAATATCACTATTACTCAATAAAATTGGCAAATTGGGATTTATTCCGTCCAATAACAACATGAATCTTGTGTTCAGGAAGCTACACCAGTGGTTAAAATTTGAAACTGATCGGAAAAGTCATTCTCTAGTTATGTCACGGATTCCAAGTTTAACTGAACAATTTTAATACATCAACAAATTTGCCCACACAGAAACGAAACATAATGGCTACTATCCTGGCCCTAAGATACGTCACCCATTAAATATTAAAGCCGTTCAGAAAAGGTAAACTGAAATTTATTTAACACGATATAACGGGAATAAAAATGTCACGCTATTAATATCTTCTTCAGGAAAGATACTATCACACATTTCTCCCACAGGTTGTACAATAAGGGAAGCAGTCTGTCGCCTCCTCAGACTCGCATAAAATGGTCAGATTTGCACTTACACGCTTGAACTTCACTCTACACCGTCGTCGAATTAGGATGCAACTTTTTTAAGTGCTTGAAGCTCTGCCACTGAGGGTTCTGGAAGTTATCTGAGCCATTCCAGGATCTTGGGAATGTTTAACAACTTCGCTCATAGGATATATGCACATGCCGATTGCTTCAAGAATCTGGCCCTAGTTACTGTACACTTGCCGAGTGAGTGAGGAGGAAAAAAAATTAGGCGAGAACCTTCTTCGGGAACACATTAAGATGTTTCTTCAGGATGTTTACATCGTGAGGAGTATATCTCTTAGTGTAAATATGCTGAAAGTTCACTTTAATCTCTATTTTAGGGTTTAAAGTATCTTTTACTACTGATGAAAAGGTCATATGCATCCTCGTATATATATATATATATATATATATATATATATATATATATACACTGATCTCTGGCTGAAGGAGACTCGAACCTACGAACCTTAGGACAAGGTACGCAGTGCTTTACCAATCTACCCACACTGGACAATACCTTGGCGTATAGCTTGCGCTACACGTTTGATCCAAGGCAGCCAGCTTTCAGGGAGAAGGCTTACAGCTTTTCATCTCATCCCCTGCATGCATCAAGCCTTACTAGAGATTTTAACAATGCAAGGAATTCGCGAGAGCAGGCGAAATATATACAAACACTGATCTCTGGCTGAAGGAGACTCGAACCTACGAACCTTAGGACAAGGTACGCAGTGCCTTCTCCCTGAAAGCTGGCTGCCTTGGATCAAACGTGTAGTGCAAGCTACACGCCAAGGTATTGTCCAGTGTGGGTAGATTGGTAAAGCACTGGTACCTTGTCCTAAGGTTCGTAGGTTCGAGTCTCCTTCAGCCAGAGATCAGTGTTTGTGTATATTTCGCCTGCTCTCGCGAATTCCTTATATATATATATATATATATATATATATATATATATATATATATATAATATATATATATATATATATATATATATATATATATATATATATATATATAAAGTATATGGTAGAGTTATAATTGAAAGAATTAAGAGTAAGACGGAGAATAGGATAGCAGATGAACAAGGAGGCTTTAGGAAAGGTAGGGGGTGTGTGGACCAGGTGTTTACAGTGAAACATATAAGTGAACAGTATTTAGATAAGGCTAAAGAGGTCTTTGTGGCATTTATGGATTTGGAAAAGGCGTATGACAGGGTGGATAGGGGGCAATGTGGCAGATGTTGCAAGTGTATGGTGTAGGAGGTAGGTTACTGAAAGCAGTGAAGAGTTTTTACGAGGATAGTGAGGCTCAAGTTAGAGTATGTAGGAAAGAGGGAAATTTTTTCCCAGTAAAAGTAGGCCTTAGACAAGGATGTGTGATGTCACCGTGGTTGTTTAATATATTTATAGATGGGGTTGTAAGAGAAGTAAATGCGAGGGTCTTGGCAAGAGGCGTGGAGTTAAAAGATAAAGAATCACACACAAAATGGGAGTTGTCACAGCTGCTCTATGCTGATGACACTGTGCTCTTGGGAGATTCTGAAGAGAAGTTGCAGAGATTGGTGGATGAATTTGGTAGGGTGTGCAAAAGAAGAAAATTAAAGGTGAATACAGGAAAGAGTAAGGTTATGAGGATAACAAAAAGATTAGGTGATGAAAGATTGAATATCAGATTGGAGGGAGAGAGTATGGAGGAGGTGAACGTATTCAGATATTTGGGAGTGGACGTGTCAGCAGATGGGTCTATGAAAGATGAGGTGAATCATAGAATTGATGAGGGAAAAAGAGTGAGTGGTGCACTTAGGAGTCTGTGGAGACAAAGAACTTTGTCCTTGGAGGCAAAGAGGGGAATGTATGAGAGTATAGTTTTACCAACGCTCTTATATGGGTGTGAAGCATGGGTGATGAATGTTGCAACGAGGAGAAGGCTGGAGGCAGTGGAGATGTCATGTCTGAGGGCAATGTGTGGTGTGAATATAATGCAGAGAATTCGTAGTTTGGAAGTTAGGAGGAGGTGCGGGATTACCAAAACTGTTGTCCACAGGGCTGAGGAAGGGTTGTTGAGGTGGTTCGGACATGTAGAGAGAATGGAGCGAAACAGAATGACTTCAAGAGTGTATCAGTCTGTAGTGGAAGGAAGGCGGGGTAGGGTCGGCCTAGGAAAGGTTGGAAGGAGGGGGTAAAGGAGGTTTTTGTGTGCGAGGGGCTTGGACTTCCAGCAGGCATGCGTGAGCGTGTTTGATAGGAGTGAATGAAGACAAATGGTTTTTAATACTTGACGTGCTGTTGGAGTGTGAGCAAAGTAACATTTATGAAGGGATTCAGGAAACCGGCAGGCCGGACTTGAGTCCTGGAGATGGGAAGTACAGTGCCTGCACTCTGAAGGAGGGGTGTTAATGTTGCAGTTTAAAAACTGTAGTGTAAAGCACCCTTCTGGCAAGACAGTGATGGAGTGAATGATGGTGAAAGTTTTTTCTTTTTCGGGCCACTCTGCCTTGGTGGGAATCGGCCAGTGTGATAATAAAAAAAAAAATAATAAATATATATATATATATATTTATATATATAATATATATATATATATATAATATATATATATATATATATATGTATGTATATATATATATATATATATATATATATATATATATATATATATACACGAGGTTTTTAATATGGAAGCAGTGGGCGTTCAAAAATAGCAAGCACCTTCTGGCTGCAGCAGTAAAACTGCATTTGAAGTTCCGATACCAAACGTAAGAGCACATTATCGTGCAGAGTCATGAGCAGCCATGGGGGCAGGGCACCCATCATGTCATACACTTGTATCTTATACCCACGGGTGAGTGCTAAGGTGTAGGCACCCTGAAACCCAGGCAATAATATTAGAATCGTGTAAATGCATTACACAACACCATCACTGCTGGCACTGTTGCCCCAGACACTGTTAACATGATTTACTTGCCGGTCTCGATCATATAGGCCACAGGGCCGCTAAGTGAAGCTAGTATGCCACCAGGGCCAGCTTGGCACTCAGGCCATGCCAGGGTGCCAAAGTATTAGAGCTACGGGAACTAGAGCCAAACCTCCTCGGCCGGTTCAACAACAACAACAGTTCAGTGGGTTATTAGCGAGCTAGAGCGCTGAGTTGTAACGAAGAGCTGTAAAGACGTTGTAACGAGGTGTTACTCTCTGTCCTGGTCGTTGTTATGAGTATAGGAGGACAAGGAATTGAAGAAATAAGGAAGGGAAGGGTAAGGGAGGGATGGAAGTAAAAACATTAACCTGTATTATATCGGAGAAAAAACTGAGAGATAGAAAATTCTGGAGAAAGGAAGCGACATACAAACACGTACAACCGCCTAAGATTTTGTGTCTTCCGCTTCTCCAGTATCATTCTCTAAATTAGGTTGATAAAATACTGATTGGCGAAACGTCTCCCCAATAAAGATATTCAAGCGTTGATCATGTGTCTTATTAAGCCACCTCGTAAATACACACACAACACACACACCACACACACACCTAGTAGCGATCAGTGAACAGGCGGGGCCAGGAGCTATGTATCGACCCCTGAAACCACAAATAGATGAGTACAAATAGGTGAAATAGGTGAGTACATACCTGACGATACTGGAGGACAGGAGAAATAGAGGATATATGATAACGACTTATAAAATACTGAGAGGAATTGACAAGGTGGACAGGGACAGGATGTTCCAGAGATGGGACACAGTAACAAGGAGTCACAATTGGAAGTTGAAGACTCAGATTAATCGCAGGGATGTTAGGAAGTATTTCTTCAGTTACAGAGTTGTCAGGAAGTGGAGGCAGGATCCATACATACCTTTAAGAAGAGGTATGATAAAGCTCATGAAGCAGGAAGAGCGACCTAGTAGCGACCAGTGAAGAGGCGGGGCCAGGAGCTGTGAATCGACCCCTGCAACCACAACTAGGTGAGTACAGCCTCAACACTGAAGTGACAAAAACAAAACATGCTCTTATTCCGCCGAGGCACAAACTCAACTGGTAAGACACCTCTTTGAAAGGGGATTCCTTTAACGTCGGTGAAAGGGCTCTTGATCCAAGGAACTGAAACTCCCCCTTCCCTTTCCTAGGTCAAACCTTATTTCCTCCCGAATATAACAATAACATTGTCCGTCTGAGACAGACCATGAAATCAGAAAAATCTCCCGTGAGAGATGTTTTAGAGTAACGATGTGGCTCTATCTCCATGATTAATAATAATATGGTGTATCCATCAGGGGAACCTGTTAATAGTTGCTTGACATTTTCTTCCTCCAAAGTTTTCATTTATAAATTAAAAACATTCCAGCCCTGAGGTAGAGGGGGCTGGGGTTTGTGGATCCGGGGATACCTTTCCCGGATAACGCAAAGCCCCGAAGCATACTTGGTTATTGTTAAGTATTCCTGAAGGAGTACCTTTCAGCGACTGACTAACTTTTTCTCTTTCTCCTTCACGGTTCTCGTTGATAACTTGTGAACGCTTCGTCCGATCAGTTTCAAACTTTTAACGCTGGTGTACTATGACAGGAAAGTTCATTAAACTAATTTCATGTGCAAGGTCCCTCTGGTCAGATTCATGGAGACTGTTTCGGAGAAGGGTGGTGGCCTGGTGGCCTCGTGGCTAGGGTTCGATTCCCGGCGGGTGGAAACATTTCGACAGTTTCCTTACACCTGTTGTCCTGTTCACCTAGCAGCAAATAGGTACCTGGGTGTTAGTCGATGGTGTGGGTCGCATCCTGGGGGACAAGATTAAGGACCCCAATGAAAATAAGTTAGACAGTCCTCGATGACGCACTGACTTTCTTGGGTTATCCTGGGTGGCTAACCCTCCGGGGTTAAAAATCCGAACGAAATCTTACCTTATCTTATCTTTCTTATCTTATCTTAATGAGAGGGTAGGTGAGAGATGTGGAGGGAGGCAGGGAGAATAAATGGTGGCAGAGGGAGAGACAAGGGACGAATAAGAAGACAGATGAGACATTTGAAGTTTCTGAGTTATAACTTGAGAAAAGCCTCTTCCGGTGGACTTCAAACTTTTGACACTTGAGTATTTTAATCATAAGTTTAGGACTGTTAGTGAAGTGTGTAGGTGCTAAGATGCCTTTTTTTTATAGAGTGTAGCAGCATTTTGATTGAAATAAATAACGTAGGTGAAACGTTTCCTCTAATGAATGTCCTGAACTGTACATTAGATCTTTTTCCACATCACCAGACCATTTTTCAGCTCTGTTGTTGTTTGACTCGTCAAGAAACAGAAGAAGAGGCTCATGGCACGGGTCTGTTTCCTTCCGCAATAACAAAACTAGTGAGTGTGAAAGCAAAGAAGCGTCCGCACTGCACTACGCGGGACTCTCTTCTCAATGTTGCTGAAGACAACGAGGAACACTGTCTTCGGACTAGCAATCCTGAAAATCAAGGGCTGGTAATTTACGGTGTCTCGTAATGAACACAGATGTTCACGAGGGACACAACGCAGCAACAGTAATCAACACCTGCCCCCCCCCCACCCCTAGATGTAAAAGCATACCCACGTCACTCTGCGTAGAGTTTCATTAAGTCAGTGACATGATAAAGCTCTACGTAGAGTGCAACGTTGTCCCAGCTGAAGCTTGGTCTTTATCTGTGTTCTTGCTTACATCTGGCCACGGCTGACCACTGGCACAGGACATCCCGAGGCAACTCACCTGTTTTTTTTGCGGCCACCGAAGACTTTGAATTTGGGCGTCTTGAGCTTAGGGATGGAGATCTTGGGTTTTTTGAAGGTAGAGAGACTCCAGGAGCTGATGGAGCGACGCAGCTGCTGCAGCCTGTCGTCAGCCATGGCGACCGCCGCAGCACACGCCCGCACCACGCCCGCAACCAACGCACTACCCGCCGACGCTCCGCACTCTAACAAGGCCGCTAGCCCACTGGCTGCTTCCCACTGTACCATGTGGGCTGCAAACGCCGTCCTGCGGGCCGCCCGAACCCGGGGGCTATTCCTGGCTGGCTTGAGGGGCGGCCGCCCGCGTGTTCTTACTACCACAGGTCGGCGGCGAGGGCGGGCGGGTGTCAGTAGAGGGACTCCGCCCACCCCTATCATCCGCTTTCTTAGGGCTGCCGCCCACCGCCGCGCAGATACCTGCGCAGTCCCCACGTGGCTGCTGGCCGTCCGGTACAGCGGTCCCACTCGACGTATGGAGCTCCGTAGCGAAGACGACGTTCGAGAGCGAAGGGAACTGTGTCGTTTCGAGGACATCGTAGCAGATCGAGGTGTCTCCTCGGTGAGACACGACACTTGGTGATCAGGTAGAGTGAAGGACGTCTGGCAGGGTGCACTCCAGCGATACTGAGCACTCAGGTGCTCCTCGGGAACAGACTTGAGCGACGAGCGGGTGTAGACGGGCGCGGGTGTTAAAGAGAGTTCGTGGTGCAGGGTGGAATGTCGGTTTCTGTACCGGGCCGAGGCCGAAACCCGGTGCCGGACTGGAATCGGGTCTCGGCAGTGGGGCGAGGGCGGAGCGTGGTGCAGGGTAAGGTCGGGTCGGGGCAGGATGACCGAGGGAGCAGCTCCTGGCATACCGGACATCTGAAACACAAACAATCATCAGTACACCATAATTCATGATTGTCTTTTTAAATGATTTCTTTTTCCTCATGCAGAATGGTCACTGGTCGGCCACTAGGCAATCAGTGGACACTCACTGGACAGTCACTGCACAGCCACTGGACAGTTACTGGACAGCTACTGGACAGTCACTGGACAGCCACTGGACAGACACTGGACAGCCACTGGACAGTCGCTGCACAGCCACTGGACAGTCACTGGACAGCCACTGGACAGTCACTGGACAGTCACTGGACAGTCATTGGACGGCCACTGGACAGTCACTGGACAGTCACTGGACAGCCACTGGACAGTCACTGGGCAGTCACTGGACAGTCACTGCACAGTCACTGCACAGCCACTGGACAGCCACTGGACAGTCACTGGACAGCCACTGGACAGCCACTGGACAGCCACTGGACAGCCACTGGACAGCCACTGGACAGCCACTGGACAGCCACTGGACAGCCACTGGACAGCCACTGGACAGCCACTGGACAGTCACTGCACAGTCACTGCACAGCCACTGGACAGCCACTGGACAGTCACTGGACAGCCACTGGACAGCCACTGGACAGCCACTGGACAGCCACTGGACAGCCACTCCACACGCTTCAACTTGGTTCGTGGTTCTAAGATATAACACTCCAGTGTATTACTAAGGATCCTATTGAGAATAAACACAATATCTTGACTGCATTTCATTACCCTGGGTTAAATTCGACATAATTTCCTACACAAAACCACTGCAAAAAATAAAAAAAAAAGTTTAGAATTATGTAAGAGGCTTCAATTAATACTTACTCGTGCCCACTTAGTTGAAAAGGCCAGATGCAAAATTTTTAGTTATTATGAACCTATTTGTACCTAGCAACACCTTATTAACAATTTTCATGAAGAAGAAGAAAAAAAAGAACACGAAAGAAGGAAAAATAATTCCTCTGTAAATTTGAGGTGACTTGTAAGTTGTTGGAGTCTGGGTATTATCAGTGTTGTTGTTGTGACGACCTTGTATGACAACACCAGGAAACTGCAGCCTCCACAACCGGAACTGATTTAAATCCCTCCCCGCCAGGGGACTTCCGGTAGCGGTGACGACACAAACACCAGTGACATCACACAAACACCAGAGACGTCACCCAAACACTAGGGACGTCACATACCGATATTATATATATATTATATATATATATATATATATATATATATATATATATATATATATATATATATATATATATATATAATATATATATATATATATAAATGGGGTCCACCTCTGGTGTAACTTGTGGGACCCACAGCCTCGGAGAAGTGGATAAAAAGGCTTCAAGGAAGAATATTTGGATTTCTTCCTGAAGCCGTTTGAATATTCCACTTCCCCTACCACCCCAACTTTTCATTCTTTTATACCAATAGGCATATTTTATTACATAATATGGTACAAAAGGTTTAAGAGATACATTGTTGATATAAAGATGACATATACAGTACATGAGATCTGAGAGATACATGTCTAGTACATATCGTTACGTGTTTGACACTGATTATAATGCGAAAATCTCATCCAGCTCTTCAGAGCTGGGGCGTGTGCCCAAAATACAGCAGGCATTACCCCTCTGAACAGCCGCACTGAGTCCCTAGAACAGCGACTCAGTGCTGGTAAAACTTGTCAGTTACCAAGAACTCATTCAAAATTGAGTCCTTTCTAAAATTCTCTCTTATACCTTTAAAGATATATTTTTTTCATTTATGCTAATGTAAAAATTAATAATTTTGTACCAAAAGAACCTTAGGAAACTTACCTAACCTTATTATAACAAGCGGAATTTAATTTAGCCTAATCCAACTAAATATATTTTAGATACGTTTACAATAATTTAATAATAAGCATATTTTTTTCGTTAAGTTCAGATAGGTATAGTCGATAGGTTTGAAACTTAACACTTCAACTACTATGCGAACATCCACACTCCAGAGTACATGCTTCCCAAAGTACATAACTCCCAGAGTACATACTTCCCAGAGTGCATAACTCCTAGAATACATACTTCCCAGAATATTTGCTTCCTAGAGTAGTTGCTTCCCAGAGTACATGCTTCCTAGAGTACATGCTTCCTAGAGTACATACTTCCTACAAATGTCGAAGCCATTTATTTCATTATTAGTCCAGTTGACTGGGGTTTATTAAACAGGTGTCGTCGGGAGGCTTCCTTTTATTGTTTTAAAGGAGAGGTTTCCATAGGTCCTAAAACAGAGGTTTCCAGGGATCTCCTAACAAAGGTTTCTGTAACAGAGGTTTCAAGAGGTCCTGTAACAGAGGTTTCCAGACTTCCTATGGCAGAGTTTTTCAGAGGTCCCCTATCAGAGGTTTCCAGAGGTCTCCTATCAGATTTCCAGAGGTCCCCTAACAGAGGTTGGCAGAGTTAATGTAACAGTCGTTTCCTGAGGTCACATAACAGGTTTTTCAGGAAACCCCCTTACAGAGGTTTCCAGAGGTTCCATAACAGATGTTTCCGATCTTCCATTAAGAGAGGCTTCCTGAAGTCTCATATAGCAGATCTTTCTAAAGGTCCTTTAGCAGGTTTTCAACGGCTCCTAACAGAGGTTTCCATAGGTCCCCTAACAGGGGTTTCCAGTATTCCCATAACAGAGGTTTCCAGAGGTCCCCTAATAGAGGTTTTTTAGAGGTCCTGTAATAGAGGTTTTCAGATGTTCCTTAACAGAGATTGCGAAGGAACCCTTAACAGAGTTTACCAGAAGTCCTGTAACGCAGGTTTTCTAAGGTTCCCTAAGAGGTTTCCAGAAGTTGAGTAAGAGAGATTTCAGGAAGTCCTTTTTACAGAGGGTTCCAGAGGTCTTGTAGCAGAGGTTACCTCAGGTCCCTGACAGAGGCACGAGCAGACAGGATGCAGGGCGTGGACGGGTCTGGGTGGGGGAGGATAATGCTTTACACAAGTCGTACCTTTGTCTCAGTTATTGCAAGCGAGGCCAGACACCCGCCTACACCTGTTTGTCCAACACCTGTTAGTTTTTCCAACACCCTCTGGCCTATATATTACCCGTTGCATATATTTATACTCCTAATGTCCTCATCAACAACTGGAGGTTGAAATATCCTGACGAACTGTTGGTCTATGTTCCTGTTTCCTATGTTCCTGCCCCCATGTTCCTGTCCCAAATGGAAATAAGTCACTCTGACTTTTTTGGGGTTATCCTGGGTTCTCTACACATATGCTGCTATGTATGATAATCTATGTAAATGTATTTGTGTATACCTGAATAAACTGACTTAGTCTCCATGTTCCTATTTCTGACTCCATGTTCCTGTCTTCACTTTCCAGTGAAGAGATATGTATTAGTGAACTGTTGTGGGTCGCATCCTAGTGAAGAACTAAAAAAATGGTTGTACTCACCTAGTTGTGGTTGCAGGGGTCGAGTCATAGCTCCTGGCCCCGCCTCATCACTGGCTGCTTCTGGGTCACTCGCCCTGCACCATGAGCTTTATCATACCTCTGCTTAAAGCTATGAATGGATCCTGCCTCCACTACATAGCTACCCAAACTATTCCACTTCCTGACTACTCTGTGATATAGCTAAAGGCTCCATTGAAATAAGCCACCCTGTTTGGTTTTCTCGAATTAATCTGGGTTATCAGTCATCCGGGGTTAATAATTCTTATAAATCACTCTTGGAAATGAAGGTCCGATGTAAAACGGTATTAATGGAATTGTCTGATGCGGTTGAAATCCTATCGACTTCACTAGGGTCATTACCTGAAGTTTACCTGGAGAGAGTTCCGGGGGTCAACGCCCCCGCGGTCCGGTCTGTGAGAAGGCCTCATGGTAGATCAGGGCCTTATCAACCAGGCTGTTACTGCTGGCTGCACGCAATCCAACGTACGAGCCACAGCCCGGCTGGTCAGGTACCGACTTTAGGTGCTTGTCCAGTGCCTGCTTGAAGACAGCCAGGGTCTATTGGTAATCCCCCTTATGTATGCTGGGAGGCAGTAGAACAGTCTTGGGCCCCTGACACTTATTGTGTTGTCTTTTAGCGTGCTAGTGACACCCCTGCTTTTCATTGGGGTGATGTTGCATCGTCTGCTGAGTCTTTTGCTTTCGGAGAGAATGATTTTCGTGTGCAAGTTCGGTATTAGTCCCTCTAGGATTTTTCAGGTGTATATAATCATGTATCTCTCCCGCCTGCATTCCAGGGAGTACAGGTTCAGGAACTTCAAGCGTTCCCAGTAATTGAGGTGTTTTATCTCTGTTATGCGCGCCGTGAAGGTTCTTTGTACATATTCTAGGTCAACAATTTCACCTGCTTTGAAAGGTGCTGTTAGTGTGCAGCAATATTCCAGCCTAGCAGAACAAGCATCCTGAGGAGTCTCATCATTGGCTTGGCATCCCTAGTTTTGAAGGTTCTCATTATCCATCCTGTCATTTTTCTAGTAGATGCGATTGATACAATGTTATGGTCCTTGAAGGTGAGATCCTCCGACATGATCACTCCCAGGTCTTTGACGTTAGTTTTTCGCCCTATTGTGTGGCTGGAATTTGTTTTATACTCTGATGCAGTTTTAATTTCTTCATGTTTACCATATAGGAGTAATTGAAATTTCTCATCGTTGAACTTCATATTGTTTTCTGCAGCCCTTGAAGATAAAAATGTCTGAAGCCCTTGAAGATAAAATTTTCATCAGATTTTTAACTCTGGATGGTTAACCACCTAGGATAACCCAAGAAAGGCAGTGCGTCATCGAAAGACTGTTTATTTTATTTTCACTGGGAGTTCCTCACTCTTGTCCCCCAGTATGCGACCCACACCAGTCGACTAATTCCGAGCTACCTACTTGTTTGCTAGTTGAACGGGACAACAGGTGTAAGAAATCACTCCCAATGTTTTCACCCTTGCCGCGGATCGAACCCTCGACACTCCGTGTGTGAAGCGAGTATTGTCTACCAGGCCACTGGCCACCGTAACCTTGTCGCCAACAGGCAGGAAAAAAACATGAAATAAATATATACTTACTCACTGACTTATTTACTCATTTATTTACTTACTCCCTGACTCATACATTCTTACTTACTTGCTTATTTTACTGTCGTACATGTAAAATGTTTGACCACTTAGATGTAAGTTAGTTTACCAAGAAATTTTTTTTACATTTTCTTCTTATAAATGCTTAAGAGAAAACGAGAAAAAAGTAAATTTTTTGTAGGATAAACATAATTAAAAAGACTTTGTAAGATTGCATTATAATTATTTATAATAATAATAATAATAATAATAATAATAATAATAATAATAATAATAATAATAATAATAATAATAATAATAATAATAATAATATCTTTATTTACTACAAGTACATGTACAAAGTATACAGTCCTAGCTGACAATAATAACATACTACTATATAGAAAGCCCCTTGTTATGCTCCGCATGTCGGGCAAATTAGGTCAGTGTCCCAGGATGCGACGACATCATCGATACCATGCTAACCCTTCTAGGGTAGGGTAGGTGCCTGAGCCCGAGCCTTTAGCTCATAAGACTGTCATTCCCATTTGCCCCCTTGGGGCGGGAATGGCTTGTGGCTAGGCCTGGGGACAGTTGGTCCCAAAGATGAGGAGGTACTTGTGCCTCCTCCCATGGGAGACTTAGGTCTCAGACACTCCCTAAAGAGGGAGCCAAGGCCGGGCCACCACTTGGAAAAGGGCCGGGCCGGGAGAATACCGGCGAATCTTTAATAATAATAAATAAATGGGGCGACATCGACACCATGCCTAACCCTTCTACGGTAGGGTAGGTGCCCGAGCCTGAGCTTACAGCTCACAAGACTGTCCATTCCCATTAGCCCCCTTGGGGCAGGGATGGCAGACCAGAGAGGCCTAGCTTGTGGCTAGGCCTGGGGACAGTTGGTCCCAAAGATGAGGAGGTCCTTGTGCCTCCTCCCATGGGAGACTTAGGTCTCAGACACTCCCTAAAGAGGGAGCCAAAGCCAGGCCACCACTTGGAAAAAGCCCGGGCCGGGAGAATACCGGCGAATCTTTAATAATAATAATAATAAACAGGATGCGACGACATCGATACCATGCCTAACTCTCCTAGGGTAGGGTAGGTGCATGAGCCCGAGCCTTTAGCTCATAAGACTGTCATTCCCATTTGCCCCCTTGGGGCGGGGATGGCAGACCAGAGAGGCCTAGCTTGTGGCTAGGCCTGGGGACAGTTAGTCCCAAAGATGAGGAGGTACTTGTGCCTCCTCCCATGGGAGACTTAGGTCTCAGACACTCCCTAAAGAGGGAGCCAAGGCCGGGCCACCACTTGGAAAAGGCCCGGGCCGGGAGAATACCGGCTAATCTTTAATAATAATAATAACAGGATGCGACGAGAGGAAACACATTACGTGATCATCATCGAGATTGGATACAGAACACCGGTGTGGAAAGATCGTAGGACTGAGTGTGTTGTGTTCGCTTGGAATATATATCTGTGTTAGTTTACGCACAGATTGGCGATGTTTCTAGTGATCCTTGGACTGTGTTCAGTGTTTCAGGGCAGTGAGCCACGTGCGGGTGGCTACGGACCCTGACTGGGGCACTGAGCCTCACAGCTCTGCACCCAGTGTGGGCGGCTGTGAGGTCACAGGCAGCAGCTCTGCTGCTGGCTCTGTCCCCACACCTAGTCACCATGACAGACCCAGGAGAGCGGCCTAAACGTTCATTGGAATGCGGGGACGAGTTGGAGGACGACGTGGGGCAGGTGGGAGCCCCCACCAAGAAGGCCAAGGATGCAGTAGAGACTACTGTATCTACCAATCTGCCACTAGATCCGTCGGCAGCCGCTACCCAAGGAGACTTGCACCCCCAGATGGCCATAGGGATTGTGGAAGGAAGCCAGGAGGCTGCAGCTCCAAAACTGGCAAGGATAGAGCCATCCCAAGTCCCTACACCAGTTGCTCTGGCCTCCACAGTGGATGGGAACTGGCTAACTCCACGTGGATGGAGGAATTCTCACTCAGGATGGAGGAATTCTCACAAGCAACCAGGGCCTTCAACAAATTCAAGGCTCCGGATTATGGGTTTGTAAGGTATCTGGAAGGACTACCTCGCCTCAAGTTCCACTGCGAGGTCACTCTCAGGAACGAGGTTTTGGTCATTCCTCGGGATGAGGATTCTTACGAGGAATTGAAGGGGCTGGTTGTGACCCATCCCAGCATGGTGGAACTGGTTGCTTCGGAGAAGGTGTACAAGGGGGTGCTCTTACACGTCCCTGTGCCCCTCCAACTGGAGCCCATTTTGGAACAGTGAACAAGGTGCAACAGTGAACAAGGTGCCCACCCGCCAGGTGCTGATTCACCACAAAGGTCCACTTCCCACACACCTGGACCTTGGGGTCTGGGGAAGATTCAAGACCTGAGCATACCTGTCGGGCCCAGTACAATGCTTCAACTGTCAGGGGTTCAATCATATTGCAGCCACCTGCCAGCGAGAGAAGAAGTGTGGTGTGTGCAGCAAGGCACACGACTCGAAGGACTGCATTGCCATTCTCAAACAGCCAACCAGCAAAGCCCTTCGGCCGGAGCCCAAGTGTGCCAACTGCTCAAAGAGGCACCATGCCTGGAACCGGAGCTGTCCTGTGATGGTGCAGCACTGGCAGCAGGTTCGTCATTGGAACGACCCAACAGCCCCGACGCCACCCAGCCTTGGAACCACCCAGCAACAGTCGGTATGGGCTCCGACCGCGGTTCCCCAGATACTGCAGGAGGGCAATACCAGCGAGTTCCCGGCACTGGGCTCCCGACAGTTGCATCAGGGGGCATGCACTGGCTTGCAGCAGCGGGGTCAACTACGGGGTCAGATGGTAAGGTGGCCAAGAGGATAGAATCAATGGGAAAAACAGCCACAGGCCAGGCACACTGCCAAGCAGGTCCCAGCTGGGCACCAAAATTCCTTGCCA
The DNA here is from genome assembly GCF_026875155.1 of Cherax quadricarinatus. Taxonomy (NCBI): domain Eukaryota; kingdom Metazoa; phylum Arthropoda; class Malacostraca; order Decapoda; family Parastacidae; genus Cherax; species Cherax quadricarinatus. Next base: position 20,579,632 of record NC_069430.1, on the reverse strand, counting down.
TACTGCCAGCAGGCCTCTTCCCAAGAGCAGGCCCCTACTGTGAGCGGCCAGAGTCAGGCAGAGGTTCCTCGCCAGGGGACCCAGAAGCCCATGGCCACTCAGGCTGGGCCCAGAGTGCACCCAGCTTATGCTGCTGCAGTGTCAACAGCCACCCAGACATACCCAGTGACCCAGCACCGACTCGATGGGTCGTCCAGCTCAATGCCTGCGGAGGTAATGGTCGAATCATTTCCCAATCGACTGAAGAAAACCATCGGGGTCATCTCAGCACTCTGTCGCCTGCTGCTGTCGGCGGAGGACAGGGGCGCCTGCAGACAGCTCCTGTCATGGATGCTGGACGTGGTCCTACTGGACAGGAAGGACTCAATGGAACTTCAGGCCATCATCCAGGAGTCCTTCCAGTCCATGATGGAGGAGGCCCAGGAGTCGCCAACTACTGACGACGAGTCCCAGGCAGAGATGGAATCAGAGGGCCACCTCTGCTGCCCTTGAAGATCCTCCAGTGGAACATTTGCAGGCTGCAGAGGAAAATTCACTTAGTGATTGAGCTGCAGTTCAGGATGAGATTGATGTCTTCCTGTTCCAGGAGACACTTACCAATTCGTCACATCAAATGCAGCCACGTATCCTGGGATTCTCGGCCTACCTTCAGCACCTGGAAGGGAGGGGCAGGGGCACGGTGATCTACGTCAGTACCACTATCCGTCATTCAATTTCCAATGACCCCATCAACTGTGGGGAGGGCGTAGAGGTTCAGGCTGTCACCCTACACCTACTGGATGGACCTCTCGTGGTTTACAATATTTACAGAAGCTCTCGGTACACCCTTGACATTTCAGAGGTGGCAGCACTCGCCCCACGGGAGGGTCTTGTTGTGGCTGGGGATGTCAATGCCCACCACCCAATACTTTCTTCTGTCTCTCCTACCAACGCAGCTGGGAGGCACCTTGCGACTGTGCTGGAGGAGGTCCCTGAGATCGCCCTCCTCAATAATGGTGAGCCAAACCATCACTATGGTGGCCACTTGGACGTCACACTCATCTCTAGGCAGTTGCTCTCGAGTGCGAGATGGGAGGTCCACCCCGTCTCACCAGTGATCACTTTGCAGTGGTCACCATGCTGATGATCCAGCGGTGCCTGCTCCCCACACCTACCCCCAGATGGAATCTAAAAAAGGCCGACTGGCAGTGCTTCCAGGAGGTCATTGAGCGCTGGTGGGCAGAGTCTCCTCTTCTGGAAGACCCAGATGAGGCGGCTCAAAGCTTGCAGGTGGCCTTCACATGTGCAGCTGAGGCAGCCATACCTAAGATTACAGGCGGAAGGTTATGTAAACGTGACTGGTGGTTTTACAATGAAGACATCAGGGAGCAGAACCACCGCATCAATGTCGTACGCAAGATGCACAGGCGTAATCCCACGGTTCAGTCCATGCATCTGCTCAGGGAAGTGGTGCAGCATGCATGCCATGTCTCACACAGGGTCCAGGAGGCTAATTGATTCGAGTGGTGTGCCTCCTTCAGCTACTCCTCCACCATATCTGAGATTTGGACCAAGTTACAATTGGCCACCGGGCAGTGTTGCAGTTGCACCCTGACCCCGCAACGGAGGCAGAACATCTGGTGGACCTTTTCACCTTCAGAGCGGCCATGGCTCAACTGCCTCAGGATCTCCAGGAGCTCCAAGCCACCTTCCTTTCTTGAAGGATGATGGTGATCCAAGCGGCATGCCAGGCTAAGGACGTCACGGATGAAGACTTCACCAACCAGGAGCTCCAGGCAGCCTTCACATCTCATCGGGACACTGCACCGGGGCATGATGGTATCACCTATGGCATGATCACTCGGTCTGGCCATTCTGGACATTCAGCTGTCCTGGGGGTCGTCAACTGGACTTGGCGAGCTGGCGAACTCCCTGTCATATGGAAGGAGGCTGACATCATACTGATTCCTAAGCCTTGGGATCCTGGCAGTGTGAGACCCATCTCCCTCACCAGTTGCATCTCAAAGGTGTCTGAAAGGATGATGTTGGAGCGCCTGAGGTGGAAGCTTGGCCCTCCTCATAAACACCTCTATGGCTTCACCAGAGGAGTGGGCACTTTCAAAAGCCTTACCAATCTACTGGCTGGCACTGGGTCGGACGCCCAAGCCCACATTGTTGTCTTTCTTGACCTCAAGAAAGCTTTTGAGCTAGACATTGCACCTGCCATCCTCTCACTCTTAGCCCACAGGGGGGTTAAAGGCAGGCTGCTTTCATGGCTTCGTTCCTATCTCCAGGACAGGCGGGCCCAGGTATGCTTCCAGGGGCATGCCTCTTCTCTCAAGACCCTGGACAACGGCACTCCACAGGGCGGGGTGCTTAGTCCCACCCTGTTCAATGTACTGATGCACCAGCTGGTGCACCTGCCTTTCTCCAGAGGCACCTTCCTCCTCAGCTATGCCGATGACCTGGCACTTGTCGTACCTAGGAAGCGCCGGCTTTTGCAGTGTGCCCAGGAGGACCTCGATCTGTTGGCTTCCACTTGCCGTCACTTGGGGCTCAAGATATCTGCAACAAAATCCAAAGCCATGATCCTTCGCACCAGGGTACCCAGTCAGAGGCTGTGGGTCCTGGGCATCGACCTGGAGTGGGTTCACAGTTATAGGTACCTTGGCATCTACACTGACAGGTGCCTCACCTTCCAGAAACATGTGCACCACATTAAAGAGAGGGCTCTACAGAGGGTCAAGGCATTGAGTGCCATGGCCAACCCTAGGGCTGGAGCCAGCCTCGAGGTCATGAGGTTGTTCTACATCCAGGCAATACGCTCCCTTGTTGACTATGGGGCACTTGCTCTGGTTCATGCCAGACCCACAAGCATCAAATCCCTCTGTGTCATCTAGAACACAGCTGTACGGGCCATGCTGGGGGCTCCTAGGTGGGCCAATGCAGTGGCTCTGAACCTTGAGGTGCAGCTACAGCCTCTTGAAGACAGGATCCAACTGGTAGCTGCCAAGAGGATCGCAAAGTATCTCCGACTCCCAGGGGCTGACAAACTGATGAGAGATTTACGGGTCCGCCAGGGACAGGTCATTCCACTGCATCCTGGCCGCCAATGGATGTGGTCGGTAGCAGATGCCACACGGAAGCTCCTGCCCATGACATTGCTCCAGGCGGGAGGCTGCGACAGACTGGCAGCAAACTACACGGTGCCACCCCCTTGGGCACCAGAGCTGTTTGTGGTGCACTGGAAAACCCTACCAGACAGCAAGAGGCATTGCACCCAGGACATTATGCAACGACTTGCCTCGGCTAGCATTGTGGATGCGGAAGGCCCAGGGTGTGTGCCATATTACACCGATGGCTCCAGAGACCCAGTGGCAGGCCGCACAGCTGCTGGGATATTCCACAGCAATCTGACAGCAGGTTGGCGCCTCCCAGACCATTGCACCATCCTCCAGGCCGAACTCTTTGCCATCCAACAAGCTTTGCAGCATGCTCTTGCAGACCATCAGCATCCCCCCCATCATCCACGTTGATTCCAAGGCAGCGATCCAAGCGCTTATGCACAGAGAGCCAAAGGACGACATACACTTAATCACATCCATCCAGGGTGACCTGCAGACTCTCATGGCCCAGGGTCGCAGGGCTACCATCAACTGGATCCCGAGCCATGTGGGTATCCCTGGCAATGATGCTGCAGATGAGGCTGCTAGGACTGCAACCCTCGAGGCACAGCCACGTGTTGCAATCTCCATCAGCCTCAGACAGATTGTGCTGTGGGCTGCCAGTGCGGCCAGGCGCCCATTCCCTGACCCTGGGGATTCACGGAGCCTCTGTTGGTATGTCAGGGCGACCCACAGGGCGCCCCCTCCAAGTATTCGGACACAGTCCAGAGAACTAAGGGTGCATATCCACCGCCTACGCTTAGGGTATCCCACCACTGCGCAGATTGTTGAAAGGGCACGAGAGGAGCTCTGTGCCCATTATGACCGAATGGTTCCGAAGCCCTTGGTGCACTACCTGTTAGACTGCCCGGCTACGATGCCCCTTCGCCATAGACACTTCCCAATGACCCCAGTGGGGCAGGCCCGAGAGGATGAGGCAGCACATCTTGTGTACTTAGCTGTCAGGGACTTGGAAACCTTACTTCCAGTCATTGCACGTCATCCCCCCCCCCCCCCCCGCTGAAGTTGCTGCGAGGGCCTGCTTTGGGCCTCCATTGCACTGCACACCAGCCGCTGTTAGTGCACACTAACGTTTGGTACGTCATCTGGCCATAGAGCCGATGAGGTACCCCCCTCCCTTCCTGCTGAAGACCTGCCATGCAGGTGAAAGTAAAGATAAACGACACTTCCCTACCTGGGGAGCCAATGCCGGGTCACCAAATTGGAAGAGACCCGGGCCGGGATACCATACCGGCGAATCAGATAGAATAGAATAGAACAGGATGCGACCCACACCAGTCGACTGACACCCAGGTACCCATTTTACTGATGGGGAACATAGACAACAGGTGGAAAGAAGCTCGCCCAATGTTTCTACTCTGGCTGGGCATCGAACCCAGGTCCTCGCCGTGTGAAGCGAGAGCGTTTTTGTATTGTATTGGATTATATTGAATGATTTATTCATGTTAAGTTTACAGACATTTTAACAATTTCGTAATTCAATTTATACTTTTGTTTTATAGTGATGATTATCAGTTAATTTAACATCTTTATTATGTACTCCATACCCATCCTGTGGGCGGTGGTCACCCCATGCCCATCCTGTGGGAGGTGGTCACCCCATGCCCATCCTGTGGGCGGTGGTCACCCCATGCCCATCCTGTGGGCGGTGGTCACCCCATGCCCATCCTGTGGGCGGTGGTCACCCCATGCCCATCCTGTGGGCGGTGGTCACCCCATGCCCATCCTGTGGGCGGTGGTCACCCATGCCCATCCTGTGGCGCGGTGGTCACCCCACGCCCATCCTGTGGGCGGTGGTCACCCCATGCCCATCCTGTGGGAGGTGGTCACCCCATGCCCATCCTGTGGGCGGTGGTCACCCCATGCCCATCCTGTGGGCGGTGGTCACCCCATGCCCATCCTGTGGGCGGTGGTCACCCCATGCCCATCCTGTGGGCGGCAGTCACCCCATGCCCATCCTGTGGGCGGTGGTCACCCCATGCCCATCCTGTGGGCGGTGGTCACCCCATGCCCATCCTGTGGGCGGCAGTCACCCCATATCCATCCTGTGGGCGTTGGCCACCCCATGCCCATCCTGTGGGAGGCAGTCACCCCATACTCATCCTGTGGGCGGTGGCCACCCCATGCCCATCCTGTGGGCGGCAGTCACCCCATACCCTTCCTGTGGGCGGTGGCCACCCCATGCCCATCCTGTGGGCGGCAGTCACATCATACCCATCCTGTGGGCAGCAGTCACACCATACCCATCCTGTGGGCGGCAGTCAAAGGATTACAGAGGTACATACTGGGTCCAGGGACTGGAGTACAAAGTTTTGATAGCTGAACAAGTTACAAAGGTAATGAACTATTCATATGTTCATATTTGGTCACAATCGTAATGAGTTATTTATCCTGGAGAGCGAAACGTTGGTATAATAAATGTTACATTAGTTACACTTGTGTCCTTTTACCGATATGTGAAGTTCATTGAAGATAAATTTCAATTACTCCGACGTGGAAAACTTGAAGAAATTAAAACTCTATCGGAATATAAAACAAATTCCAAACCACACAATAGAGTGAAAAACTAATGTGAAGGAACTGGGAGTGATAATAGCTCCACGAGTACGCTAAGTAAGTGTCAAGGGCCCAAGACTGTTCAACTACCTCCCAGCATATATAAAGGAGATTACCAATAGACCCCTGGCTGTCTTCAAGAAGGCGCTGCACAGGCATCCAAAGTCAGTACCTGACCACCTGGGCTGTGGCTCGTACTGCTTAAGTGTTTATATTTCCAACAACCTGTTTGATCAGACCCTGATCTACCGCGAGGCCTGGCCACAAACCGGGCCGCGGGGGCGTTGAGCCCCGAAACCCTCTCCAAGTATACTCCAGGTTCGACACCAAGCTGTGACCTCAGCATCTACGTCCAGTGCTCAGCTCCTCACCCGCGAGCATCTCTGTGCCAACTTTCACCTCCTTAAAGTGAATCAGGGAGGCTGTTGAGTGAAGAATAGAATAAGGAGCGTCTTGATCTTACAGTTATCTCTTACACATGCCACGTTGTCATGAAACTGAGATGTATTGTGTGGACGCACACACACACACACACACACACACACTACGAGACAGGAGAGTGTGGTAAGACCCTGGTCTGTAATTCCAGCACGTTTCCTCTTTCCTTAGTGACTTTCCTGGCCACAGAGGAACTAAGCATCCCTCAACTGATGAGAACACAAGAACTGAACAATAATAATAGGCTAAAACACCTCATGGGTAAAAGAAAAAAGTGAGAAATTTGCAGGTGAATTAGAAGAGGAAATAGTCAAAATACTATTAATATTATTTTTATTAACAGAGAAGTCAAAGAAAGGAATAAGAAAAGCCGAATGAGAATATGAAGATAATATTGCGAGTGAATGATTGACCAACCCAAAGTGCATCTTTTAGGAACGGAGGAATATGATTAAGGGAAGAGATAGATTCACATAAATGTAAATGAGGCCAGATTACAGACGTGAGCTATTTACCGACTTCGGTTTCAATCCATCGAGCATCGAAACGTCTTATTTCCTCCCGAAGCTGAGTTGCTTATGAATTGTCCCAGCCACATTACTGTGGTTTTCATTCATTCTGTGGAGAAGTTTGATTCACAGAGTCACAGGTGAGCAGTGTTGACTCACAGAGTCATAGGTGAACAGTGTTATTACGAACACAGGTGATAGTCTAAAGGCCTGTAGCACCTGGTGGTAATTAAGTCAGCCAACATAGCAGTCAACAGAAGAGAAGAAGAGCAAGTCAGACAAAGGAGGGGTAGATTTCTTTACCCATGTATTCCTTAACCATTATCTACACTACGTACAATATTAATGATCAGAGAAGAAATCAGAGTGAAATGGAATAATTTATGGGCACTCAAAGCATGAGTGGTCACGACCAGTGTCTCTGGAAGTTTGCCACAGAGCCAGGTGACCTGAACTGACGTCACCTTCGCTGAAGTAGCCGGCTTCCACGTGACTGGCATGATGAACTGGTCAATAAGCGCAACAGTGGGGCCCCAGAACTGCTACACTCTGATATACCAGTTCAGTGGTCGAGAGGGTGTGGCAGCTGGTTGAGTGAAGAACGTCGAATAAAAGGTAACAAGCTGGGCTCACACCGCAAGTGTTGACTCACAGAGTCACAGGTGTAATGTTTCATCCCCGGCATTAAATACCCGTGAGTGACGTCACTAGCACCTGTCTCAGGTGAAGCCTTCAGGTGAGTCACCTGAACTCAGTCATAGGTATATGATACGAACATACAAACGTTCCTACACATACAGTTTGTAAATGTACGTTTTACACTTTTCACCTGTACCTATATATATATATATATATTATATATATATATATATTATATATATATATATATTATATATAATATATATATATATATTATATATATATATATATATATATATATATATATGTCGTGCCGAATAGGCAGAACTTTGCGATCTTGGCTTAATAGCAACGTTCATCTTGCCATATAGGACAAGTGAAAATTTGTGTATGCAATAATTTCGCCAAAATCATTCTGAACCTAACGAAAAAAATATATTTGATTGTGTTTGTTTAGTACTAAATTTACGTAACGTATTTAAAATATATTTAGTTGGGTTAGGCTAAAATAAATTGTTCTTGTTATAATAAGGTTAGGTAAGTTTTCTAAGATTTCTTTGGTGCAAAATTAAATTTTTTTACATTAACATTAATGAAAAAAATATATCTTTAAACGTATAAGAGAAAATTTCAGAAAGGACTTAATTTTAAATGAGTTCTTGCTAATTGACCAGTTTTACATATTCGGCACGACATATATATATTATATTATAATATATATATATATATATTATATATATATATATATATATATATATATATATATATATATATATATATATTATATATTATAGCAAAACAACCACTCTGAAAGAATAGAGAAATTCCAAGCGCTTTCGTGACTACTCAATTATCAAGGAACTATGTGTGAGTAGTCACGAAAGCGCTTGGAATTTCTCTATTCTTTCAGAGTGGTTGTTTTGCATATTCTGAAATTTACCTGTTTTTCTGTGATCTTATTGCATATATATATAAATTTTATATATAATAATATATTATAATATATATATTATATATATATTTTTATATATATTTATATTTATATATTTATATATATATATAATTTTTATATATATATTAATATATATATATTTATATATATATTTTATATATATATATTTATATATAAGTTATATATACACGAAGAAAGATTAAGGACTAAAAGTTGTAATGAGAACATTCAAAATGCTCAAAGGGCTTGAGTGTATGGAAATTAACAGGTTACTGAAGAGGCGGAAAATGGGTACATGAGGATACGGTTGTAAGTTAAAAACAAGAAAATACTCATTAGAATTCAGGTAGTATTTATTCGGTCTCAGGGTGGTCAGGAAGTGGAATGACCTGGGCTCAGAAGTATTACTACTACTGCTACCTGGAGTCTACCCGGAGGATATTCCAGGGATCAACGCCCCCGCGGCCCGGTCCACGACCAGGCCTCCCTGTTGGATCAGGGCCTGATCAACGAGGCTGTTACTGCTGGCCGCACGCAGTCCAACGTGCGAACCACAGCCCGGCTGATCAGGCACCGACTTTAGGTATTTGTCCAGCTCCCTTTTGAAGACAACCAGGGGTCCACTGGTAATGCCCCTTTGGGCTGGTGAGAGGCTGTTGAACAGTTTTGGGCCCCGGACACTTACTGTGTTTTCTCTTTGTGTACCAGTGACGCCCCTACATCTACTACTACTGCTTCTGCTACTGCTACTGCTACTGCTACTACTACTACTACTACTACCACTCCTTATAACAATAATAATCTAATAGCCTTACTAGATAGGTAATATTTTAGATTATATTCTAGGGGATCTAGTGAGGTTGGTGGAGAGATCCTTGGAGTGTGAGTGAGGCATGACTGTCGTATCTAAAGACGTGCCAGTGAATGGAGACGATGATTGATTTAAGTGACCTCCTTCACGGGTTTAAGACGACTTGGCACTGTCACCAACACACTCTACACTGTCACCAACACACTCTACACTGTCACCAACACACTCTACACTGTCACCAACACACTCTACACTGACACCAACACACTCTACACTGACACCAACACACTCTACACTGACACCAACACACTCTACACTGACACCAACACCCTCTACACTGACACCAACACACTCTACACTGACACCAACACACTTTACACTGTCATCAACACATTCTACACTGTCACCAACGCACTCTACACTGTCACCAACACACTCTACACTGTCACCAACACACTCTACACTGTCACCAAACTACACTACACCACACACTTACAGTCACCAACACACTCTACACTGCTACCAACACTACACTGACACCAACACACTCTACACTGACACCAACACACTCTACACTGACACCAACACACTCTACACTGACACCAACACACTCTACACTGTCATCAACACACTCTACACTGACATCAACACACTACACTGACACCAACACACTCTACACTGACACCAACACACTCTACACTGACACCAACACACTCTACACTGACACCAACACACTCTACGCTGACACCAACACACTCTACACTGACACCAACACACTCTACGCTGACACCAACACACTCTACACTGTCACCAACACACACTACACTGACACCAACACACTCTACACTGTCACCAACACACACTACACTGACACCAACACACTCTACGCTGACACAACACACTCTACACTGTCACCAACACACACTACACTGACACCAAACACATCTACACTGACACCAACACACTCTACGCTGACAACAACACACTCTACACTGTCACCAACACACACTTACACTGACACCAACACACTCTACACTGACACCAACACACTCTACACTGACACCAACACACTCTACACTGACGCCAAAACACTCTACACTGACACCAACACACTCTCTACACTGACATCAACACACTCTACGCTGACACCAACACACTCTACACTGTCACCAACACACACTACACTGACACCAACACACTCTACACTGACGCCAACACACTCTACACTGACACCAACACACCTCTACACTGACACCAACACACTCTACCCTGTCACCAACACACTCTACACTGACACCAACACACTCTACGCTGACACTAACACACCTACACTGTCATCAACACACTCTACACTGACACCAACACACTCTACACTGACACTACACACTTTACATTGTCACCAACACACTCTACACTAACACCAACACACACTACACTGACACCAACACACACTACACTGACACCAACACACTCTGCACTGACACCAACACATACTACACTGACACCAACACACTCTACACTGACACCAACACACACTACACTGACACCAACACACACTACACTGAACCCAACACACTCTACACTGACACCAACACACTCTACACTGACACCAACACACTCTGCACTGACACCAACGCACACTACACTGACACCAACACACACTACACTGACACCAACACACACTACACTGACACCAACACACTCTACACTGACACCAACACACACTACACTGACACCAACACACTCTACACTAACACCAACACACACTACATGGCACCAACACACTCTACACTGACACCAACACACACTACACTGACAGCAACACACTCTACACTGAAAACAACACACTCTACACTGACAACACACACTACACTGACACGAACACACTCTACACTGACACCACGCTCTATACTGACAACAACACACTCTACACTGACACAACACACTTACATTGTCACCAACACACCTACACTGACACCAACACACTCTTAACTGCACCAACACACTCACACTGACACCGACACACTCTACACTGACACAAACACACACTACACTGACACCAACACACACTACATTTACACCAACACACTCTACACTGACACCAACACACTCTACACGACATCCAACACACTCTGCACTGAACACCAACGCACACTACACTGACACAACACACTCTACACTGAACACCAACACACTCTACACTGACACAACACACTCTACACTGACACCAACACACTCTACAAATGACACCAAAACACTCAACACCACATCAGCACCACTTGCACTGACACCAACACACTCTACACTGACAACAACACTCTCTACACTGACACCCAACACACTCTACACTGACAAACCCAAAACACTCTTCACCGACATCAGCACCTCTGCACTGACACCAACACACTCTACACTCACACCAACACACTCTACACCGACATCAGCACACTCTACACTGACACCAACACACTCTACACTGACACCAACACACTCTACACTGACACCAACACACTCTACACTGACACCAACACACTCTACACCGACATCAGCACACTCTACACTGACACCAACACACTCTACACTGACACCAACACACTCTACACCGACATCAGCACACTCTACACTGACACCAACACACTCTACACTAACACCAACACACTCTACACAGACACCAACACACTCTACAATGACACCAACACACTCTACACTGACAACAACACACACTACACTGACACCAATACACCTACTACACCAACACTCTACACTGACACCAACACACCCTACACCGACATCAGCACACTCTACACTGACACCAACACACTCTACACTGACACCCAAACACACTCTACACTGACACCAACACACTCTACACTGACACCAACACACTCTACACTGACACCAACACACTCTACACTGACACCAACACACTCTACACTGACACCAACACACTCTACACTGACACCAACACACTCTACACTGACAACAACACACACATACACCGACATCAGCTCACTCTGCACTGACACCAACACACTCTACACTGACAACAACACACACTACATCGACATCAGCACACACTGCACTGACATCACACACCACACTCACATCAACACACTCTACACTGACACCAACACTACACTCTACACTGACACCAACACACTCTACACTGACACCGACACACTCCACACTGACACCGACACACACTACACTGACAACAACACACTCTACACTGTCACCAACACACTCTACACTGACATCAACACTACACTCGACAAGCTGATAAATTAGACAACATGTGCAAGTGTTACACATGTGTCTAATTTATCTTCTGGTTTGGGTTTATTAAACAAAATTGTAAACCGTGACTAGTGTGAGTGTAGTAGAACTATGTGAGTATAATAAGGCTCTTAGGATGTATATTTCTGTGTCAGGAGGTGCCTCTTTGGCACCATCTATTGAAGAGATCTATATATTTTTTCTATTTCATTATCTACTCCTCTCTACTCTTTATTCTTGGGGGAAGGGGGTTCTCTCTTCTCAATTTTTCTTTCTTCCTGAGAGGTGCCTTTGATCTCCTCACTTCTACACCGCCCTGTAGTTCACTTTATATTATATATTATATTACATCTTTATTTCTGCAAGTACAAGGTATACAGGTCCTGCTGACATCAATGACATAATCTACTATATAGAAATCTGCTTGTTATGCAGAGCATTTCGGACAAATTAGGTCAGTTTTGTCCCAGGATGCTATCCACAGCAGTCGACTATCACCCAGGTACCCATTACACTGATGAGCGAACATGGACAGCAGGTGTCTTAAGGAAATGCGTCCTAATGTTTTCTAGCCGTACCGGAGAGTCGATCTCCGGACCTCAGTGTGTGAGCTGAGTGCGCTAGCGATCGTACTACGGACACCTTGAGGCTGATACTGTTCTTATTTGATGTTGGAATATTCTCTTGTGTTGAAAACTCAATGATTTCTCGACTTTTGTTAAGTGTTGTTTAATGCAGTGGCCATCATCTTTATTGAGTCTCTCGTTTTCTCTCATGTTCAGTTCATGGTTTGATTTACTTATGTACTGCCTGTGTATATACTTTGTTCAATATGCCTTGTTTAGTCGATTGTCCTTAATTAACGAAACCACTCATTAACACTCAGGACTTTCACTGTTTGCTGGGCAGTAATTAAACTGGTAAATCACTGTTTGTTGGGAAGGAAATAAACTGCACATTAAGTTTGAAGCCGCTCGGACGTTGCATTCTCAAGTTATCACCACTGAAGGGTTGAAGGTTTTCAGATGAGTCACTCAAAAATTATCGCATGAAAAATCACTGTTTACATATTCCCAATTTCTTTCATAAAAAAAAAAGTAAACTGGAACCTACACAGACCAAAATCAACCCAAACTCGGCTCTTAGAAAGAAATGAGCAGCATTTACTGTTTAAGTTAACAAGTTTTACTGAAAAGTTGGATACATAACATACCAATTTATTTACAGTGGTGTTGAAGGCTTACAGAACTTACAGGCACTTTAAAGTATATTATGTAAATTTACGGTGGGATAAGCCAGGAGGTCAGGTAGGCCTGTATACCTTGTACATGTACTCGTAGAAACAGAGATTGTTATTATTATTTCTGACCAGACGAGACGTTCTCCAATTATTTCACAGAAACCAATTAAATAGACACATTAAAACTTGTTAGGTAAAAGGACACGTGTGTAACTAATGTGACACTTTATTGCAGCGACGTTTCGCTCTCCAGGAGCTTTGCCAAGCCGTTACAAAGTGCCTGGAAAGCGAAACGTTGCTACATGTGTCCACTTACCTAACATATTGTTGGTACTCACGACATTGCTACATAAAAGTTTACACAAAGTATAATGATTACGGAGGAAACTCTGAGGATCTTCTTGTAGGTTCGCCGGTGCTGACCCGGCCCGGGTCTCCCGGCCCGGGTCTCCTCCAGATGGTGACCAGCTTAACTTTGAATAAAGTACTATTTTTATTATTAACACATCGACCATTTACCATTAAGGTAGGGTGACCCCCTCAAAAAAAAACTTCATCATCATTCACTCCATCACTGTCTTGCCAGAGGCGTGCTTACCCTACGGTTATAAAACTGCAACAGTAACGCCCCTCCTTTAGATTGTAGACACTGTACTTCCCATCTCCAGGACTGAAGTCCGACCTGCTGGTTTCCCTGAATCCATTCCTAAATATTACCTTCCTCACACTCCAACAACACGTCAAGTCCTAAAAACCGTTTGTCTCCATTTTCTTCTATCTAACACACTCACGCATGCTTGCTGGAAGTCCAAGCCCCTCACACACAAAACCTCCTTTACCCCTTCCCTCCAACCATTCCTAGGCCGACCCTTACCCCGCCTTCCCTTCACTACACTGTAGCGGAGAAAAATATATCAGCACTTAAAGTTTAAAGCTGAGCAGAAAATGTATTATCCGGTTATTGTATAGAATCCAAAATAATGCTCCTACAAAGGCTTAACACACGAAACTTTTCATCCATTTCGTACAGTGTATCACCCATTAAAAAAATAATGCCGGAAATTTTTTTTGTTATTATTTTAGTCAGAGGAATGCGCTAAACCCATAAGGGTAATGAAGTTCCTGTGAAATGGGAGATGTTCAGATTTAATCCAGGCAAGGAGAGGATATTTTCAATCCCTTGGATCAAGAGTCCCTCAGCAGCGTCAATCACTCTTCTTCAAGAAGCATAATCAAGTTATGCAATGCAAAATGTTATTGTTCCATTTCCAGATTAAAAAAGGCAAAATGGCGCCTACACACTCCATAGACAGCATCACACTTCCTCTAAGTAGGACACAATACTGCTGAAACTCTGAAGCCAATCAGAAAAAAAATTTGAAGTTATATCACGGAAACCAGTTTAAAGATTTTTTTTTTTCAGACAAACCGGCTGTAACCCACCGTGGCAGGTGACCTAAAAAGAAAAGCGAGAGTTTCTCTTTTAAAATTCAGTAATGTATACAGGAGCAGGGGTTACTAGCCTCTTGCTCCCGGCATTTTAGTCGCCTCTTAAAACAACACACATGGCTCACGGAGGAAGAATATTTTAAAGAACTGTATATATAAAATTGAACCGAGGACACCTGAGGTTATCAGTTGTTCTACGACCCTTCTCCAAGTAATAGCCGACCAACGCTGAAAGTTCGAAGTCTATCGGGTAAGATGTTCTGAAGTTGTAAACAGAAGCCCTGGAGGAAGGTAGTAGTAGACGATAACACAAGTTTACAATGTGTCAAGTCTTATAATATTGAGGTATTCGGTAAACTCGTGAAAATTAAAAACATTGTAAAAACGCGAGTTTTAAATATTTCTCAAGTTTCATTTTATCACTTTTATTCTGTTCAAAATTCTGTACAATCTTCTGGAAAAACATTTGATTTGTTTTATAAGAAAGTCACATTTTATAAAAATTCTATAAAACTGGGAAATTGGCATGTACGAAGCCAGAATTCAATAAAATAAATACTTCCAATTAAAATACACCAATGATTAGGTGTTTGAAGCCTACCAGAAGAGTCATTCTATAGTTATTACACGGAAAACAATTTATTTAAGAAAATTGGCAATTAAAAATATACATAACTTATAGTTAAATACACGCTTTTTTTTTTTTAATAAAATCCATCAACACTGAAAGTTTGAAGGATATCAAAGGAGTCACTGTTTAGTAATTGCTCCGACTCCAGTGATTTCATTTTGTTAACAATTCCATTAAAATTTCAAATGTGCTCGTAAACAGTCCAAACTTATAGACTGACTTGTGGAATACTTCTGCGTTAATATTTTAAAGCTAAAAGGGCGAAGAATTCTTCAGTTATTGAATGAAGATCAATAGCGATGTTTAATAGAAGTCGCCATTTTTCTAACACGACCCTTGCGTCCTGGGGAACACTGGGGCTGATAATTTGAAGCCGGTAAAAAGATGCATTCGCCAGGTATTCCATGGATTAAAACATTTCCGAAGTTCATAAAAAATTAGTGTATTGACAAATTTGCCCGGAAACAAACTAAGCTTAATGGGCATTATCCTGGCTGTAAGCTGCATCATCCATTAAATAATGAAGCCATTTAGAAATGGTAACTCAAACATATTTAACGTGGTTTAATGGGAAGAAACTTTACAACTGTTGTATATAATATATATATATATATATATATATATATATATATATATATATATATAAATATATATATATATATAATATAAAAAATATATATTATATATATATATATATATGTCGTGCCGAATAGGCAAACTTGCGATCTTGGTTTAAATAGCAACGTTCTTTCTTGCCATATAGGACAAGTGAAAATTTGTGTATGCAATAATTTCGCCAAAATCATTCTGAACCTAACGAAAAAAATATTTTTTCACTGTGTTTGTTTAGTATTAAATTATTGTAAACAAATCTAAAATATATTTAGTTGGGTTAGGCTAAAATAAATTGTTCTTGTTATAATAAGGTTAGGTAAGTTTTCTAAGTTCCTTTTGGTGCAAAAATTAAAAAAATTTTTACATCAACATTAATGAAAAAAATATATCTTTAAATGTATAAGGGAAAATTTTACAAAAAGGGCTTAATTTTAAATGAGTTCTTGCTAATTGACCAGTTTACATATTCGGGACGACATATATAAATATATATATAATAAAATATATATATAATATATATTATATTAAAATATATATATAATATATATATATTATAATATATAATATAAATCATCGACACATGCCTAACCCTTCTAGGGTAGGTAGGTGCCTGACCCGACCTTTAGCTCATAAGACTGTCATTCAATTTGCCCCTTGGGGCGGGGTGGCAGACCAAGGGCCCGCTTTTGGCTAGGTCTGGGGACAGTTGGCCCAAAGATGAGAGGTACTTGTGCCTCCTCCAGGAGACTTAGGTCCGACACTCCCTAAAGAGGGAGCCAAGGCCGGGCCCACCACTTGGAAAAGGCCCGGGCCGGGAGAATAACGGCTAATCTTTAATAATAATAATAATAATAATAATAATAAAAATAATAATAAAAATAAAAATAATATATAAAATAAAATATATATATATATATATAATATATATATATAATATAATATATATATATATATATATATATATATATATATAGATATATTTAATTATATATTTATATATATATAATTTATAATATAATATATATATATATATATAAAACATAAATATATATTAATATTTTATAAATATATATATATATAATATATAATATTATATATATAATTATATATAAATATCTAATAAAAATAAAAATATATATATATAATATATAATATATAATATAAAATATAATATATATAAAATATAATATATATATATAAAATATATATAATTTTATATAATATATATATATATATAATATATATTTTTTAAAAAATTTATTATTTATTATATTAGGAAAGGGGGTTTTAAAGAACCAAGGGAAGACTCCCTAGTGTTGAAAAAAAACCCTTTAACTGTTTTGATTTAATTTTTTTTTTTTTTTTTAAAAATAATAAAATATTTTATTATTAAAAATTTTTAATAAAAAAAAAGATATATATATAAAAAATCTAGGTTTTTCTCCTTTTTCTAAATAGCTTTTGTTTTTTTTTTATTTTTTCTATTGTCCAGGGAAGTGAAAAGAATTTTTCTCCGAAACCCATGCGTGTCGTATGAGGGAAAAAAATGCCGGGGCAATGGGCTATAACCCCTTCTCCTGTATACATTTACTAAAAAGAGAAGAAGAAAAACTTTTTAAAAATGGGGGGCTTAAATGTGCGTGGATGTAGTGCGGATGACAAGAAACAGATGATTGCTGATGTTATGAATGAAAAGAAGTTGGATGTCCTGGCCCTAAGCGAAACAAAGCTGAAGGGGGTAGGAGAGTTTCAGTGGGGGGAAATAAATGGGATTAAATCTGGAGTATCTGAGAGAGTTAGAGCAAAGGAAGGGGTAGCAGTAAGTTAAATGATCAGTTATGGAAGGAGAAAAGAGAATATGAATGTGTAAATTCAAGAATTATGTGGATTAAAGTAAAGGTTGGATGCGAGAAGTGGGTCATAATAAGCTTTGTATGCCCCTGGAGAAGAGAGGAATGCAGAGGAGAGAGAGAGATTTTGGGAGATGTTAAGTGAATGTATAGGAGCCTTTGAACCATGTGAGAGAGTAATTGTGGTAGGGGACTTGAATGCTAAAGTAGGAGAAACTTTTAGAGAGGGTGTGTGTAGGTAAGTTTGGGGTGCCAGGTGTAAATGATAATGGGAGCCCTTTGATTGAACTTTGTATAGAAAGGGGTTTAGTTATAGGTAATACATATTTTAAGAAAAAGAGGATAAATAAGTATACACGATATGATGTAGGGCGAAATGACAGTAGTTTGTTGGATTATGTATTGGTAGATAAAAGACTGTTGAGTAGACTTCAGGATGTACATGTTTATAGAGGGGCCACAGATATATCAGATCACTTTCTAGTTGTAGCTACACTGAGAGTAAAAGGTAGATGGGATACAAGGAGAATAGAAGCATCAGGGAAGAGAGAGGTGAAGGTTTATAAACTAAAAGAGGAGGCAGTTAGGGTAAGATATAAACAGCTATTGGAGGATAGATGGGCTAATGAGAGCATAGGCAATGGGGTCGAAGAGGTATGGGGTAGGTTTAAAAATGTAGTGTTAGAGTGTTCAGCAGAAGTTTGTGGTTACAGGAAAGTGGGTGCAGGAGGGAAGAGGAGCGATTGGTGGAATGATGATGTAAAGAGAGTAGTAAGGGAGAAAAAGTTAGCATATGAGAAGTTTTTACAAAGTAGAAGTGATGTAAGGAGGAAAGAGTTATATGGAGAAAAAGAGAGAGGTTAAGAGAGTGGTGAAGCAATGTAAAAAGA
Organism: Cherax quadricarinatus; assembly: GCF_026875155.1. NCBI lineage: Eukaryota > Metazoa > Arthropoda > Malacostraca > Decapoda > Parastacidae > Cherax > Cherax quadricarinatus. Next base: position 20,560,612 of record NC_069430.1, on the reverse strand, counting down.
GAGCAAATGAGAGAGTGGGTGAGATGTTATCAACAAATTTTGTTGAAAATAAGAAAAAGTTTTGGAGTGAGATTAACAAGTTAAGAAAGCCTAAGAGAACAAATGGATTTGTCAGT